>JAQPPZ010017218.1:1250000-2500000 GCA_028583015.1 Wollemia nobilis
ATGGAGGGCATTCATGGGTCTATTCACAGACTAATACTTTTACAAATGATTTGCTTTTCGAAAAATTTAAACCTAAATTTTTTTAATAAATAACCAATTACATGTAAACTTACCAATTCAATAAACTAAGGTTATCCAAGGTTATAGAGATGTAATTATTATTCGCTAATAATTTAGCACACTTAGAAGACACCAACAGGGCGTACAAGCTCTTCTCCACGCTCTCTCAGATAGCGGAAGCTAGGTATGGAGAAGAGTGCTCCATGGCCTTGCTCATTTCCGCCTGAAATTTTTGCATGGCCGCCATCGGCAACCACATGGGAACCAAAATTCTGTTGATTCCATCCCTACAACGATGGGGGATGAGAAATGTTCCGGGATTACTCCTTGCATCGAATTTCAGAGGCCCTCCATAGACCGCCTTACCCCACCCGTAATCCACGTCCCGAAATCCAAATCTGGTCAAGTCCGATACAACAAAAGCGCCCATCACTGGTAACAACAGGCGGCCCTTCAACTCCATGAGGTCTATGACGGATCGCATGTACTCGTCGTTGACGGCCGTTTTCGCCCTGTTTATCAGTTCCACTGCGAACGACAGGGGCTTGTTCGCCAGCAGCCCCGCCTTGGTCTTCGCACAGGCAAAGCAGATGGCATTGCCATAGTACCCCTGCGGGAGCGGCGGCTCGAACCTGGATCGGGTGTCCTGCAGGAATATAAACCAAACGTCCTGTTCCGGCGCCAGATTCAGGGCCCTCGTCCTCAGCCGCCACAGACAGGCCGATAACACCTGAAACGTGGAACACTTTACTCGCCCCGCCTGCCTCTTCAGCGACGTGATCTCCCGCGGCCCGAAGAAGAAGTAATTGTAGCTCATCTCGTCCACCGGTAAAATGTTGCCTTCAGGTTGATCGTATTCGTAGAGCGGTACGTTCACGGCGGGCTTTGGCCGCGGCCGCAGTGTTTCTCTTTTCCACACCGGAGACACCGAAGGCCCCGCTGCCCCCCGCGCCACTTCGCCCAGTGCCGCCATCAGCTGGACCAGCCCGGCGCCGTCCGCCATGGTGTGGTTCAGCCGTAGGGCAAATATGAACCCCCCGCATCTCAGCCGCGTCACCTGAAAGTTTACAACATGTTCAGAAAACACAAAAACTCTTGAACATAGGAAATTGGTTATGTATATTAAACAGTGAAAATGCTTCCTTGTCTACGGTCCACAAACCTGGATCAACAAAAGAGGAGAATTGGTGATGCTCTGCGACCCCGGCACGTCGTGTAGCAGCTCGTCCCATTCCGGGAACGGCGGGTGCAGGTCTCCGAACTGTTGGAGAGCAACGTCCGCGTCGGCTTCCACAAACAACACTCCCTCGCCCGTGCAGTCGACCTCGAGCTTCCCGCCGGGCGCGTCTCTCAGCCTTCCGGCAAAGGGATAGTAATGAACGAGAACCTTGCCCAGCGCCTCCTTGATCACTTTGGCGGGATCTTCGTTCCTTTTCAGTGAGTTACTTCGATAGAATTGGACTACCTCCGCTTTAAGTCTAAACGCCCCCTGATCGTCGATGTTGGAAAGATACAAAATCTCCTTGGGAGTGGGCAGTGACGGGGTTACGAGGACCGCTGGCTGTCTAGTAACCTTGAAACTCAGAGAAGCCATAGAAACATAGATACTTTGTAAACCGAGATCTCCAGTCGAGAGCTTATAGAGACTTGGACGTGCATGGAAAATGGGAGGATCAGGGCGCTTATATAGACTTTAAGAGTTATGGTGGGATAATAAACTAATAGTAGTGAGCAAGTGTAAAAGGGTTTCACAACGCTTCCTATTGCATTGACGGGTGGTGGCTGTATACTCAGGTGGCTGCATACTCAGGCTGGGGAAACGGTCTTTCAGGATGCAATCCCCGCAATCCTAACGGCCTTCCACGAAGCAATCCTCGCAATCCCTAACCGCCATAATTTCTCGGGCAAAAATTTAGATCAATACGACGCTGATTAAGTGATAACTAGTATGGTTAGCAGCCTTTAATATCTTGCCCTTCGAATGTTATAACTTCTTGTGCAACTAGATTAATACCCTCTTGTTGATCCATGACGGCATTCATGGAATAAGTATGTGACCTTCTCTCTTTAAAAACGTGTTAGCAAATACACTGGATCAAATCCTTGTTTACATAACACGTATCAAATTAACACAACCTTGTTGCTTGATGCTAGAACCTTATTTTTAATATTATGGATTTTATCATGTTTGGAAGTATTAAATGCTATCAACCACCCAACCTATTGGTTGGATGTTTTGTAGATTGGCTTCTTATTGTTTGCCCTCTTATGAATCTTGTTCAACTTATTAAATAAATCTGTACTGTTTTTTTTTTTTAATTTTAAAGAAAAACTTGTGGATATTTGATATTGTTTACAATTTCGCCTTATAGCATGAGCAAGTAGATATATAAGTGGATAATGTAGAATACCTTATTTGAGATTGTAGTGACTAAAATTTTAAAATCCTTTAACATAGTATAAACTTATTTTTATAAAAAAGAATAATTTTTTTCACAAGTATATAGTGTTTGAATCATAGATGTTATATGATGTTTCTTTCTATTGTCATTTTGTTGTTTTAGAAACACTATTATTCTTGTATCTACAATAAAGACAGAGAAGAAAATATTTTTCATAGTTTATATTTGCCAAAAAAAATGCCTAAACTATGACTTGTTTGATATTTTGAATTGATTACTTACCATACTCTATGGATATAAATTTTCTCTTTCTTTAGAATTGATGTGGTTGACTTAACTATTTGTATGATGTCGATGGTGAACTTATGGACAATGTTGATCTAGATAATAAAGGATTCGACATTATTTGTTATTATGGAAATGATATGTCTATTATGAATTTAATTCTATTTATATTAATGGTCAATCCATCTTTTGAGGGTAAATATCTAAGTAAATTCTATTCTTCGATAGAAACAACATTTTTTTGGGATTCAGTGACATTTTGAATCTTTGTTAAAATACTATATATATATATATATATATATATTATAAATGATAATTATCCTTGAAAAAGAGTATGAGATATTTTACCAATAATATCTTAATTATAATCCTTTTATGGGCCATGTGCATGGTTTTTTGAAAAGGTACTTCTATAGTATGTTAGAGATATTACATAATTTGGTAGCATGTGGTATATTTGTAAATGTTAGATTAGGGTGTTTATATATTTTATCTCATGTATGTATCAAGGTGTGAGAAGTGTCCAAGTGTTATGTAATAAAATATGCAAGTATCAAAGTGTGCAAGGTGTGAGGTGTGGTTTATGAGTGCAAAGTGTCATGTAAGTGAATCAAGAGTTATAGGAGTTTTATATTGTGAATATGTGAGATGTTTTTATATGATTCATATTTAATATTTGAGAAATTGAACCCTTGAAATAATTTGGCAAAATTGCTATCAATGGTATTAGAGATGCACTTTGACCATATGAAAAACTTAAAAAATTAGAAGAGGAGAATAAAGTATTAGAGAAAATTAATAGGTCAATTGATGTTGCACTCAAAAGGATAATTTGAGGACATGATAGATGGGTTGATTGCACCCTAATATTACAAGCTAGACTAGAGGATACAATTTACTTGTTTGGGATATTAGAAAGGATGAGTCGATTGCACCTTGAGATTGTTGGAGAAGTTGTGTGTAGAAGAAGATTGATTTGCATAGCTAAAGTATTTTCAAGATATCTATTATGGGTGAAAGTCCTATGAGGAGAATTAATGGTGAAGTTGAAGCTTTGAAAGAATAAGAAAAAATTAAGAAGAAGCAATGAATACTAAATAGATATAATTGCAATAGATAAGAAAATTGAAGGTGCATATTAACAAGAAGAAGAGCACTTGTGTAAAACCTAAGCTAGAGAAGTCTAAGGAACTAGAAGATATATGACTTGGGAGATACAAATCCCTATGTGATGGTGAGCCTATGCTTGAGGATTCAAAGAACCTATAAACTATTAGAGCATTTGAGAGGAACCATTTGCATTCAGCTTATGAAGAGTGCTTGAGAAGAGTAAAATACTTACATCCTTTCTAGAGAAGGAAGTCATAATTATAATGCTTTGAACAATGCCTGAGAAGAGATAATAATATCAATAATAATTTGCATTGAAGGGTGAACATTACTTTACCACATGTGAACGATAAGATGTGCACCAAAGTATTGATTATTTTTCTTATTGAGTGCCTATTTCAAGTTGACTTAATTCAGCTTTAGGAGTTATGAATTTATATGAATTATGTTTAATTATAAGATTGAACTTCGGAAATGCATTGTTTAACGGAGAAATAAGAAATTGAAGATTGAATTTGAGAGCCTTTTAATTAAAGGAATTATTTAATACATGAGAGATATAAGGAAACAAATAGTTTAAAATTTGCATTGAAGATTAATTTAAAATTGAAATGAATTGAAGTGAGGGTGAAATTAAAATTTGAAGGAATAATTGAAGAAAATAAATAAATTGGAGAAATAATAATTAAATTGAAATTAAATGAATAAATGAATATGAAAATAAATAAATGAATAATTGATTGAATGAATTATTGAAGGAAGGATTATGAATTAATTTTGAGATTGGGGAGATATAAGTGAAAATTAAAAACTGAATCAAAAAGTGATATTTGGGAAATAAAAGGAGTAAATGAAATTTGTAAAAAATGTATAATGATTGAAACAAAATTTGGGATATGTTGTGACCATTTCACAACGATCCCAAAATTGGGGATCCACCAAAAAATTTAAAATTTTGATGCTTATTTTGAATTTTTGAGGTTTAATGATTGTGTTGCTTTAATTGTTTATGTTTTAGTTAATTTTAAATTATAATGTTTAGTTTGTTTTTATGTTTGTTTTTTTTAAATGTTAAAAGTTTAAGATGTTTAAAAATTTGATAATTTTAAATGTTTTAAAGGATATATTTGTTTTGAAACATTTGAATTAAAAGTAAATTTTAATTGTTTATGTTCTAGTTAATTTTAAATTATAATGTTTAGATTGTTTTTATGTTTGTTTTTTTTTTTAAATGTTAAAAGTTTAAGATGTTTAAAAAATTGGTAATTTTAAATATTTAAAATTGTTTTAAAGGATATATTTGTTTTAAAACGTTTGAATTAAAATCAATTTAATATATTTTGAGAAAATTTAATAAAAGGTTGTTTTAATTGTTTATGTTTTTGTTAATTTTAAATTGTAATGTTTAGTTTGTTTTTTTTCTAATGTTAAAAGTTTAAGATGTTTAAAAAATTGATAATTTTAAATTGTTTTAAAGGATATATTTGTTTTAAAATATTTGAATTAAAATCAATTTAATATATTTTGAAAATTTTAATAAAAGGTAGTTGTTTATGTTTGCATGTTTGGCCCGATAAGCGGTGTAAATTTCGAGAAAGCCAAGGGGTAGTGAAAATTTTAATAAAAGGTGGTTTTTTATGTTTGGCCCGGTAAGTGGTGCAAATTTCGAGAAAGTCAAGGGGCGGTGAAAATTTTAATAAAAGGTAGTTGTTTATGTTTGGCGCTGTAAGTGGTGCAAATTTCGAGAAAGAAGTCATGGGACGGTTGTTGCAAGTGTGAAGAGGGTTTCTACTTAAGTGGCTTAGAAAAATCTTTTTCTAAGTCCTAAGTGTGAACACACTTAATTTTTTATCGGCACACTTTGTCAGTAAATTTTCTTCTATCCTATTCTCCCTAACTCCCCTCCTATTTCTTCTCCTATATTCTTTCTCCTTATCCCTCCGCACCTTCCATTCTTCTTATCCCTCCTATCCCATTCCCCTTATCCCTCCATGCTCCTTTTCCTCTATTCCCTTCTTTCTAAACTTTGCACTATATAATGTGCATTATTAAAATTATTGTAGATTACTGAATGGGTGCAATTTAATAAATAAATAATTATTTTTTCTGCTACATTATTTTTTCTTGTTTAGTTCATGCTGCGTCGAAGATTGCACCCAGTCGATCATTGAGTCAATCACTGGTATCAGAGCCTAGACACGATTTTTGAGGTAGATTTCGGTAGCAGACGAGGTGAGGCCAGTCGGGCACGGTTCCCGAGGTGCGACCAGTCGAGCATGAATCTCGAGGTAGGAGTCAGAAGGGCTCGGATCCCGAGGCAGATCATGAGCAAGTTTGGGCACAGATCTTAAGGCAGATCGAGCACAGATCCAGAGATGAATTGTGCATAGGTTTGGCATGGATCCCGAGGTGACATGTGGCAGCAAGACAGCAGGCTCAGCATGGATTACGAGGCAACACGTGGTGGCTAGCTAGGTTCTGACTGGGCAACATGTGGATCGAGGTGGCTGACGTGGTGACATTGAGGTGGCAGTTGACGGCACGTGGATCAAAGTTGCTGAGGTGGCAGTTGACGTGGTGACGTGTGATTGGTTTAAAAGTTTGTAACATTGCGATTTGTGATTCGTCGAAGTGGCAAAAATATAAGGCAATTGTGATTGCTCGAAGGCAATCAGAATACTCTGTGAGTCTTCAGGTTTAAAAACCCACCTGCGTCCTTCGCCTGTCACATGTGGGATAAACCGAAGCAATTTAAAAAAAACAAAAAACCCTTTCACAACCGTGTTTTAATACTGCCCCCGGTGCCTTTGAAGACATGTCCGAGGGGCGTGGTGCAGCGGACAGGGTGGTCCGCTAGCGGGGAGACGACCCGGGGTCGAATCCCGTCGGTCACAATAACGAAAGGTTTTTATTTTATTTTTTTTAAAATATCGCCGTCGTCGAGGAATAAAGGGAACGTGGTCCCTTTTTGGTTTCAGCCGAGCCGCTTGGTGCATCGGAAAAACCCGCCCGCCGTGTCTGGGAGGTCGCGGGGTCGAATCGCCCGCGTAAAAAGGTAAAACTTTTTTTAAAAAAAATTTAAAGGTTTTAATTTTTTAATTAAAGTTTTAAATTATTTAATAATTTTAATTATATTTGTTTTTAAAATTATCTTTTTAATAATTTATTTAAAATATAATTTAAAAAAACAATATAAAATTTTATTAAATTTTTTTTAAGACTATAAAAATTTTAAAAACCTTGTGTGAAGAGCATTTTTGAAATAAATAAATAAATAAATAATGTGCCCTTGAAATGTTAGATGATCCGGTCAGTGGAGTGCTATAATGCACTTCTCTCAATTTTGAGACGAGAGACACCGGAATCCTTTGATGAAAGGGTTCAACGATCTGGTCTCCATACAGTCTTTTGTCAGCTAGAAAATCAGGTGATTGCTCATCTGAGGAAACCGGATTCAAGGTACGAGGGAGATTTTGAAGACAACATATTCGAACAAAGGATTGAAGAGTCCGAGACTATGGAAGTTGTTCCAGAGGATCAAGCAAGTGCCAGTCATACACCTGGTGTACTGGTAGCAGAATCAAGTGAGAGCTATACACCATGCTCTCCTGAACCAGAAGCAGTAAAAGAAGAAGAAGCAAAAGAAGAAGAAGATGAAGAAGAAGAAGCAGAAGAAGAAGAAGAAGATCCAGAGGAAGTGGATCCTGAAGAACCTGAGGTCATAATCATCAGCAGCAGTTCCGAAGCAGAACCTGAATGTTCTAAAAAGGTGAGATTTGATTTGAATCATTAATCTCTTTGTACTACTTTATATTGCCTGTTTGCTTCAAATAAAGTTTGTTTTTTATTCTGCAATGGCATCCAATACTAGTCTGTCGATTCCTGAGTTCAATGGAGGAGACTATGAATATTGGTCAATTAAAATGAAAACCCTTTTGATAGGAAAAGGTTTATGGGATGTAGTCGAAGAGGGCTATACTGAACCTACTGCTGCTGAATGGGTAGCTTTCTCTAATGCTAATAAAAAGGCTAAAAAAGAAGCACAAAAAAATAATGCTTTCACCCTTTATCACATACATGCTGCCCTAGATAAAAGTATCTTCCCTAGGGTTGCCTCTTATGTAATTGCACAAGATGCCTAGAATGCCCTAAAAGAAAGTTATAGAGGTAGTGACCAAGTAAAACAGGTAAAGCTGCAAACATTGAAATGAGATTTTGAAAATCTCAGGATGCAAGAAAATGAAAAAGTGGGAGATTACTACTTGCGAGTGAAAGTCGTAGTTGATAAAATGGTCACACTAGGGGAAGATATTAAGCCAGAGGTTATGGTGAAGAAAGTGTTGAGAACACTTCTTCCTAAATGGAATTTTGTTGCAATAATTATTGAAGAATCCAAAGACTTAACCTCGTTGTCTTTTGATGCCCTAACTGGTTCACTTCTCTCACATGAAGAGAGGTTACAGGAAACTCCTACCACCAGTTATGGAGGAGATGATAAAGCTTTTGCCACACATGAAGGAAGAGGTAGAGGTCGTGGCAGAGGACAACAAAGAGGCAGAGGTAGGAATAATCAAAGAGGAGGAACTCCTAACAGAGGAGGATCATCCAACAGAGGAGGAAATCAGAATAGAGGAGGACAACAGCAATATAGGGGGAAACAATATAGCAAAGGAAAAAGAGGAGATAAATCAAAACAAGTTTGCTACAATTGTGGCAAACCTGGCCATTATGCTCGAGATTGTTGGTCAAAGTCTTCGCAAGGAAGCAGCAGCAACCAGAGCAGTCAGTTTGGAAATTTTGGAGAAGAGGAAGAGTCCACAAATCTCTTTCTTTCTTATGGTCAAACAGAGCAAAATATGAATGATACATGGATTTTGGACACTGGGTGTTCAAATCACATGAGTGGCAAAGAAGAACTCTTTGCTACTTTAGGCTCCTCATACAAATCCAGCATCCGATTGGGTGATGACAAATCATTGGCAGTTGAAGGCATTGGAGCCATGGAGGTTCCAACAAAAGAAGGCGTTAAGCAAGTAAGTGATATCTATTACACATCCCATCTTCAACACAATATTTTAAGTGTTGGTCAAATGCTAGAAAAGAATTACAAGTTGATTTTTGATGAGGGTAAATGCACCATTTTTGACAAGAACAATAGTAATAGAATCATTACACAAGTGCCAATGTCAAAGAATAGATTATTCCCTTTAAAGTTTGGCCAGCCAGGAGGAAATAAGTTAGCAAATGTTGCAATTACCAATCCAAGTGTCCTATGGCACTTGAGATATGGTCATTTGAATTCAACAAGTTTGAAAATGCTAACTTCACAAGCAATGGTAATTGGACTTCCCAAAATTCAAGATAGTAAGGAAGTCCGTGAAGGGTGTGCCTTGGGCAAGCATGCCAGATCAAAATTTCCTCATGGACAAGCATGGTGGGCCAGCTATCCACTCCGATTAGTGCATTCAGATATCTGTGGTCCAATGCAGACCAAGAGTCTAGGTAACCACTCTTACTTCCTAATTTTCATTGATGATTGCACAAGAATGTGTTGGATATATTTTTTGAAGCATAAGGATGAAGCATTTGCATGCTTTGTTGATTTTAAAACAAAAGTTGAAAGTGAGAGTGGATATTCTGTAAAATGTCTTAGATCAGATAAAGGATGAGAATACTCCTCTAATCAGTTTTTGAATTTTTGTAAACATCATGGCATCAAGATGCGATTCACAATCGCCTACACTCCACAGCAAAATGGTGTAGCAGAAATGAAGAATCGCACCATTGTGGAGATGGCAAGATCAATGCTTCAGACAAAGCATTTGAGTAATTCATATTGGGGAGATGCAACAAGGACTAGTGTTCACATCTTGAATAGAAGTACTACTTCAAGTTTGAAAGCGAAGACACCTTACCAAGCCTGGTATGGTAAGAAACCAAATGTGAAGTATTTCAGAGTATTTGGTTCATTGGCATATGCTCACATTCCTGATGAGCTAAGAAAGAAGCTTGATCCAAAGAGTCAAGCATGCATTTTTGTAGGATACTGTGAAAATACAAAAGGTTATAGACTCTACAATCCTACAACTCGAAAGATAGTGATTTCAAGGGATGTGATTTTTGATGAAGGGGGAGAGTGGGGTAAGCCTCAAATATTCAGTGATGTTGAAGCCACTGATATAGTTGCTCAGCAGGTGCAACCGTAGATACCACAAAAAGGAAAGCAGTCTCCTACTCATCCTCCAAGTCCATCTTCTGATTCAACTTCTTCACCAAGTCCTTCTCCACAGCGATCAGTAAGTTCCTCACCAATGGAAATTGATGTTCCATCCAAAGGTAAGAGAACTCTACAGTATCATCCATCATCTCAGATGTTAGATAAAAAAATTTCAAGAAGATACACTAGGAGTCAAGCTAGTGAAATGGAATCTATTTTACACAGATTAGAAAGTATGAACTTGTATGGTGATGATGAATTCCAGCAGGAACCTAGGGGAGATGAAGTTAACTATGCTTTGTTAACTAGTGCACAGCTTGAACCTTCTAGTTATGAGAAGGCTTGTACTCAGAAGATTTTGCAAGATGCCATGAAAGAGGAAATAACCTCTATAAAAAACAACGACACTTTGGAGCTCGTGAAGCTTCCTAAAGGAAAGAAATGTGTTGGCTATAAATGGATCTTTAAGACCAAGTTTAATGCTGATGGAAGCATTGAGATGCACAAGGCAAGATTAGTAGCAAAGGGTTTTACTCAAAAATATGGAATTGATTATGAAGATACTTTTGCTCCTGTAGAAATACAGGAGACTATCAGAACAGTTCTTGCCTTAGCTGCACACAAAGGATGGAAAGTCCAACACATGGATGTAAAGAGTGCATTTCTCAATGGTTACTTGACAGAAGAAGTGTACGTTGAGCAACCACAGGGATTTGAAGAGCAAGGTAAGGAACATCTTGTTTATAGATTGAAGAAGGCACTCTATGGTCTTAAATAGGCACCAAGAGCTTGGTACTCACGCATTGATGGGTACTTCAAAGATTATGGGTTCACTAGGAGCAAAAATGAATCCACACTCTACTACCTAAAGCAAGGTAATGACATCCTCATAGTTTGCTTGTATGTGGATGATATCATTTTTATGGGTAGTAATGAAAAAATGAATATGAAGTTCAAACACTCCATGATGATGCAGTTTGAGATGAAGGATCTTGGCTTAATGCACTACTACCTTGGAATGGAGGTTCATCAGTCAGATACAGGGATCTTCATCTGTCAACATAAGTATGCTCAGGATATGATCAAGAAGTTTGCTATGGAGCATTGCAAACCAGTTGCAACTCCGGTTGGACATGGGATCCAATTAAGCAAAGATGATGGAGCACCAAAAGTTGACGTGACCACTTTCGAAAGCATGGTTGGGAGTTTGATGTTTCTCGCCAACACCGGACCGGATATTCGATGATGTCGTATCTCTTGTTTCTAGATTTATGTCTAACCCATCTGAGCTGCATTTGCAAGCAGCTAAAAGAATTTTGAGATATGTGAAAGGTACATTGGATTTTGGAATCCAGTACCATAAATGTAACACTATCAAGCTTGTAGGCTTCAACGATAGTGATTGGGGTAGCAATATTGATGACAGAAAGTCAACATCAGGAAACTGTTTTAGTCTTGGATCAGGACTAATAACTTGGAGTTCTAAAAAGCGAGATGAGTAGTAGCGCTATCTTCAACAGTGTTGAGTATATAGCGATTACTTATGCAAGTACTCAAGCCTTATGGCTAAGGAAAGTACTAGAAGAGATTGGAGAACAAGAAAGTGGTCCGACCAGAATCTACTGCGACAACATTAGTGCCATTCAGTTGGCATATAATCCTGTCCACCATAGCAGAATGAAGCATTTTGATATGAAGTACCACTTCATCAGAGATATGGTGGAACATGAAATAGTTGAGCTTCAATACTATCACACTTTGGAGAACGTCGCAGACATCTTCACCAAGGCGATGACTAAAGCTCAATTTGTAAAGCTGAGAGACTGTGTAGTCAGTCCTCTCAACTTTAAGGGGAAGAATGTTGCAAGTGTGAAGAGGGTTTCTACTTAAGTGGCTTAGAAAAATCTTTTTCTAAGTCCTAAGTGTGAAAACACTTAATTTTTTGTCGGCACACTTTGTCGGCAAATTTTCTTCTATCCTATTCTCCCTAACTCCCCTCCTATTTCTTCTCCTATATTCTTTCTCCTTATCCCTCCGCACCTTCCTATCCCCTTATTCCTCCAACCTCCTTATCCCTCCACGCTCCCTTTCCTCTATTCCCTTCTTTCTAAACTTTGCACTATATAATGTGCATTATTAAAATTAATGTAGATTACTGAATGGGTGCAATTTAATAAATAAATAATTATTTTTTCTTCTGCGTTATTTTTTCTTTGTTAGATTACTGAATGGGTGCAATTTAATAAATAAATAATTATTTTTTCTTCTGCGTTATTTTTTCTTGTTTAGTTCATACTGCGTCGAAGATTGCACTGCTGCGTTATGCGTCGAAGATTGCACCCAGTCGATCACTGAGTCAATCAGCGGTTAAGAGACGCAATTCAAATAGCCACCGCATGAATTGACTCAGTCGTAATCAATTATGCGCGTTTATCGTTTTAAACAATTTCTTGCTATTTGCTCAGCACATGTGGGATATTTGGATTTTGAAGATATTCATTTCGTGGATGTTCATGGTGTCATTCTCGAGTACGACGCAAGTTCACAATGGCGCTCACAGTGACGCTCCCGTTCATAAGCAATGATAGTGGTGCTATTATTCATGATAACATGGTAGTAATAAATATATGACCAAGTCGACAATCCATAGACAAGCAGAGACTGGGAAGTGACGCGGGCACGTTTTCGAAAACAAATATAAATATAATAAATATAATGTTATTGTAACTATTAATCTACATTCAAACGCAAATTTTCTTTTTTATATATTATTTTCTTAATTTAAAAATAATAATTTAAAATTTTCAGTAAATACATACTAAGACAACGAGCTCTTTCTGAGCAACTTCTCTAATACTTTTCAAGAGAACCGTAGCCCATCAAACGCACTAATTATTTATTATTGCAACGTGTAATTTTTATTTTATTTTTATTTATTTTAATTACATTGTAGAGTTTGTTATTTATTTTTTTAATTACATTGTAGAGTTGGTTACACCCACTAGTAATTGGTTGATCAGAGTTCAAACCACAAACTGCTTCCAACAAATTTATTGGTGATCTGCCCGCTTAAAAATTTCTAAGCAAAATATTACCTTTACACAATATTGGGTTTTTGCTAAAATTTAAACCCAAATCTTTTTTAACTTACCTGGAGGTGTAATTATTACTCATCTGCCCGCTTAAAAAATTCTAAGCAAAATATTACCTTTACCCAATATTAGGTTTTTGCTAAAATTTAATTTTTAATTTACCAATCTATGGAGGTGTAATTATTACTCGCTGCTAATTTCACCCACTTAGAGGACACCAAACAGGGAGTACAAGCTCTTCTCCACGCCCTCTCAGAGAGGGGAAGGTAGGAATGGACAAGAGTGCTCCATGGCCTCGCTCATTTCCGCTTGAAATTTTTGCATGGCGGCCATGGGCAACCACATGGGAATCAAAATTCTGTTGATTCCATCCCTACTACGATGGGGAATGAGAAATGTACCGGGATTACTCCTTCCATCGAAATGCAGAGGCCCTGCATAGACCGCCTTACCCCACCCGAAATCCACGTTGCCGAATCCAATTTTGGTCACGTCCGTGACAAAAAAAGCCTCCATCACTGGGAACAACGGGCGGCCCTTCAACTCCATGAGGTCTATGACGGATCGCATGTACTCGTCGTTGACGGCCATTTTCGCCCTGTTTATAAGTTCCACCGCGAACGACAGGGGCTTGCTCACCAGCAGCCCCGCCTTGGTCTTCGCGCAAGCGAAGCTGATGGCATTGCCATAGAAGCCCTGCGGGAGCGGCGGCTCGAACCTGGATCGGGTGTTCAGCAGGAATATCAACCAAACGTCCTGTTCCGGCGTCAGATTCAAGGCCCTCGTCCTCAGCCGCCACACACAGGCCGATAACACCTCAAACGTGGAGCACTTTACTCGCCCCGTCGCCGCTGCCTGCCTTTTCAGCGACGTGATCTCCGGCGGCCCGAAGAAGAAGGAATTGTAGCTTATCTCCTCCACCGGCAAAATGTCCCCTTCCAGTTGATCGTATTCGTAGAGCGGTACGTTCACGGTGGGCTTTGGCCGCGGCCGCAGTGTTTCTCGTTTCCACACCGGAGACACCGAAGGCCCCGCCGCCCCCCGCGCCACCTCGGCCAGCGCCGCCATCAGCTGGACCAGCTTGGAGCCGTCCGCCATGGTGTGGTTAGCCGTAGGGCAAATATGAACCCCCCGCATCTCAGCCGCGTCACCTGAAAGTTTACAACATGTTCAGAAAACACAAAAACTCTTGAACAAAGGAAATTGTATTATGTATATTTTGTGTTACAACAGTAAGAGTGAATCTATATGCTTTCCTTCAGTTTGGTAGGGGAGACAAGTTGTAGAAAAACTGCAGCGTGCTAATGTCCATTAATTGATATCGAAGTAAACAGTGAAATGCTTCCTTGACAAAGGTCCACAAACCTGGATCAAGAGTAGAGGAGAATTGGTGATGCTCTGCGATCCCGTCACGTTGTGCAGCAGCTCGTCCCATTCCGGGAACGGCGGGTGCAGGTCCCCGCACTGTTCGAGAGCAACGCCCGCGTCGGCTTCCACAAACAACACTCCCTCGCCCATGCAGTCGACCTCCAGCTTTCCGCCAGGTGCTTCTCTCACCCTTCCGGCAAAGGGATAGTAATGAACGAGAACCTTGCCCAGCGCCTCCTTGATCACTTTGGTGGGATCTTCGTTCCTTTTCAGTGAGTTACTTCGATAGAATTGGACGACCGGCACCTGAATTCTAAACACCCCTTGATCGTCGATGTTTGAAAGATACAAAATCTCTATGGGAGTGGGCACTGACGGGGCTACGAGGATCGCTGGCTGTCTAGTAACCTTGAAACTCAAAGAAGCCATAGAAACAGAGATACTATACTTTGTAAACCGAGATCCACAGTCGAGAGCTCGAGCTTGTAGAGACTTGGATGTGCATGGAAAAGGAGGATGAGGCGCTTATATAGTCTTTAAGAGTTATGGTAAACCGAGATCCACAGTCGAGAGCTCGAGCTAGTCGAGAGCTCGAGCTTGTAGAGACTTGGATGTGCATGGAAAAGGAGGATGAGGCGCTTATATATCTTTAAGAGTTATGGTGGGATAGTGAAAGAATAGTAGTGAGCAAGTGTAAAAGGGTTTCACAACGCTTATTTAATGGATGCAATCCCCGCAATCCCTAACCGCCATAACTTCGAATGTTATAACTTGTGCAACTAGATTAATACCCTCTTGTTGATCCATGACGGTATTCATGGAATAAGTATGTGACCTTTTCTCTTTAAATACGTGTTAGCAAATACACTAGATCAAATCTTTGTTTACATAACACGTCTCAAATGGTATTCATGGAATAAGTATGTGACCTTTTCTCTGTATATACGTGTTAGCAAATACACTAGATCAAATCCTTGTTTAACTAACATCTCAAACTAACACAACCTTGTTGCTTGATGCTAAAATCTTATTTTTATATTATGGATTTTATCATGTTTGGAAGTAGTAAATGCTATCAATCATCCAACCTATTTGTTGGATCTTTTGTAGATTGGCTTCTTATCCTTGCCCTCTCTTGAATGTGCCACCTATATTCAAAATGAATCTTGTTCATGTATTTTTATTTATTTATTTATTTTTTATATCTAATCTTAAGAGAAAACTTGTGGACATTTGATATCCAATACACTTTCTTGTTTATAATTTCGTCATGTAATATGAACAAGTAGATATATAAGTAGATAATGTAGAATACCTTATTTTAAGATTGTAGTCATCAAAATTTTAAAATTCTTTTTCATAAGTATAAACTTATTTCTATAAAAAAAATATATTTTTCTTTACAAGTATATAGTGTTTGAAACATAGATGTCACATGATGTTCCTCGTTATCATCATTTTGTTGTCTTAAAAACACTATTATGTTTGTATATACAATAAAGACAAAGAATAAAATATTTTTCGTAGTCTATATTTACCAAAATAAATGCCTAAACTATGGCTTGTTTGATATTTTGAATTGATTACTTACCATACTCTATGGATATAAAATTTCTCTTTCTTTAGAATAGGTGTGGTCAATTTAACTATTTGTATGATGTCAATGGTGAACTTATGGACAATGTTGATCTAGAGAAGAAAAGATTAGACATTATTTTTTATTATGGAAATGATATGTCCATGATGGATTTAAATCTATTTATATTAATGGTCAATCCATATTTTGAGGGTAAATATCTAAGTAAATTCTATTCTTGGATATAAACAAGAATTTTTTAGGATTCATTGACATTTTTAATCTTTTTTCGAACACTATATATAAATTTTATAAATGATAATTATCCTTGAAAAAGAGCATGCAATATTTTACTAAGAATATCTTAATTATAATCCCTTTATGGGCCATGTGCATGGTTTTTTGAAAAGTTACTCCTATATTATGTTAGAGATATTACATAATTTTGTAGCATGTGGTATATTTGTAAATGTTATATTAGGGTGTGTATATATTTTATCTCATGTATGTATCAAGGTGTGAGAAGTTTCCAAGTGTTATGTAATAAAATATGTAAGTATTAAAGTGTGCAAAGTGTGATATGTGGTTTATGAGTGCAAAGTGTCATTTAAGTAAGTCAAAACTTATAGGAGTATTATATTATGAGTTTTATATTGTGAAATATTATTGTGAATATTTGATCTTTGGAAAACTAAACCCTTGAAATAATTTGGCAAAATTGCTATCAATGGTATTAGAGATGCACTTTGACCATATGAAAAACTTAAATATATTAAGAAGAGGAGAATAAAGTATTAGAGAAATTGATAGGTCGGTTGATGTTGCATTGAGAAGGATAATTTGAGGACATGACAGATGGGTTGATTGCACCCTAAGATTGCAAGCTAGACTAGAGGACAAATTTTACTTGTTTGAGATATTAGAAAGGATGAGTTGATTGCACCTTGATATTGTTGAAAAAGTTGTCTGTAGAAGAATATTGATTTGAATAGCTAAATTATTGTCAAGATATCTATTATGGTTGAACGTCCTATGAGGAGAATGACTAGTGAAGTTGAATCCTTGAAAGAAAAATACACAATGAGGAAGAAGCAGTGAATTTTGAATAGATATAATTACAATAGATAATAAAATTGAAGGTACATATTGCCAAGAAGAAGAGTGCTTGTGTGAAACCTAAGATAGAGAAGTTTGAGGAACCAGAAGATATATGACTTGGGAGATACAAAGCCCTATGTGATGGTGAACTTGTGCTTGAGGATTCAAAGCACCTATAGACTATTAGAGCATTTGAGAGGAGCCATTTACATTCAACTTATGAAGAGTACTTGAGAAGAGTAAAATACTTGCATCCATTCTAGATAAGGAAGTCATAATTCTAATGTTTTGAACAGTGCCTGAGAAGAGATAATAATGTCAAGAATAATTTACATGGAAGGGTGAACATTACTTTACTGCATGTAAACAATAAGATGAGCACCAAAGTATTGATTATTCATTTATTTTGCTTATTGAGTGCCTATTTCAAGTTGACTTAATTTAGCTTTGGGAGTTATGAATTTGTATGAATTATGTTTAATTATAAGGTTAAACTTTGGAAAATGCATTGTTTAATGGAGAAATAAAAAATTGAAACAAATAGTTTGACCTTATAATTAAAGGAATTACTTAATACATGGGAGATATAAGGAAAAAAATAGTTTAAAATTTGCATTGAAGATTAATTTAAAATTGAAATGAATTGAAGTGAGGGTGAAATTAAAATTTGAAGGAGCAATTGAAGAAAATAAATAAATTGGAGAAATAAGAATTAAATTGAAATTGAATGAATAAATGAAGATCAAAATAAATAAATGAATAATTTATTGATTGAATTATTGAAGGAAGGATTATGAATTAAAATTTGAAATTTGGGAGATATAATTGAAAATTAAAAATTGAATCAAAAAGTGATATTTGGGAGATAAAAGGAGTAAATAAAATTTGTATAAATGATTGAAACTAAATTTGGGATATAAAAGGAAAAAAAATAAATTTGAAGAATTGATCAAAAATTTGATTGAATGGTTTGATTATTTGATTGAAGAAATTTAAATATTGTGAAAGATTGATTAATTGATGAATGTGAACATTGATTTGATGAAATTTAAAAATTGAAAAAAATTCAAAATTAATTTTGGGAGCTATAATAAGAATGAAGAAATAATTAAATTCATTTTTTTGATTGAATATTAAAGTTTTGAAATTAAAATTATTTGAATAAATTGAATGAAGAAATTGTGTAATTAAAAATTTGGGAGAAAGACTTCAAAGGAATTGAAATTGTTCAAAATGAATGAATCACAAACATCATATAAATTCAAAGGGTCAAATACTATGATAAGGCTTTTTTAGAATAAAAAATACTATCAAAGATATGTGACAAGATCACATGAAATTAATCAAAACATGATAAATGAAGAAGACACATGGTACATAGATTCAGGTGCTAGTCATCACATGGTAGGGAACTTATATAGGTTTGATTCATTGCAAGTAATATAAAATATTCCACTAAAACTAGTGGATGACAAAATTTATCATATGCAAGGATCATAAAATGTTACACCTAATTTACCATATTCACAATTCATGCTAGAAGATGTATTATATGTGCCAAGTTTAAAAAAATATCTTATTTATGTAGCTCAATTGGTTGATAGAGTTAGGATAGTGAGATTCAAATACATCATTAGAAATATAAAATGTTTCATCAAGAAATAGAATAAATTTGAATCCATGGGTTCCATCAAGAATATAATATTTTCTCTAGACATAATAGGATTACCACAGGGAATTTTAGATTATATTTTACCACAAGAACAATTTAATGCTGAATATTTTTGAATTCTCTAATATATAGGAAATGAGACATTGTACCAAGAACAATGCAAGAATGTTAAGTAGAGTCAACAGGAATAATCCATGGATTGAAAGAAAGAGAAAGTAGAAGATGAAAATTGAAGACTAAAAGTCTTCACACCAATTAATGTAATACAAGATGATGTTAGAGATATTACATTCTTTGGTAGCATGGTACATTTGTAAATATTAGATTAGGAAGCGTGATTTACATTTTTTCTAATGTATGTATCAATATATAAGAAGTTTCCAAGTGTAATGTAATAAAATGTGCAAGTGTCAATATGTGCAAGGTGTGGGATGTGAGTTGTGAGAGTGCAAAGTGTCATGTAAGTAAGTCAAGAGTCATAGAAGTTAGGTGTCAAATATGCAAGTGAAGAGTCACATGATATGTGGCAAGATGTAAAGTGAAGAGTCATGAGAGTTTTATCATATGCGAGGAATAGAAAGGGATGCATATCCAAATGTTTAAGGAGAGAAATATTTGAGTATTGAAGAGTCATCTTGTAAGGTTATTTAATAGAGATAAAACTCCATGCTTTATAACAAGTTCCTTGATATGTCCGTGAGGCTAGGTGGATTGGTAAGTTGGGGTACTTGCATATAGGATACTTAGGTTACAATCTCATGGGCATGACCATGCATAGCCAGTATTCTGATCCTAATCCTTTGTGTGTTGTGCCCGACTGACAATGGTGGTCCATTCTCTACATGCTCGACGGTCCCCATCTCCTTCCACATGTTGAACCAGACTAACGATGATGGTACAAACCCTATGCATCTGGTGGTCCCCATATTACATCGGGTTACCATCAATGAGATGCATAGGTTTGTTGGATGCAGTTGTTGATGGTTGGAACTCTACCTTGGCAATTACTACAAATTGTAATTGTACCCAATTCACCCATGTACAAAAAAAAAAAAAAGTTTCTTGATATATTTGATTATTTATGAATAATATGATGAGTTTTATATTGTAAAATATTATTGTGATTATGTGAGTGGCCTTTATATGATTCATATTTAATATTGGGAAATTAGACCTATGTACTAATATAGCAAAATTTCCATCATAGTAGATAATATAAATGGAAATTGTTGATATAAAAATTTATTTACTTTGTTATATATTATTTTAATTTTAATTTTCATTATGCATATATATATATATATATATATATATATATATATATATATATATCAAAAATACATTATATGTATCTCAAAAAATATCAAACAAAGATAAGTCTTAGAACTACTTATAGATTTTGATCCATTGAGAGAAGTGATAATTTATATTTCAAAGAAGCCTTATTTAAAGTTTCGAAATAAAAAAACATGATACTATTACCATTAATTTTTGTTGGAACATAATTTATAAAATTTGTATATAGTGTTATATTAGCTCTTAAATGAAAATGCACACTGCTATTTGGAATATTTATCCTACGTTGTTTAATATAAATAGTGTCTATTGATATATAAAGATTCATCACTCCTTTGTGGATGTTTTATTTTGTTAATATTCATATTTCATACATATGTATTTGTATATAAAAAAAATTAAGCAATTAAAACATCTTTAGACTTGTAGGCCCAAAATAACCACATCCTTAAAAAATATTTTGAAAATACTTTCCAAGGCATGAAGATGCTCCCTACCACTCAACATACAATGTATTTTCCAGTGGCACATTGCAAGATGTTCCACGTCGCTGGCAGAGTAACTAAATTTGTATTGCTATCACTTTGATCGAGCAACATACGACATATTTTCTAATGTAAGAAGAGATGTTCCCAATCGCTTTACACTTAGTGTATTTTGTAGAGGTACAATGGCATGTTCCATGCCACTATCAAATTGAGTCAAAGCTGACATCATCATTCTCCGATGAGCATCCCAGTGTATATTATCCCAATATACACAAATAAATGGCTATGTTTTGATGTGTTCCACACTATTGAGGTCCACGTTCATTTTAGAGCAGATCGTAACACATGCTCCATGCTATTGGTTGAAGAGGTCAAAATATATGAAATGTAACACAAGTCAGTGGCATAGCATAAAGTTCGTTAAAATATTATTTTACATTATTTCTTGAGTGAATCAGAGCATGACTCTATCCCGTAGTCAACCTTGGTCAAGATTCAATGGAGTGGATTTTAGGGAGTGGTTTATGAACAACATCTTATACACCATGGACATGAAAGAAAATTAAATGGTTTTGAGAAACAAAGTGAGAATTCTGATGACATGTTCCATTTTTCTCAAAGCATAGTGCATTTTCATATGTGCTCCATGTCGCTAGTCAAAATAGTCAAAGCAAGTGATGAGTCTTTAAAATAGCGGCCTAGCGATATTTTCTATGCTTAATATTCAAAGTGTTGCTAATATTTAATCATAGCCATTCATGAATGAATCAAAGGTCAAGATCATGCTTAAATTTTTTAGATATATAAAAGTGATATCTTAGAAAATGGGAACCAGTTGGTTTGAGCAAGCAAGCGAAGTGTCCATGGATCAAAGAACCAAGAACTCAAGAAGTTGGTGATCTACGACCAGATGAAGTTCCCAAGAGAAATGAATGGTTTAGATTTTGTTTCTAATAGCCTAGAGTCTAACTGCCATTACCGAACAAGCAAGTTATAGAGTTGAGCTACCATGACATGTGGTATCGAGTGGATTTCTTGAACTTCAAAGGTGAATGAAATAATACCACTACAAAATTTTGTTGATCTATCATGGCTCTATCCTTGTAATGTTTCATCCCCTTATTTCACTATAAAAACTATATATAGAGGTCGAACCCTCAATTTTTAGGATTGGCTCTAGAGTGTTTGCTTGCCCTACTGTGTAACATATTTCACAAATTAATAGAAGGAGCATTACTTGGATTTTTGACTCAGGAACTATTGTCTTCAATATTTCTATTGAGATATTCAAGATATAAATTGTATTTCATCTAATGTTGCTATGGTTATTTCATTCCACTGATATTGGATTACTATTTGTAAAGCAATTGAAATATTTTCATAGTTAAATCTATGCTTACAAGAAGTTTGTTTATGTTAAATCTAGATACTGATCAATTCTGCTAAATTGGATTTTTAGAATTGTGGATATTGAAATTACTTCTTGGATTATATCCCTATTTGTATTTCTTGTATGAAGATTACTCTATTTTTGGGTGTTGTTGCTATTGAGTGTGGGACACTAGAAATGATTTGGTGAAAGGTTTTCCCTATGGATGCCTATGTTGTTAGCTCTATTGAACCACTATTTTAGTTATAACTTCTGAACCCTAAACCTTTTTATAACCCTATCTCTTAAACAATTACTAAGCTTAATTAAGTCAACACCCTATCAGTTGACAAGGAACCGACCTACTCTGGAGGTTGGACTAGAGCTATCTTTAGTCCATCCAATGTTGATTTATGAGCTATGACTAGTGGGTGTAAGCCTAATCAAAAATATGAAAGATACACAATCACAATATCAAGTTTTACTTGATGTCAATTCAGATCCCAATAGTTTTGGCATGCCTAGTGGGACCTATTTACAAGAAACACTAGAACTCATCCTTTTCTTTGTTTGTATATTTTATCAAAGGAATCAATATTTGGTGAATCATATTGATCTTGTTAAGTGGTGAGCAGTAAATTTGCCTGGTGACTCCTTGGTTTGTGAAACCAAAAATCTATCCCTGTAGCTTGTGGTTTTTCATGAATACTAGGTCATTCGCAAGGAATAACCTAGGATCCTTCATCTACTACAAGCTCCCCTTGAGAGGGTCTATCATCATAAGATATTTAAATTATAATTTTCATTTAGATGAAACTCCTCTTGAGGTACATATTGAAGTACATCCAAGTCCACCTCGAATAGGAAATAAACCTTAAGACATGGCCCAAAATAAAAATAAAAATGTAAATGCTGCTCCAAATCAGCCCTTGCAAAAGTATCCCAGCTGGAATATAACTGGTCCCCTTAGAATGGTCCATATGCATGATATCCCTTAGGCTGTGTCTAAGGTAATTCCCACATACGATGGTTCTGGTAAAACTACATATGAACATTGCCAATATATTCCAAATTTGGCAGCAATCCACAACATAAAGAATGAGGATGTTATTATCATAATCCTAGCCCTGTCCTTTAGAGGAAAAATTATGCATTGGTTTAGGACCCTAGAATACAATACCATTACCTCATGGGAAACATTAGTAAAACCCTTTGTTGAAGATTTCAATGAATCTACTAATCCTTTTTCCCTCCTCAATCAATTCACATCTATACAAAAACATCAACAAGATTTCGTTTCAGACTTTAACTTGAGGTTTAGTAGGAATTGGAAGAGGATCCCTCCTGAAGCTAGAAAAACTTCAAACCTCACTTTTATGTATTATATTAGAGCCTTTGAATCATATTTAGATTTGCAAACCCAAAAATATGGAATATATACCTTTTCATAAGTCTATAATGTAGTTGTCTATGTTGAAAAAATCCTCATAAATATTGGAAGATTACCCCCTAAAGTTATGTTACCCTACTATTTAGAAACTCCCAATGTCCAAGATCAGATAGCTACACCATCTTATATGGACCCTCCCTCTTTGTAATATCAACTTTTGTAGATGACCCCATTCGTCAGCTGAAAGTATCACCCATTGCAATTCCTTTTCCATCACTTCCTTCTCAGATACCCCAAGATTCCTCTATGCTTCTTGATATTCAGAATACTTTAAAAAATATCAGTAACAAGATGAACTCAACAAAAAAAAGAGATAGACATATTTCAAAAAAGAATATTTCTTTATATCAACAAAGATAAAATACCTCATCCCAACAATAGCACCAGGGTCATAGTAAATGGTATGCAAGAAGATCCAGAGTGTTCCTCTAAAAGTAGCCTGGTGAATGTATGGTATCTAGTATGCAATGATCCCCATGATTCCAAATTGTGTGTTATGTACCAACACCATGTACAACAGGTTATGGAGAATGCCAAGAGAAATCATAAAGGAAGAGTGAATATGCTCTAACAACAAGATCAGATCATGGTTGGAAAATATCTTAATGAATATGGACCCATTTCTATCATGACAAGGTCAAGAAAAAAACACTGCAGGTTGATCCATAGAAGATGGGTCAATTTTATGCCCCCTATCAAAAGATGAAAGACCCACCTACTCAAAGCAATGATATGTTTCATATCCCCTAGGCCAATGAAGAGAGGGACATGGTCCCTAAAGGCAAAAAAAAGGAGGTTAGTTTTCCCTAGAGGTTTGACAAAGAAAATGAGGGAGAAAGGATGATATCCAATCATGAAGCTCAAGAGAGGCTTATATTTCCATCCATAACCAAGAGGTAGAGAATTGAGGCTACACAATAGTATAATAGAAAGTATGGTGAGCTAGAGAGAAGGTATGAGAGATCCACCTCTGTCGAGTTAGAGTATAATATTATTGAGGAAATAAAAATAATACCCTCCAAGGCTAGACTATATGATACTCTCTTTATTCCTGGTCAAATAGACCTGCTGAAATCTTCTCTAAAAAAATATCCACAAGAAAAGCAGGTCACTATAATCCTCATCATGCCCTCTAGGAAAGACAATATGTCTCCTTCTACTTTAAATAACAATCCCCCTCCCTTTTACATTTCTCTAAGGATGTAGGGGTGGATTGTCCACAACTACATGATCAACTCAGGGGCTTCCACCATAGTTATGCCCAAGGCAATCTGCTAGGAGATGGAGATGAATATACCAAATCCTATATTAGAGCTTTGCAGTTAGATGGAAAACTAGTAAATATAATGGGGGTAATGAAAGATGTTATGATGGGGCTGCATAGAGATTTGGGGATAACCATCGTGCAATAAATATTGGTTATGGATCTAGATCCTTATTTTGGCTTGTACCTTTAAAGATAATTCACTTCCAAATTAGAAGGATGCATGTACATGGATTATTCCAGCATTGTGATCCCGTTTAAATGGAAGAGGATAAGAATAACATCATAGAAGATTGTGTCTTATAATATTAAAAAAATCAAAGAAGACATGTGTAATCTCACTCCTCTAGATGGATTCAAACTAGTGGATAGTTTTAAAGAGCTAGATATTTAAGATGAACTACCTTTTAGAGAGGATTAGATTCAATTTGGGGTAGGTATGGGTACATATAACATTTCCACAAAAATAGAGAAAATAATCCATGCTATATATAATCAGTTCTTGAGAGAAATAGAAACTTGGACCATGCACTTTGATGGTGCAAGATGCAAAAATGGTGTTTGTGCTGGTGTACTATTGCAGTCTCAGTTAGAAGGTGCAAATAGTTTTGCATATAGGCTAACATGGTCATGCACTAATAATTCTATAGAATACGAGGCTTTATACCTCTAGCTAATGCATTATGAGAGCAAGGGAATCAATATATTGAATATATACAGTGATTTTGAACTAATTATCAATCAGTTAAGAGAGAGGTGCAGTAGTAAACACCATTATCTGAAGACATATAGGAATAGGGTATGGAATTTGATGGAATCCTTTGATGCCCTAAATATTAATTTTATTCATAGAAGATAGAACACCTTGGATGATTCCTTGGCAGTGAGGAGAGCTAATTTCAACCCTTCTAAAAATATAGGAGTCACAAAAGATCAATGTTATGCATAAGGGGTTGGACTCAAATGTACTTGTGAAAAATGGTGAATCTTAATAAAAATCAAGGTGAATCATGGATAATTCTAAGCAAATCAAATTGAGCATCTTCACACCAAAATTTAGGGAATTTTAAGCCCTAAAATATAAGTTCATATTATAAGCCACTTTTGACCTACTAAATCATCTTATAACTTCATATAAGCATGATCCTTAGATCAGGTTTGAAAAGAGCTTTCCAACGAGTACAAATATGCCTATGTTTGGATATATATTATGGTGAATTGACCCTAAGAAAAAAATTATCCTGAAAATTTTAGGTGAATCGGTCAACATCAAGGGTCCTTATATTCACCAATTTCCAAATTTGGAGATCCTAATATTTTCCCAATTTATGAATATTCACCACTATGCATAACCCTGCAAAAGATAAAAGGATCAGAATTATTTTCATGCCTACAGTACCAGACAAGTAGATTTTCTGGCAGGTGTTTGAAAGTGATAAAAATATATCATAGGTTTTCTAGTAAGAGAAGCCTATCTATCTACCATTCAAGAGGAAAATATAGAAGAGATGGACCAAAAATATGTCATATAGCTAAAGAATAATCATATACCTAGAGGTTTGGTCACTCTAGAAAGCCTGTTTGACAATGAAGATAGAAAAAGGATCAAATTCATGGAAATAAATGAAAATATCTAAAAGGAAATTAAGATTGAAAATGAAAAGAAGCTCAAATTTGGAGTTTGATGTTCTCTAGAAGAAGAGGAGGATATCAAATTTCTACGCTTGAAATACCAAGACATTGTATATTGGTCATATGAAGATATTAAAGTATATGATAAGAAGGTCATCCAACATACAATTGAGCTAGAACAAAATGCAAACCCTTCAAGTAGAAGAAGACGACTGTTAACCCCAAAATCGAAGCCATAATGAGGGAAGAACTATTAAAGTTGTTTAATGCTAAGATCATATATCCAATCAAGCATTCAACCGAGGTAGCTAACTTAGTCCCAGTAAGGAAGACAAATGGTGACATCTGCTTGTGTGTGGATTTTAGGAACCTCAATAAAGCATCATTAAAGGACCACTATCCACTCCCTTAGATCAATCAAATATTTCATATAGTAGGAGTAGAGAGGTTCTCACTATTAGAAGACTTCTTTGGATACAACCAGATTTAGGTGAAATATAAGGATCAATTCAAAATAATATTCACCATAAATGAGGTACTTTTACCTATCAAAGAATACCTTTTGGTCTATCCAATGTAGGAGCCACATTACAAAGAGTAATGGATTATACCTTTGGAGATTTTATCAACAAATTTATTCTAATGTACTTGGATGACATGATTGTATTCTCCCATGAGAATAAATATCACCTAGTACATTTAGAACAAGTATTCAAAAAGTGCAGAGAATTTGGCATCTCTCTTAATCTAAAGAAGTTATTTTTTGCAGTCCATGAGGAAAAGTTATTGGGCCATGTGGTCTCTAAAGAAGGTATGGCCATTGATCTAGATAGAATAAAATCCATTCTTACTCTTCCATTACCCATGAACAAGAAATATTTGCAATCTTTCTTTGATCAGATCAATTTTGTTAGAAAATTCATATCTAATTTTTCTTAGAAGTTGAAACCTATCTCAAAACTGCTGAAGAAGAATGCAGATTTCAAATGGACTGAAGGGAGAAAACAAGATTTTGATATCATCAAGAAATCCATTTATACAACTCTAGTTCTAGTGAAACCAAAATTTAGCAAAGATTTCATTTTGTATGCTTATGGAGCTGAAGAGAGCTATGCATCAGTGCTCACCCAGAATAATGAGTAAGGAGAAGAGCTCCCCATATTATTTTGGAGCTAGACTCTCCATGAATATCAGATAAAGTTTAATTTTATTGATAAACAAGTATTTGCAGTGATGAAGTCATTGAAAAAATTTAGGCAATACTTGGTTCAAAGTAAAACCCTAGTTTATGTGGTTCACCCAGATGTTAGAAGTTTCATTTTATAAGGTGAACTAGGATAAAAAAAATTTGGCTAGATTACTAATATACAAGAATATGACGTAGAATTTCATCCTACCAAGTTGGTCAGAGATAGAGCATTATGCCAAGTTTTGATAGAAGCAATATTTATAGTAGAAGTGAAATCTTGTGAGTCAGTAGCAGAAGATCAAACTGAAGAACTACATTTAGGAGAATTAGACTCAGTTGATCAGATGACCAAATATTTTTAGGCTAGAGTTTGTCCTTATAATATTAATCCATCAAAATGAAGGAGATATAGGCTTCAAGATTTGAAATATATCTTATTACCAAAATGTATATACAAGAGAAACCTTGATGGATTCCTCTTAAGATGTTTGAGAGATTATAAAAAAACAAAGGTCATTGAGGAGTTCCATGGAGGATTATTAGGAGGGCATTTCTTAGGAAGGGTTACAAATTTAAAGATAATTAGGGTAGGCTATTACTAGCCTACCATTTTTACTGACACCTTCAAAGTTACAAGAGCCTATGATGAATGTCAGCGGTATGTGGGAAGAACTAGGAATACATCATTCTCCCTCAAGCCAATTCAGGTTGAAGAACCCTTTTAGTAGTGGGTTTTGGACTTCATAGGGGTTATTAATCCAAATTTATTAGCAGAACACAAGTACATTCTGACTACCACAGACTACCCCACCTAATGTTTAGAGGGCATCCCCACAAAGAAATCATACCAAGAGGTGGTAGTAGACTTCATGGAAAGCTTAATCACAAGGTTTGGTGTCCCAGAAGCTTTAGTGGGCAATAATGGACCAGATTCCATAGGAGATAAATACATTGATTTTTCCAACAAGTATGACATCACTATAAAAAATACCTCTAACTACTATCCCTAGGGGAATGGATTAGCAGAATCAACTAACAAAATTTTTCTAAGAATATTGAGAAGATTATTAGAGGGTAATAAAAGAATTTGGCACCTACTATTGAAACAAGATCTATGGGTAGATAGGATCACCATAAAAAAGTCCATTAAAACCTCCCATTATGCCTTGGTATATGGCAAACAAGTAGTATTACCAATTCACTTGAAAATTCTAGCTCTCAATTTGATAGATATAGAGGAAGAGTATAAATAGAATCCAAATGAAACCAGGTTAACTCATTTGCTGAAGCTAGAAGAGAAAAGGACTCAGGCATATGAGGACTTCCAAATGCACTCATTTGATACCAAAGAATGGCTTGACAAGAAATCTAGGTTTGGAGAGTTCAAATTTAGAGATTATATCCTCGGGTGGAATGTGGAAAGAGCCAAGCCAAGGCACCATCAAAATTTTGATTCTTTCTGGGATGGTCCTTTCAAAGTAGTAGAGGTTAAAGAGAGCAATGTTTTCTAGCTTGAATATATAGAAGGAAACATACAACCGATACCAATCAATGGTTTTCATATAAAACTCTACTTTGATTGAAATATAAGTTCATTGTAACATATGTACATATTTTTATATTATATCATTTTTTCCTCTTTACTGAAAGTTTTCATTTTGTAAAGTGTTATAAAAAAATAGATAAAATTTTGCTTCGAAAAAACTAGTTCAAATTTGTAAAATAAACTAAGGGTGGTAGTAGAATATAAAACATGTTCCATGTCATTCTCCAATAAGCAAAGGTGGTAGCGGAATACAACAAGTGTTCCATATCGCTGAAGTTCATGTCCATTCTAGACTATACTATGACATATGCGCTACGTCGCTCTCCAATGAATAAAATATCCATAGGCTATAATGTGTACTCCAAACCACTCCAAGAGAAGGAGATACGATGAAAAGCATCGTAGGTTCAACGAAGTTCTTCATGGTACAACCAATCAGCGATGACACATGATGTTGCCAGCCACCAATATGCATACCTTTGAATTAAAGAGCATGCAACGAACAATTTATTATGTTGTCTATATTAATGGTAGAAGATATACATGCAAGAACATTTACAAATGGTTTGAAGTGCAAATACCATTCATTTACGAAGTGACACTTACCTAGCATAAAGAGCGAAATATTAGTCAAGCATTGTTCATGAATACTAAGGAAGAAGAATAATCTATGAATTTCCAGTAAAAATGGCCTTCGAAGAGACCTATGAAATAGAACCGTTAGTGAATGAGGGACTAGGCAATTACATTGATAAAGCAGAAGTGCTAGCTGACACCAGACTAGTTCTCAGAGAGAGAACTAAGCTCAAAAGGAGCATCAATGACAAATATCGAAGAGGCAAAACCTTAACAGTCCAAGGTACTTATGATATCTGCTCTTTCTTGTCTTTCTATATATGTGATTCGGTTCATCCTTGTCCCAAGTTGATATCAGCCATTATCAAGTTTTATAATCCTAGGTAAAAAGTGGTAAAAATAAATAATGGTAAAACCCTATTTAGCATCATATCCATAAATTTTCATGGCCATTTTTCTCTAGGAATAGACCCACCTATAAGGTCTAAGCTTTTCAATGTAATTGAGCAAGTAGGATATTATTCCCTACAAAAGCGCACCCATGAAGGAGATCCTTTTAGGAAGTGGATGTATGGTCAATTCAAAACTATTAAGCTTAGGAAAGGACTACCCAATACCCCAATTCCAATTGAGTAGCTTGCTAACCCAAACCTTTTTTCCATGTCAGCTTATTTACAGGGTTTAGATTCTGACCAGTTTTTAAGGGATTGGCAAATAGCCACTACTTATTGCTTTTCAAATGAGAGGATGTACAAACTTGAAGCATATAAGGAAGGTATTAAGGTGATTTACTCTGATTGGCCAACTTTTCTTGCCAAATGAATGCATGAGAAGTTGGTAAGGATGAAAAGGGATTCAGAGGCTCCTTATTTTTGGCACTATTCAAATTTGGTCTGGATGTTCTAAACCACTATAAGATACATGATGCCCTAGATTCCAATGAAATAAAAAAATCACAAATGAGACCCTATCCCTATGTATTATTGGACCACTCATTTGAGGAGCACAAAGTCTTTTTACAGGTTTAATCTAGAGTTCCTAGGGCCTGCTTTGAAAATTATGTACGGGAAATACCCTAGGTTACCATCTCTGATCAAGGAATTTTTAAGAGTTCCAGGAACCAAATAAGGATACTAGTATATTCTCATAGAGGGCACTATCATCAGACTTTATGGCTTCATTGAAAAGCCTTTTTTACTGCCTCATTTTTTGACTAATAGATTTTTGGCCCTGGAATACTTGAGGCAAGCAGATTTCATAAACATGAATTATAACTCTAGAAAATAAAGGAAATGTTTATTAACTTACTCCTATAATATCAATGACATAACAAATTTCAAAAGGTTTCAAGGTGAACAAATCACCCAATATTTAGATAGGCTTGACCTATTCTACATACCACGGAGGTGGAGGTATGACCCTGATGATAAATTCACGAATAGGAATACCAATATTAACAAAGAAAAAGCATTCAATTTTGAGAAGACTTCAAGGCCTCATTTCGAATAGGGCAGGAATAATGAAAAAAAAATCTCCATTGGATTAGAATGTCACTAAAATGAAACAACTACCCTCGTGGCTAGAATTCTATGAGCAGGTAGTTGATTTTGATTCTACTAACAATGAAAACCATAAGTTGAGGTATTCTAAGATTAAGTATGTAGAAAAGAAAAAGAAGTGGGATGAAGGAAAAATTATAGAGGGGCCATCTAAAGAGGATACAAAGAGTGATAAGCTGGTAGTGTTTCGATTTGTCAATATAAAAGCTAAAGATTCACTAGAAGAGACCCAAAAGGAGGTTTACAAGAAACTAAAAGTGGATAAGGGGAAGAGTGTTGAAAAAACTTTGTTTCAGTTGTATAGAAGTCAGTACAACAAGTCCAATACCAAAGTGTAGAGGTGATTACAAAACATTCTACATCTATAGGTGAAGTTACAATTACTATTCTTTCTTCTCCTTATCATATTTTCCTAGAGAAATATCCTTCCCCTTCTCAATAAAAGGTCAAAATAAAGGTGTCCTCTCCTTCTCATAACTCACCATCTATCTCATCAACTAATACAGAGGGCCAAACCTATCCATATCCTTCACGTTCATATGAAATCCCAATCACACCATATTTGGTCATTCCACATTTGTCATCACAAACCCCAGTATCATCTGAAGCACAAGTTGTTTCATCTACACTTGCTCATTCTTCCTTGAGTTTTGTTTCAATTCCTATGTATTTCCCTATTGCAACCACAACAATAACCATAGATTCAATTGTGGTCACTACTATGCTATCATCATCTTTTGAATCCACCCTTCCATATATCATAGCTTCTCCTCCTCCTACAAGTTATCCCATGTTAGCTTCCTTGCAAAATGAAAAGAATGATTCTTAAAATATTTAGGATTTTTGGGTAGAGAAGCTATCCAAAACTTCAAAAAGAATTTCTACGAAGAGGATCACAATATTTGTTGATCCAGTCACAAGGCAAATAACATCTAGATCTATTATCCCTTTGGTGAGAAATCCTGAAGCAGAGATGATTGTACACGATTATCATCTAGAGGAGTATACTAAAGATATTGAGCAACTACCAATTGAAGATTAGATGGTCATAATGAAAGCTCATCTAGAGACTTTCTATGTCAAAATTGATATCTACAAGGAGAAATTTGGGAAGTTAGAGTAGAAAATAGTGAAGTTGGAGAACATGTTCAACAATTAAAACATATAGAAAAAGTTGTCAAGAATGAAGTTAAAAGCAAGAAAATTAAATATCAAGAAGCCATAAAGGTTAAAGACCAATTTGATGAGCTAAAAAAGAAAAATGAAGAATAGGAGAAGGAAATACAAGACTTGAAGCATCAACTTCATATTGAGAAGACCAAGTCCTCAATATTCTCAAAATTAGGAGTGAAGAAGGTAAGAAAATAGCTTTGGTCCAAATTTTTGGATAAATGCTCTAAACTATAGCCTATATGGATTATTATATGGATGATTCTAGTCATTTTATCCAAAATACCAAATAAGACCTAGATAAGTTCACTCAGGAGCTACAGTACATGGTAATTCACAGGTTTAATGAGGCTGCTAAACCAATCCTCAATAAGGAATGGAATATTTCTAGACTGGATGCTAGAGTTATGGTCAAGAAGAATAGATTGCTCTAGAAGGCTTGGGTTTTATATGACAAATTAGAAAACACAATTTGATATGTGGTGGATATCAACCAAGAAATTATGCAATACATATTTGAAGGACTCTGGCTTGAGAATAATACTCTATTATTAGAAAAGGAGATCAATAAGATCATAGCTTCAAGCATTCAGGATGAATCTAAGGTTTTTTAGTCTTACAATGGCACTGAGAAGGGGGGTGAATTAGTGTAGCTCTTTAATCATGAATTAACAGCTCTTAAAACTGAAATAATGAAACCTTAAAACTAGATAAAGCAAGTACAGCAAGAGAACATCACACAACACAAGATTTAACGAGGTTCACCAATGTGGCTACTCCTCAAAATTACTGCTTGGACTACCATCCAAATCCAGCCTTTGCAAAGCAACAACTTTTACAAACAGTTTACCAACACCCACTGGAAGGAGCACCAACCCCTGATTTATCTATACCAATAGAAAGGAGCACCAACCCCTGATTTGTTAGCACCAACTGGAAGGAGCACTAACCCCTTATGCCAAGCACCAACTTGGACTTCAATTCTAAAACTAGAAGAATGATAATGAGATACCTTTGCTTTTACAAGACCCTGACTGGTCTGCTTCACGTTTGCATCCTCTACGCACTTTGCTCTCTCTACGCTATCACCTCACACAATCTGCTGCTTCATTGTCGAATGATCATCTTCTCCCCTTTTGTGCACTCTGCTTCCTTTGTGATCTTCACACTTAGAATGATTCAATGACTTGCACTCTGCACACTACGATCGAACTTCGCACTTTGTGCAATACAATCAAACTTTGCACTCTACGCACTACGATCGAACTTCGCACTCTATGCACTACAATCAAACTTTGCACTTCTCGACACTTAGCACGATTCGAATCGACTTGCTCTCTGCGCTCTTACGATCGAACTTCACACATATCAACATGCATTCGACTATCTATTCAACACCTTCAACTTCTCCAAATAGCCCTACTTTTATAACAACATTTTCATGATGAAAAACTCTAATCTTAGTCTGCTGTAACCCTAATCTTAGTCGATTGCAAACCCTAATCTTTGTTGGCTACAAACCCTAATCTTTGTCGACTAACATCGGTATTTGTTAGCTTCAACTGCCCCTTGTAACTCTTCTGTTGTTTTTGCCACGAAAACACATGTCACGATATCGCGACACTTTCATCTTCGTATGCTTTCTCTTAGCTTTGGCCCGTGAGAATACAACATGTAGTGATATCGCTATACTTTTTCCTCCATATGCTTTCTCTTAGCTTTGGACCGTGAGAATACAACATGTAGTGATATCGCTACACTTTTTCCTTTGTACGCTTTCTCTTAGCTTTGGCCCGCAAGAATACAACATGTAGCAATATCGCGACACTTTTTCTTCTTGCTCTTTCTCTTAGCTTTGGACAGTGAAAATTGTACATGTCACGATATCGCAACACTTTTTCGTCCGTACGCTTTCTCTTGCCTTCAGGTCACGAAAACGCGACATGTCACGATATCGTGACACTTTTTCTCCTTAGCGCTTTTTATTGCCTTTAGGTCGCAAAACCCGACATGTTGCGATATCACGACACTTTTTCTCCTTAGCGCTTTCTCTTGCCTTCGGGTCGTGAAAACCCGACATGTCGCGATATCGCGACACTTTTTCTCCTTAGCACTTTTTCTTGCCTTCGGGTCACGAAAACCCGACATGTCGCGATATCACGACACTTTTTCTCCTTAGCACTTTTTCTTGCCTTTGGGTCACGAAAACCTGACATGTCACGATATCGTGACACTTTTTCTTTCGTACAAACTCTCTTGCAATATGTCACGAAATCACGACACTTTTTCTACTTGTCTTTTTCCCTTCCAACATGTCACGAAATCGCGACAGTTTTTCTTGTTGTTTCTCTCTCTTCCAACATGTCACGAAATCGTGACAGTTTTTCCTCTTTTTTCTCTCTCTACAAACATGTTGCGAAATCACGATAGTTTTTCTTTCCTGCTATATATGTCGCAATATCGTGACACTTTTCTTGTTTTTTTCTTTGAACTTTTGCAAATGGGCCACTTCGGTCTTCTTGGAAAATCACTGTACATACTTTGAATAACCTTTGAACTCCTATCTTCTGCATCTGACTAGCCTTTGAACTTCCTGTCCACTGCATCAACAGATCTATCTGACTATGTTGACAACAATGACAATATTGTCGTTGCACCTTGCTCAACAATCTCCCCCTTTGGAATTTTTGGCAACACATGTGCAATTTCTCGTAACTCTTCTCCCCCTTTGACAATAATACCAAAGGGCTACTGCAGACTCCCCCTGAGTCCATGCACAACATTCTCAGGCAAAATTGATTATACTTAGCAAAAAGCATGAACATGAGCAACAAGATAATCAACTGCTTAGATACTCCCCCTAAGAATGTGATCCCTATAGCTAGTCAATATTTGGGAAGTGTGACCACTCCCAATTTGTTTTGAAGGTACTCAAACACTTCCTTGGGTAATGGTTTTGTGAAGATATCTGCTACTTGTTCTATGGTTGGAACAAAATCCAATTTAACCTCATCTTCTGCAACTTTCTCCTTTAAAAAGTGATACCTGATGGCAATGTGCTTTGTGCGTGAATGTATAACCATATTCTTGGAGATGTTAATGGCACTGGTGTTATCATACTTAACTGATATTGGTTCACTGAAGCTAATACCAAGATATTTTAAGGTTTGTTTCATCCATAATACCTGTGTACAACATGTTGTTGCAATGTATTCTGCCTCTACTGTCGATAAAGAAACTGACTCTTGTTTCTTACTGTGCCACGTGACTAATCTGTCTCCAAGATAGAATGCACCTCCACTGGTACTCTTTCTATCATCTACACATCCTACCTAATCTACATCTGAATATGAAATAAGGGTGAAGTCTTTACCTTTTGGATACCATAATCCATATTCCATAGTACCCTTGAGATACCGAAGAATCCTTTTCACCACTATTACATGAGTCTCCTTAGGATTATCTTGAAATCGTGCTACCATGCATACTGCTTGTAAAATATCTGGTCTGGTAGCTGTCAAGTATAGTAAACTTCCAATCATGGATCTGTACATGGTTTGATCAACAGGTGGATATTTGTCATCCTTGCTCAACTTACAGCCTGTCGTCATGGGAGTGCTAAGCCGGCTTACAGTCCTCCATTGTGAACCTTTTTAGCATCTCTTTTACATATTTAATTTGAGAAATAAATATGCCCTTCTTACTTTGATTAACTTGCAATCCGAGGAAATATGACAGTTCTCCAATCATTGACATTTCAAATTCTTTCTACATCTTATTTGCTAAGTCCTTGCATGACTCATCTTTGCTCTTGCCAAATATGATATCATCTACATAGACAAAAAGAACAAGAAGATGCCCATTTTCTATTTTGACATACATATTACTATCCACCATACCTTTCTTGAACCTTTGTTGAGTGAGATAGTTGTCTAGCCTTGCATACCATGCTCGAGGTGCCTGTTTTAAGCCATATAAAGCTTTCTTCAATCTGCAAACAAGTTTGGGATCATCACCAAGTTGGAAACCATCTGGTTGCTCAATGTAAACTTCTTCTTCAAGTTTCCCATTCAAAAATGCTGATTTCACATCCATTTGATAAACTTTGAAATTCTTGTAGACTGCTAAAGCCAAAAAAATTCTAATTGCCTCTAGTCTCGCTACTGGTGCAAAATTTTCCTCAAAATCAATGCCTTCAACTTGTGCATAACCCTTGCAAACTAATCTTGCTTTATTTCTGACTACCTTTCTGTCTTCATTCAGTTTGTTTCAAAAAATCCATTTGGTTTCGATGATATTTTTATTTACAGGTCTAGGAACTAGCTCCCAAGTGTCGTTTTTCTCTATCTGATCTAATTCTTCATTTATTGCCTTCATCCAGCTTTCATATTTGCTTGCATCATTAATATTTTTGGGCTCAATGCTAGATAGTAGAGAGTAGTTACTTACTGCTCTTCTTCTTATCTGAACTCTAACTTTGGGATCTCTAATGATTTGCTCTCTAGGATGACTCTCTATCAACTACCTGTTTTGAATTTCTTATTTTCTTCTATTTTTGAATCACAATTTAAATCATCTGGGTCAATTTCCTATATCTTCTCCATTTTGTTTTCATCATCTCCTTCAATAACCTCTTCATAAATTGGGTAGTTCATTTCATAGCTAATTACTTGTTCTCTACCTTCATCAAATTTAACATCGACACTATCCACAATTTTCTTTAGACTTTTGTTGTAGCATTTGTAAGCTTTGCTTTTTGATGAATATCCGACAAAAATACCTTCATCTGCTCTATCTTCAAACTTACCAAGATTATCTTCAGTTATTTTGATGTAGATTATCTTCAGTTATTTTGATGTAGCACTTGCTGCCAAAAACTTTGAGATACTTTGCTATTGCCCTTTTTTCGAACCACAACTCATAAGGAGTTTTGTTTTCATGTGTTCTCAGCATGTACCTATTTTGGATATACACTGCAGTGTGGACTGCTTCTTTCCAAAATATGTCTGCTACTCTACTTTCAACTAGCATAGTCCGTGCCATTTCCTGCATTGTCCTGTTCTTTCTTTCTACCACTCCATTTTGTTGAGGTGTCCTGGCTGCTAAAAACTGTCTCTTAATACCAAACTTCTCACAGTACTCTATAAACTCCTCTGAAATGAATTCTCCTCCTCTATTTGATCTTAGACATTTGATCCTCTTTCCTGTTTCATTCTCTACTTGGTTTTTGAAAATCTTGAACATATCAAAGGCTTCTGATTTATGTTTCAAGAAAAATATCCATGTCATTCTAGAATAATCATCAATGCACGGCATAAAATATTTGTCACCATTTATGCTTTGTGTTCTCATGGGACCACATAAATCAGTGTGTATTAGTTCCAGAGGTTTGCTAGTGTAGTACTCTTTGGTTTTGAATGAGACTCTAGTTTGCTTCCCCTTTTGGCATGAAGCACAGATGCTATTTGCAGGTTTGCTGATGGTTGGGATATCTCTCACTACCCTTTTTGAGGTGATCTTTAGAAGATTGTCGAAACTGATATGATCGAGTCTCTTGTGCCACGACCAATTTTCTTCTTCCTGTCCAATGAAACAAGTTCCTTTTGAAGTCTCTGAGAGCGTGTAAAGGTTACCAGATGTTCTTGACCCTGTTGCTATCAATTTTCCACTATTTTTTTTTGACTTCACAACCCTGCTTCATGAAGACTACTTCATGACCTTTATCACAAATCTGACTTACACTCAATAAATTATGTTTCAACCCATCCACAAATAATACCTTTTGATTTAATCCTTCCATCACTAATTTTGATTGAGCCTTTGCTGACTATCTTGGCTCCATCATTATTTCCAAATTTTACTAATCCTCCTTCATATTTCTGTAACTTTTCAATTTTTTGTTTGTCACCTGTCATATTACTGGAGCATCCACTATCTAGTATCCATGGTACATATTTATTTTATGCTTTGAATGAGTTTGTATGATTAAGGATTCCTTTTCTTCCTTCATTCGCTCTTTTCCTTTCCACACTGTTTTGATAGTAGTTTTGGGCTCTTGTTTTTCCTTTCCCTTATCAGTAGTTTGAACATGTTTTTTGGGAAGCTTTCTATTTTGACTCATCCTGTAAGGTTGAAATTTTCTTCCCTGAAACTGATTTGATGAAAATGTATTTCTATAGTTTCTTGCAATGTGCCCAAAATTATGACAGTTATAACATTCTACTGTATAATTCATCAGAGGAGAAAAACATTTCTACTGGTGAAATTCCTTGGTCTTACATTATATTTGCTGAGATTTTATGCTCATAGCCATTGCATTTAAAACAGAAACCAGAGAAAGGATAATTGAACCTGGGTGATGGTCTTTGCCATGTTACCGTAGGAGCCATAGGTCTTCTTCTTCTTTGATGTGTGATATTGGTGAATCCATCATTGTCAATTTTCCTTTCGTGCCTGGAATTAATGCTTTCTCTTGCATGAGACATTTTTCCTTGATAAACCTATCTCTTAGCTCATTTTTTGTGGATTTTGCATTTTTGGCCTTTGATCCACTTGAAGATTCTCCTTCAATGAAACCCAGACCAAATTTGATGCTTGCAGGTCTTTGGTCATTTATGATCTTATCCAGCTTCATAGAACTTTTTTCACATTTGTGATAACAACTGATTTTCTTATTCATCTCTTCTAGCTACATTCTTAAACCAACAATCTCTTCTTCTAACTTGCTGCAAAGATCTATTTTCATAGTTAATTGCACTTCGAGATATTTGAAGATTTTCTTAGATTCTTCTATATGTACTTTTAAGCTGGTTATGATTCCATTTGCATCCTCAAGCTTTCTTGACAGTTTATTATTCTTTTTATTTTCTATCTCCCACTCTTCAAGTGCAGATATCAACTCACCTTCTAAGTCTACTTCAGCCTTGATATTTTCACCACAAACTTTAGAGGTCACTCCTTCTTCCTTTTTTGATTTAACTTCTTCAAATGCCATAAAAAGAGCTTCATCTTTTTCTTCTTCAGACTCTTCATCGGAGCTATTTTCTGATGAACTCACATTCTTGGAGATGAAACTTTTCTTTTTGAAGTTGCCCTTTCTGAAATTCATTTTCATATTCCAATCACTTCTTTCTTGGTGGGATCATTCATCATTTTTGTTCTTCTCTTTAAGTGGACATTTAGTCGCAAAATGCCCAATGCCTCCATAGTTGAAACATTTAAAAGGTAGCTTCCCTCTATATTTTCCTTTCCCCTTTTTCAGTTTTATAACAAAGTTTGCTTCCATTTCATCTGATGTCTCTTCTTCCTTGGACTCTTGTTTTGTGTTTTTATTTTTAAGGGCTTTGAAAGTTGCTTCTCTGTCAGTGGGTTTAGATCTTCCTATCCTCATATCATATGCAGTTAAAGAACCATACATTTCATCTATACTAAAATAATTTAGATTGTTTGCTTCTTCTATCATTGATACTTTGGAATCAAACCTTTGAGGAAGAGATCTTAATACCTTTTTCATGATAGAAGAGTCATCGATATCCTCGTCGAGTCCTCTGATCGCATTGATGATTCCATTAACTCTCAACATGAATGCCTCAATATTTTCATCATCATTCATCTTCAATGCTTCGAACTGAGCTCGATGTGTCTATAACTTGGCCTCTTTGATCTTATCATCTCCTTCATGAATACCCCTCAGTTTGTCCCATATTTCTTTTTTTGATTTACAGTTCATGACCTTTACTAGTTCATTTTCTGCTAATCCGCACAAGATGGCATTCGTTGCTTTTGAATTATTCTCAAACAATTTCTTTTCATCTACTTATTTTGGAAGAGTGGTGGGGATTGTGTAACCACTAACTACTGAATCCCAGATTTCGTATCCCAAAGCACAGAGATATGTTTGCATCCTGACTCTCTAGAACACGTAATTAGATCCGTCAAACAATGGTGCTTTGTTTGATGAGAAGCCTTCACCACCTGCCATTGTGATACTTCCAAGATCACCCTAGCTGGTTAAGCTTGTACAGGGACTTGGATTTGATACCAATTGTTAGTCTTACAATGGCACTGAGAGGGGGGGTGAATCAGTGTAGCTCTTTAATCATGAATTAATAGCTCTTAAAACAAAAATAATGAAACCTTAAAACCAGATAGAGCAAGTATAGCAAGAGAACATCACACAACACAATATTTAATGAGGTTCACCAATGTGGCTACTCCTCAAAATGATTGCTTGGACTACCATCCAAATCCAACATTTGCAAAGCAACAACTTTTACAAATAGTTTACCAGCACTCACTGGAAGGAGCACCAACCCCTGATTTATCTGTACCAATAGAAAGGAGCACCAACCCTTGATTTGCCAGCACCAACTGGAAGGAGCACCAACCCCTTATGCTAAGCACCAACTTGGACTTCAATTTTGAAACCAGAAGAATGATAATGAGATACCTTTGCTTTTACAAGACCCTGACTGGTCTGCTTCACATTTGCATCCTCTACGCACTCTGCTCTCTCTTTGCTATCACCTTGCACAATATGTTGCTTCACTGTTGAATGATCATATTCTCCCCTTTTGCACACTCTGCTTCATTTGTGATCTTTGCACTTAGAATGATTCGACAACTTGCACTCTGCACACTATGACCGGACTTCACACTCTATGCACTACAATCGAACTTCGCACTCTGCGCACTATGATCAAACTTTGCACTCTGTGCACTACAATCTAACTCCACATTTCTCGACACTTAGCACGATTCAACTTGACTTTCTCTCTGTGCTCTTACGATCGATCTTTGCACATATCAACATGCATTCGACTATCTGTTCAACACCTTCAACTTCTCCAAACAACCCTACTTTTATAACAACATTTTCATGATGAAAAACTCTAATCTTAGGCAACTGTAACCCTAATCTTAGTCAGCTACAAACCCTAATCTTCGTTAGCTGCAAACCCTAATCTTCGTCGGCTAACATAGGTCTTCGTCGGCTTCAACTGCCCTTGTAACTCTTATGTTGTTATTGCCATGAAAACACATGTCGTGATATCACAACACTTTCACCTCTGTACGCTTTCTCTTAGCTTTGGCTCGTGAGAATACATGTAGCGATATCGCTACACTTTTTCCTCCGTATGCTTTCTCTTAGCTTTGGCCCGCGAGAATACAACATGTAGCGATATCGCTACACTTTTTCCTTTGTACACTTTCTCTTAGCTTTGGCCCGTGAGAATACATGTAGCGATATCGTGACACTTTTTCTTCTTGCTCTTTCTCTTAGCTTTGGCCCGCAAAAATGCTACATGTCGTGATATCGTGACACTTTTTCGTCCGTATGCTTTCTCTTGCCTTCGGGTCATGAAAATGCGACATGTCGCAACACTTTTTCTCCTTAGCGCTTTTTCTTGCCTTCGGGTCACGAAAACCCGACATGTCGCGATATCGCGACACTTTTTCTCCTTAGCGCTTTCTCTTGCCTTCGGGTCGCGAAAACCCGACATGTCGCGATATCGTGACACTTTTTATCCTTAGCACTTTTTCTTGCCTTCGGGTCACGAAAACCCGACATGTCGCGATATCGCGACACTTTTTCTCCTTAGCACTTTTTCTTGCCTTCGGGTCGTGAAAACCTGACATGTCACGATATCGCGACACTTTTTCTTTTGAACTCTCTCTCCTACAATATGTCGTGAAATCGTTACACTTTTTCTTCTGTACAAACTCTCTTGCAATATGTTGCGAAATCACGACACTTTTTCTACTTGTCTTTTTCCCTTCCAACATGTCGCAAAATCATGACAGTTTTTCCTGTTGTTTTTCTCTCTTCCAACATGTCGCAAAATCGTGACAGTTTTTCCTCCTTTTTCTCTCTCTACAAACATGTCGCGAAATCATGACAATATTTCTTGCCTGTTGTATATGTCGCGATATCGCGACACTTTTCTTACTTGTATTTTTCTTTGAACTTTTGCAAATGGGCCACTTCGGTCTTCTTGGAAAATCACTGTACATGCTCTGAATAACCTTTGAACTCCTATCTTCTACATCTGACTAGCCTTTGAACTTCCTGTCCACTGCATCAATAGATCTATCTGACTGTGTTGATAACAATGACAATACTGTCACTACACCTTGCTCAACAATTGGTGTCAGAGCAATATGGAATATTTCTAGACTGGATGCTAGAGTTATTGTCAAGAAGAATAGATTGCTCTAGAAGGCATGGGTTTTATATGAAAAATTAGAAAACATAATTTGATATGTGGTGGATATCAACCAAGAAATGATGCAATATGGATTTGGAGGACTCTGGCTTGAGAATAATACTCTATTATTAGAAGAGGAGATCAATAAGATCATAGCTTCAAGCATTCAGGATGAATCTAAGGTTGATGCCTGGAAGGAGCCAATTGATCAAGAACAGGTATCTTAGATGATAATTGATTTAACCAGGATTAGGGATTTGATGGAGGACTTGGTGAACAAGGGAAGATCCACAAACTATGAGGATACCTTTGATTTAGATTTTATTCCATTCTAAAAAATGATGAATACCATTATTTTTATAAATGACGTGGAGCAAATTTCAATTTAAATAAGTGATGAATACCATTATTTCTAGTATTATCTCCATGTCAACAATTATCCTATGGGTGCCTTTACAAAGTTTCCAGAGGGTAATGGTCATATAGAAATTATTCTAAGAAGCATTGCTCATAGACTTGTATTTTTTGACTCCTGATACCCAATGGATAAGACTCTAAGATCATTGGCTTTGCAAGAAAATCCACCCAGGAGGCACCAAAATGTAGGGCCAAAATGACCACACCCTTAGAAAAAAATTTGAAAATCTTTTTGAAGGCATGAAGATGCTCCCTACTGTGCAACATACAGTGTATTTTCTAGTGGCCTAACACAGGATATTCCACATTGTTGGCAGAGTAGCTAAATGTTTATTGCCATAATTTCAATCAAGCAACATATGATATATTTGCTAAGGTAAGAAGAGATGTTCCTAGCTGCTTCACATTTAGTGTGTAGCATAGTGATATGTTCCATTCCACTATCAAACTAAGTCAAAGTTGATGTCATCATTATTCAATGAGAGATCCAATGCACATTGTCCCAATCCGCACAAATAAGTGGCTAATTTTTTATGTGTTCCATGTCATTGAGGTCCACATTTATTTTAGAGAGGATTGAAACACATGCTCCAAGACACTGTTTGAAGAGGTCAAAATATTTGAAATGTAGCACAAGGTAGTGACACAGTGCAAAGTTCCCAAAAATATTTTCTGCATTGTTTCCTGAGTAACTCAGAGTATGACTCTATCCTACAGTTAACCTTGGTCAAGATTCAACAAAGCATATTTTAAGGAGTGGGCTACGAAAAACATGTTCTACACCATGGATGTGAAAGCATATTAAATAGTTTTGAGAAACAAAGCGAGTATCCTAGTGACATGCTCCATTCCACTCAAAGCATAGTGCATTTTTAGATGTGCTCCATGTCGTTGGTCAAAACAATCAAAGCAAGTGATGAGTCTTTTAAAATAGCAGCTTGAAGACATGTTCTATACCACTCATATTTTAAACATTGCTAAGTTTTAATCATAGTCATTCATGAATGAATCAATGATCGATATCATGTTGATATTTTCTTAGACATACAAAAGCAAATTATTGGCAAACAAGAACCAGTTGGTTCGAGCAGGCAGGCGAAGCATCCATGGAGCCAAAAACCAAGAACTCAAGCAGTTGTAGATCTATATCTAGATGAAGTCCCCAAGAGATATGAATGGTTTATATTTTGTTTCTAATAACCTAGAGTCCAACTGTCATTATTGAACAAGCAAGTTGCAAAGTTGAGCTACCATGACATGTAGTATCAAGTGGATTTCCTAGACTTCAAATGTGAATGAAATAATTCCACCACAACATTATGATGATTTGTCATGGATCTATCCTTGTAATGTTCCATTCTCTTATTTCACTATAAAAGCTATATATAGAGGTTGAACCCTCAATTTTAGGGTCAAATATAGAGTGTTTTTTTGCCCTATTGTGCAACATCTTTTGCAAATTAATAGAAGGAGCATTACTTGGATTTTTGACTCATGAACTGTTATCTTAAATATTTCTATTGAGAGATTCAAATTGTGAATCGTATTTATGCTAATGTTGCTATGGTTAGTTCATTCCACTAATATTGGATTACTAGTTGTAAAGCAATTGAAATATTTTCATAGTTAAATCTATGCTTACAAGAAGTTTTTTTTTTTTTTTAAATCTACACACTGATCTATTTTTGTTAAATTGGATTTTTAGTATTGTGGATATTGAAATTACTTCTTGGAGTATGTCTCTGTTTGTATTTCTTGTATGAATATTACTTTGTTTTTGGGTGTTGTTGATCTTGAGTGTGGGACACTGGAAATGATTTGCTAAAAGGTTTTCCCTATGGATGACTATGTTATTAGCTCTATCCAACCACTATTTTAGTTATAACTTCTTAACCCTAAACCCTTTTCTAACCCTATATCTTAAAAAATTAATAAGCTTAATTGAGTCAACACCTTGTCAGTTGATAAGAAACCAACCTACTATGGAGGTTGGAGTAGAGTAATCTTTAGTCTATCCAATGTTGAGTTATGAGTTGTGACTAGTGGGTGCAAGACTAATCAGAAAGTTGGAAGATAAACAGTCATAGTATCAAGTTTTGCTTGATTTCAATGTGGATCCCAACAAGACTTACCACTAATTGTGAAATTTGATACAGTGAGATCGTTAGGTATGTATATTTTAGTGAAGTTTTTTCAAATTCTAAAATTCATCACATAGGTGAATATCACTATTCTTCTTTGTAACTAGTACCAAATTGGACACATACATAAAATGCTTGATTGGTTATATGATATTCACTTACAAAATATTTATCAACTTCTATATGATCATTCTTTGTTTCACCAAATTTTAGACAAACCTAGAATGATTCTACGCCCTAAAAGAGAAGGCAACACAACCATTAATAAAAATAAAGTAGTAGTGCAAATCATAGACTATGAAGTGATGAAGATAGGTTGGAATCTTGGATATATATAGATACATTTAATAAATTAAAGGTTACATGCATAATATAACTAGTGGGAGCAATGAAAATTTTACTTGAAAAAAAATAAAGAAAATAAATATGATCAAGTGAATAACAAAGATAAACAAAGGATTTATACTACTCTTTTAGGGTGCTAACCTTTAAGGTGAATTTCATATTATGAACATGCTTTTATTTTATCTCTAGAATATATTGTATCCTTTGAAACTTCACCTTTGAAACTTCATTAATTATCCATTGATGGTGTCTTACTTGAAGGCTTAAGACCTATCTTGATTCATGAAACCCTATATTGACCTAGAGGTGAGTTGCTTATTATAGGAGGTAAAAAACTAATATAAGGTGAATGCGGAGTGATTTATCCGTTATGTGATGATTATATTATGTACTAAAATAAAGTTTATAAGAAGGATATGATATAGTAATTTGGATGAGTAGCCAAGAAGAAGGTTGCTAATGGGTTTTGAAATAACATGCTATTTTTATGCCTTTCACCTGGTTTATCTAGATCTATGATTGAATAGATAAAATGAGTGAATGCTAAATGACATTCCAAGATGTATTACTTATAATAATTTAACATTTTAATTCAACTAATCAAGATCTCTAACCAATTATGGGATCATACATTAGCAAAGGTAAATTATGAGAAAATACTTCTAAAACATACTAAACAAAGAAATAATAAATAAGTTTTGTAGTTAAACGATATGAGGGAGACAATATATCATTTATTATCTTATCAAAATGCAAGGTTTTAGGGTGGTATTGCCACTACAATAGAATAACATTATTGCTAGAAATAATGACATATTTTGAGGGTAGATTCCTGAAAAACCCTAGAATATCTCCACCAATTTTTAGATCATTTGAAGCAACACATATCCTAGTGCATCCTTATGTGTGAAAAATATTTTTGGCAAGAGACTAGGTTTCATCTGGGTTGAGTACAAGCAACTCCAAAGGTTGTTTTTCAGGACCATCGGGCCCTAGTGGCTAAAATTTTTGTGGTTTGTGCTCAATATTTTAGTAAGATATGTTGCAGGGGACCCAAGATGGGTTAGAAATTTATCTTTCAACAAATCATGCAGTAAACTTGATTGAAAATGGCTTCAAATTTGTTGCACAAAATAAAAGTGAAAAGCATACCTTTCCTCGGCATCTAGGGCATGGATTAAAGATATAATCAACAAATTTTCAAGCAACTGATCAAAAAATGGTTCAAATATAAAGAGAATATGGTGCTAAATTGCACCCCCAAAATAAATCCACAATTAAAACCCCTTTCAAGGGCAAGGATTCTCAATATTCAGTCCCAAAAATAAATTTTAAGGATGTCCTCCATGGTGGATAGCCTCAACCTAGTGCTAACATTAATCTTAGGGCTTCCCGTAAACCTCTAACAATGTCTAAGATTGATCCAAGGAAAACTAATTCAGGATGTCTTAGAGCAGCTGATGGAAATTCTATTGTTAAGCTTGATATGGGCAACATTCAGACTAACATTGAAGATCTAGAAAAAAGAGGACTAATTTGTCATTTCTTGTATTTTAGTCTAAGCCTATCTACTTTTAAAGTCTAGGTTGCAAAAATCTAGAAAACTAAAGGTGAGTTACAAATATCTATTTATCCAAATGGTTATTTTCTTGTTTTATTTGCTAATAATGAAGATAGAGAGAAATCATTTCAAGGGGTCCTTGGTTCTTTGGAAGGGTAGGGGTTTTTATGAAAACCTCGCATACTAATTTAAATCCAAATAAGAGATGCCTTATATAGGTCCTGTGTGGGTTAGACTCTTTGGCCTTTTAATTAAATTCTAGAATTTGTCTATTTTTTCTTCAATTGGAAACTCTTTGGGAACTTTTATGATATTTGTTGATTGTACTAAAAAAATGAACATATTATTTATGTTCGAATTTGTGTTTTAATGGAATTTGACAAACCCTTACCTAAAAATATCACATTACAATGTGGGGAGGAAACTTGGGAGAAAGTAGTGGACTATGAAAACATTCCTTTTCATTATAGAATTTTCCATGAATATGGTTATTTAGCTAGTGTTTGCCCAAATAAAAATCCATATAAAAACAAAGAAGATACAAATTCAATAGGTTTCCAAATGCCTAAGAATAAGAAAACTTCGAAAAATGTTTGAAATTATTTCCACAAATGATGCCCTCGGTGAGGAATAGAAAATAATGGAAATAGAAATATTAGAAACAAAATTTAGAGATGAAATGAATAACTCAGAGACAAACCAAAAAATAAAAATATTTCAACAAAAAAAAGGAGAAAATATACACAAGAAAAATAATATTTTAAATGGAGAGACTTCAAATAATATAGGTCCCAATATAGACTCTATTGAACCTTCCAATAACATTTTGGATTTGTTCATGCATTCTTAAAGGTTAGAAGACATTGCAAGTTCAAATGGAGTAAGTCAAAAAATAGGGAAAAAAAATGAAGATGTATTCTAATCAAAATGTAGGTCGCAACACCAATCAACATCATATGGTAAAAGAAGATAAAAAGCTTGTAGAGGAAGGTAAGATTAATTCTCTTACCAACTATTTTAGCCCTGGTATTAATGAAGATCATCACTTGGAATATTACAGGACTCAAAGGGAGTCTTTCAAAAAAAAATGAAATTAGAATAATGATTTAGATAAACCATCCTCATCTTGTTTTTCTTCAAGAAACAAAGATGTCAATAGAGGAAATGGATTCAGTTGCTAGTAAAATTTGGCCACCTAAAAAAGTTGTTTTCCTCAGTTCCTAGGGGACTTTTTGTGGCATTGCTTATCTTTGGGACCCAAAAGAGATAGTTATTCACTATATGGTTGGAATTTGGGGTATTTTGGCTATAACTATTCAAAGTATACATTCCAACCAATTTATGCTTTGAATAATTGTTTATGCTTCAAAATATTTGGAGGAAAAGAGAAGATAGTTGAAGGATATAACTTATATTATCTCTCATTTTCCTAAATATTGGTTGTTGATAGGAGGAGATTTCAATACCATCCTCTCTCTGTATGATAACATTGGGGGAAATAAAAATTTGGATAGGAGCACTGACCTCATGAATGAATATATTGCAAACCTTCATCTTGTGGACATCCAACCAGATAATGGCCTTATTACTTGGTCTAACAGAAAGTAAGGCTTAAATTGTATCATGGAGATATTGGATAGGTTTTTACTATATGATAATTTCTTAATCCATGGTTGCATTTATAAAATGAAGACTCTTAACAATGCTGGTTCATATCATTGGCCAATTATAGTGGAAATTTGAAAAACCAATGTGAGTTTCTCTCCTTTTCAATTTTAGTTAATGTGGCTTAGAGACAATTTCGTTAGAATTCAAGATGGAAGGAAGGTAACCCAATATATGGGACTATATTTATTGTTTTTCCAAAAGGTTGCAATACATTAATTCCAAAATCAAGACTTAGAACTAGAAGAATTTTAGGGATGTTCAATAAAAAAACATGAAGTTATTTCTCATATTGAAAATTTGAAGAACAAAATCCATTTAGATGGCCTCACAAAGAGTAGAATTATAGATGAAATTAGACTCACAACTTAGCTAGAGGAATGGAAAAAAGAAAACTCTTATGGAAGAAAAAATATAGAATTCAATGGCTCAAAGAAGGATATCGAAACACAAATTTCTTCCACATATTTCTTCTAGCTCGAAGATATCACAACTTTATTTCTTCCCTAAATTTAGTTTCTGGTGAGGTTGTCTAAACTTGGTATGAAATGAACTCTATTTTTGTGTATTAATTTTCCAATATTTTTGCTCCTACTCCTCTTGACTCAACTTCTCAACAAAATTTTCTTCAAGAGATCCCTTCTCTTATCACTTCTGAGGAGAACTCTATTTTGACTACTCCTATTACTATTAATGAGCTTCAACAAGTGGTTTTAAAATGTAAAAATAGAAAACTCCAGGTCCTGATGGTTTTTCCATTGAGTTCTACCAAGAGTTCTAGGATATCCTTCATGCTGATTTATTAGAGGTGATGGAAGAAGCTAGGAAATCCAAAGAAATTTTAAAGTTTATCAATAAGAACTATATATATTTTTTCCCAAAATCTCAAGAGGCTTATCATATCTCAACTTTTAGACCTATTTCTTTATGTAATGTTCTTATCAAAATCATTACTAAGATCATGGTAGAAAGGTTGAAGCCTCTTTTGCATAATATTATTTCCCATAAACAAGGAGGTTTTGTGGAAGGGAATCAAATAGTGTATGAGATAGTTCTTGCTCAGGAAGCCATCCATTCCATAAAAATGAAAAATATACTTCTATCTTCATTTATTTAGACTTAAACAAAACTTATGACATGGTGGATTGGCACTTCCTTATCAAAATTTTGAGGCAATTTTGTTTCTCTTAATATTGGATGGATTGGATTATTGGGTGTATGTATTCAGTATCCTACTCAGTTCTTATCAATGGTAAGCCTTCATAACTATTCCTTGCTTCTAGATGTATTAGGCAAGGTGACCCTCTCTCCCCTTATTTATTCATAATTCTTGTTGAATGCTTGGGTAGGACTATAACCAAAAATAAAGACAAGAAAAACCTTGAGGATTTACCATTGCTCATGGATCTAGGCCTATCTCTAATCTTCAATTTTTTGATGACTCTATGTTGTTAAGAAAAGCGACAGTTAAGGAAGCCTCTAAAATTAAGCAAATAATTAGTTTTTTTTCTAAGGATATCGGGAAATTGATCAATGAAGATAAGTCTAAAGCCATTTTCTTTCACTGCTCTACCAGATAGGAATCCATGCTAGTGGATAAATTAAGATATAATAATACCTCCCTTTCGATCACTTATTTAGGCATCCCTATAAAAGGGCATAAAAATAAATATTGGAATTGGTTGTTGGACAAAGTTAAGAAGAAAATTGGAAAGTGGACCAATAGGTGGATTTATTTTGGGGGTAAAATTACCTTGGTAAAATATGTCTTTCAAGCTATACCTATTTACGTTTCTACCATGTTGAATATCCCCAAGGTTGTTCTTGGAAAATTGGATCAAATTATTCCTCTAGAGTGGTACTAAGGAGAAAATAAAATAGGCTTTGGTGAAATGGGACACTTTATGTCTTCCTAAGAATGAAGGGGGGTTAGGATTTTGGTATGCTATTAATAACAACAAATCTTTAGCTGCTAAATTGTATTGGAGTATTTTACATAACCCAAATGAATTTTGGGCCAATAATCTTCGTGCTAAATATGTAGAGAATAAAAGTCATAAAGACCTTGTTCACTATCAATTACCTACCAAAGGTTTTCCTATTTTAGCAGATCTTAAGACTAGTGAGGATTTGATTAAGAAAAGTTTATTTTGGATCATTCATAATGGTCAACAAGTAAATTTGTGGACATATTCTTGGAATGGTCACAAGCCTTTGATAACTCATTTTCTTTATTGGAGGCCTTGGATGGAGGAGCTCCACCAAGATAATTGGATAAATATGGCTAATTACTATTGATACCATACTAGTAATTCAATGGTTGGTATATATAGAATTGCTATTGAGGACTTGCATATTCAAATTCCAAAAATTCAAAAACAAGACATCCAACACATCCTGCATATGAGATCTTTCTCTTGGTCCCATGATAAATATTATTTTGGATGGAACAACACTACTAAGGGTGAGTATTCAGTTAATCAGGGTTATTTGACCTTATTCCATAATAATACCAACCTATTTTATGATATATTTTCTCAGTTGTGGGATCAAAATATTTGGCCCAAGGTGAGGTTATTCACTCGACTTTTATTGCATCATAGGGTGCTAACTGGTGAGCAAATTATGAAACATGGTTTTCATGGCCCTTTTAAATGTGAAATGTGTGGTGATAATGTGGAGACTCTAATCTATATTTTTATTCAGTGTACCTTAGCCTCTGAGCTATGGAGGTTAATTACCATCTTACTTGGATTATAGTAATCCAATATTTCTACTTTTGAATAGCTTTGGAGGGATTGGCCTAAACATGAGGGTGTTGATAATTTTATTAGGTAGTTAGTTTGGATGAGTTCTACCATTCTACCTTGGAATATATACAATGAAAGAAACAACCAAATGTTCAACAACCAAATTTTCAATCAAGAAAGAAAGGATAAACACTATCTGGAAAAATACCATTGCCAACTTAGTTGAATCATTCCAATAGCTCCTTAACCACCCCCAAAACTCCCACCAAATATGGGATCAAGTGATACAAATATTGAAGATTAACTATTCTAAGGGCAATCAAATTAAAGGGAATGTGATTAATTGCAAGATGGAAAGAACAAGGAATTGGTAGCCTCCTCCTAAGAATTATCAAAAATTTAATACTGATGGAGCCTCTAGGTGGAACCTTGGAAAATCTAGTGCAAGAGGAATTGGTAGACTTTCATATGGCTCCCTGTTTTTCACTTTTATTGAGAATTTGGATATCATTTCCAATAACCTTGTTGATGGGTATTGTATCCTTAGAGGCCTTTAAGAGGTTGATAAGGTTGGATGGGAAAAGGTGTTGGTTGAATCTAACTCCCAACTCATGATTAATATTCTGAAGACTCTTTCTAAGAATCATAAGGTTGACTGGAGAATAAAATAATTATTGAGAATATTCAATTAATCCAAATGGGATTTTTAAAAGTGGATTACAATCATGTGGTCAGAGAACTACATAGGAGTGTTGATAATTTAGCCAATTAGGCATTGGACAAAGGTGATATTACTTTCTACGGCCACCCTCCCAGATGGGGGCTTGACAAATAAGGAAAGCTATTATTTTTATCCTTTATTTGGATGGCTCCAATACGAGAGGTACCTAGTTCCTTTTTGTTGTGTTTTGCTTCTTTTTTGTTTGGTTAGGGTATTTTAGTTCCCTATATTATACATATCTTTCTTATGTTTCCTCAGTTGAATCTTGACTTAAAGTCTTTTGGCCTTGAAAGGTCGTAGTTGTGTTTTATTTTTATTTTTTTCCCTTTTTTTGTAGTTTTTCGAGGGGTGTGTGTGTGTGTTTTTGCATTGTTTTGTTTTTGTTGTTTTTTCCTTTTTTTTTTTGTTTTTGTTGTTTTTCATGTTTTTGTTCTTTGTGTTTTGTGTTTCTATTTTTTTAAGTGTTTGTGTGTTGTTTTGTTGTTTTTATAGTTTTATTATGTTTTTTGTGTTTTGTAGTTATTTTTATTCTATTTAATTTAATTTTATATTTATTTATTTGTTGAGTTTTTTGTTGTTTTATGCTTTTATGTTGTTTTTGTTTGTTTTGTGTTTTTTATTTTTTTGTTTGTTTGTTTGTTTGTCTTTATTTTTTTATGTTGTTGTGTTTTTTGTATTTTTTTGTGTTTTGTGTTTTTTTGTTATTGTTTTTGTTGTTTTAGGCATGTTCGTTTAGTGTTCCAAAGGGGACAAGCCAAGTGCGAGCCCTGGGAATTCTTGGTGGAATAGATACCTCTACCTACTTGGGACTTACCCAAAAGTGGTATCCCATTTAGGGTGTTTTCCACAAATAAAAAAAATCTAGTAAAATTATAAACTATAAAATTGATGGGATGAGACTTGTCCTAAGGTAGTCTAATGGGGCTAAGAGGTATTATAGGTCATAAGATAAGATTTTTATTATCCTAAGGGATGGCTTGTTTAATTTATTGTCCTAAGGTAGTCTAATGGGACTAAGAGGTATTATAGGTCATAAGATAAGATTTTTATGCATCCGACGATCCCCATATTACATCGGGTTACCATCAATGAGACGAATAGGTTTGTTGGATGCAATTGTTGATGGTTGGAACCCTACCTTGGTAGTTACTACAAATTGTAATTGTACCCAATTTACCTATGTACAAAAAAAAACAAGTTTCTTGATATATTTGATGATTTATGAATAATATTGTGAGTTTTATATTATGAAATATTATTGTGATTATGTGAGTGGCCTTTATATGATTCATATTTGATCTTGGGAAATTGGACCTATGAAATAATATAGAAAATTTGCCATCATAGTAGATAATATAAATGGAAATTGTTGATATAAAAAGTTCTTTACTTTGTTATATATTATTTTAATGTTGATTTTCATTATGCATCTATATATATATATATATATATATATATCAAAAATACATTAGATGTATCTCAAAAAATATCAAACAAATATAAATCTTAGAACTACTTATAGAATTTGATCCATTGAGAGAAGTGATAATTTATATTTTAAAGAAGCCTTATTTAAATTTTAGAAATAAAAAAACATTATACTATTACCATTAATTTTTGTTGGAACATAATTTATAAAATTTGTATATAGTGTTATATTAGCTCTTAAATGAAAATGCACATTGCTATTTGGAATATTGATCCTACGTTGGTCAATATAAATAGTGTCTATTGATATATAAAGATTCATCACTCCTTTGTGGATATTTTATTTTGTTAATATTCATATTTCATACATATGTATTTGTATATAAAAAACCATTAAGCAATTAAAATATCTTTAGACTTTTAGGCCCAAAATAACCACATCTTTAGAAAATGTTTTGAAAATATTTTCCAAGGCATGAAGATGCTCCCTACCACTCAACGTACAATGTATTTTCTAGTGGCACAATGCAGGATGTTCCATGTCGTTAGAAGAGTAACTAAATTTGCATTGCGATCACTTCGATCAAGCAACATACGACATATTTGCTAATGTAAGAGGAGATGTTCCCAATCGCTCCACACTTAGTGTATTTTGTAGTGGTACAATGACATGTTCCATGCCATTGTCAAAATGAGTCAAATCTGACATCATCATTCTTCGATGAGCATCCTAGTGCACATTATCCCAATATGCACAAATAAGTGGCTATGTTTTGATGTGTTCCATGCTGTTGAGGTCCACGTTTATTTTAGAGCGGATCATAACACATGCTCCATGCTATTGGTTGAAGAGTTCAAAATATCCGAAATGTAGCACAAGGCAGTGGCATAGCACAAAGTTCCCTAAAATATTATTTTGCATTATTTCTTGAGTGACTTAGAGCACGACTCTATCCCACAGTCAACCTTGGTCAAGATTCAACGAAGTGGATTTTAGGGAGTGGTTTATGAACAACATCTTATACACCATGGGCATGAAAGAAAATTAAATGGTTTTGAGAAACAAAGCAAGCATTCTGACAACATTGTCCATTTTTCTCAAAGCATAGTGAATTTTCATGTGATCCATGTCACTGGTCAAAATAGTCAAAGCAAGTGATGATTCTTTAAAAGAGCGGCCTAGCGATATTTTCTATTCTTCATCTTCAAAGTGTTTCTAATGTTTAATCATAGCCATTCATGAATGAATCAAAGTTCAAGATCATGCTGACATTTTTTAGATATATAAAAGTGATATCTTAGAAAACGGGAACCAGTTGGTTTGAGCAAGCAAGCAAAGTGTCCATGAAGCAAAGAACCAAGAACTCAAGCAGTTGTAGATCTACGGCCAGATGAAGTTCCCAAGAGAAATGAATGGTTTAGATTTTGTTTCTAATGGCCTAGAGTCTAACTGCCATTATCGAACAATCAAGTTATAGAGTTGAGCTGCCATGACATGTGGTATCGAGTGGATTTCTCGAACTTCAAAGTTGAATGAAATAATACCACTACAACATTTTTCTGATCTATCATGGATATATCCTTGTAATGTTTCATCCTCTTCTTTCACTATAAAAGCTATATATAGAGGTCGAACCCTCAATTTTCAGGATTGGCTCTAGAGTGTTTGCTTGCCCTACTGTGTAACATCTTTCACAAATTAATAAAAGGAGAATTACTTGGATTTTTGACTTAGGAACTATTGTCTTCAATATTTCTATTAAGATATTCAAGCTATGAATTACATTTCTTCTAATGTTGCTATGGTTAGTTCATTCCACTGATATTGGATTACTAGTTGTAAAGCAATTGAAATATTTTCATAGTTAAATCTATGCTTACAAGAATTTTGTTTATGTTAAATCTAGATACTAATCTATTCTGCTAAATTGGATTTTTAGAATTGTGGATATTGAAATTACTTCTTGGATTATATCCCAATTTGTATTTCTTGTATGAATATTACTCTATTTTTGGGTGTTGTTGATATTGAGTATGGGACACTAGAAATGATTTGCTGAAAGGTTTTCCCTATGGATGCCTATGTTGTTAGCTCTATTCGACCACCATTTTAGTTATAACTTCTTAACCCTAAACTATTTTATAACCCTATCTCTTAAACAATTATTGATATTAATTGAGTCAACACCCTATCAGTTGACAAGGAACCGACCTGCTCTGGAGGTTGGAATAGAGCTATCTTTAGTCCATCTAATGTTGATTTATGAGCTATGACTAGTGGGTGTAAGCCTAATCAAAAATATGAAAGATAGACAATCATAGTATCAAGTTTTACTTGATGTCAATTCAGATTCCAATAGTTTTGGCATGCCTAGTGGGACTTATTTACAAGAAACACTAGAACCCATCATTTTCTTTGTTTGTATCTTTTCTAAAAATAATCAAGATTTGGTGAATCATCTTGATCTTGTTAAGTGGTGAGTAGTAAATTAACCTAGCGACTCCTTGGTTTTTGAAACCAAAAAGCTATCCCTGTAACTTGTGGTTTTTCGTGAATACTAAGTCATTTGCAAGGAATAACCTAGGATCCTTCATCTACTACAAGCTCCCCTTGAGAGGGTCTATTTTCATAATAGATTTAAATTATAATTTTCATTTAGATGAAACTCCTCTTGAGATACATCTTGAAGTACCTCCAAGGCTACCTCCAACAAGAAATAAACCTTGAGACATGGCCCAAAATAAAAATAAAAATGCAAATGCTGCTCCAAACCAGCCCTTGCAAAAGTATCCCAACTAGAATATAATTGGTCCCCTTAGACTGGTCCATATGCATGATATCCCTTAGGTTGTGTCTAAGGCCATTCCCACATATGATGGTTCTGGTAAAACTGCATATGAAAATTACCAATATATTCCAAATTTGGCAGCAATCCACCACATAAATAATGAGGATGTTATTATCATAATCCTAGCCTTGTCCTATAGAGGAAAAATTATGCATTGGTTTAGGATGCTAGAACACAATACCATTACCTCATGGGAAACATTAGTAAAAACCTTTGTAGAAGATTTCAATGAATCTATTGATCCTTTTTCCCTCCTCAATAAATTCACATCCATACAAAAACATAAATAAGAAATCATTTTAGACTTTAACTTAAGGTTTAGTAGGACTTGGAAGAGGATCCCTCCTGAAGCTAGACCAACTTCAACCCTCACTTTCATGTATTATATTAGAGCCCTTGGATCATATTTAGATCTGCAAACCCAAAAATATGGAGTGTATACCTTTCCATAAGTCTATAATGTAGTTGTCTATGTTGAAAAAGTCCTCATTAATATCGGAAGATTACCCCCTAAAGTTATGTTACCCTACTATTTGGAAACTCCCAACGTCCAAGGTCAGATAGCTACACCATCTTATATGGACCCTCCCTATTTGTCATATCTACTTTTGTATATGACCTCCATTACTCAGCCGAAAGTATCACCCATTGCATTTCCTTTTCCATCACTTCCTTCTCAAATACCCCAAGATTCCTCTATGCTTCTTGATATTTAGAATATTTTGAAAAATCTCAGTAACAAGATGAACTCAACGAAAAAAAGAGATAGAAATATTTCAATAAATAATATTTTTTTATGTCAACAAATATCAAATACCTAGTCCCAACAATAGCACTAGGGTCATAGTAAATGGTATGCAAGAAGCTCCAGAGTGTTCCTCTAAAAGTAGTTTGGTGAATGTATGGTATCTAGTATGCAATGATCCCCATGATTCCAAATCATGTGTTATGTACCAACATCATGTACAACGGGTTATGGAGAATGCCAAGAGAAATCATAAAGGAAAAGTGAATATGCTCTAACAACAATATTATTTCATTGTTGAAAAATATTTTGATGAAGATGGACCCATTTCTATCATGACAAGGTCAGGTTAAAAACAATACAGGTTGATCCATAGAAGATGGGTGAATTTTATGTCCCCCATCAAAAGAAGAAATACCCACCTACTCAAAGCAATGATATGTTTCATATCCCCTAGGCCAATGAAGAGAGGGACATGGTCCCTAAAGGCCAAAAAAAGAAGGTCAATTTTCCCTAGAGGTTTGACAAACAAAATTGGATAAAGTATGAGATCCAATAATGAAGCTCAAGAGAGGCTTAGATTTCCATACATAACCAAGAGGTAGAGAATTGAGGCCACACAACAGTATAAGAGAAAGTATGGTGAGCTAGAGAGAAGGTATGAGAGACCCACCTCTGCCATGTTAGAGTATAATATTACTGAGAAAATAAAAATAATACCCTCCAAGGCTAGATTATATTATACTCTCTTTATTCCTAGTTAAATAGACCTGTTGAAATCTTCTCTAAACAAATATCCACAAGAAAAGCAGGCCACTACAATCCTCAACATGCCCTATAGGAAAGACAATATGTCTCCTTCTAATTTAAATAACAAGCCCCATTCATTTTACATTTCTCTGAGGATGGAGGGGTGGATTGTCCACAACTACATGATGAACTCAAGGACTTCCACCATAGTTATGCCAAAGGCAATCTGCTAGGATATGGAGATGAATATACCAAATCCTGTCTTAGAGATTTGCAGTTAGATGGAACACTAGTAAAGATAATGGAGGTAATGAAATATGTTATGATGATGCTGCATAGAGCTTTGGGGATAACCATCGTGCAATAAATATTGGTTGTGGATCTAGAGCCTTATTTTGGTTTGTACCTTTAAAGAGAATTCACTTCCAAATTAGAAGGATGCATGTACATGGATTATTCTAGCATTGTGATCCCGTTTAAAGGGAAGAGGATAAGAATAAAATCAGAGAATATTGTGTCTTATCATATTAAAAAAATCAAAGAATACATGTGTAATCTCACTCCTCTATATGGATTCAAACTAGTGGATAGATTTAAAGAGCTAGATATTTAATATGAACTACCTTTCAGATAGGATTAGATTCAATTTGGGGTAGGTATGGGTACATATAACATTTCCACAAAAATAGAGAAAATAATCCATGCTATATATAATCAGTTCTTGAGAGAAATAGAAACCTGGCCCATGCACTTTGATGGTGCAAGATGCAAAAATGGTGTTGGTGTTGGTGTACTATTGCAGTATCAGTTAGAAGGTGCAAATAGTTTTGCGTATAGGCTAACATGGTCATGCACTAATAATGCTATAGAATACGAGGCTTTATACCTCTAGCTAATGCATTATGAGAGCAAGGAAATCAAGATATTGAATATATACAGTGATTCTAAACTAATTATCAATCAGGCAAGAGAGAGGTGTAGTAGCAAACACCATTATCTGAAGACATATAGGAATAGGGTATGGAATTTGATGGAATACTTTGATGCCCTAAATATTAATTTTATTCATAGAAGATAGAACACCTTGGATTATTCCTTGGCAGTGAGGGGAGCTAATTTCAACCCTTCTAAAAATATAGGAGTCACAAAATATCAGGGTTATGCATAAGGGGTTGGAATCAAAATGTACTTGTAAGAAATGATGAATTTTAATCAAAATCAAGGTGAATCATGAATACTTCTAAGCAAATAAAATTGAGCATCTTCACACAAAAATTTAGGGAATTTGAAGCCCTAAAATGCAAGGTCATATTCTAATGCACTTTTGACCTATTAAATCATATTATAACTGCATAAAAGCATGATCGTTAGATCAGGTTTGAAAAGAGCTTTCCAATGAGTACAAATATGCCTATGTTTGGATATATATTATGGCGAATTGACCCTAAGAAAAAATTTATCCTAAAAATTTTAGGTGAATGGGTCGACATCGAGGGTCCTCATATTTGCCAATTTCCAATTTTAGAAATCCTAATATTCACCCAATTTATGAATTCTCACCACTATCCATAAACCTACAAAATATAAAGAGATCAGAATGATTTTCATGCCTACAATACCAGACAAGTAGATTTTCTGGCAAGTGTTTGAAAGTGATGAATATATCATTGATTTTCTAGTAAGAGAAGCCTATCTATCTACCATTCAAGAGGAAAATATAGAAGATATAGACCAAAAATATGTCATCCAGCTAAAGAACAATCATATACCTAGAGGGTTGGTCACTCTAGAAAGCTTGTTTGACAATGAAGATAGGAAAAGGATCAAATCCATGGAAATAAATGAAAATATCTACAAGGAAATTAAGATTGAAAAGGAAAAGAAGCTCAAAGTTGGAGTTTGATGTTCTCTAGAAGAAGATTAGGATATCAAAGTTATATGCTTGAAATACCAAGACATTATAGATTGGTCATATGAAGATCTTAAAGTATATGACAAGAAGGTCATCCAACATACGATTGAGCTAGAACCAAATGCAAAACCCTTTAGGTAAAAGAGGAGGAATGTTAACCCCAAAATCGAAGCCATAATGAGGGAAGAACTATTAAATTTTTTGAAGGCTAAGATCATATATCCAATCAACCATTAGTCCCAGCAAGGAAGACAAATAGTGGCATCTTCTTGTGTGTGGATTTTAGGAACCTCAATATAGCATCATTAAAAGACCACTATCCACTCCCTCAGATCAATCAAATCTTGCATATAGTAGGAGTAGAGAGATTCTCACTACTAGAAGACTTCTTTGGATACAACCAAATTTAGGTGAAATATTAGGATCAATTCAAAATAATATTCACCATAAATGAGGTACTTTTTCCTATCAAAGAATACTTTTTGGTATATCCAATGTAGGAGCCACATTCCAAAGAGTAATGGATTATAAATTTGGATATTTGATCAACAAAGTTATTCTGATGTACTTGGATGACATGATTGTATTCTCCCATGAGAAGAAATATCACCTACCACATTTAGAACAAGTATTCAAAAAGTGCAGAGAATTTGGCATCTCTCTTAATCTAAAGAAGTTATTTTTTGTAGTCCATGAGGAAAATTTATTGGGCCATGTAGTCTCTAAATAAGGTATGGCCATTGATATAGATATAATAAAATCCATTATTACTCTTCCATTACCCATGAACAAGAAATATTTGCAATCTTTCTTTGATCAGATCAATTTTATTAGAAAATTCATATCTAATTTTTCTCAAAAGGTGAAACCTATCTCAAAACTGCTGAAGAAGAATGCAGATTTCAAATGGACTGAAGGGAGAAAACAAGATTTTGATATCATCAAGAAATCCATTTATACAACTCTAGTTCTAGTGAACCCAAATTTCAGAAAATATTTCATTTTGTATGCTTATGGAGCTGAAGAGAGCTATGCATCAGTGCTCACCCAGAATAATGAGGAAGGAGAAGAGTACCCCATATTATTTATGAGCTATACTCTCCATGAATATCAGATCAAGTTTAATTTTATTGATAAACAAGTATTTGCAATGATGAAGTCATTGAAAAAAATTTAGGCAATACTTGGTTCAAAGTAAAACCCTAGTTTATGTGGTTCACCCAGATGTTAGAAGTTTCATTTTACAAGGTTAACTAGGATAAAAAATATTTGGCTAGATTACTAAGATTCAATAATATGACATAGAATTTCATCCTACCAATATGGTCAGAGATAGAGCATTATGCAAAGTTTTGATAGAAGCAATATTTATAGTAGAAGTGAAAACCTATGAGTCAGTAGCAGAAGATCAGATTGAAGAACTACAATTAGGAGAATCAGACTCAGTTGATCAGATGACCAAATATTTTTAGGCTAGATTTTGTCCTTATACCATCAAAGGGAGGAGATATAGGCTTCAATATTTGAAATATATCTTTTTACCAGAAGGTATATACAAGAGAACCCTCGATGGATTCCTCTTAAGATGTTTGAGATATTATCAAAAACAAAAGGTCATTGAGTAGTTCCATGATGGATTATCAGGAGGGCATTTCTTATGAAGGGTTACAAATTTAAAGATAATTAGGGTAGGCTATTACTGGCCTACCATTTTTTTTGACACCTTCAAAGTTACAAGAGCCTATGATGAATGTCAGTGATATGTGGGAAGAACTAGGAATACATCATTCTCCCTCAATCCAATTCAGGTTGAAGAACCCTTTTAGTAGTGGGGTTTGGATTTCATAGGGGTTATTAATCCAAATTACTTAGCAGAACATAAGTACATTTTGACTACCATATACTACCTCACCTAATGTGTAGAGGCCATCCCCACAAAGAAATCAGACCAAGAGGTGGTAGTAGACTTCATGGAAAGCTTAATCACAAGGTTTGGTGTCCCAGAAGCTTTAGTGGGCAATAATGGACCAAATTTCATAGGAGCTAAATACATTGAGTTTTCAAACAAGTATGACATCACTATAAAAAATACCTCTAACTACTACCCCCAGGGGAATGGATTAGCATAATCAACTAACAAAAATCTACTAAGAATCTTGAGAAGATCATTAGAGTGTAATAAGAGAAGTTGGCACCTACTATTGGAATAATATCTATGGGAAGATAGGATCACCATCAAAAAATCCATTAAAACCTCCCCTTATGCCTTAGTATATGGTAAATAAGTAGTATTACCTATTCACTTGGAAATTCTAGCTCTCAAGTTGATAAATACAGAGGAAGAGTATAAACATAATCCAATTGAAACCAGGTTAACTAATTTGTTGAAGCTAGAAGAGAAAAGGACTCAGGCATATGAGGACTTCCAAAAGCACTCATTTGATATCAAGGAATGGTTTGACAAGAAATCCAGGTTTAGAGAGTTCAAATTTAGATATTCTATCCTCAGGTGGAATGTGGAAATAGCCAAGCCAAGGAACCATCAGAATTTTGATTCTTTCTGGGATGGTCCTTTCAAAGTAGTAGAGGTTAAAGAGAGCAATTATTTCTAGCTTGAATATCTAGCAGGAAACATGCAACTAATACCAATCAATGGTTTGCATATAAAACTCTACTTTTATTGAAATATAAGTTCATTGTAACATATGTACATATTTTTGTATTATATCATTTTTCCCCTTTACTGAAAGTTTTCATTTTGTAAAGTGTTATAAAAAAGAGAAAATTTTGCTTCAAAAAACTAGTTCAAAGTTGTAAAATAAACTAAGGGTGGTAGCGAGAATATAAAACATGTTCCATGTCACTCCCCAATAAGCAAAGGTCATAGCAGAATACAATAGGTGTTCCATATCATTGAAATTCATGTCCATTCTAGACTAGACTAGGACATATGTGCTACATTGCTCTCCAATGAATAAAATATCCATAGGCTATGATGTGTACTCCAAACCACTCCAAGATAAGGATATATGATGAAAATCACCGTAGGTTCAACTAATTTCTTCATGCTAAAACCAATCAGTGATTGACATGATGTTGCCAGCCACCAATATGCATACCTTTGAATTAAAGAGCATGGAACTAACAATTTATCATGTTGTCTACATTAATGGCAGAAGGTATACATGCAAGAAAATTTAAAAATAGTTTGAAGTGTAAATCCCATTCATTTACAAAGTGACACTTACCTAGCATAAAGAGCCAAAGAGTAGTCAAGCATTATTCATGAATACTAAGGAACAAGAATAATCTATGAATTTCCAATAAAATAAGCCTTCAGAGAGACCCATGAAATAGAACCGTTAGTGAATGAGGGGTTGGAAAATTATATTGATAAAGCAAAAGTGGTAGCTGACACCAGACTCGTTCTCAGAGAGAGAACTAAGCTCAAAATGAGCATCATTGACAAATATCGAAGAGAGAAAACCTTAACTATCCAAGGTACTTATGATATCTGCTCTTTCTTGTATTTCTATATATGTGGTTTGGTTCATCGTTATCCCAAGTTGATATCAGTTATTGTCAAGTTTTATGATCCTAGGGAAAAAGTGGTAAAAATAAATAATGGTAAAACCCTATTTAGCATCATAGCCAAAGCTTTTCATGACCTTTTTGCTCTAGGAATAGACCCACCTATAAGGTCTAAGCTTTTCAATGTAACCGAGCAAGCTGGATATTATTCCCTGCAAAAGCACACCCATGAAGGAGATCCTTTTAGGAAGTGGGTGTATGGTCAATTCAAAACTATTAAGCTTAGGAAAGGACTGCTCAATACCCCAATTCCAATCGAGCATTTTGCTAAACCAAACCTTTTCTTCATGTATAAGGCACCTGCTACTGCTTATTGCTTTTCAAATACCCCACTGCTTAGGTTTATATGCTTCAGGTTTATACCTTCTACTGCTTATTGCTTTTCAAATACCCCAATACCCCAATTCCAATCAAGCTTAGGAAAGGACTGCCCTTTACTTCGATTGGCCAACTTTTCTTGCCAAATAAATGCATGAGAAGTCGATAAGGATGAAAAGGGATTCAGAGGCTCCTTCTTTTCGACACTATTCAAATTTGGTCTAGATGTTCTAGACCACTGTAAGGCACCTGCTACCCTAGATTACAGTGAAAGAAAACAATCACAAATGAGACCCTATCCCTGTGTATTATTGGACCACTCATTTGAGAAGCACAAAGTCTTTATAAAGGTTTAATATAGAGTTCCTAGGGCATGCTTTGAAAATTATGTATGGGAAATACCCTAGGTTACCATCTCTGACCAAGGAATTGTTAAGAGTGCCAGGAACCAAATAAGAAGACTGGTATATTCTCATAGAGGGCACTATCATCAGACTTTATGGCTTCATTGGCAAGCCTTTTTTGCTGCCCCATTTTTTGATTAACAAATTGTTGGCCCTGGAATACTTAGGGTAAGCAAATTTCATCAACATGAATTATAACTCTAGAAAATAAAGGAAATTTTTGTTAACTTACTCCTATAATATTGATGACATAAAAAATGTCAAAAGAGGTAAAGGTGAACAAATCACCCAATATTTGGATAGGATTGACCTATTCTACATCCCACAGAGGTGGAGGTATGACCCTGATGATAAATTCATGAATAGGAATACCAAACTTAACAAGGAAAAAGCATTCAAGTTTGAGAAGACTTCAAGGCCTCATTTTGAATAGGGTAGGAATAATGAAAAAATGCTCCATTGGATTAGAATGTCACTAAAATGAAACAAATACCCTCGTGGCTATAATTCTATGAGCAGGTAGTTGATTTTGATTCTACTAACAATGAAAACCATAAGTTGAAGGATTCTAAGATTAAGGATGTAGAAAAGAAAAATAAGTTGGATGAAGGTAAAATTATAGAGGGGCCATGTAAAGAGGATACAGATAGTGATAAGCTAGTAGTGTTTCGAGTTGTCAAGATAAAATCTAAAGATGCACTGGAAGAGACCCAAAAGGAGGTTTACAAGAAACTAAAAGTGGATAAGGGGAAGAGTGTTAAAAAAACTTTGTTTCAGTTGTAGAGAAGTCAGTACAAGTGCAATACCAAAGTGTAGAGGTGATTCCAAAATATTCTACATCTGTAGGTGAAGATACAATTACTATTCCTTCTTCTCTTTCTCCTCTTTTCCTAGAGAAATATCCTTCCCCTTCTCAATAAAATCTTAAAAAAAAATTGTCCTCTCCTTCTCATAACTCACCACCTATCTCATTAGCTAATACAGAGGGCCAAATCAATCCATCTCCTTCACGTTCATATGAAATACCAATCACACCATATTTGGTCATTCCACCTTTTTCATCACAAACCCCAGTATCATCTAAAACACAAGTTGTTTCATCTACACCTGCTCATTATTCCTTGAGTTTTGTTTCAATTCCTATGTCTTTCCCCATTGCAACCACAACAATAACCATAGATTCAATTGTGGTCACTACTATGCTATCATCAGCTTTTGAATCCACCCTTCCATATCTCATAGCTTCTCCTCCTCATACAAGTTATCCCATGTTAGCTTTCTTGCGAAATGAAAAGAGTGTTTCTCAAAATATTTAGGAATTCTGGGTAGAGAAGTTATCCAAATATTCAAAAATAATTTCTACGAAGAGGATCCCAATATTTGTTGATCCAGTCACAAGGAAAATAACATCTAGATCTATTATCCCTTTGGTGAGCAAGTCTGAATAATGATTGTACACGATTATCATCTAGATGAGTATACTAAAGATATTTAGCAACTACCAATTGAAGATGAGATGGTCATAATGAAAGCTCATCTAGAGACTTTCTATGTCAAAATTGATATCTACAAGGAGAAATTTGGGAAGTTAGAGTAGAAAATAGAGAAGTTGGAGAAAATGTTCAACAATCAAAACATATAGAAAAAGTTGTCAGGAATGAAGTTAAATGCAAACAAAGTAAATATTAAGAAGCCATAAAGCTTAAAGACCAAGTTGAGGAGCTGAAAAATAAAAATGAAGAACAGGACAAGGAAATACAAGACTTGAAGCATCAACTTTAGATTGAGAAGGCCAAGTCCTCAATATTCTAAAAATTAGGAGTGAAGAAGGTAATAAAATAGCTTTGGTCCAAAGTTATGTGATTATATGGATGATTCTAGTTATTTTATCCAAAATACCAAATAAGACCTAGATAAGTTCACTCAAGAGTTGCATTACATGGTAATTCACATGTTTAATGAGGCTGCTAAACCAATCCTCAATAAGGAATGGAATATTTCTAGACTGGATTCTAGAGTTATGGTCAAGAAGAATAGATTTCTCTAGAAGGCTTGGGTTTTATATGACAAATTAGAAAACACAATTTAAGATGTGGTGGATATCAACCAAGAAATGATGCAATATGGATTTGGAGGACTCTGGCTTGAGAATAATACTCTATTATTAGAAGAGGAGATCAATAAGAGCATAGATTCAAGCATTCAGAATGAATCTAAGGTTGATTCCTAGAAGGAGCCAATTGATCAAGAACAGGTATCTTAGATGATAATTGATTTAACCAGGCTCAAGGATTTGATGGAGGACTTGGTGAACAAGGTAAGCTCCACAAACTATGAGGATACCTTTGATTTAGATTTTATTCATAAACAACATAAGGAGACTTCTAAACATTTTGAGGTAGTTTGGAGTCAAGCTTTAAAGACTGTTAAACTGATGATTCAACTGTTTTGTACCAATGTTGATCAGAAGGATAAGCAACAAGACTCACCAGAAGAAGAGGAATTTGACCAAGATCAGGAAGGTAATGATGAGGAAGAATCTCAGTAGGGGGAAGAATAATATAGGGTTGTTGAAGACCTTCAAGAGGCTCAAGTGTACAGTTTCCCATTTTGAATATTTTTGTATTAATGTAAAATGTGTTGTATATTGTTTTTGATATTAACACTATCATAGGATAATAATAAAAGCATGAAGCCCAAAAGTAGAAAATGAAGGTTCCATGAAAATATTTTTGATCATTTTGGTTGGGTTTAGAATGGAAAGCATAGCTTTGTTTTGCTTGATGTGGAGCAAATTTTAGTTGAAATAAGTGATGAATACCATTGTTTCCAGTATTATCTCCATGTCAACCATTATCCTATGGGTGGCTTTACAAATTTTCCATAGGGTAATGGTCATATAGAAATTATTCTAAGAAGCATTGATCATAGGCTTGTATTTTTTGACTCCTAATACCCAATGGATAAGACTCTAAGTTCATTATCTTTGCAAGAAAATCCTCCCGAGAGGCACAAAAATGTAGGGCCAAAATGACCACATCCTTAAAAAAACTTTTGAAAATATTTTTGAAGGCATGAAGATGCTCCCTACTATTCAACATACAGTGTATTTTCCAGTGGCATAATACAGGATATTCCACACCACTAGCAAAGTAGCTAAATGTTTATTACCATAATTTCAACCAAGCAACATACGATATATTTGCTAAGGTAAGAAGATATGTTCCTAGCTGCTTCGTATTTAGTGTGTACCATAGTGATATGTTCCATGCCACTATCAAACTAAGTCAAAGTTGATGTTATCATTATTCAATGAGAGACCCAGTGCACATTGTCCCAATTCATACAAATAAGTGGATAAGTTTTTATGTGTTCCACGTCATTGAGGTCCACACTAATTTTAGAGAGGATCGAAACACATGCTCCAAGCCACTGTTTTAATAGGTCAAAATGTTTGAAATGTAGCACAAGGTAGTGACATAGTGCAAAGTTCCCAAAAATATTTTTGCATTGTTTCTTGAGTAACTTAGAGTATGAATCTATCCTATAGTCAACCTTGGTCAAGATTCATTGAAGCATATTTTAAGGAGTGGGCTACGAACAACATGTTCTACACCATGGATGCAAAATTAAAGTAAATAGTTTTGAGAAACAAAGCGAGTGGCCTAGTGACATGCTCCATTCCACTCAAAGAATGGTGTACTTTTTGATGTGCTCCATGTCGTTGGTCAAAACAATCAAAGCAAGTGATGAGTCTTTTAAAAAAGCATCTTGAAGACATGTTCACCACTCATATTTTAAGCATTTATAAGGTTTAATCATAGCCATTTGTGAATGAATCAATGTTCAATATCATGCTGATATTTTCTTAGACATACAAAAGTGAATTATTGGCAAAAAAGAACTAGTTGGTTCGAGCAGGTAGGCGAAGCATCCATGGAGCCAAAAACCAAGAACTCAAGAAGTTTTAGATCTACGACTAGATGAAGTCCCCAAGAGATATGAATGGTTTAAATTTTGTTTCTAATGACCTAGATTCTAACTACTATTATCAAACAAGCAAGTTGTAGAGCTGAGCTACCATGACATGCAGTATCAAGTGGATTTCCTAGACTTCAAATGTGAATGAAATAATTCCACCATAACATTATGATGATCTATCATGGCTTTATCCTTGTAATGTTCCATACCCTTATTTCACTATAAAATCTATATATAGAGGTTGAACCCTCAATTTTAGGGTTAAATATAGAGTAGTTTCTTGCCCTACTATGTAGAATATTTTGCAAATTAATAGGAGCATTACTTGGATTTTTGACTCATGAAGTATTATCTTAAATATTTCTATTGAGAGATTCAAATTGTGAATCGTATTTATGCTAATGCTACTATGGTTAGTTCATTCCACTAATATTAGATTACTAGTTGTAAAGCAATTGAAATATTTTCATAGTTAAATCTATGATTACAAGAAGTTTGTTTTTGTTAAATCTACACACTGATCTATTTTTGTTAAATTGGATTGTTAGTATTGTGGATATTGAAATTATTTCTTGGAGTATGTCTCTGTTTGTATTTCTTGTATGAATATTACTTTGTTTTTGGGTGTTGTTGATCTTGAGAATGGGACACTGGAAATGATTTGCTAAAATGTTTTCCCTATGGATGACTATGTTATTAGCTCTATCCAACCACTATTTTAGTTATAACTTCTTAACCCTAAACCCTTTTCTAACCCTATATCTTAAAAAATTAATGAGCTTAATTGAGTCAACACCCTATCAGTTGATAAGGAACCAACCTACTATGGAGGTTGGACTAGAGAAATATTTAGTCTATCCAATGTTGAGTTCTGAGTTGTGACTAGTGGGTGCAAGACTAATCAGAAAGCTGGAAGATAAACAGTCATAGTATCAAGTTTTGCTTGATTTCAATGTGGATCCCAACAAGACTTACTACTAATTGTGAAATTTGATATAGTGAGATCGTTAGGTATGTATATTTTATTGAAGGTTTTTCAAATTCTAAAATTTATCACATAGGTGAATATCACTATTCTTCTTTGTAACTAGTACCAAATTGGACATATACATAAAATGCTTGATTGGTTATATGATATTCACTTACAAAATATCTATCAAATTCTATATTATCATTCTTTGTTTCACCAAATTTTATACAAACATAGAAGTATTCTACACCCTAAAAGTGAAGGCAACACAACCATTAATAAAAATAAAGTAGTAGTGCAAATGATAGACTATGAAGTGATGAAGATAGGTTGGAATCTTGGATATATGTAGATACATATAATAAAGTAAATGTTTCATGCATAATATAACTAGTGGGAGCAATGAAAATTTTACTTGAAGAAAAATAAAGAAAATGAATATGATCAAGTGAATAACAAAGATAAACAAGGGATTTATACTACTCTTTGAGGGTGCTAACCTTTAAGGTGAATTTCATATTATGAACATGCTTGCATTCAAATATCTTTATTTTATCTCTATAATATATTGTATCCTTTGACACTTCATTAATGATCCATTTATGGTGTCTTACTAGAAGGCTTAAGACCTCTCTTGATTCATGAAACCCTATATTGACCTAGAGGTGAGGTGCTTCTTATAGGAGGTTAAAAACTAATATAAGGTGAATGCAGAGTGATTTATCCATTATGTGATGATTATATTATGTAATAAAAGAAAATTTCTAATAAGGATATGATATACTAAGTTGTATGAGTAGCCAAGAAGATGGTTGCTAATGGGTTTTGAAAGAATATGTTATTTTTATGCCTTTCACTTGTTTTATCTAGATATATGAGTGAATAGATAAAATGAGTGAATTCTAAATGACATTCCAAGATGTATTACTTAAAATAATTTAATATTTTCATTCAACTAATAAAGATCACTAACCAATTATGGGATCATACATTAAAAAAGGTAAATTATGAGAAAATACTTCTAAAACGTACTAAACAAAGAAATAATAAATAATTTTTGTAGTTAATTGAGTTTTAGATACGATATGAGGGAGACTATATATCATTTATTAACTTATAAAAATACAAGGTTTTAGGGTGGTATTGCCACTACAATAGAATAACATTATTGCTAAAAATAGTGACACATTTTGAGGGTAGATGCTTGAAAAACCCTAGAATATCTCCACTAATTTTTAGATCATTTGAAGCAACACATATCCTAGTGCATCCCTATGTGTGAACAAGATTTTTGGCAAGAGACTAGGTTTCATCTGGGATAAGTACAAGTAGCTCCAAAGGTTGTTTTTTGGGACCTTCAGGCCCTAGTGGCCAACATGTTTGTGGTTTGTGCTCAATATTTTAGTAAGATATGTTGCAGGGGACCCAAGATGGGTTAGAAATTTATATTTCAACAAATCATGTAGTAAACTTGATTGACAATGAATTCGAATTTGTTGCATAAAATAAAAGTGAAACGCATACCTTTCCTCAGCATCTAGGGCATGGATTAAAGATATCATAAAACAAGTTTCAAGCAACTGATAAAAAAATGGTTCAAATCTCAAGAGAATCTAGTGCTAAGTTGCACCCCCAAAATAAATCCACAATTAAAACCCCTTTCAAGAGCAACGATTCCCAATAGTCGGCCTTAAAAATAAATTTTAGGGATGTCCTCCATGGTGGATAGCCTCATCCTAATGCTAAAATTAATCTTAGGGCTTCCCGTAAACCTCTAAGAATTCCTAAGATTGATCCTAGGAAAACTAAGTCAGGATGTCTTAGAGCAGCTGATGGAAATTCTATTGTTAAGCTTGATATGAGCGGTATTCAGACTAGAATTGAAGATCTAGAAAAAAGAGGAATAATTTGTCATTTCTTGGATTTTAGTCTAAGCCTATCTACTTTTAACTTCTAGGTTGCAAAAATCTAGAAAATTTAAGGTGAGTTACAAATATCTATTTATCCAAATGGTTATTTTATTGTTTTATTTACTAATAATGAAGATAGAGAGAAAACATTTCAAGGAGTCCTTGGTTCTTTGGAAGGGTAGGGTTTTTTATGAAGCCCTGGCATACTAATTTAAATCCAAAGAAGAGATGCATTCTATAGGTCCCATGTGGGTTAGACTCTTTGGCCTTTTAATTGAATTCTGGAATTTGGCTATTTTTTCTTCAATTGGAAACTCTTTGGGAACTTTTATGATATTTGTTGATTGTACTAAAAATTTAAACATATTATTTATGCTTGAATTTGTGTTTTAATGGAATTTGACAAAACCTTACCTAAAAATATTACATTACAATATGGGGAGGAAACTTCGGAGAAAGTAGTGGACTATGAAAACATTCCTTTTCATTATAGAATTTTCCATGAATATGGTCATTTAGCTAGTGTTTGCCCAAATAAAAATCCATATCAAAACAAAGAAGATAAAAATTCAATAGGTTTCCAAATGCCTAAGAATAAGAACACTTAGAAAAATGTTTGAAATTCTTTCCACAAATGATGCCCTCGGTGAGGAATAGAAAATAATGGAAATAGAAATATTAGAAACATAATTTAGAGATGAAAGGAATAACTCAGAGACAAACCAAAAATCAAAATATTTCAACAAAAAAAAGAGAAAATATACACAAGAAAAATAATATTTTAAATAGAGAGACTTCAAATAATATAGGTCCCAAGATAGACTCTGTTGAACCATCCAATAATAGTTTAGATTTGTTCATGCATTCTTAAAGGTTAGAAGACATCCCAAATTCAAGTGGAGTAAGTCAAAAAATAGGGAAAAAAATTGAAGATGTATTCTAATCAAAATATAGGTTGCAACACTGATCAACATCATATGGTAAAAGAAGATGAAAAGCTTGTAGAGGAAGGTAAGGTTAATTCTCTTACCAACTATTTTAGCCCTAGTATTAATGAAGATCATCACTTGGAATATTACAGGACTCAAAGGGATTCTTTCAAAACAAAATGAAATTAGAAGAATTATTTAGATAAACCATCCTCATCTTGTTTTTCTTCAAGAAACAAATATTTCAATAGAGGAAATGGATTCAGTTTCTAGTAAAATTTGGCCACTTAACAAAGTTGTTTTCCTCAGTTCCCAGGAGAATTTTGGTGGCATTGCTTACCTTTGGGACCCAAAAGAGGTAGTTATTCACTATATGGTTGGAATTTGGGGTAATTTGGCTATAACTATTCAAAGTAGACATTCCAACCAATTTATGCTTTGCATAATTGTTTATGCTTCAAGATATTTTGAGGAAAAGACAAGATAGTTGAAGGATATAACTTATATTATCTCTCATTTTTCTAAATATTGGTTGTTGATAGGAGGGGATTTCAATACCATCCTCTCTCTGTATGATAAAATTAGGGGAAATAGAAATTTGGATAGGAGCACTGACCTCATGAATGAATATATTGCAAACCTTCATCTTGTGGACATCCAACCATATAATGGCCTTATTACTTGCTCTAACAAAAAGTAAGGCCTAAATTGTATCATGGAGAGATTGGACAGGTTTTTGCTATATGATCATTTATTAATCCATGGTCGCATTCCTAAAATGAAGACTCTTTACAATGTTGGTTCATATCACTAGAAAATTATGGTGGAAATTTGAAAAACCAATGTGATTTTCTCTCCTTTTCAATTTTAGTTAATGTGGCTTAGAGACAGTTCTATTAGAATTCAAGCACAATAATGGTGGAAGGAATGTAACCCAATATATGGGACTAATATTTACTGTTTTTCCAAAAGGTTGCAATATATTAATTCCAAAATCAAGACTTAGAACTAGAAGAATTTTGGGGATGTTCAACAAAAAAATATAAAATTATTTCTCATATTGAAAATTAGAATAATAAAATCCATTTAGATGGCCTCAAAGAGAGTAGAATTATAGATGAAATTAGACTCACAACTTTGTTAGAGGAATGGAAAAAAGAGAACTCTTATGGAAGAAAACATCTAGAATTCAATGGCTCAAAGAAGGATATCGAAACACAAATTTCTTCCACATATTTCTTCTAGCTCAAAGATATCACAACTTTATTTCTTCCCTAAATTTAGTTTCTAGTGAGGTTGTCTACACTTGGGATGGAATGAACTCTATTGTTGTGTATTAATTTTCCAATATTTTTGCTCCTAATCCTCTTGACTCAGCTTCTCAACAAAATTTTCTTCAAGAGATCCCTTCTCTTATCACTTCTGAGGAGAAATCTATTTTGAATACTCCTATTACTATTAATGACCTTCAAAAAGTTGTTTTAAAATACAAAAATAGAAAACTCCAGGTTGTAATGGTTTTCCCATTGAGTTCTACCAAGAGTTCTAGGATATCCTTCATGCTGATTTATTAGAGGTGATGGAAGAAGCTAGGAAATCCAAAGAAATTTTAAAGTTTATCAATAAGACTTATATAAATCTTGTCCCAAAAGCTCAAGAGGCTTATCATATCTCAACTTTTAGACCTATTTCTTTATGTAATGTTCTTATCAAAATCATTACTAAGATTATGGTAGAAAGGTTGAAGCCTCTTTTGCATAATATTATTTCCCATAAACAAGGAGGTTATGTGGAAGGGAATCAAATAGTGTATGAGATAGTTCTTGCTTAGGAAGCCATCCATTCCATAAAAATGAAAAATATACTTTTATGTTCATTCATTTAGACTTATCCAAAGCTTATGAAATGGTGGATTGGCACTTCCTTATCAAAATTTTGAGGCAATTTGGTTTCTCTTGAGATTGGATGGATTGTATTATCGGGTGTATGTCTTCAGTATCCTACTCAGTTCTTATCAATGGTAAGCCTTCACAAATATTCCTTGCTTCTAGAGGTATTAGGCAAGGTGACCCTCTCTCCCCTTGTTTATTCATAATTCTTGCTGAATGCTTGGGTAGGACTATAACCAAAAATAAATACATGAAAAACCTTGAGGATTTACCATTGCTCATCGATCTAGGCCTATCTCTCATATTTGTTTTTGATGACTCTATGTTGTTAGGAAAAGTGACAATTAAGGAAGCTTCTAAAATTAAGAAAATAATTAGTTGTTTTTCTAAGGATACCTAGACATTGATCAATGAAGATAAGTCTAAAGACATTTTCTTTAACTGCTCTACCAGATAGGAATCCATGGTATTGGAAAAATTAATATATAATAATACCTCCCTTCCGATCACTTATTTAGGCATCCCTATAAAGAGACATAAAAATAAATATTGGAATTAGTTGTTGGACAAAGTTAAGAAGAAAATTGGAAAGTGGACCAATAGGTGGATTTATTTTGGGGTTGAAATTACCTTGGTAAAATATGTCTTTCAAGCTATACCTATTTACGTTTCTACCATGTTGAATATCCCCAATATTGTTCTTGGAGAATTGGATCAAATTATTCCTCTAGAGTGGTACTAAGGAGAAACGAAAATATGCTTTGGTGAAATGGGACACTTTATGTCTTCCTAAGAATGAAGGGGGGTTAGGATTTTGGTATGCTATTAATAACAACAAAGCTTTAGATGCTAAATTGTATTGGATTATTTTACATAACCCCAATGAATTTTGGGCCAATAATCTTCGTGCTAAATATGCAGAGAACAAAAGTCATGAAGACCTTGTTCGATATCAATTGCCTACCAAAGGTTCTCCTATTTTCGCAGTTATTAAGACTATTGAGGATTTTATTAAGAAAATTTTATTTTGGATCATTCATAATGGTCAACAGGTAAATTTATGGACATATTCTTGGAATGGTCACAAGCCTTTGATAAATCATTTTCTTGATTGGAGGCCTTGGATGGAGGAGATCCACCAAGCTAATTGGATAAATATGGCTAATTACTGTTGATACCATACTAGTAATTCAAAGGTTGGTATATATAGAATTGCTATTGAGGACTTGCATATTCAAATTCCAAAAATTCAAAAATAATACATCCAACACATCCTGCATATGATATATTTCTCTTAGTCCCATGATAAATATTTGTTTGGATGGAACAACACTACTAAGGGTGAGTATTCAGTTGATCAAGGTTATTTGGCCTTATTACATAATAATACCAACCTATTTTATGATATATTTTCTCAGTTGTGGGATCAAAAGCTTTGGCCTAAGGTGAGGTTTTTCACTTGGCTTTTATTGCATCGTAGGGTGCTAACTGGTGAGCAACTTATGAAACATGGTTTTCATGGCCCTTTTAAATGTGAAATGTGTGGTGAGAACATGGAAACTCTTAGCTATATTTTTTATTGAGTGTACCTTAGCCTTTGCGCTATGGAGGATAATGACCATTTTTGTTTGGATTACAGTAGTCCAATATTTCTACTTTTGAATAGCTTTGGAGGGATTGGCCTAAATAGAAGGGTGTTGATAATTTCATTAGGTAGTTAGTTTGGATGAGTTCTACCATTCTACCTTGGAATATATAGAATGAAATAAACAACCAGATTTTCAACAACCAATTTTTCAATCAAAAAAGAAAGGATAAACACTATCTGGAAAAATACCATTGCCAACTTAGTTGAATCATTCCAATAGCTCCTTAACCACCCCCAAAACTCCCACCAAATATGGGATCAAGTGATGCAAATATTTAAGATTAACTCTTCTAAGGGAAATCAAATTAAAGGGAATGTGATTAATTGTAAGATGGAAAGAACAATAAATTGGTAGCCTCCTCCTAAGAATTATAAAAAAATCAATACTTATGGAGCCTCTAGGTGGAACCTTGGAAAATCTAGTGCAGGAGGAATTAGTAGACTTTCATATGGCTCCATGGTTTTCACTTTTATTGAGAATTTGGATATCCTTTCCAATAACCTTGCTAATGGGTATGGTATCCTTAGAGGCCTTTAAAAGGCTGATAAGGTTGGATGGGAAAAGATGTTGGTTGAATATAACTCCCAACTCATGATTAATATTCTGAAGACTCCTTCTAATAATCATAAGGTTGACTAGAGAATAAAAGAATTATTGAGAAGATTCAATTAATCCAGATGGGATTTTTAAAAGTGGATTACAATCATGTGGTCAGAGAACTACATAGGAGTGTTGATAATTTAGCCAATTAGGCATTGGACAAAGGTGATATTACTTTCTATGGCCACCCTCCCAGATGGTGGGCTTGACAAGTAAGAAAAGCTATTATTTTTATCCTTTCTTTGGATGGCTTCAATACTAGAAGTACCTAGTTCCTTTTTGTTGTGTTTTGCTTCTTTTTTATTTGGTCTGGGTATTTTAGTTCCCTATATTATGCATATATTTCTTATGTTTCCTCTGTTGAATATTTCCTTAAAGTCTTTTCGCCTTGAAAGGTCGTAGTTGTGTTTTATTTTTTTTTGTTTTCCTTTTTTTTGTAGTTTTTCGAGGGGTGTGTGTGTTTTTGCACTGTTTTGTTTTTGTGTTGTTTTAGTTGTTTTTTTGTGTGTTTTTGTTGTTTTTTCCTTCTTTTTTTGTTTTTGTTGTTTTTCATGTTTTTGTTCTTTGTGTTTTGTGTTTCTATTTTTTTTAAGTGTTTGTGTGTTGTTTTGTTGTTTTTATAGTTTTATTATGTGTTTTGTGTTTTGTAGTTATTTTTATTCTATTTAATTTAATTTAATTTTTATTTATTTATTTATTTATTTGTTGAGTTTTTTGTTGTTTTATGCTTTTATGTTGTTTTTGTTTGTTTGGTGTTTTTTATTTTTTTGTTTGTTTGTTTGTTTGTCTTTATTTTTTGATGTTGTTGTGTTTTTTTTGTGTTTTGTGTTTGTTTGTTATTGTTTTTGTTGTTTTAGGCATGTTCGTTGAGTGTTCCAAAGGGGACAAGCCAAGTGTGAGCCCTGGGAATTTTTGGTGGAATAGATACCTCTACCTACTTGGGACTTACCCAAAAGTGGTATCCCATTTGGGGTGTTTTCCACAGTTAAAAAAATCTTGTAAAAGTATAAACTATAAAATTGATGGGATGAGGCTTGTCCTAAGGTAGTCTGATGGGGCTAAGAGGTATTATAGGTCATAAGATAAGATTTTTATTATACTAAGGGATGGATTGGATAATTTAAAGGAAATATAATGGCTATATAAGTCGTATGAATCTCAAATTCTACCCTCCCTTGTATTAATATTTTCCTTGTACTCATATATATTTTTATTTTATGATTATTTATTTTTATCTAAGTGGTATTCCTATAGGAATAACAATTTTAGCATTCTAAATTCACCCATGTTATACACATTGCTATAATGTCATCAAATTATTTACACAATTTATTGAAAGTTCGCATCTTTAATTTGTAGTATAATATTTTTCCAAAACCAAAGCCTTATGATAAAAAACTTAAATTAGAAGGTATTCTAATTATTTTAGTTGATTATTTTTATTTTTTACTTGATATTTGGGCATAAAAGGATTTATACTATGACTATTAGAAACTAGTTTATCTTTATCTAAATTACTCCATACTTCACATCATATCCATTATCCTCATTGTAGTTAGTATATTATTCTCACATTATGAGAAAATTAATGATCTATTGATCATTATTGAATACTTGACAATGGGTGATCTATTAATCATTATGAAGCACTTCCTAAAGGCTCATGTTAACTAAAGTTAAAGGTCAAAATGATCACATTAATAACTCTAGGCTTTGTTCATGTGACATAGAGAGGTCAAAACTAACCACTCTTATTATGATCTAGCCTACAAATCCATTCTAATCTATTGGGAAATTTTGAATATTGATCACTTCAATGGATTTCATTATTTCCCAAACTTTGTGTTTGTTAGATCTAATTTATTTTTTCTTTATGATACATATATTAAGCTCTAAGCTACAAGCTACAATATCTAAGTCTCTGAATATCTTTATTATTTTTGCTTTATGATACATATCTTAAGATCTACATTTTCAAACTAGAAACTCTATGTCTCTAAATATCTTAAGTGTTTTACTTGCGTTACTCTATTAGATTCATTCCTAGGAAACATGATTCATATTTAGCTATATTATTCATGTAATTGAATAATAATGTTCACATGTAATTGTGTATTTGACCACTATTCATGTACCTACATCAATTCAAGCATACATAATGAACATAGTGTAGTTTTTATATATATCTTTAGCCAATATCAAAACTTCATTTGTATCACTTAAAAACATATAGTATTCTTGCTTAGTATCTTCATGGAGATAATAGATCTCTTAATCCACTTCCTATAAACTCCTAATGCTAATTTTAATTTTACTTATATGATCTTCTTTATCCTACTAATTTTATTTTTTAGTGCATTCATCTACTTTATCATATCCTCAATGTGGCACATGCATAACTTAGCAATAAAATATGTTGTTTGCATAAATTTGGGACAATCATTGCCATCCGATGACATAACCAAAATATAAATTTGTTAGAATAAAATTTGTAGAAGGTATTGAACATGAGCATATTGGTAAAATATATTATCTTGTGAAGTTTAAAAGAGAAGAAGAAAGAATTTTGAAGTAGTATTTGAAGGTATTTTGGGCAACAGTTTTGAAAGGAGATAGGAGGAAATTTTGGGTAGCAATTTGAGTAGAAGTAAAGCTAAAAATTTAAAGGTTTTTGATAGTGAAGTGAGGATAGGTAAAATGTGAGCAAGTGACCAAGAAGGAAGTTTATAAAGAAAGGAGAAAGAGGACTGTAATTGAATTTAAAAGCGCATCTTAACAAAGTATTTGTAAGAGAATATTTTATTAATTTTACAAGCATATCCATAAAAGGTAAAAAAAACAAAGAGAAGACACTAAATTTCTAGTTTTGAAGCTATAAGTTAGATCTCATTATCACCAAAAAACCTACATCTAATCTGTAAGAAATTATAGCAATTTAATAAGTGAATAATATGCTACCAACTAGCTAGAAAAATAAGCAAATATTAAATCAAGCAAGAAAGAGTTTTAGGACAACGATCAAGGTGGAGGAAAACAAGTTTGAAGTTGAGAATAGCAAGGTAGAATGGAGTAAACCTGGCATGCGACCATGAGCTAAGAGTTTCATGGAATAATAAGCAAGTTGCAACCATAACATAGGTGGGAAAGCATCCTAGAGCCACGAAATATTGGAGGAGCCACCATAAGCTCCATTCCAAGGAACACATTTTCCATCTATGTGTGTTGGAGCATGAGCAACTAAAGAAACTCTATGGACATAAAAAATTCATAGAGAGGAAATCCAAACAATAAAATTGGAAAAAACCATAAGGAGGAACAAAGAGTTGGTGGTTGTAATAGCCAATAAAAAGGTGATATCATGGCATTCAATAATTGGTAAGGTACAAATTTTATACTATTGACCAAGTGTTAAGATAAGGTGAATTGATTGTAAAAAGGAATCAAAACATCACTAGGCAACGTGAGCATTGAATATAGTTCAGTTTCTATCTATTGAATTTGTCAAGAAAGTGAAGTAACTTTATGCCACTTGGCACATTGAAGGAGGAGTGCCAAATATATTTGAAGGGAGAGAAAATAGTTTGAAAGAGCCATTAAATCCATGCAAGGAAAAACAAATGGTAGAAAGTATCTTTCAAATGCAATTTTTGAGTGAGCACTTGAGGAGAGAGAATTTCATGGATGTTGAAGAGTCAACAAAGTTGGATGGCCAAATTAATTGCACACTTTATAAAGCAGGTAATTTTTAAGATTGTTTTTTTATTTTATAAGGTTTGGAGTTATAAGGGTTTAATAATATTTATTTTTTCTAAAATTTAACCTTATTAATTAAATTTCATCTTATTTAATTATACTATTGGATAAATAAGGAATATATTTGGTGAATTGAAACCCTATAAACCTTATTTATGCATTTTGAGAAGTTTTAAAGAATTTTTGGAATTGAATTATAAATTTTGTAATTATTTTATATAGTTTTGTAAATCAATTTTTAATATTTGCAAATAATTTGAGATTTGGAGAAATAAGATATTCTATATAAAATTAGAGATACTAAATTTACAAATATTATTTACAAAATTTATAAATTTCTAATTGGGGAGCCATAAGGTATTCAACATCAAAATAATTTTGTGAAATTTAGAGTTTAGAAATAATATATTCAAACTTAGGGAGACATAAGGAATTAAACATCAGGAAGTTTTTTTTGAAACTTAGAAACATGAAAAATAATTATTATTCAAAACCTAGGGAGTCATAAGGTTTTCAACTTCAAAGGAAGATGGCAAAGAAAAAGCAAATGAAAAAAAAACAAATGATCAAAAATAGAAACAAAAATACATGAGTTGGAAACAATTGAAATAAAAAACCTATGTTCGAAGAAAAACAATTAGACATTCAATATATTTTAGAAAGTTTGGAAAGATTAAAATACCATATACAACACATGGTAGATGAAATTAATGAGCAAAAGGATATATCATTAATTGAAAAAAAATACCTTACAATAAATTATGAGAGAAGTCAAAGATGAAAATATTTAATACTTGGTAATTATCCAAGTTCAAAGGTTGATGAGGCATATAGATATTTTAAAAGTAACTTTACATTACCCAGTGATATAGGAAAAATTATTTTAATGGTATTTTTCTGTAATGAATTTCTTAAAGACAAGAATACAAGACAAGAAGGAATGATTAAATATTTGAAAAAAAAGTTCATTGATGATACATTGAAGAATAGATTTGTTGATATTACAAATGAAGTAGAAAAAGAAGAATTTTCAATTCTTCAACAATGCATGTAAAGTATGCTTAATGATGTCAATGATTGCTATGAATATTTTGTTACTATACATATTAGTCTATGGAGAAAAATCTACAAAGTAATTATCACCCTAAATGTTTCCAAGATAATAAAGAAATAAAAGTATGAATAATAAGGGAACAAATGAATGATGAAATATATTTTTTGTAAAACAAATGATTAAGGTTTATGACAGTGAATGGATGTTGCAATACTATAGAATCAAAACCATCGATGATAGATGCATCTTGTGATACTATTTATCTACATCAAAAGGAAAAATATACAAATTTTGATTCTTATCAAAATGAAAGGAAATATTGTGATGCAAGCAATGATACTTGTGATTTAGAATTCATGACAAAGATAGAAGAACCTATTACAAAAATAGATGATATATGTGATACAAGTGATTTGAATACAATTTTTGATTGTTTAGAAAAATATTATGTTATCAAAATTGATGAAGGTATGAATTCAAATGATGATAGAAATAGTGATGCTCAAATTTGTATTGATATTGATAGAGATCAGTCTAATGATTGTATTGGTCATTTTGAAAAATATACTAAAGGATTTGGTTCAAATTTGATGAAGAAAATAGGATATAAAGATGCAATTTTAGGTAAACATGAACAAGGAATGAAAGAACCAATTGTATCATAAATATAATAAAAAAATTAAGATCTTGGATATACAGGATATATGAGTAACAAAGAATAAAGAACTAACTTTGTGATAGGAAATAGTTGTTGAGCAAGGTGCAGCAAACAGTATTGTCATTGTTGTCAACACAGTCAGACAGATTTATTGATGCAATGGACAAGAGTTTATTGAACAACAAGGTGCAGCCAAAGTACAATGGATAGGAGTTCAGTGTTGAGCAAGGTGTTGCAGGAGGATTGTCATTGTTGTCAATACAGTCAGTTAGATCTAATGATGCAATGGACAGGCAGTTCAGAAGTCACTCAGATGCAGAGGATAAAGTTCAAAAGTTAGTCAGATCATGAGTCCTTAAATGATAGATGCACAGAAACAGAAAACATAATTCAGAATGAGAAGAAGAAGTCTTCAGAACCTGAGATGTCAAGAAGCGAAAAGGTTTTTTGTGAAAACCAAGGCAGTCAAAATAAAAAGTTTTATTTAAAACCATGGATAACATATTTGAAATGGGTTTTTCTTAAAACCCAAGTTGGCTCTTCGTTTCGTTGAAAAAGATGCCCCGGTGATGAAGATATTTAATTTTAAATATTTAGTTTAAATTTTAAAGGTTTTTTGTGAAAACCAAGGCAGTCAAAATAAAAAGTTTTATTTAAAACCATGGATAACAGATTTGAAATGGGTTTTTCTTAAAACCCAAGTTGGCTCTTCGTTTCGTTGAAAAAGATGCCCCGGTGATGAAGATATTTAATTTTAAATATTTAGTTTAAATTTTATTTTATTTAAAATTTAAATTAAAATATTAAATTAAATTAAAAGGGCCGACGTGTTACTATTTCGCGGCAATAAGCTACAGGAAAGTGACGAAGGTGGCAGAAGAGTTTGAGGCCGACAAAGTTAAATCTGGGTCGACAGATTTTAGGGTTTGGCAGCTGACAATTTCTAGGGTTTTGCAGCCGACATTCTTAGGGTTATAGCTGACGGATTTTAGGGTTTGGCAGCTGACAAATTCTAGGGTTTCTCAGTCGACGTTCTTCTAGGGTTTGTTTCTAAAAATTTCTTCTATAAAAGCAAGGGTACTTCGAGTTTAAAAATGGGGTGTTAAGATAAAGTGCAAATGCGAGCATAGTGTTTGTGAAAGTGAAGTTCGTGTTGAGCAGAGAGCAGAATGTGAAACGACACAGAGTGTGCAGAGAAGCAGAGTGTGCAGAGAAGCACGAAGGGCAAAGTTGATTACAAAGTCTGGCTGTAGCAGTGCAGCAGACTGTGTGAAGTGATTGCGCAAGAGAGAGCAGAGTGCGCAGAGATTGCAAAGGTGATGTAGACCAGTTAGAGTCTTGCAATAACAAAGGTATATGTCAAACATTTTTATTCAAAATTGAAGTCCAGTTGGTGCTGGCAAATTAGGGGTTGGTGCTCCTTTCTGTTGATGCAGAAAAATAAGGGGTGGGTGCTCCTTCCAGTTGGTGCTGGTAAACAAATTGTAAAGTTGGTGCTTTGCAAGAGGCTGGATTTGGATGGGAGTCCAAGCAGCCATTCTTTTTGAGGAGTAGCCATTTTGGTGAACCTCGTTAAAAATCTGTGTTGTGTGATGTTCTCTTGCGGTACTTATTATATCTGTTTATAAGTTTTATCTGCTATAATTTTTTAGAGCTGTTTATTCATGTTTTGGAATGCTACACTGATTCACCCCCCCTCTCAGTGCCATACTAAGTACAACAATTGGTATCAGAGCCAAGTTCCCAATTTTGGCTAAATCAGTCAGGGTTGATCTTGGATTAGTACACAATGGCTAAGAAGAATAGATCCTCATCCAAAAAGGCATCCCGATCAGTTTTAGTTCTCGTAGAAGAGAAATTTGAACCAAAAAAGGTAGAAGAAGTGAATCCTGAAGTTTGTGATGAAAATCTTGAGGCTGAAGTAGATTTTGAAGGAGAGTTGATATCTGCTCTTGAAGAGTGGAGTATAGAAAAGAAAAAGAACAAAATACTGTCCAAGAAATTGGAAGAATATGGGGATGAGATTGAAAATATGTTCTTACAATTCCAAAAGGCCAAGAAAATAGAAGAAGACTTGAAGTCACAACTGAATGATAAAGTCAATGTGTGTAACAAACATGAAGAGGATTCTAACAAAGTAGTTAGTAATCTAAAGCTGCAAGTAGAAGAGTCTAAAAGGATTGAGGAAACTCTCAAGTCGCAGATCAATGAGAAAGAGATTATTTGCCGCAAACAAGAAGAAGAGATTGTTTCATTGAAGAAACAACTAGAAGAGGCCAATACAAATCTTAAATTCGATAAGAGCACAGAATTGCCAGATAAAATGATAAGTCATCAGAAAAGCTCCACGGTTAAGCATGGTCTTGGATATGAAGCTGAACAACCTTTATCTTCCAATTCTGCAGAGAAGAAGAAGTTCACTGTTGAAGGGTCCGAGCAAGAAAAGGTTAAAGTTGTATCTTCAAAAGAAAGAAAATATCAAAGGAGATTTACAGCAAAGCAGCCACAACAAAAGAGGTTCTACCACTCTCACTCTTTTTATGCTAACACTTTTAATGGCTATTGTTTCAGATGTAACCAGTATGGTCACAAGGCAACTTATTGTGGATTAAATAATAAATCAAAGAGTTATGCTAGTCGAAATACATCTGCATATCTGAGTGAACACTTTGTACAATGTTTTCAATGCAATGGTCATGGGCACATAGCAAGGTTTTGTCCAAGCACTTATGTATCAAATCTAAGGCAAAATAGTAGATTTCATAAGATGCAAAGAACACAACACAGACAGGGAATAAATCAGGTTCATAGAAGAAAGGAAAATAATCATTCATCATGGATGCATAAGAGACAACCACACCAGAGAGATATTCGAGTTCACACAATGATGCAAAATAGGGACGCAGGTGAAAAATCCAAGCTCGAGGTCAAGAAAGTCTGGAGAAAGAAAGAAGAGAGGAAATCGTGTCTCCTTGAACTAAAGGAGACTGCTCTTCTGCTGCACTAAGCAACTCCAGGTAACACATCCTCAAGGGGAGCATTTTGAAAAAGGTTTTATTTTATTGCTCTTATATGTTTGTTGGGTTAACCTGAGGATGAAAGGCAAGTAGTAAGGAGGAGTTGCACTATAGTTGTTTAAATTTATTTCAGTTCATATAGTTGTTTGTGGAAGTGCCATGAAGGCTGGAGATTAAATGGAGAGTCGCCACCATTTTTAGTACTGTTGTATGTCATTGCTGTACTGTTGATGTTCTTACTGTAACTGTTCGAAGCCATGAAATGTAACAGTTCAGATAATTTGATTAGTGGAAGAATTTTTGCTCTAGCTACGTATTTATATTTCGATAAAAGAACCGTGTATCTGTTCCATTCATTGATGTAAAGATTGTTAGAAGTTTCATGGTGCCTTGGTGGAATTATTTAATTCTCAGATAGTTTCATTTTAACTGTTAATAAAATGCCAATCCGAGGTTAAGAAGTATAAGGCTGAGTAAAGAGATGAATGGTTGGTCGTGAAGTGTTTGACAGAATGTTTTCTCCAGATTTGCACAGTTGAAAGTAAGAGGTGACCAGCGTTGACTGTAGAAAACTTAGACAAAGCTGCAAATGTAAAAACGGATCTGATTTGTGTTAAGGTACAGTATTTTATGCGTGCACAGAGTTGATAGTAATACTGCAGTGTTGGTACAGTACTGAACAAGAGTTGGTTGATACATTCTTGGACTAGGGTTGTGTGAGAGATGATTGGTTGAGTAAAGATAATTGAGCATAGTCAAGTGATTGATTGCATGTGGTTGTTCAAGTCCCATAAAATAAACTTTTCTTGATTTGAGTTGAGATTGAGATTTGAGAATAGAAGATATTAAGTCTCTAACAATCTTCTATATGCTTCTATAAAGTGGATTTAATTTTAAACTATCATTCTGTGTTGAGCTTATCTTGAGTACCACTTGAGCATGTTTGATTGAGCCTTTGAAGAAGGTCTTTGAGAAATATTTTGAGGACAATGCTGGGACAAATTGCCAGAGAAGTTTTGGACAAGTTTTTAGAGAGCTTGGCAAGAGCATATTTGGGCAAGTTCCTTGGTGAGCTTGTTAAGCAGGTTCTTAGTGAGCCTATTGACTGAACATTGAAGGTGACAGAGTACAGAATACAGAATTTCAATGAATAGAAATTTTGGCATCCAACACAGCTGAAGTTAGATCAGAGTGAGGATTCTTCAAGTGAAGAAGAGGTCCACCAGTCAGTGCAGCAAAGAGACAGAGTCTTCTATAATATTACAAGGGTACTATGGAGTATGGGTTATGGTATCCTAAAGATGCAGATTGGTTGAGTGGTTAAAATTCCCAAGAAGTGACTAACTTGGGATCACATTCTCAGGGGGAGCATTTGTGTATTTGTTTTTCTTCTTGTTCATGCTTGGAATATTTGCTAATTGTAATAATTTGTGTCTAAGAATATTGTGCATAGACTCAGGGGGAGTCTGCAGCAGCCCTTTGGTATTATTGTCAAAGGGGGAGAAGATTTACAAGAAAATTGCACATGTGTTGCCAACAATTCCAAAGGGGGAGATTGTTGAGCAAGGTGCAGCAAACAGTATTGTCATTGTTGTCAACACAGTCAGACAGATTTATTGATGCAATGGACAAGAGTTTATTGAACAGCAAGGTGCAGCCAAAGTACAATGGATAGGAGTTCAGTGTTGAGCAAGGTGTTGCAGGAGGATTGTCATTGTTGTCAATACAGTCAGTTAGATCTAATGATGCAATGGACAGGCAGTTCAGAAGTCACTCAGATGCAGAGGATAAAGTTCAAAAGTTAGTCGGATCATGAGTCCTTAAATGATAGATGCAATGAAACAGAAAACATAATTCAGAATGAGAAGAAGAAGTCTTCAGAACCTGAGATGTCAAGAAGCGGAAAGGTTTTTTGTGAAAACCAAGGCAGTCAAAATAAAAAGTTTTATTTAAAACCATGGATAACATATTTGAAATGGGTTTTTCTTAAAACCCAAGTTGGCTCTTCGTTTCGTTGAAAAAGATGCCCCGGTGATGAAGATATTTAATTTTAAATATTTAGTTTAAATTTTAAAGGTTTTTTGTGAAAACCAAGGCAGTCAAAATAAAAAGTTTTATTTAAAACCATGGATAACATATTTGAAATGGGTTTTTCTTAAAACCCAAGTTGGCTCTTCGTTTCGTTGAAAAAGATGCCCCGATGATGAAGATATTTAATTTTAAATATTTAGTTTAAATTTTATTTTATTTAAAATTTAAATTAAAATATTAAATTAAATTAAAAGGGCCGACGTGTTACTATTTCGCGGCAATAAGCTACAGGAAAGTGACGAAGGTGGCAGAAGAGTTTGAGGCCGACAAAGTTAAATCTGGGCCGACAGATTTTAGGGTTTGGCAGCCGACAATTTCTAGGGTTTTGCAGCCGACATTCTTAGGGTTACAGCCGACGGATTTTAGGGTTTGGCAGCTGACAAATTCTAGGGTTTCTCAGCCGACGTTCTTCTAGGGTTTGTTTCTAAAAATTTCTTCTATAAAAGCAAGGGTACTTCGAGTTTAAAAATGGGGTGTTAAGATAAAGTGCAAATGCGAGCATAGTGTTTGTGAAAGTGAAGTTCGTGTTGAGCAGAGAGCAGAATGTGAAACGACATAGAGTGTGCAGAGAAGCGCGAAGGGCAAAGTTGATTACAAAGTCTGGCTGTAGCAGTGTAGCAGACTGTGTGAAGTGATTGCGCAAGAGAGAGCAGAGTGCGCAGAGATTGCAAAGGTGATGTAGACCAGTTAGAGTCTTGCAATAACAAAGGTATATGTCAAACATTTTTATTCAAAATTGAAGTCCAGTTGGTGCTGGAAAATTAGGGGTTGGTGCTCCTTTCTGTTGATGCAGAAAAATAAGGGGTGGGTGCTCCTTCCAGCTTGGTGCCGGTAAACAAATTGTAAAGTTGGTGCTTTGCAAGAGGCTGGATTTGGATGGGAGTCCAAGCAGCCATTCTTTTTGAGGAGTAGCCATTTTGGTGAACCTCGTTAAAAATCTGTGTTGTGTGATGTTCTCTTGCGGTACTTATTATATCTGTTTATAAGTTTTATCTATTGTAATTTTTTAGAGCTGTTTATTCATGTTTTGGAATGCTACACTGATTCACCCCCCCTCTCAGTGCCATACTAAGTACAACAATAATGACATTAAAAGAGTGGTTAGGACTGATAGAATCAATATTAATGAAGGACATAATAGTAAAAGGGAATTTGTAATAGAAAAAAAATGCAATCACCATGGCATATATAGACATAACATAGAGAGATTTTGGAATCTCCATAGTTGTAAAATGTGTGGTGGACATAATCACTCATGAATGTTTTATCTACAAAAAGAAAAGAAAGAGTAAAAAGTAAAAATTCATGGATGGATAAACATGAATGAATGGGATAAGTTAAAAGGAATATTGTATGGTTTCTACAAAAGGAAACCAAGTATAATCAAATTTTGCTTGTATAAAAATTGAAAGTTGAAAAAGATAAGTATTACCAGTAGATTGAATGTAAACTAATAAAGATAAAGAGTAATAACACTAGGTTTAAGAAAAAATAGTGAAGAATAAGTTTTATATTTTTGAGAAAAAACCAACACAAGAAACGTTAGTCATTATCTAGAGAAATTAATATAAGATAGATTGAATTTACCTATTCCAAGAATATATTTGTAATAGAAGGTAGTTTATAAGATTAATTCAAGTTTGAATATAGACCTTGATATTGAAATTGAAAAGTAGATTAAGGAGACCCATGGAAAGAGGTACCATAGTAGATAGAGAGAAAGAAGACCCAAACATAGCATGGAATATGACCTATAATTAAAGCATATATAGTGATGATCCTATAGAGATGGTAAGAATATGAATATTCTACTGGATGACCTAGAGATAATTATATTTTAGAGGTGATCTAGAGGTAGAATTCCAAAGGTAGTGATCTAGTGGTAGTGATCGAGAGGTTATGACCTAGAGGCAAGGACCTAAAGGTATATCCAGTGGCAGTGACCCAGAGGTAGAGACCCAACGATAACTCAAATACATTTATCCAAAGTCAGACAAAGATAATTTATAGAGGAAGATATAATATATCTAGCCATGATAAATTTAGATCCGAAGAATAAATAATGAAGAAGAATCAGATATGGAAGGTAAAAAAATTTCCTAAAAAATAATGTAATATGGGGGGTGTTGGATATATTACATTATTTGGAACCCTTGTTTGGTATATGATTTGTATTTGTATAATGTATGTGTCAATATGAGAGAAAGTGTAAATTATCAAGAGAGAATGAAGAGTCACATAATATGTGGTATCATTAGAGCTTTGTCTTTATGAGAGGGATATGAAATATTGCATCTCCCAAATGAAATAGGAGAGCAATAGTTAGAGAACTAAAAATTCATGAAAAATGATATATTAGAGATAAATATCAATGCAATGTAATCAGTCTGTATCATACATGTAATATTATGATATTGTGTGCACCTGAGTTATACTATGTGAGATATTTTATGTAACATATTATTGTAATTTCATTATTGAGTTCCATTATTAGTAGAATTTATTTTATTTATTTTAGATCCTTGATAGATCTTTCTATTATTTAACCTATTTAGAAATATAACATCCCCAACAACAGTGGTGCTAGCATTAGGAGAAAATTTGTGACCTTTAATGTCGGACTACTTATTTATAACAAACTATTATTCAAGGGCTAAATTTAATTTTAAAATTGATCTTGTCTTCTTTCTTGAACATGTAATCTAAAGGATCAATATTACTTGTTAAGAAGAAAGCATCATATATAATTACCTTAGTAGGGATTGTTTTTGAGATTGCACAACACACCCTAGTGTGCTTAGACTAGGGACCCATCATTTTTTGAACTTTTGGTAAGCTTTCTCATGTTTTATTGGGTCTGTTTGCAATTTTCAATCATCCAAAACTTAGGGTTTTAGATGAAATATTTTAAATGTCTCTAATTTTGTTGTACCTTGAGCTTTTTGTTATATTTTTATAATGTTTAATATGTATAATAACCATAAGATGTAAAGTAGAAAGAATAAGATAACAAAATTCTGCAATAACTCTAAAATATGTTATTAATATAAACTCATGAAAATATGGAATTACTCTACTAATGCATGTTATGAACAATGCACCTTAGATACCCATTATAATATTTTGTCACACATATATAATAGTATGTGACTCTTCATATGGTGCACTCTTGACCTTCATACTTCTAGACTATTAAGCTCCCTATTCTATGGACTCATGAACACATGGACTAATGTGCACATTTAAATTATTGAATATTATGAACATGTGTACATTTATTACATTACATAAAATAAATCCTAATCTAAGACATGTACCAAATAATGTAATATACTCCAACAACCCCTTGTATTACATTATTTTGTTATTAAAAACTTTAGTCTTCAATATGGGTGTTCATTCTCTAACTAACTTTGCATTGTATCCCTTATTGGTCATGCTCTTTCTCCCCTTGCTTATATTCATAATTAATATCACTTTGTATGTATTTTTTTTATGTCGTATTGTCAAGTGATTCCTCCAAAACAATTTTTTTCTCCATCCCTATAATATTTCAAGCATCTTTGATGAACTATAGATCTCATAATTTTGCAATTCATTAGTTGATTAGGATTCATACATTATATTTCCTCTAATTATCTGAAAAACCTAACTCCGTGATATTCAAAAATATCCAATTTGAATTCATTATTAGTAGATGCTTCAGAAATGAGAACTTGAAATAAACAATCTAGTCTACATACCAATTTTTCTTTAAATATTTTATATAACCTATCTTTATAATAACAAGCAAAAGGTGGATGAGTTTTTCCTCCACAATATTTGCATGGATGAAATTTCTAGCAATTTTCTTTTTCATGACTAGATTTATTACAACAAGTACACTGTAATATTGTCCCAACTTCTTTATCAATTGACTCGAAAGAATCAAGCTTGTCCAATTCCTTGATGACATAATAAAACCAACTTCGTACAATTGAAGTAATTCTTTCTCTACTTCTTTTTCTGATTTGTAAATTATCTTCATTAATATAATTATCAACTCCTTTTATTATCTCATTAGAAACTAAATCTTTAGTAGCTAGTTTATCCATACTATTAGGTTTTGATTTTTTCAGAAATATTTCTAGGCCATATTGATTCTCCTTTTGCATTTTCATTCTTCTCACTTTTAGAATCAAGTATATCTTTGAACCTTCTCCAATCCTTGAACCCTGTATACTTAATAAATATTTCCATCTTGTAACCCTATATTAATAATACACCTATATTCCCTTGATACTGACTTCCCTTCTACTACCTTAGTCACAAAAACTCTAAAAGTCTTAATTTCTATGTTTATGTTTAATACCTTATATCTCCAAACTTTGAAATTTAGATAAATTATACTTGCAATTCTATAAGTCTAATTTGATGTAGAAACCCTTATTACTCATTTAATTAAATTGTAAATATCCCAAAACTTGTTTTGTAACTTCAAATTATTTAAATTACAAAACCTTGCAAATGCTTCTTAACATCTTCCTTCCAAAATTTAATCTTAAATAATATATATTTAAGATTAAGTATTATATTACACCTCTTCAAAATAATTGCTTTCAACCTTACGTATACTGATGTTTCTCCTAATCTAATATTATGAGAAAATTTAATAAAGCGGATTACCTTCACCTTGAAATTGATAATCCACTGGTCAAAAAATCTTGACCTCTTTTTGATTCTTCTCTCCTCTACGTACATCTCTAGATGATGCTTGTTGCATTTTATTGTATGTTGATCTATTTGGAGTGTTTATTTCCTCCGCTTTAGCTTCAATGTCTCTGCACCTCAATGCTTGCTATAAAATCTAACTTCAACATCCACACTAGTGCCTTGAATTATCTATCTCAACCTACCAAGTATAATCTTCCCTTTCACTACATCCAATTGGTAATTTTGTGTGCTCATCCATTACCTATGCATGTGTTGCATTACCATTACTCTGTTCCTCCTTTATCCAACATCTAGAAGATGTTTTCCATTGAATTAGCACCAAAATATGTTTGATATTCCTCCTTACAAGTGCCACTTGGTACTCAACATATTCAATTCCTTTCAAAATGCTTCTCCTTCTTGTGCGTTGAACATTACTTTTGCAGACACTTCAATTTGGCTTCTTGCTTCTCCAAGGTGCAACCAATAGCCTTAATTCTTCCTCCACATGGTGTATGTATGCTTTACAATGGATGACACTTGTGTATTTCCTTTTAACCCTAAATATTCCTTTATCCAATGTATTATTTTTCTCCTTCATGTAAAAATTTGAATACAACTTGCTAGAACACATAGAGACATCTTCGCTTTGTCTTCCCAGGTGATATTTTATGACTTTGGTGTGATGGCAATCTCCTTCAACTTTATGCAAGCTCTTCTACATCATAGTGATGCTTTGTTGCACAGTTATGACTTCTACCTTCTACCATGGTGATGTTGAACGCATCTAATGAGAGCAAATATCCTTCGACTGATGATTGCTCTTCCTTGAGCAAGATGCTTGGCTATCCTTCTTTTTCTCCTTGACTAGTGTCTTTAGAAATTGAAATACTCTGCCTTGATTTCTTAACCCTTTGCTATTTTTTCACTATTGCACTTACATAGAAATTTTTTTTCCTCTTAATCACTATAGCATTCGCAAGCTATATCATGCTCTTCTTATTTTTTCTTTAGCTTAAGTTCAAACTATTTTGTCTTTACAAATAATAATATGTAAGAACTATTTAAGATCTTATTTTTTCAAACTCCAAGTATGATGTAGATAATAATATGGTGCTCTTGATGTAAAGCTTTATTTCAATGTATAGATAATAAACTTATATTGCACCAATATTGCATACCTTTTGAATGTTTGTGTGCTGATTTTGTTGGTGATTAGATCCAACCAACTAATTGTTTCAACTTGCAAATTTTGTACCTCTATTATGCTTAACTCTTCTGCTCAAATATTACAAAATTTTTAGCACTGCTTGATGCTCTACTTATTCTAGGTTATCTATCAAATAACTCCTCCAAATATTCTCTATAGTTCTTACAACTCACAACTCCTTATCCTTCTTCAACTCTATCCACAAATCTAGTTTTTTGTGGCTTCCAATATCCTCCAAACCTGATCTCCAAAGTTTTAGCTGCTGCCCCAAATGGTGTTCATAAACCTACAATTATGGAGTCAACTCCTTATTTTTCTATCCAAAACCTAAAAAAAGTCTTTGGAATGCTATATTTTTTTTTAGTCTCAACACCTTCAATATCCTATCCACGGGCACTCCAAAATATACCCAAGTATTTTACAAATTATAGCTCTAGGTCTTCTTCACTATGTCCTCATACAACTCTTCAATATCTGGTCCACTACCTGTAATCTTCTCCTATAAAGTCATCTTTAAAAATTCTATGGTTATCCTTAGATTTACCAAACCTTGGGTTCTTTAATCTCTTCTTCCCCTACAATCTCCTTGTCAAATTTTGATTTCAAAAAATGATCTCCGATGTTGTCCCATTTCTCAAGAATCTAAATTTCTTGATATCTTCAAATCCCTTCTCCAATATTTGGTAAACGATTTTCCAAACACTTATTCCTTTTGGGATTGTTTTCCCATGATAACAATTATCCCAAAAACCTATTTATCATAAACTTATCATTATTTCTATTATTATATCACAAAAATTCTCTAGATATCCTTCACTGAATACTTCTTAAACTCTACAAAGTTACTCTTCCTTGCAATCTCCTACTTGCTTTCTCCAAGATACCTTCAATGGACCCTTCTCCAATCTGCAACAAGGCTTTATCTAACCTTCTTTTTTTTCTCTAAAATATATTGAGACCACTTCTATTATATCTTCTACTTCCACAAATATTCAAATCCTCTTTGTAACTCTTCAAATCCTCTCTTCGAATCTCTATTGAAACCCTTTCTTTGTTTCCTCAATCTCCCAACTATGGGAATTTTGCAATGAGATATCTTTACTAGATCTCAAAAAAAATTGCTACTCTCAATCTCCTAAATATTTAAAGTCTACTACTCCTTAAATATGCAATAGGATGTTTTCTTAGTCCTTATCTATCTCCAATATCCAATTTGTAATGAGAAGCTTCTGCATGGGTCTCTACAACCTCCAATTTGCAGTCTTCAATCTACAATCTTATATCTCCAATATTCTATCTCCAAAAACTGAAATTTCTTCAATATGACCTCTCTCAGGTCTCTTCAAATTTTATAATCTGCAACCTTCAATCTACAATCTCCTATCCCCAATATTCTATCTTCCAAAACTATAAGTTCTTCAAATTTATCTCTTTTGAGTATCTTCAACTTCTTCAATCTACAATTATATTAAATCTACAATCTTCTATGGGGACTTCCTTCTTGAGTCTCCTCAATATTCAATATCCAATATGATATTTTTTAGACCTTTTCAATATCTAACATTTTGCAACAAATAATTAATCCCTACATGAGGAAAGCACATAGAATTTTAGGTAACAAAGATAAAATTCTTCTCTATCTGTTGTAGGAAGCTTCTTAACTTATGGGTGTTAATTTTATGCAACCAAAAAGTTAGATAGTAGTAACAAATATATTAGAATTCCAAAATTTTAAAATAAATAAACTTCACTAATTATCCTCAAAAACTAGTGGAATAAATTCTATAATGAGTCCTAGTATTCATGAGTTCTTATGCAATCCTATGGAAGGACTCTAGCTAATCTACAATTTGCAGTCTCCTTTAATCCACCAACTTATCTGATAGGACCTCCTTCTTGGGTCTCTTAATCTCCTCAATATCCATAATATCAAGGTTTGAATTAAAGAGCTAAAATATTCTTCTATTCTAAATTTCATCTTGGAATAGAAAATATGCAATCTTCTCTAGTTTGACATTTCAAAGATAACCTCTTCACCTTAACTGGTTTCTCCTCCACAACTTCAAATAAATATGCAAGTCCAATCCTTGTAATAGCTCTCTATATCTTGTCAAAGTCCCTTGTATCTCTGATACCATTGTTAGCTTTTGAAATAATTTAATATGTATAATAACCATAAGATGTAAAGTAGAATGAACAAGATATAAACTATTGCAATAACTCTGAAATTTGTTATTGGAACTATTCTACTAATGCATGCTATGAGGAATACACCTTCATGCCCATTACAATACTTTTTCACACATATATAATATTATATGACTTTTTATATGGTTTACTCTTGACCTTCATACTTCTAGAGTATTTAGCTCCATATTCTATGGAATCATGTACACATGGATTAATGTGCACATTTACATTATTGAATATTATGCACACTTGTGAATTTATTACATTATATAAAGTAAATCCTAATCTAAGACATGTACCAAACATTTAATATACTCTACCACTTATTGTGATGACTATTTCTATGGTTGTGTCTATAAACTTCTTCCATTAGATGCTCCCTAAAAATATTTTTTTAGAAAGTATGTGTAACAAACCACAAAAAATAAAATAAGAAAACACACAAAAAGAAAAAAAAAGGTTTATATATATATATATATATATATATATATATATTTGACCAAGGAGAAGGATTCATAAATCCCCATCCAATATTAGACTAAGTTAATGTTTGACATACCCTAAGTTTCTTAAGAATTATACCACATGAGATTCCCCTCACACAAGTTCATTCTACATAGATCTATCACATGTCATGCACATAAGTCCATCCATATCATCATTGTTGATGAGCTAGACTTACCACCCTCAATAATTGGAAGGTATGTACACATCGGTATGCTACTTGAATTGTGAGTTAAGCTATCAATCTTGTCCTCTAACAAGCTATCTTAAATCTTGGTACAAAATTATAAACCTAGATAACCCATATCCCTAAGGGGGTCTTAAGCCCTTAAGTCATCCTCTAAGTTCACCTAGAACTTTCAACTATTAGTTCTCTTTTATTTTAAAGAAAACTCATAAGAATACCAAAAACAAATATAAATACTAAATCTAATAAAACAATCAAATTTAAATAAGCATGAGATATTTATTAATAAGAAAACATACAATAAAAAATTAAACAACATTTCAATAAAAAAGGATAACAAAACACAATGATAAACAATGCTCATTTAATCTCTTGGAAAAAGATCCCTATAAATCTAAACTACTACAAAATTAAGCAAGAAATAAGGTAAAGAGAAAACTTGTGAAGTAGTCCATATCCTGACTTTGGTCCTCCCACTCTTCTATCAATCAAGTGAGGATAGTAGGGGATCATGACACTCACGGATCCGGATATACATGCTTCTAATGCATTTACTCATTTATTTTCCAAATTGCAAATATACAATAAACCCAAGCAATTCAACTTTCTGATGCATAGATATTGTTATAGAGATTCCCTCTCTATGACCCCTCTCACCTACTTATGAGAGTTATCCTACCATGCATCCCACATTATGCTTTATTTACAATAAATTATCTAACCCTCATTTAAAAATTAAAGTCCCATACCCTTAACTGTTTAAAGCATTGGGTTCTTTCATTTTATTTAAATCAAGCAACCATATTTTAGTTTGTACCACAAACATTTCTCATCATTTCATAAAGCAAGGTCTCATACCCTCATTTTAAAAAATGAACCATAACATAATATATTTTCCATTCCATTTCATAAAGCAAGGTCCCATACCCTCATTTCATAAAATGAACCATAACATAATATATTTTCCATTCTATTTCATAAAGCAAGGTCCCATACCCTCATTTCACAAAATTAACCATAACATAATATATTTTTTATTCCATTTCATAAAGCAAGGTCCCATACCCTCATTTCACAAAATTAACCGTATCATATTACCAATTCCATTCCATTTAATTTCATAAAGCAAGGTCCCATACCCTCATTTCATAAAATGAACCATAACATAATATATTTTCCATTCCATTTCATAAAGCAAGGTCCCATACCCTCATTTCACAAAATAAAACATAAATACATTAATTTCCATAAAATCCATTCCATTTCATAAAGCAAGGTCCCATACCCTCATTTCACAAAATGAAACATAAATACATTAATTTCCATAAAATACATTCTATTTAATAAAGCAAGGTCCCATTGTTGGACATTTTGAGTCCTCTAAGTCAAAGTTGTCATTGATGTCACCTGATAGAGTTATCACTCATATCAAGGAATTCGACAAGAAATAAAGTCATCAAAGGTTGTCACTATCATCCAGGAAAAAGCTTCAACAGTGCAAAAGTTAAAGGTAAAAAGGCTCCATAATATTTTAATATTATTGGGAGCACAGGTTAAGTGATTGGTTCATAAAAACCCAAGAAGGGTTATTGCAAAGGTTAAAAAGGAGGTCCAATATTTATTTTATAAATTATTTAAATTCACAAGGAATTTAAATTTTATAAATAAATATTCGTTACAAGGTTGTGCAATAAGACAAGGCTCCAAGGTTTAATTAAGTTAAAGCCTAAGGTTGGTTTGATTTAATTTATAATATTTAAATTTAATTTTAATTAAATTTAAATACCTTATAACCTAATCAACCAAGCCGACGTCGAATTAAATCGATGCACCGACGTGATTGCATGGAAGACAAAGGGCACTATATATAATGCCTAAAAGACATTGATTAATTTATCCTTGCTCGAAATAAGAAAAGGCATACGAATTGGTGGTTGAGCTCATGAGAAACAACGAACAGATTTGAAGGACGATGATCGAAATAAAGGAAAGCGCATTGAAATCCTCAAGCCAGTTGGGAAGCATGGCGTAGTGGCAAGGAGACATTGGTTAAGTTTTTGTGGCAACGTTGAGCTGCGTTCGAATCCTGGCAAGACACAATTTGGTTGGTGTTGGGAACACCAAAGCGCTGCACACATTTTTGTTTTCGTTGGCAACATAAGGAACTTAGAGCACGTGGTGCTCTCAATGCTCCAAGCGAGCGCTTAGCTCGCGTGGCAATAGAGCCACGACTAAGGCGCAGGTCATGGGTAGAGTTAGGGGTTCGAATCCCCTCCAAGGCAGAGGTAATATTTTTGTTGAGCATTTGAATAATATTGCCTATGTTGATGATTAATTACTTTTAGCAAAGTGGGAGTTAAAAGGTTTTTATTATTTGGAAAATTGCTAGCTGAGAATTATTGATTGGAAATAAAGTTAGGAGGCATAAGGAGTTTAGGGTTTATTTTAATTAAAGTCTTAAATAATAAATTTTGGATATTTGAGAAGTAAGACTTTAATAGAGTTGATATTATTGTGAAAGAGATATTTGCCAAGGAGATTATTTTTGGAAAGATATTGAGTATTAATTTATAGATGGAGTGATAAGGTGTATTTTGGTTGATATTATTTTTGTGTTGTGATTTATTGAGAAAATAAATATCCTCTAACCCTTATTGAGTTTGTCAAAGAAGTAATTGTGAGTGTGGCAGATTTGCAAAGACAACTACTCTTCAAGAAAAGGTATGGGCAAAATTCTTCTTTGTTGAGTTAGGTGATTGGCTTGATTGAAAATTAAGTTTGGAGTGAAAAGGAATTGATTAGGGTTTCCTTTTTGAAAGTGGTTGGTTTAATGCTTCAAGGTTTTCTGATTTGAGAGTTGTGATTAAAACCTTGTTTTATAAGCATTGTTGTTGAAACCATTGGTTGTATGAAAAACCTGAGTTAGGGTTTGAGAAAAACATGAGTATCATTGTTAGATGAAGAATGTTTTATTAGCATTGTTGTTGAAGCCAATTGGTTATGCAAAGAACTTGAACTTGAGTTAGAAAAGAACATGAGTATCATTGTTATGTGAGATTTGTGTTGGGCATTGTTGGAAACATTTTGAGTTGGATGATACATGCTTGGACTAGGGTTTGTGAGAAAGGGTTGTTCCTTGAAGTGATTGGTTGAGTAGAGTTGATTGAGCCTAGTCAAGTGATTGTGTGAAGTGGTTGTTCAAGTTCCATGAAACAAACTATTCTATATTCTGATTTGAGTTGAGATTGAGTTTTGAGAATAGAACATATTGAGTCTCTAACAATTCTCTTTATGCTTCTATGAGATTGATTTGAGTTGAGATTGAGTTTTGAGTATAGAACATATTGAGTCTCTAACAATTCTCTTTATGCTTCTATGAGATTGAGTTGAGAAAGTGATTGAGCATTGAGTATAGAACATATTGAGTCTCTAACAATTCTCTTTATGCTTCTATGAGATTGGAAAAGTTTTGTGTGAACTTGTTAAGATGATTTGAGGTAAGTCTTTGAGAAGACTTATGGACTAATTTTGTGTGAGCTTTTATGGAAGTAAGATTTGAGCAAGTCCTAGAGAGACTTGTTGAGCAGATTTGGACAAGTTCTGAGTGAGCTTGTTGAGCAGATTTGGACAAGTTCTGAGTGAGCTTGTTGAGCAGATTTGGACAAGTTCTGAGTGGACCTATTGAGCAGATTTGAGTAGGTTCTGAGTGGACCTGTTGAGCAGATTTGAGCAGGTTATGAGTGGACCTATTGAGAAGATTTGAGCAGGTTCTGAGTGGACCTATTGAGCATATTTGAGAAGGTTCTGAGTGAACCTATTGAGCAGAGCTTTGGAGGTGATAGAGCAGAGAGGACAGAGTCTCCAGTGGATAGAGATCCATCAACTAAGACATTGAGGATATGTCTTCGAGTGAGGACAAGAGTCTTCAAGTGGAGAGAGATCCACAGTCAATGTAGTGGAGGCAGTGTCTTCTAGAGGATCACCAACCAGAGCAGAGGAGAAGGAGTTCTCCTATGGATAGAGATCCACAAACCAGATTTAGGGGATCAACATCTCCTTTGGATAGAGGTCCATAAACATTGTAATTGGGAAGGATTCCCAAAATATTATTTGAGAAATATTTAGAAGAAATATTTTCTCTATGGAGGTAGCCCACATTGGGTGAACCACGTTAAATCTGTGTCTCTATTGTGTATGGTGTTTTATGCATTGCTTTGATTACTACTATTGATACTGCTATCTATACACTACATAATATTGATTTGAAAAGAAAAGTAAAAAGTGGTCTTATACTATTCACCCCCTCTCAGTATAAGCTTGTGTTCTTCAATTGGTATCAGAGTGGGTTCCTTCAGAAGAGTTTGACAGCTTGAAGGAAAAGTGGTCTAAGAACACAATGGATCAAAAGGATCAAAGGGATGGGTCCATCAATAATGCAGTACTAGTATTTGATGGAAGTGACTTCTTGTATTGGTGTGTGCTGATGAGATTTCACCTGATGGCACTTGGAAATGAAGTTTGGGATGTAGTGGAACTTGGATATGATTTAGTAGCCAATCCTCCTATAGATAAGGAAGGTAAGCTTCTAATGCATGCAAATTCAAGAGCTATGAATGCAATTATAAAAGGGTTGCGTAGATCAGAATCTATGAAGGTTATGGAGTGTACAACAACAAAAGATATGTGGGAACTATTGCATACCATATATGAAGGAGATAAAAGTGTCAGGAAAGCTAAGATCAAAAATCTCAAAGGAGAATTTGAGAACCTAAGAATGCGGGATGATGAAAACATTCATGACTATCTCAACAAGGTTGATGAACTTATACATGAGATGAAAGGTCTTGGAATGAAGGTTGATGAATCTGATGCTTGTGATAAGATCTTGAGAACTCTTCCAAAAAGGTACGGTGAAAAGGTTTCTGCTATAGAAACATCAATTGATAGTGATTCTCTCGACAAGGAATTCTTTGCTTGGCATGCTTACTACTTTTGAGATAAGAACAAAAGATCCTATTCCTCCGAAAGAAGCTGCATTCAAAGTGGACAAAAATAAAAAGGGTAAGAAGATAGAATCAAGCAGTGAGTCATCTAGTGATGAAGAAGCAAATTATGGCAGAAGAGATAAAGGTTCCAGAAGACCCATAGATCTAAGATCTGTTAAGTGTTTTAATTGTGGAAAGTATGGACATTATGCAATAGAGTGCAAAGAGCCAAAGAGCAACAATGATGAAGAAAAATAGGACCACAGGTATAGGGAATCAGAAAGATACAAGCACCAAAATAAAAGCAAGGATGGACAAAGCAGACAAGGAAAGAAGTTCTTCCAAAGGCAAAAGAGAAGCTACTATGCGGATAATGCAAGTAAGTACTCAAATGATAGTGATGCTAGTTTTTCAGACAATGATAGAGATGAAGTCCTATTTATGGTTGAAGAGAAAGATCCAGTTAAGAAAAGGACTCCAGTTATTCTCAAGTGTTTTAGATGTGGTAAATTTGGACATCTTGAAGATGATTGTACAAGGGATGGTTATAGTTTCAGTGATGATGATTTTGAAGATGCACTTGAAAGACCAGATGAAAATCTTCTAATGGCATTAGAAGAAGAAGTGAGTGATCCTATAGAAGACAAGCCAAAAGAAAGAAATGATATGGAAAAAGGTAAACAAATAGAGGATTATTCAGAAGAGAATGGTTATGATCTCAAGGGAGAACTTATCTATGCCCTTGACATAATAAAGAAGGTAAGAAAGCAACACTCTAAGCTTGAAAGTCAGTTTCAAGAATGTGATGAAGAAATATTATTGCTCATAGAGGATTTAGAAAAGTCAAAGGCTAAGGCAAGCAAGTTCAAAGATAAGTTAGAAGCAAAGATCTTGGAATGTGAGAAGTTAACACAAGAAGTGGCCCTACTAAAGGAATATTTAGAGGATTCCAAGAATAAGCTATACAAGTATGTAAACAGTGCAAAGAGTGTGGATAAAATAGTCAAGATACAAAGAAGAGCAACAAACAAGACAGGTCTTGGTTCTAAATAGGTTCAAAAGAAAAGGGAAGAAGAGTCTACTTCAAGTCTTGAAGAAGAAGAAACTTCAGAAGAAGATACATCAGAAGAAGACAGTGTAAGCGGGAGTGAGACATCAGAGGATGAGTTGGACAACAAAGAGTTCAAAAAATATAGGAACAATGCACAGAGAAGATACAGATGGAACAACAATCAGAACAGGAGACCAATGAGGTCAAGACAAGGAAGCTTCAATGGAAGATGTTTTTCATGTCACAGGTTTGGGCACATGGCTTCACAATGCAAGACACATGAAAGATAGGAATATGGAAAAGGACAACTTTTCCAAGGGTATTGCTACTCATGTAATGAGTTTGGTCACAAGGCAATGAATTGCAAGATTCATGACAGAAGAGGATATGGCTTCACTAGGAGAAATCCTAAGACAGTTGCACCTCCAAGGAATAATAATATTAAGTGTTATAAGTGCAATAATGATGGTCACACAACAAGATGGTGTAGAGAAAATATTCCAAAAATAGGCATGAACAGGAATAGGAACATGAACAAAAATAGAAATATGAATAGGAACAATAAATAGGAACAAGAACAAGAATAGGAACATGGATGAGAACAGGAATAGGAATAGGAACATGGATGAGAACAAGAACAGGAACAAAAGTGATGACAGGAACAGGGATGATGACTTGGGAAAGAGGATTCAGAAAACTCATAAAAGAAGAGAAAAAGATAAAGGTAAAGAATAGTGCTTTCGGGGAGTAGAAATACTCCCACCCCAGAATTAACCACCTCATGTGGAGGTGGGGGAGGGGCTAAGCTAAGAGGCTCATTCTTAGCCCCGAGCCCCAAAGGTGACCCTTTGCCATTGATGTCAAAGGGGGAGAGATTTGTGTATTGGGGAGAGATTTGATATTTGAGAAAGCATTGAGCCAGGGGGAGCAATGTCCCAGGGGAGCAAAATTATAGAAAGGTCAAGTTTTCAGTAAAAAGGATTTGGGTTGCCATCAATGACAAAGGGGGAGATTGTTGGACATTTTGAGTCCTCTAAGTCAAAGTTGTCATTGATGTCACCTGATAGAGTTATCACTCATATCAAGGAATTCGACAAGAAATAAAGTCGTCAAAGGTTGTCACTATCATCCAGGAAAAAGCTTCAACAGTGCAAAAGTTAAAGGCAAAAAGGCTCCATAATATTTTAATATTATTGGGAGCACAAGTTAAGTGATTGGTTCATAAAAACCCAAGAAGGGTTATTGCAAAGGTTAAAAAGGAGGTCCAATATTTATTTTATAAATTATTTAAATTCACAAGGAATTTAAATTTTATAAATAAATATTCGTTACAAGGTTGTGCAATAAGACAAGGCTCCAAGGTTTAATTAAGTTAAAGCCTAAGGTTGGTTTGATTTAATTTATAATATTTAAATTTAATTTTAATTAAATTTAAATACCTTATAACCTAATCAACCAAGCCGACGTCGAATTAAATCGATGCACCGACGTGATTGCATGGAAGACAAAGGGCACTATATATAATGCCTAAAAGACATTGATTAATTTATCCTTGCTCGAAATAAGAAAAGGCATACGAATTGGTGGTTGAGCTCATGAGAAACAATGAACAAATTTGAAGGACGACGATCAAAATAAAGGAAAGTGCATTGAAATCCTCAAGCCAGTTGGGAAGCATGGCGTAGTGGCAAGGAGACATTGGTTAAGTTTTTGTGGCAACGTTGAGCTGCGTTCGAATCCTGGCAAGATGCAATTCGGTTGGTGTTGGGAACACCAAAGCGCTGTGCACGTTTTTGTTTTCGTTGGCAGCATAAGGAACTTAGAGCACGTGGTGCTCTCAATGCTCCAAGCGAGCGCTTAGCTCGCATGGCAATAGAGCCACGACTAAGGCGCAGGTCATGGGCAGAGTTAGGGGTTCGAATCCCCTCCAAGGCAGAGGTAATATTTTTGTTGAGCATTTGAATAATATTGCCTATGTTGATGATTAATTACTTTTAGCAAAGTGGGAGTTAAAAGGTTTTTATTATTTGGAAAATTGCTAGCTGAGAATTATTGATTGGAAATAAAGTTAGGAGGCATAAGGAGTTTAGGGTTTATTTTAATTAAAGTCTTAAATAATAAATTTTGGATATTTGAGAAGTAAGACTTTAATAGAGTTGATATTATTGTGAAAGAGATATTTGCCAAGGAGATTATTTTTGGAAAGATATTGAGTATTAATTTATAGATGGAGTGATAAGGTGTATTTTGGTTGATATTATTTTTGTGTTGTGATTTATTGAGAAAATAAATATCCTCTAACCCTTATTGAGTTTGTCAAAGAAGTAATTGTGAGTGTGGCAGATTTGCAAAGACAACTACTCTTCAAGAAAAGGTATGGGTAAAATTCTTCTTTGTTGAGTTAGGTGATTGGCTTGATTGAAAATTAAGTTTGGAGTGAAAAGGAATTGATTAGGGTTTCCTTTTCAAAAGTGGTTGGTTTAATGCTTCAAGGTTTTTTGATTTGAGAGTTGTGATTAAAACCTTGTTTTATAAGCATTGTTGTTGAAACCATTGGTTGTATGAAAAACCTGAGTTAGGGTTTGAGAAAAACATGAGTATCATTGTTAGATGAAGAATGTTTTATTAGCATTGTTGTTGAAGCCAATTGGTTATGCAAAGAACTTGAACTTGAGTTAGAAAAGAACATGAGTATCATTGTTATGTGAGATTTGTGTTGGGCATTGTTGGAAACATTTTGAGTTGGATGATACATGCTTGGACTAGGGTTTGTGAGAAAGGGTTGTTCCTTGAAGTGATTGGTTGAGTAGAGTTGATTGAGCCTAGTCAAGTGATTGTGTGAAGTGGTTGTTCAAGTTCCATGAAACAAACTATTCTATATTCTGATTTGAGTTGAGATTGAGTTTTGAGAATAGAACATATTGAGTCTCTAACAATTCTCTTTATGCTTCTATGAGATTGATTTGAGTTGAGATTGAGTTTTGAGTATAGAACATATTGAGTCTCTAACAATTCTCTTTATGCTTCTATGATATTGAGTTGAGAAAGTGATTGAGCATTGAGTATAGAAAATATTGAGTCTCTAACAATTCTATTTATGCTTCTATGAGATTGGACAAGTTTTGTGAACTTGTTAAGCTGATTTGAGGTAAGTCTTTGAGAAGACTTGTGGAATGATTTTGTGTCATTTAGAAGTAAAAGGACTTGTTGAGTAGATTTGGACAAGTTCTGAGTGAGCTTGTTGAGAATATTTGGACAAGTTTTGAGTGAGCTTGTTGAGCATATTTGGACAAGTTCTGAGTGGACCTATTGAGCAGATTTGAGCAGGTTCTGAGTGGACCTATTGAGCAGATTTGAGCAGGTTCTGAGTGGACCTGTTGAGCAAATTTGAGCAGGTTCTGAGTGGACCTATTGAGCAGATTTGAGCAGGTTCTGAGTGGACCTATTGAGCATATTTGAGAAGGTTCTAAGTGAACCTATTGAGCAGAGCTTTGGAGGTGACAGAGCAGAGAGGAAAGAGTCTCCAGTGGATAGAGATCCATCAGCCAGGACATTGAGGATAGGTCTTCTGAGTGAGGACAAGAGTCTTCAAGTGGAGAGAGATCCACAGTCAGTGCAGTGGAGGCAGTGTCTTCTAGAGGATCACCAATCAGAGCAGAGGAGAAGGAGTTCTCCTGTGGATAGAGATCCTATTGGTCACAAATCTGCCATAGGAAAGGATTTTGTACGTGTACGCACCCTAGAATTGGCAAACATTGAAAGGCTAAGAGAAAGAGAAGTCTCCCGGGCCAATATCCAGAGAGGGCTGGCTCCCACACTAGTCTAAACTGGTTTAAGATAAAGATGCAGGAAAGAAATTGGAAAATATAGAAAGGAATGGGAAATAATTACGAAAATAAATGGGAAATATGGTCGAAACCGATAGTTAATGGGGAACAACCTCAGATAGCAAATATTCTTAAACTAGATCCTGAAGCTTAAGCAACAAAAGATTCTTAGACATATACAGAAATCAGATTAAAACTAGCTATAGATTTGCCTTCAATTATACTTCAAACATTCATATGAAAAATATAGCTAAATTCAGGAAAGCAGAATTCAACTTATGTCAACACTGGATGAGACAGAAGTAAAACACATAGAAAATAAAACATGAACAATAGTTTGGATCACTGACTCAAAAGATGCTAAGAATAGAGCGAGATTGCATCTAGGATTTCTGCTTCAATATTTTTGCAAAAGGTTCTCCTCCTTTTGCTTGAGTTTTACATTGGTATTTATAGAGGTGCCTGCCTCTTTCTTTCGTATTACAACATTTAATACAAGAAACAAATTTTGAAGAACGATCCCCTTAATCTGTCTCGAAGAAATGACAGTCCCTATTCTTAATGAATTACAACTAAAAATAAATGAAAACAAGGGACCATATTTCTTCATTTAATGACCATTATCAGAGCAAGCCAGAAGTTGTTAAGAAACCACGAACAGGAGCTTTAAATATTGGAGGCATCTTTAGTTCTGGCGGCATCCAAAACTACCTCGTGTTCTTCCATCTTGCACACCTAGGTAATTAGCAACATGTAATCTTTGAGCCTCTTTGACCACGATCTCACAATCCGTTGTAGAGCCTTTACTTGATCCTTATCTTCTCTTCACATTCTCCTATGCAATCTTAAAGGAAAATGCAAAAATAAATGTATCGGGCCTTTGTTGTTGCTTCTGTCACGAAAATGTGACAGGTCACAAAAATGCGACATGTCGCAAAATCGTGACACTTTTACCTTGTTGCCTTCTCTCTCCGCCACTAGTCATGAAAATGTGACATGTCACAAAATCATGACATCTTTTCTTAGTCTAGCTTCGTCTTCCTGAAATGTCGTGAAATCGTGACATTCTCCTTTGTTTGGGCTTCTTTCCTCAACATGTCGTGAAATCGCCACATTCTTCTTCACCTGCCTTCTTCGTTACTCCAAGTCACAAAAACCTCACCATGTCACAAAATCATGACATCTTCTCTTTCTGTGTCCTTTTCTTCCTGCAAGGACCAAAAATAGGACATGTCATGAAATTGCAATAGTCTGTGCTTAGCATTGTCTTTCGGGCTCCTTCATCGCGAAAACGCGACATGTTGTGATATCGCGACAATTCTCTGCACTTGGTCTTTCCTGTCAAACATGTCATGAAATCGTGACATGGCTCTATCCTCTCCTTATGTTTGTCTTTACCTCGTTAAAACGAAACATATCACGAAATTGTGACATGTTTCTCCATTTGGCCTTATCTCTACAATATGGCACGAAATCGTGACATTTTCTATCTTCTTCAACTTTGATGTTGTTTGACCGTGAAAGTTTGACATGTCACAGAATCATGAAATTCCTTCGCACTTGGTCCTTCTACCCTAATATGTCATGAAATCATGACACTTTCTTGTCTTGTGTTTATCTTTCAACCCTTCCGCGATAACGCGACATGTCTTGATATCGCGACATTTCATACCATTTGCTCCTTCTCTGCTTTTCTATCGTGATATCGTGACAAGTTTCATCGGTGCTCCCCTTGGCTGCTATATGTTGCGATATCATGACATTTTCTATCACTCTGCTCTGTGGCCACCGCAACAAGTCACAAAACTCCAACATGTTGCGATATCACGATAGTTTTACTCCCTTGCTTCCATTGACTATTTTGACCATGAAAACACGACAGGTCGTGATAATGCGACATGTCGCGATATCGCGACATTTCTATACTTAGCCAATTTCTACGTTTGGACCTACGAAATTGCAACATGTTACGATATCACGACATGTTACAGTTACCTTGCTCTAATCACAAAACTTATAGAAATTTTTATATTTTCCCTTTCAGAGTGCATGGAGGGATAAATAGAAGAATTAATATCTCTACAATTTGTGCATTATTTTATATTAACAGTAACAACAAAAAAAATGTGGCAAAAATGCCAACATTCTTGGCGACTCATGGGGTATATAGTTCTACTGTATGCACAAACCTCATGCCTTTATCCATTGGGCAACAGAGTCAAGAAACTAGAAAAGCAAAAAAAACTAGTGTTGGTTGATGCTGGACGTGTCTCTGCGGACTGCTGCAACAAGCTCTTGATGGCACTCGGCTCTCCAAACAGGATCTTCAAAAAAAATTTGTGGAAGAACAGAACTTCCTTTATTTCTTTAGAACTACTGCACTTTGCCTAGCTTGAATGATCTGGGTAATCACCAGGTGCTATGAAAGGATATCCATGGAAGTAGTGAAAAGCACCTGAGTTACAAAAATAGAAATGAATGGAATGGATGAGCGACAGATATGTAGGCCGTGAAATGAAAATGGTGAATGATGAAATGGTGGAAGGTGGAGGCATAGAAGCAGTAGATACAACAACAGGATGCTACTATGCTACCAGCTGATGGGTTCAAAAAAAGGAAATGGAAGTGGATGGAATGGAGAAGGTGGTAGGAATTGTGGAAAAATGCTCAAAAGACAAAGAATTAGAAGAAAGGGAAGTGAAGAAAAGGGAACATCATAGAGGGGAGTAGAAACAATAGTAGTGGATTGATTAATTTGTAGAAGAAGGAGAGAGAGAGGAAGATAATGGAGTAGAGGGGAAGAAAGAAGTAGAGGAGAAGCCACTAATTGCTGGGAAGGAAAAAAGAAAAAGAAGAGAAATAACATACCTGCGGGCTCGTGAAGGAGCCAAAGTTGAAATTTTTTTTTAGAAGCAAATTTAGTGCCCTCGGCACTTTATTTTCTAGCTGGACTATTTACAATATGTACAAAAGTATGCGACATAATTGGCATGCCGCGACCACAAACCTAGCTTCAGGTGTCTATTCGATGAACCTGCAGTGTTCGAACCAGATCTGATTGTACTTCTATTGAGCTTTGAAGTTTTGTTGGCCTCTTGAAGTTCTCCATGGCATGAACAGAGTGCAACATGGCAGTTTGTCATGCATACCAGTACCCACACAGTTGATGAATAATGTAGCAAAGAGATTTTCCACATGAAGGGCTCCTATGGGTACTAGTTGTAGTAATGGCCGAAGCCAATACCACCATTTTTAAGAGTCCATCGATTGTGGACCGAGTATAGGCTCCTCTAACCCTTTGATGTGACAACAAGATTTTTTTGGCTATAGGCCTTTCTCTAGGATCTCGTCAGGATCAGCTTCTTGGGGAGGTCTTCTTATTGGGCTCTAGTTGAACACTTGTGTGTTATGCCCTAGGACACAAAAAGAGTGCAAAAATATGCCCTCTTTGCTCTCAGGTTCTGCCACTTGAGCCTGTTCTTCTTCTCCTTCACTCATCTCCTGATGGAAACTACAAGCAACCATATTATCTATTGCTGGGACAAGGCTTGGATATTCCCATCATTGGACTTGGATGAAAGCTGGCTCTTGAGCTCCACACAACTGCATCTCAGGTCTCTGCTCAGTATGAGGAATATTCCATGGTGAATACTACACAGGGTAGATAGGAACGGTGACTACCAGGGAAAGTGATGGAGTTTCTCCCCACTGCCACTTTCCTGATAGGAGAAAAATTTGTTCTGCTCGCACTACTTCTTCAAATATTTGAGGGAACCTTCATTCACCTGATTGCAGCAAGAGAAGGCTTATTTCCAGGTGAAAGGCACGGACATAGAAGATGTGGGCTTGGGTGGGTGTCGATTGGATCTCCCCTGGAATTCTCTTCCAACTTTTGTAGAATCAGACATTGAAGTCTATGATGCTCTCATGATGGTGGAGAAGTGCATCAAGAGCTGGAAGGGATCCTGGGAGCCATCAAATGTTTTGATTAGTGCTCCTGCTAAGTCATCCCATGAGCAGATGCTTTTACGCCCAAGTAGTCTGTACCACTACAACACCCTTCCTTCCAAAGACTGAACTAGAAGTCTGATCATGACATCTTCATGGATTATTTCATGGATGATTGACAAAGCAACAACATCTTCAATATGATCTTGGGCCATTCCCTTGGTGCCATCGTATTTTGTCAATGTCTTCAAAGCGCTTTTGGGAATCTCATGTCGACTTTGGAGATTTAGAGGGCCAGGATCATTCTAGCTAGGATAGCTTACACTTGCCATTATAGCAGTGGTCTACAGAGATCACGGTTATCACCACTAAGTTGGAGTCACCAGGTGCGCATTCTTTTCTTCGCTTGTGAGGTCAAGGCTGCTAAACAAACCTTGATTCCTCTGGGGTATCTTCTTTTAGTTTCAAAAGGCATATATGATCAATAAATTTTGATATTCATCTCAATAGAGTCACCAGATGAACTTACAATCTTCACTTGTGAGGTCAAGATAGTTCATCAAAAAATCTTGATTCCTCTAGGTATGGATCTTTTTGAGATAGAAACAGTCTGTCCCACCGGGCATGCCAAAAATTGTTGGTCACAAATCTACCATAGGAAAGGATTTTTTACATGTACGCACCCTAGACTTGGCCAACATTGAAAGGCCGAGAGAAAGAGAAGTCTCTTGGGCCAATCTCCAGAGAGGGCTGGCTCCCACACTAGTCTAAACTGGTTCAAGATAAAGATGCAGGAAAGAAATGGGAAAATGAGGAAAGGAATGGGAAATAATTATGGAAAGAAATGGGAAATATGGCCAAAACTGATAGTTAATGGGGAACAACCTCAGATAGAAAATATTCTTAAACTAGATCTTGAAGCTTAAGCAACAATAGATTCTTAAACATATACAAAAATCAAATCAAAACTAGCCATAGATTTTCCTTCAATTATACTTCAAACATTCAGTTGAAAAATACAGCTAAATTCAGGAAAGCAGAATTCAACTTATATCAAAACTGGATGAGACATAAGTAAAACACATAGAAAACAAAACATGAACAATAGTTTGGATCACTGACTCAAAAGATGCTAAGAATAGAGCGAGATTGCATCTAGGATTTCTGCTTCAATATTTCTGCAAAAGGTTCTCCTCCTTTTGCTTGAGTTTTACATTGGTATTTATAGAGGTGCCTGCATCTTTCTTTCATATTACAGCATTTAATACTGTTGTAATCACAATGACACTGAGAGGGGGGGTGAATCAGTGTGTTCTTTAAAAATTTCTAAAACATATGATTTTAGAACCAACAACAGTTTAAAGCAGATGAAAAGAATACTAAATGCATCAAGAAAGCATCACACATAACAAGGCAATTTAACGAGGTTCACCAATGTGGCTACTCCTCAAAAATGACTGCTTGGACTACCATCCAAATCCAGTCAATGCAAAGCTACAACTTTACATAATCCTTTACCAGCACCAACTGGAAGGAGCACCAACCCCTTAACTTTATCTATTTCAACAGAATGGAGCACCAACTCCTATTTTACCAGCACCTACTGGAAAGAGGCACCAACCCCTTTTGCCAAGCTACAACTTGGAAGACAAAAATAAAAATTCCAGAATAAAACTTTCACCTCAATTTTCATGATCTGCTATTTTTCTGCATTCTGCTTCTGCGCAAAATAATTCGCACTCTTCGATCGCTTCTCTATACTTCTTCGTGCTCTCTGCTGTATTCAGCCGATCGATCTCTTCTATGAACTGTGCACTGTCACTTCGGACTTAGAACACAACTTCTGGACATCGCGCTCTTATCTTCGCACAAGTCACTCTGCTCACTCTCGCACATCATCTCATCGCAATGCACACTATCTTGTCGCAATGCACACTCTACTGCAACTCCAAAGAACTCTCACATCTGCAGTCTGTGCATTATTGCTTCGGACTTGAAACACACCTTCTGCACATCGTGCTCTTGATTCTCGATCAGTTGATATGCACTCTTCACTGCATCACTAAAGAAATATCGCTTCGATCTTAGCTCAGATCGAACCGACTCACTCTCTGCACATAGTAACTTTTGCATACGCACTTTATGTTCGTCCAAGTCACTATCCATCTTCAATTAGCCCTCCTTTTATAGAAGAAATGTTTAAGACAAATGTTAAATCATAGTCAGCTGTAACTCTCAGACGTCGGCTGCAAACCCTAATGATGTCATCTTCAAACCCTAGAGTTTTTTGGCTGCTTGAACCTGATGATTGTCGACTGCAAACCCTAAACACTTCCACTGTAAAAACCCTAGCAAATGTCGGCTTCGAAACCCTAAAAATATCCGCTGTAAAACCCTTGATACTGTCGACTTCAAAACCCTAAAAACATCCACTATAAAACCCTAGAAAAAGTTGGCTTCGAAACCCTAAAAATCGTCGGCCTCGATTCAACTTGTCGGCCTCAAACACTGCTGCTTCTCTGTCACCTTTCTATTGTTGTTGCCCCGAAAAACTAACATGTCGTGATATCGCGACACTTTTTGTGGCCGTACGCCTCCTTGACCTTGTCGTCGCGATATCGCGACTATTTTGGCCTTTGAAAGCTTTCCCACCGTTCATGTCATGAAATCGTGACACTTCGAACTTTTGCTGACGTCATCCTTAATGTTGTCATGAAATCATGACGCTTTCGGCTTCCAGCAGCTTTCCTTGCACCCTATCACGAAATCGTGACACTTTCAGCTTTTGCTGACGTCATCATCATTCTTGTCGTGAAATCACGACGCTTTCGGCTTCCAGCAGCTTTTCTTGCACCCTGTCACGAAATCGTGACACTTTCAGCTTTTGCTGACGTCATCTTCATCTTTGTCATGAAATCGCGATGCTTTCGGCTTTCGTACAATTTGAGCTTCATGCAGTAGCGAAATTTCTACAACTTTGCCTTGTGCTTCCAACTTGCTTCTTCTTGAGAAATTTTGACTTGTGCCTTACACTTTCGACTTGAAGTATGATTGCTGCACCTTTGATGTCTGCACTTTAGACCTGTAGCGAAATCGCTACACCTTTGTTTTGCGCATATTTTACCCGTAGCGAAATCGCTACACCTTTACTTTGTGCCTTTGCAGCTCGTAGCGAAATTGCTACACCTTTACTTCGTCCCTTTGCAACTCGTAGCGAAATCGCTACACCTTTACTTTGTGCCTTTGCAGCTCATAGCGAAATCACTACACCTTTACTTTGTCCCTTTGAAACTCGTAGCGAAATCGCTACACCTTTACTTTGTGCCTTTGCAGCTCGTAGCAAAATCGCTACACCTTTACTTCGTCTTTGTAACTTGTAGCGAAATCGCTACAACTTTTTCACTTAACACTTTCTCCTTGTTTCTGCCAGCGAAAAGTCAACATGTAGCGAAATCGCTACAGTTTCTCGACTTGACTTCTTGGCCTCCGACTTGTCATGAAATCGCGACAGTTTGCCTTGCGCCTTCTCTCTCCTTACTTCCATCGTGAAATCGCGACATTTTTGGCTGCACTTTCTCTCTCCTCATTTTCGTCGTGAAATCATGACATTTTTGGCTGCACTTTCTCTCTCCTCACTTTCGTCACGAAATCGCGACATTTTTGGCTACATTTTCTCTCTCCTCCGACTTGTCGCGAAATCGCGACAGAAAACATGTCGCGATATCGCGACAGTTTTCTCACTTGTCTTTTTCTTCGAATTTTTTGCATCTGAATGACTTCTGATCTGTCTACCCACTGCATCCTTGGATCTAACTGCCTGTGTTGACAACAATGACAACCTTCTTGCAACACCTTGCTCAACAATCTCCCCCTTTGGAATTGTTGGCAACACCTGTATACATTCCTGTAACTCTTCTCCCCCTTTGTCAATAATACCAAAGGGCTGCTGCAGACTCTCCCTGAGTCCATCCTCACACTTCTCAGGCACAATTTGACTCCCCCTGAGTCCATCCTCAAATACTCAAATGCTCCCCCTGAGAAAGTGATCCCTATAGCTAGTCACTTCTTAGGAAGTGTGACTACTCCTAATTTGCTTCGAAGATACTCAAATACTTCCTTGGGCAAAGGTTTTGTAAAAATATCTGTTGGGACATAGTCCAATTTAACTTCTCCTTCTGCAACTTTTTCTTTCAAGAAATGATACCTTATAGCAATGTGCTTTGTCCGTGAGTGCATTATTGGATTCTTAGAAATGTTGATTGCACTGGTGTTGTCACACTTTACTGATATTGGTTCACTAAAATTAATGCCTAGATCTTTCAAAGTTTGTTTCATCCACAAAACTTGTGTACAACATGTTGTTGTTGCAATATATTCTGCCTCAGCTGTAGATAGAGAAACTGACTCTTGCTTCTTACTGTGCCATGCAACCAATCTGTCCCCCAAATAGAATGCTCCTCCACTGGTACTCTTTTTGTCATCAACACATCCAACCCAATCTGCATCTGAATATGATATAAGAGTGAAATCTTTGCCTTTTGGATACCACAGCCCATACTCCATGGTGCCTTTGAGATACCGAAATATCCTTTTAACTGTTGTTACATGAGTCTCTTTGGGACTGGCCTGAAATATGGCTACCATGCAAACTGCCTGCAGAATATCAGGTCTAGTTTTTGTTAAATATAGTAAGCTTCCTATCATTGATCTATACATGGTTTGATCTACAGGTGGAGATTTGTCTTCTTTACTCAATTTGCAGCCTGTTGTCATGGGAGTGCTTACTGGCTTACAGTCCTCCATAGTGAACCTCTTTAGCATTTCTTTCACATATTTGATTTGGGAAATGAATATTCCTTTCTCATTTTGATTAACTTGTAGCCCTAGAAAGTAAGACAGTTCACCAATCATAGACATCTCAAATTCCTTCTACATCTTATTTGCTAAGTCTTTACAAGCTTCATCTTTGTTGTTGCCAAATATGATATCATCTACATAGACAACTAAAACAATGAGATGCCCATATTCTGTTTTCACATACAGATTACTGTCTACTAAACCCTTTTTGAATCCTTGTTGAGAGAGATAGTTATCTAGCCTAGCATACCAAGCCCGTGGTGCTTGCTTTAGTCCATACAGTGCTTTCTTTAATCTGCAGACAAGGTTAGGATCCTCACTAATTTGAAATCCATCCGGTTGTTCAATAAAGACCTCCTCTTCGAGTTTCCCATTTAAGAAGGCAGATTTTACGTCCATCCGATACACCCTAAAGTTTTTGTGAACTGCTAAGGCCAAAAACATTCTAATTGCTTCTAATCTAGCCACTGGAGCAAACGTCTCTTCAAAATCAATGCCTTCGACCTGTGCATATCCTTTACAAACCAGTCTTGCTTTGTTCCTAATGACCTGTCCGTCTTCATTTAATTTGTTTCGAAATATCCACTTGGTGCCGATTACATTCTTGTTTGCAGGTCTAGGTACTAACTCCCAAGTTTTGTTCTTTTCAATCTGATCTAATTCTTCATTTATTGCCTTCATCCAACTGTCATATTTGCTTGCTTCATCTATGTTTTTGGGCTCAATCTTTGGATAAAAGAGAGTAATTACTTATTACTTTCTTTCTTGTCTGAATGCCAGCTATGGGATCTCCAATTATTTGGTCTCTAGGATGATTTTTCTGCCAGCTGCCCGTTTTGAATTTTCTGTTTTCTTGCATCTCTAAGTCATCTGATAAGTCATCTGTATCAGTCGTAGATGTATTTTATGTGCCATGAACTTCATCACTTTCAATTACTTCTTCGTAGATTGGGTAGTTTTCTTGAAAATTAACTATTTGTTTCCTCCCTTCATCGAATTTAACATCTGCACTGTCCACAATTTTCTTGAGTCTCTTGTTGTAGCATTTGTAAGCTTTGCTATGTGGAGAATAACCAACAAAAACACCTTCATCTGCTCTATCTTCAAACTTTCCAAGGTTGTCATCTGTTTTTCTGATGTAGCACTTACAACCAAATACTTTGAGATGTTTTGTTGTTGCTTTTCTACCAAACCACAACTCATACGGTGTTTTGCATTCACGAGTTCTTAACATATACCTGTTTTGAATGTATACTGTTGTGTGAACTGCTTCTTTCCAGAATCTGTCTGCTATTTTGTTTTCTGCCAGCATGGTGCGTGCCATTTCCTGTATAGTTATGTTCTTCCTCTCTACTACACCATTATGCTGAGGAGTTCTGGCTGCTGAATATTGTCTCCTGATACCATATTTTTCATAGTATTTTGCAAATTCATTCGAAATGAATTCTCCTCCTCTGTCTGATCGCAAGAATTTAATCATTTTCCCTGTTTCATTCTCGACTAGCTGTTTGAAGGTTCTGAACATTTCAAACGCTTCTGTTTTATCTTTTAGGAAGAATATCCATGTCATTCTGGAATAATCATCGATACACAACATAAAGTATTTGTCACCGTTTATACTTTGAGTCCTCATGGGTCCGCATAAGTCTGTATGAATGAGTTCCAAGGGTCTGCTCGTGTGATATTATTTTGTTTTAAATGAAACTACTGGTTTGCTTTCCCTTCTGACATGAAGCACAAACACTGTTTGAGGGTTTCTTAATAGTTGGAATATCTCTTACTGCTTGTTTAGAGCTGATTCTCACCAAATTATCAAAACTTATGTGTCCTAGTCTCTTATGCCACAACCAGTTCTCTTCTTCTTGTCCAATAAAGCACATACCTTCTAAAAATTCTGAGAGTGTGTATAGGTTACCAGACGTCCTTGAGCCGGTTGCTATCAATTTCTCGCTTTTTATTTTTCTGACTTCACAACCTTGCTTCTTGAAAACCACTTCATGTCCTTTATCACAAATTTGACTCACACTTAACAGATTATGTTTCAAACCATCCACATATAAAACTTCTTCTGACTTGATTTTCCCTTCACTAATTTTGACCGATCCTTTACCTATTATTTTGGCTCCACCATTATTGTCGAACTTCACCGAACCACCCTCATACTTCTGTAGATTTTCAAATTTCTGTTTATCACCTGTCATATGACTTGAGCAACCACTGTCAAGAATCCACGGTACATACTTATTCTGAGCTCTAAATGTTGTCTGCACTATTAAAGATTCCTGTTCTTTCCTGAGCTATTATTTTTGTTGCCATTTTGTTTTAACTGTGGTGTTGGGTTCTAGCTGGGATTTCCCCTTTTCAGAGTCTTGCACATTTCCTTCAGAAGAAATTCTATTTTGTTTTGCCCTATACGGTTGAGTTCTTCTTTTCTGAGATTGATATGAAACAGAAATACTACGACAATTTTTGGCAATATGCCCAAAGTTATGACACTTAAAGCACTCTAATGCATAACTCATTAGAGGAGCAAAAGCATTTCTACTAGTGACACTTCTTGGGCCTATATTGTATTTGCAGTCAACAATTTTATGCCCATAACCATTACATTTAAAACAGAAACCATAGAAATAATGATTAAACCTGAAATATGGTCTTGGCCAAGTTGTTGCAGGAGCCTTAGATCTTCTTCTCTTTTGATGTATGACCTTGGTAAAGCCATCATTGTCAGCTGCTATTTCAGGACTGGCATTACAACTTTCTTTTGCCTGATTTGTTTTTCTTTCCATAGCCTGTTTCTTGTCTTTACTCTTTTTACTTTCAACATTGCTTGCCTTTGGTCCACTTGATGATTCTCCTTCAGTAAATCCCAGACCAAATTTGATACCTGTGGATCTTTGATCGCTTAGAATTTTGTCCAGCTTCATCGAACTTTCTTCACGTTTTAAATGACAGCTGATTTTTTGATCCAGCTCTTGTATCTGTATTCGGAGACTAACATTTTCTTCTTCCAATTTGCAGTAGTAATCTATCTTCATGGTTACCTGAATTTCAAGATCTTCGGACATTTTCTTGTATTCTTCTATCTGTGTCTTTAGACTGGCTATAATGTCATTTGCATCCTTAAGTTTCCTTGATAGTTTTTCATTCTTCCTTTTCTCAGATTTCCATTCCATAAGAGCAGACACCAGCTCACCCTCTAAATCAACTTCAGCCTCATCTTCTTCAATTGATACTTCAGAGTTCATTCCCTCTCTATTTTCTATGTTTTCTGCCTCTTCTGATTCGTCTATTTCAAACGCCATAAAGAGAGCCTCACCTGTTCCTTCTTCAGAGTCTTCACTAGAACTGTCCTCTAAAGATTCTGCATTTTGGGAGATAAAGCTTTTCTTTTTGAAATTGCTTTTTTTGAAGTTTGTTTTCTTCCTCCATTCACCTCTTTCTTGATGCTGAGTTTCTTCACCTTTGTTCTTGTCATTGAGAGGACATTTGGTAGCAAAGTGTCCAATGCCTCCACAATTGAAACATTTAAGAGGTAGCTTTCCTTTGTATTTTCCTTTTCCTTTCTTCAGCTTTCTTACAAAATTTTCTTCCATTTCATCTGAATCATTCTCTTCTTCAGATTCTTGTTTTGTGCTTTTGCCTTTTAAGGCTTTGAAGGCTACTTCTCTATCTGTGGGATTAGATCTTCCTATTCTCATTTCAAAGGCAGTCAAAGAACCATGCATCTCATCCATACTAAAATGATTTAAATCTTTGGATTCTTCTATGGCAGAGACTTTAGAATCAAATCTAGGAGGAAGTGATCTCAATACCTTTTTCACGATAGCAGCATCGGTTAGTTCTTCACCAAGACCTCTGATTGAATTGGTGATCCCATTGAATCTTTGCATGAAGGTCTCAATGTTCTCATCATTGTCCATCTTTAAAGATTCGTATTGAGCTCGATGTGCTTGAAGTTTGGCCTCCTTGATCCTATCATCTCCTTCATGAATGTTCTCTAGTTTATCCCAGATATCTTTTGCTGATTCATAGTTTATGACCTTGACTAGCTCACTGTCAACTAGTCCACACATAATAGCATTTCTTGCTTTTGAATCATATTCAAATGCCTTTTTACCTGCAGTGTCTGTTGGAGCGATGGCAGGAGCTTTGTAACCATTAACTACCGCACCCTAGATGTCAAAACCCAAAGCACTGAGATATGTCTGCATTCTAATTTTCAAGAACGCATAATTGGTCCCATCAAATAATGGTGCTTTGTTCGAAGAGAATCCTTCACCACTTGCCATTGCGTAACTTCCAAGATCACCTTAGTTGTTTAAGCCTCTTCAGTAACTTGGCTTTGATACCAATTGTTGTACTTAGTATGGCACTGAGAGGGGGGGGTGAGTCAGGGAGAGTCTGCAGTAGCCCTTTGGTATTATTGACAAAGGGAGAGAAGAGTTACAGGAATGTATATAGGTGTTGCCAACAATTCCAAATGGGGAGATTTTTGAGCAAGGTGTTGCAAGAAGGTTGTCATTGTTGTCAACACAGGCAGTTAGATCCAAGGATGCAGTGGGTAGACAGATGAAGAAATGATAGTCCTTGTTTTTAATGAATTACAACTAAAAATAAATGGAAATAAGGAATCATATTTCTTCATTTAATGAACATTATCGGAGCAAGCCATAAGTTGTTAAGAAACCATGAATAGGAGCTTTAAATATTGGAGGCATCTTTAGTTCTGGCAGCATCGAAAACTGCCTCATGTTCTTCCATCTTGCGCACCTAGGTAATCAGCAACATTTAATCTTTGAGCCTCTTTGACCACGATCTCACAATCCATTGGAGAGCCTTTACTTGATCCTTATCTTCTCTTCACATTCTCCTATGCAATCCTAAAGTAAAATGCAAATAGAACTGTATCGGTCCTTTGTTGTTGCTTCTGTCGCAAAAATGTGACAGGTTGCGAAAATGTGACATGTTGCGAAATCGTGACACTTTTACCTTGCTGCCTTCTCTCTCCGCCACCAGTTGCGAAAATGTGACATGTCGCAAAATCATATATTTTCTTAGTCTAGCTTCGTCTTCCTGACATGTCATGAAATCATGACATTCTCCTTTGTTTGGGCTTCTTTCCTCAACATGTCGTGAAATCGTGACATTCTTCTTCACCTGCCTTCTTCGCTACTCCAAGTCACGAAAACCTCACCATGTCATAAAATTGTGACATATTCTCTTTTTGTGTCCTTTTCTTCCTACAAGGATGGAAAATAGGACATGTCACAAAATCACAATAGTCTGTGCTTGGCATTGTCTTTCGGGCTCCTTCATCGCAAAAACATAACATGTCGCGATATCATGACAATTCTCCGCACTTGGTATTTCCTGTCAAACATGTCACAAAATCATGACATGGCTCTATCCTCTCCTTATGTCCGTCTTTGCCTCATGAAAATGGAACATATCATGAAATCGTGACATGTTTCTCCTTTTGGCCTTATCTCCACAATATGTTGTGAAATCGCGACATTTTATGTCTTCTTCAACTTTGATGTTGTTTGGCCGCAAAATTTTGACATGTCAGGAAATCACGACATTCCTTCGCACTTGGTCCTTCTGCCCCAATATATCGCAAAATCATGAAACTTTCTTGTCTTGTGTTTATCTTTCAACCCTTCCGCAATAACGTGACATGTCGTGATATTGCGATGTTTTGTACCATTTGCTCCTTCTCTACTTTTCTGTCGCGATATCGTGACAAGTTTCATCGGCACTCCCCTTGTCTATTGTATGTCATGATATCATGACATTTTATATCACTCTACTCTATGGCCACCACAACAAGTCGCGAAACTCCAACATGTCACGATATCATGATGATTTTACTCCCTTGCTTCTGTTGACTGTTTTGACCGTGAAAACACGATAGGTCGCGATAATGCAACATGTCGCGAAATCGTGGCATTTTTTGTACTTAGCCGATTTCTGTGTTTGGACCCATGAAACTGCAACATGTCGCGATATCGTGACATGTTACAATTACCTTGCTCTAATCACAAAACTTATAGAAATTTTTACATTTTCCCTTTCAGAGTGCATGGAGGGATAAACAGAATAATTAATATCTCTACAATTTGTGCATTCTTTTACATTAATAGTAACAATAAAAACAATGTGGCAACAATGCCAATAGATCCACAAACCATATTTAGGGGATCAACATCTCCTTTGGACGAAGATCCATAAACATTGTAATTGGGAAGGATTCCTAGAATATTATTTGAGAAATATTTAGAAGAAATATTTTATTTGTGGAGGTATCCCACATTGGGTGAACCACGTTTAATCTATGTCTCTATTGTGTATTTCTTTTATTACTACTACTGATACTACTATCTATACACTGCATAATATTGATTTAAAAATAAAAGTAAAAATTGGTCTTATAATGTTCACCCCCCCTATCAGTATAAGCTTGTGTTCTTCACCCATACCCTCATTTCATAAAATAAACCATAACATATTACAAATTCTATTCCATTTCATTTCATAAAGCAAGGTCACATACCCTCATTTCACAAAATGAACCATAACATAATATATTTACCATTCCATTTCATAAAGCAAGGTCCCATACCCTCATTTCACAAAATGAAACATAAATACATTAATTTCCATAAAATCCATTCCATTTCATAAAGCAAGGTCCCATACCCTCATTTCAAAAAATAAAATATAAATACATTAATTTCCATAAAATCCATTCCATTTCATAAAGCAAGGTCCCATACCCTCATTTTACAAAATGCAACATAAATATATTAATTTAACTTCGAATTCTACCACTAAGGGAACCTTATTTCTTAAACAAGCTTCCTAATCAACTAGAACTAGATAGATATTTCTTATCTATCACCCTATGGTCTCCCAAGATAGTGCTTCTAACTACCATGCTACACACACAACCCTTTGACTTGACTATGGCATCTAGCCATGAGCTACACTCGAATGCAACATCCTACAACAAACTACGCTCAACTATGTCATACAACAATGAACTATGCTCAGCTATAAGGTAAACAACAACAAGATACCATATCTAAAAGTGAACTATGCTCAACTATGACATACAAAAATGATCTAGAATCAGCTATAAGGCAAACAATAGTGAGCTACACTTGGATATAAGGGAAACAATAGTTAGCTACCACATCTAACAGTGAGCTATGCTTAACTATGGCATACAATAATGAGCTACCACATCTAACAATGATCTATGCTCAACTATGGCATACAAAAATGAGCTACCACATCTAACAAAGAGCTATGCTCAACCAGGGCATACAAAAATGAGCTACCACATAGGGAACCAAGAAAGTAATATCAACCTGGTCGTTTGTTCCATTGGTTTTTGTTGCTTTCCCAGGTCAAGTCCAAGCAACACTCCTTGTTTGCCTAGTGCCTTCCTTCCTCTTATCTACTTTCATATTTCCCTTTTTCTCTCCCTCTACCTCTATTTTTTTCATTATCTTGCCTTAGCACCCCTCCCTTTCTCCTTGACTTTTGTCCACCAACCACTACCATTACTTTTACACCTCTTCATCAGGTGGTATAGGAGACATCCCTTCCTCCCACATTTTCATGGCATAGCCAACATTGAAGTCTTCTTCCTCTTCACGTAGATGGAACCATCCCATCATTCTGGTTGAGTTATTCTTGTGTTAATGGAGCCATACCTTCATGCCAGATAGACTCTGCTTCGGGTGGCCCACCCAATTCGAGGTAAGCAAAATAGATTTTTTTATTTCTTCTTTTTTTTAGAATCAACCATTCATAAATTAAGGATAATCCATCGACTATCCAAAGGAATGGTTATTTAAAGTGGGACATTCTTTTTATTTAAGGATATGTCCATTTATTATTTAACTTAAATTTACCATTTATTCAAATGAATGGCTACCTAAAATAAGGCATTCTTTCTTTCCAAGAATAAATCTATTTATCATTTAATTAAATTTACCATTTATTTAAATGAATAGCTATTTAGAATAAATGATTCTTTTTATTATAAATAAATCCACCATTTATTTAAATGAATAGCTATTTAGAATAAAGCATTTTTTTTTTTTTAATAAATCCACCATTTATTTAAATGAATAGCTATCTAGAACAAGATATTTTTTATCTAGAAAGCTATGAAGAAAGTTCAATCATTCCAAATTCCCACGTTGTTGAGGTGAAGTGCTGAAGTAAAAGACAATTAAATATGAGAAAAAACAAAGAGGGAGATCTTTCCATCAATTTATTCACTTGTATCTGCCTTGAGAACTTATAATAGCTACTAGGCCATCAATTTGGGGATCAATGTGGCTACTTATTTATGATTATACCTAACCTAATGCATACCTATATGAAGGTATATATCCTTGTTACCTTTGAGTTATCATATCATCATTTCTCCCAACTTCAAGTACCCTCATCTTTGGTGGAGAACTCAATTTCTTCCACTTACGAGTGCACCTGATCCTACACATTGGAAATTTGTTAGGAATAACATATAATTCAATATCTAGTAATATTGCATAACTACTTTATTGCAAAAAAATTGAGTATTGAAGCATCACTCTTAAACATAATATTTTTTCATTTTAAAAGTCCATCTGGGAGGGTCATGACATCCTCCCCCACTAGGACTAACACAGTACTTGGTGTTGTTTGTTGGATATTTTGATTCCTCTAATTCAAAGTTGTTATTGATGTCACCTGATAGATTTATCACTCATATCAAGGAATTCGGCAAGAAATAAATTCGTCAAAGGTTGTCACTATCATACAGGAAAAAGCTTCAACAATGCAAAAGTTAAAGGCAAAAAGGCTCCATAATATTTTAATATTATTGGGAGCATAGGTTAAGTGATTGGTTCATAAAAACCCAAGAAGGGTTATTGCAAAGGTTAAAAATGAGGTCCAATATTTATTTTATAAATTATTTAAATTCACAAGGAATTTAAATTTTATAAATAAATATTTGTTACAAGGTTGTGCAATAAGACAAGACACCAAGGTTTAATTAAGTTAAAGCCTAAGGTTGGTTTGATTTAATTTATAATATTTAAATTTAATTTTAATTAAATTTAAATACCTTATAACCTAACCAACCAAGCCGATGTCGAATTAAATCAATACATCGACGTGATTTCATGGAAGACAAAGGGCACTATATATAATGACTAAAAGACATTGATTAATTTATCCTTGCTCAAAATAAGAAAAGGTATATGAATTGGTGGTTGAGCTCATGAGAAACAATGAATAGATTTGAAGGACGATGATCAAAATAAACCAGAGTGCATTGAAACCCTCAAGCCATCTAGGAAGCATGGTGTAGTGGCAAGGAGACATTGGTTAAGTCTTTGTGGCAAAGTTGAGTTACGTTCAAATCTTGGCAAGACACAATTCGGTTTGTGTTGGGAACACCAAAGCACTGTGCATGTTTTTATTTTTGAGGGAAGCATAAGGAACTTAGAGCACGTGGTGCTATCAATGCTCCAAAATAGCTCTTAGCTCACATGGCAATAGATACACAGCTAAGGTGCAGGTCGTGGTAAGAGTTAGGGGTTCAAATACCCTCCAAGGTAGAGGTAATATTTTTGTTGAGCATTTGAATAATATTGCCTATGTTGATGATTAATTATTTTTAGAAAAGTGGGAGTTAAAAGGTTTTTATTATCTGTAAAATTTCTAGCTAAGAATTATTGATTGGAAATAAAGTTAGGAGGCATAAGGATTTTAGGGTTTATTTTAATTAAAGTCTTAAATAATAAATTTTGGATATTTCAAAAGTAAGACTTTAATAGATTTGATATTATTGTGAAAGAGATATTTTCCAAGGAGATTATTTTTTAAATATATTGAGTATTAATTTATAGATGGAGCGATAAGGTGTATTTTGGTTGATATTATTTTGTGTTGTGATTTATTGAGAAAATAAATATCCTCTAACCCTTATTGAGTTTTTCAAAGAAGTAATTGTGAGTGTGGCAGATTTGCAAAGACAACTACTCTTCAAGAAAAGGTATGGGTAAAATTCTTCTTTGTTGAGTTAGGTGATTGGGTTGATTGAAAATTAAGTTTGGAGTGAAAAGTAATTGATTAGGGTTTCCTTTTCGAAAGTGGTTGGTTTAATGCTTCAAGGTTTTTTTATTTGATATTTGTGATTAAACCTTGTTTTATAAGCATTGTTGTTGAAACCATTGGTTGCATGAAAAACCTGAGTTAGGGTTTGAGAAAAACATGAGTATCATTGTTAGATGAAGAATGTTTTATTAGAATTTTTGTTTAAGCAAATTGGTTATACAAAGAACTTGAAAAGAACATGAGTATCATTGTTATGTGAGATTTGTGTTGGGCATTGTTGGAAACATTTTGAGTTGGATGATACATGCTTGGACTAGGATTTGTGAGAAAGGGTTGTTCCTTGAAGTGATTGGTTGAGTAGATTTGATTGAGCCTAGTCAAGTGATTGTGTGAAGTGGTTGTTCAAGTTTCATGAAACAAACTATTCTATATTTTGATTTGAGTTGAGATTGAGTTTTGAGAATAGAACATATTGAGTCTCTAACAATTCTCTTTATACTTATATAATATTTATTTGAGTTTTTGAGCATTTAGTATAGAACATATTTAGTCTCTAACAATTATATTTATGCTTCTATGAGATTGAGTTGAGATTGAGCATTGAGTATAGAACATATTGAGTCTCTAACAATTCTCTTTATGCTTCTATGAGATTGGACAAGTTTTGTGTGAATTTTTTAAGCTGATTTGAGGCAAGTCTTTGAGAAGACTTATGGACTGATTTTGTGTGAGATTTTGTGGAAGCTTGCAATGCAGATTTGAGCACATCCTAGAGAGGACTTGTTGAGCATATTTGGATAAGTTCTGAGTGAGCATGTTGAGAATATTTGGACAAGTTCTAAGTGAGATTGTTGAGCAGATTTGGACAAGTTTTGAGTGAGCTTGTTGAGCAGATTTGGACAAGTTCTAAGTGAGCTTGTTGAGAATATTTGGACAAGTTTTGAGTGAGCTTGTTGAGCAGATTTGGACAAGTTTTGAGTGATATTTTTGAGAATATTTGGACAAGTTCTGAGTTAGCTTTTTGAGCATATTTGGACAAGTTTTGAGTGAGATTGTTGAGTAGATTTGACCAGGTTATGAGTGGACCTATTGAGAAAATTTGAGTAGGTTCTTAGTGGACATGTTAAGCAGATTTGAGTAGGTTTTGAGTGGACTTGCTGATCAGATTTGAGTAGGTTCTGAGTGGACATGTTGAGAAAATTTGAGAAGGTTCTGAGTGGACCTATTGAGCAGATTTGAGCAGGTTATGAGTGAACTTATTGAGTAGAGATTTGGAGGTGACATAGCAGAGAGGACATAGTCTCCAATGGATAGAGATCCATCAGCCAGGACATTGAGGATAGGTGTTTTGAGTGAGGAAAATAATCTTCAAGTGGAGAGAGATCCACAATCATTGTAGTAGAGGTAGTGTCTTCTAGAGGATCACTAGCCAAAGCAGAGGAGAAGGATTTATTCTGTGGATAGATATCCATAAACCATATTTAGGGGATCAACATATCCTTTGGACATAGGTCCATAAACACTATAATTGGGAAGGATTCCCAAAATATTATTTGAGAAATATTTAGAAGAAATATTTTCTTTGTGGAGGTAGCCCACATTGGGTGAACCATGTTAAATCTATGTCTCTATTGTGTATGGTTTTTTGTGCATTGCTTTGATTACTGCTATTGATACTACTATCTATACACTGCATAATATTGATTTGAAAAGAAAAGTAAAAAGTGGTCTTATACTTTTCATCCCCCCTCTCAGCATAATCTTGTGTTCTTCAATGTTGTTTTGTTTTTTAACATAGGTAATTGTAGCCAAGGCACAAATTATTACAAAAATAAAAAGGAAATTAACTTTAGAGTTAATCAAACAGAAAAGAAAAATGTATTTTCATATCTGCATCCTTATCCCAAGTGGCATTTATTTCAAATAAATGGTCCCACTGGACATTACATTGCTCAAGGGTTTGATTTTGCATAGCCTTAGAATGAAATTCAATAATTCTCACTAGCATCACTTCAATTGCTTCTGGGTTTACCATTTGTAAATTAGAAATATACCATACATGGTCAATGTCAGCAATATATTTTCTAAGCAAATATATGTGGAAAGTGTCATGGATTTTTGAAAAATTAGGAGGCAAGGCGAGTCGATATGCAACTAGACTAATTTTATCGATGATCTCAAAGGATCCTAAAAATTATAGATCCAATTTTGTATATTTTATTACAAATTTTATTGATTTGAATCTTAGGAACACTTTATCTCCCATCGAGTGCTCTCAGGGGGTCCTTTTTATATTGGCATAACTCTTTGCCTATCAGAAGCTTCCTTTAGCCTTTGCTTGATTACCCTAATTTGTTATTCCATTTCCTTGACCATTTTGGTTTAATCATAGTTCTATATTCATGGTTGTCCCAAGACAATGGTATTATAAACTTTCATTCATAAAAAGCATTGAAGGGTGGCATTCCTAGGGAAGAGTGATATACATTATTATAGGTAAATTCTACCAATGGTAGAAAATATTCCCATCAAATATTATGGTCCATGCAATACATGTGAAGCATATCTTCTAATACTTGGTTTACACACTCTATATGACCGTCCATTTCAGGGTGATATACTAAATTCATGTGCAATTTTGTGCCTATTTCCTAGTGAAGGGCTCTCAAAAATTTAGAAGTGAACTTGGAATCCCTATCCGATATGATTACTTCTATAAATACATGCAATCAAAACACTTCCTTGACACATATATTAGCCACTATTTGAGCAAAATCATTGGTTTTCCCAGGTCTGAAGTGTGTGACTTTGGTCAATTTATCAACCACCACAAAAATTGTATCATGTTGGTACCCAGTTTTTAGTAGACCCACTATGAAGTCGATCGATATGACATGCTATTTTTGAGAAGGTATACTATAAGGGTAAAAATATCTTGTGGGATTCTTGTGTTATGCTTTAACCTTCTAATATTCAAGGCATCAGGATATAAACTCTATAGTATCCTTATTCATTCCTACCCAGAAGAAGGTCCTCCTCATATTTTCCCTCATTTTTACCCCTTCGAGGTGAGTTGTATAAGTAGATATATGGGATTATTACATTATTAGCCTCTTTAAAATCTCTTTAATTTGGTATGATGACTCTTCCTTTGTAGTACATAAGGTCATCTATCATCCCAAACTCCTTATTGATATCAATATCTTTGTTCACTCTTGCTCAAATTTCTTGGTAATACTCATCTTGTTTTTGCTCCTGCCTTACTTGGTCCATGAGTTGTACATGATTCTTGGTTAGGGATGCTATGTATATTATTCTACTTAGAACATCCACCACCTTATTATATTTCCCTTTTATGTAATAAATTTCAAAGTCATAATAAGAGAGAAAAATGACCCACCTTCTTTGCCTTACATTGAGTATTGGTTGGGTGAATATTTATTTAAGGCTTTGATGATGTATTTTTAATTCAAAGGGTCTTCCTACCAGATAGTGGTACCAAAAATTCAAGACGTGCACCACAATGGCTAGTTCTAAATCATGAGTAGCATAGTTGACTTCATGCTTCTTGAGCTTCCTTGAAATATAATCTACTATGAACTCCCTTTGCATGAGTAATCTCCCTAATCATTCAAATGATGCATCCGTGCACATTGTAAAATATCCTTGGGGGTCTGGAATCTTTAGTATTGGTGTAGTAGCGAGTTTTTACTTCAACATCACAAAAGCAACTTCACATTTTTCCATCCATTTTAATTCCTTTACTTTCTTCTTAAGGTTAATTATTGTCAAAGCAATCTTTCAGAAATATTTTATGTGATATCGATAATAGCTTGAAAATCCCATAAAGCTCCTTACTTATGTAACATTGGTATGAGGTGGATAGTTTAACATGGCTTCTATATTTTTTGGATCTGTTGTAATCCCTTATGTTGAGATGATGTGCCCTAAATAGTGCACCTCTAAAACATATAACTCATTTTTATCTAGATTCTCATAGAGATGATTTTCCATAAGAAGTTCCAACATGATCTTGATATGCTTTTTGTGCTCTTCCTTGCTCCAATAATATATTAGTATGTCATCTAAGAACATAAGAAAAAACTAGTCCATATGCCTTTTGATCACATTGTTCATTAAATTCATGAAGGCAACGAGAGCATTAGTTAACCCAAATGGTAGGACAATGAACTCATAATATCCACACCTTGTCTTAAATGATGTTTTGTGAGTGTTCTCCTTACGTATCCTCAATTGGTGATATCTTGACCTTAAATCTATCTTGGTAAATATTGTGACATGTCTTAGTTGGTTGAATAAATATTCGATCCTAGGTAGGGGGTACCAGTTCTTGATTGTATATTTATTCAATATTTTGTAGTCGATACACAATATTAAAGACCCATCCTTCTTTCTTACAAATAAAACAAGTGCACCCCAAGGTGAAACACTTGGTTTTATCAACCCCATCTCTAATAATCATTGCAATTGTACTTTTAACTCTTGCATATCAATGGGTGACATCCTATACAAATATCAATGAATCAGTTACACTCCTAGGATAAGATAAATGGTGAACTCAAATTACCGTACTGGAGGGAGCCCACATAGATCCTCAGGAAACACATCTTGGAATTCTTGCAAAATTGGGTAAGTCTTAGAAATTTCTCCCTTCAGGTTCTTTTAACCTCATTCATATTTATCACATAGAAAATCCCTCATTTATTGAGGGCTTTATTTAATTTCATAGCCAACTGTAGCACCTCAAATTTGACCCATTTGCATGAGAACATTAAAAAATTGTAAAAACATCATGTTTGCATTTATTACCTCAAAATTTGTGCCTATTTGATGAGATCGTACTACAACCTCCATAATCGTAGTACGACCTTCAAAATCGTAGCACGATTTTAGTCTTATGATCCTTGCGATCGGCATACGATATCATCGATCATAATACGATCTTACCCAAAAACAGAAAATTCAAAAATGGAAAACGACAAAAATTAGTTGAACAATTTTTTTCCCCGCTTGTGTAACTATGCAAGAAATACGAGATCGGGATCCATTCGGCCTCGCCCAGATTAGAAGAAGTTGTAACAATTCAACCTCCTCCCTATTCTAGACACTCCTCCCTGCTTATTTAACTAGAACCCTCCCTCTAAAATTCTCCTAGCTCCTTGCAATTTAGAAAACTTTGCATAATTTTACATCCTAACTTTGTTGCATATCATAGGATATGATATTGCGATCGTAGTATGACTTTGCAAGTTCAAGATACAATCTCGCTCAAAAGGCTATGATATCGCCTATAGTTGGTTTGGGAGCAACCTCAAGCTCTAGTTTACATATTCTATTATTCATCTAGTTAATCTACATTGCATTTAGCATTCTTCATCACATAAAATATTAGATTTAATCATTTGCATTCTTGGAGTTCACCCAATCTCATGTAATTGCATATTTTAGGTAATTTAGATGCATCTATTTATCAATTCATGTTATTACTATTATCCAATAGCATTCATTAAATCTAAATCATACTTTCAATATAAATATAATTATAGATTTTCTATTCTCTATCATCTATCCATGCATTTGATGTTTTCTATCAAAATTAGATCTGTTTGTCTCTATTTGGAATACGATCTTGCAGCATCGTAGTACGATATTACATAATTTCATATGATATGGATTGCATACAAAAATTAGAATCTTCATCAGACATCCGGATGTAGGTAAGAGTTTAAAATCACTTTTTAAGGCATTACATTGTTCTTCCATATTTTATATTCTGTTATTTTTTGTTTGCATTTGAATTAAAATTGCATATAGGTTGGATTAATTATGTATTGGCTAAAATTAGGTGTATGCATGATTTGATAAAAAAAAACACTTCAAAATAAATCCCAAACCTAGGTTCGAAAACTGCCACAAAATGTTTCCTAGTGAACCCAACCCATTCATCAAAAAATCACCATAAGAGGGTATGAACTCAAGTACCTCTCCTCTGAGGTGTAGACCTATCCTTTTCCCATCCCCCTTCTAGGTGCGGATCCATCAGCCTGAAGGAAAGGGGTGCAAAAATTTTAGACCTACATTCTTTGGTGAACCCGACGTGAAACACATAGGTATCTTTATGATTTACAAAACAAAACTTAAACATCAAAAATATAAAAAAATCAAAATCATAGATGGTAGATTACAACAGAAGAAGAGTTGTTCAAATTAATGTTGGTACATCATTAGCAGTCCTAGAAGTTTCTTCAATAGTTGGAAGCTCTAGATTCACATCTCAAGAACATTGGAACGAACTTGATAGAATATTAGATATCATAGAAGCTAGAAAATATGAACTTAAACAAATCATAAGGGTTGATCTATCTAGAATCTTGGATCCTGATAGATTATCCTTTTATAATGACATTAGAAGAGCTTGTGAGAGATGGTTAGCAGATAAGAGAGCCATTATTTCCCCAAGCCTATATTCTTTTGAAGACTATCTTGAGAATGCAATTGTAGTACATAAGTTCTTGTCTCATATAGAGGATCAAGAAATTGTCTTAACAGATAAAAGAAGATTTAATAGGGTTCCTAGAGTTGTGCTCTATCATGAATATTATCATGAGCTATACTTTTGTATGCCTGATTATGAAGTTGACTGTATCACCATAGCTCACTTCATAGAGTTCTTGAAAACAAATTTCCAATTTGAAGAAGAACATTATATGACACCTGGAGAGTTGGAACCTATTAATGATATTCATAAAAAATTTCAAGAAAATTAAGATATAATATCTACACTATAATATTTTCTATTCTATTTTTCCTTCATTCTTTGCAATTTAAAACTACAAAAACCCAAAAAAAATATTATATTAATTAGGTATATATATAAAATATATACCTATATATATATATATATATATATATACATATATATTTGCAAAAACCTAATATATCAAAATGCCTAGAATTTTAAGGAATGGTAAACAAATAGAAGATGAGTTTATGCAAGAACCACATCAAGAAGAACCCACTCAGGATGATCCTGATAAACCAATCATTGAATATTATGTAACTTCAAAATCAGATGATGAAGACATAAATAAATAAGAAGGACAATACAATATTCAACCTCAAACGGATGAGGAAGGTAATCCTACAACAAATCCAAATCCTCAATATAAATTATAAATTTTTGCTACAAATCAAAAGACTTCTATACCAAAAAAGGTTAAGAAAATACCAAATCCTAACAAGAATCAACAAAAGGTTCAACATAACACAGTTCCATATTATAACACTATTCCTACAAGCAATTTACATAATAGTGTTTCAATTGGAAATCCTTATGTAACACAATCTTATCTTCAAAGACCTAATAATATGATGCAACATAATCAACTTGTTGGACAACCACATGGCCTTGAAGCTATGGTTAAACAGTTAGCTTCTCGCCTAGACTAGATAGATCCCTACCATCCCTCATACAATTATCGAGAGATGTGTAGCCAACCCTTGGATCCTATGGTGGTTGCCCAACCATACCCTAAGCACTTCCCTATGTCTGTTCTCCTGATATATAAAGGAATCGAAGATCCTATTGAGCATCTTCATATGTTTAGGACAACTTGTCATGATATCTCATATGATGACTTGTTGTTGCTAAAGATGTTCCCAAAAAGTCTCAGAGGCATGGCATTAGAGTGGTACTATCAGTTGCCTACAAATTCTTTGAGAAACTTTGAAGAGATAGCAAAAATGTTTGTCCATCAATTTAGTGCCTACATAGAGAGGCACATGACCATTAAGGATTTATACAACTTGAAACAAGGCAAAGATGAGAGCTTTGCTGAATTCTTGACTAAGTGGAGATAATTGCTAGGAAAATTGCATTTTGCATTACCTCATCATGAGATGTTGGATATTTTTATCGGTAATTTGCAAGAGCAATTGTCTTATGAACTTTCTACAGCTACAATAACCACCTTTGATCAAGCTATAGATTTAGCAAGGAGAGTTGAAGATGCTCTCATTAGAAGAGGTCAGTTTAAGAAGAAATATGAAGATAAGTCTTCTAAAAATCAATACAAGAATAAACAAGTAGTAGGTGATGGAGTCACTGATAGTAGAAATACTGCACTTATCAATACTACAGAAGCAATGAATAAATTTGTATTGAAAATTCTAGATAAACCTCCAAGAGAGTTTACAAAGTTAAATCAACCTTTAACCATAATTTTACCTCAACTATTGGAACGAGGTTTAATTTAGTTGCCCAACATACGACAACCAGATACAACTACAGCTGGATTTAGAGCTGATTTGCATTGCAATTTCCATAGAGTGGATGGACACTCAACCAATTCTTGTAAGCGGTTGAAACATATGATACAAGATTTGATTGATAATAATAAAATGTCGGTGGAAAGTTTCCCACAAAAATAGAATGTTCAAAATAATGCTCAAAATAATACACAACAAAATCAAACTCAGAATGCAAATCAAACCTTGGATATTTTCCAACATCCTTTACCTAAGCATGGTAAAGAAGTGGTAAATCAAGTTGAACATCATAATGTTCCTCCTCCAACTAGGTATGTGGGAACCATTAGTGGTTTCATACCTAATCAACATTCAAAAACATCATTTGGAACTACATTATCTATGGTCACAAGTAGACCCATGCATAATATACAACTTCCATATCCAGATGATACAGAGAGTGAGACAGAAAGTGATTTGGATATTACATCCAACAATTCGAATAGCTCTAAAGATGAATCAGAGGCTATTCTTCCTATCACAAACTTGATGGTCCCTGAAGAACCATTTCCTAGGAGGGTCACAACACGACCTTCATCACAAAAATTACTCTCTAATGAGAAAGTAGTGAATGCTAGACCTCGGCCCATCTATTATGGACATAATAATGTTATAGGTACCATCAGAGTTGTTACTAGACAACAAGCACAAAATTCTCAAACACAAGATCAACATCAAAATGATAAATCAACTCCATTCATATTAAAAGCTCCTACAAAAGGGAATAATGCATCAAATGTACAACCAAAACCTCCTTATGATATTAATGAGCAACTTGCTAACATTACAACAAGGATTTCTCTCTTGGATCTTTTAAGGACTTCTTCCATACATAGAGAAGAATTAATGCGTACATTGAGTACAATGATGGTACCACAAGATATACAACCTGAGGCTATTATAAATATTGTTATACCTCGAGAAATAGATTGCATTGATTTTTGAGATAGAGATATTCCTCTTCATAGTATGCATAAAGATAATCCTTTATATATTACAACATTGATTGGAGATGTAGCAGTCAAAAGAGTTCTAATTGATAATGGTTCATCCCTAAATATTTGCACTTTTGATTTCTACCAAATATTTGGATTTAGAAGTGATGAAATGAAGAGAACTGATATGATCATAAAATATTTTAATGATGAGATGCAAGAAACATGTGGAGTTATATCAATTCCATTGCAAGTTGGTCCAAGAACTTTGGATACGACTATGTTTGTTGTACATTGCCTTGCATCGTACAACATACTCTTAGGTCATCCTTGGATCAACACAATGAGAGTTGTACCATCCACCTTGCACCAATGTGTCAAATTTGAATTTAAAAATCAATTGGTTACCATTCATGGTGATCCTAGACCATTTGACATGTGTGCTTTGGTAGAACCGATTGGGGTTCAATTTTGCCCTACTTTGTCTGCCACTCACCCTAATTCAGTTGCATCTTCTAAACATGCAAAAATTTCACCTAAACCATCATCATCTTCACCTCCATTAATTATATCTCCATATTTACCACCTACATATTTAACACCTCCATATTCTACACTTCCTACACCTCCATCTAGTTCTACATCCACATCTTCTGAACCTACATCTTCTTCATCTACATCAACATCTCTTCCATATACATCCACACAATTTATATTTACAACATCTAAAACTATAGAAGATACTCCTTCTACTTCATATCCTCTTTCAGATGAATATCTACCTGATTTATCCACAATTCTCACAACATCAGAGGAAGAAAAATTCTCCATGCAAGATTCTCTTGCCTTAACTCAATTACTACCATCTCCTCGGACATTGGGCTTGCCACAACCTATGGGAAGCATATATCATGTTGGGAGTTGTGCATTTATTTATAAGGGATATGATTGGGGTAGAATAAGACCCATGACTATCATAATTGATCATGATGGATTTGCTAGGTGTTATTTTTTTGATAAATATGAAAAATCAAAACCTATGATGCTTAAATTAGGATATAAAGGTAAAGGTTTAGGACCTTTCCAAAATGGTATAAAAGAACCCTTAGAGATAGAAGAATGGCCTGCCAGATGTGGATTAGGCATTTTTCCTAGAAAATTTCAACCATTCCCATTTGAGGATGATGATCATCTAATATCATATCAAGATTACCTAGATCAACAAGAATACCTTAAATCTATGGGTAGGATGTTCTCTTGTAATATGTTATCCATAGCTTATCCAAAAATGATTGTTGAACCAGATGAACAATTGGAAGGAGATATCTTCCATGACATTTCTATTGAAGAAATCTTACATAATGGGTTTTATTTTGATGGATCTATACCACGTATAGCTCATATTGATGCTATAACCCCTCAAGAAGAATTAGCCAAGTTAACCTTGGAAGAATTACAAGAAATGGGTGTTTCACCCGCTCCACCTAATTTTGAAAGAGATCTAAATATTGAAGTGGAAAATGTTTTAGAAGTCAATATTGGTACAGAAGAGAATCCTCACATAGTCAAGATTGGATCAGAATTAAGTGAAGAAAAACAAAAATAATACATTACATTTCTCATAGAATATAGTGATGTATTTGCTTGGACATATGCAGATATGCCTAGTCTAGATCCTTCTATGGTTATGCACCATCTAGTAGTGCGTCCGGATGTGAAACCAGTTAAACAAAAACTTAGAAAGATGCATCCTAAAGTTGCCCTACTAGTCAAAAGTGAGTTACAAAAACTCCTTGATGTGATTTTTATTCAAGCCATTGACTATGCTGATTGGATTTCCAATGTTGTTCTAGTAACTAAGAAAGAAGCTACCAAGATTAGGGTTTGCACGGATTTTAGAGACATTAATGTTGCATGCCCTAAAGATGATTTTCCTCTTCCTAATATGGATCAAATCATTTATTTTACAGCTGGAAGTGGAATGTTATCCCTTATGGATGGCTTTTCAGGATATAATCAAATTAGAATAGCTCCTGAAGATCAAGCTAAAACAACTTTCATTACCCCTTGGGGAACATTTTGTTGGAAGGTAATGCCATTTGGTTTAAAGAACGCAGGTGCAACATATCAGAGAGCTATGACATACATATTTCATGATATGATGTATGATATTCTACATGATTATGTAGATGATATCATAGCTCGCTCAGCTGAAGAGGATGATCACATAGATGATTTAAGAAAAGTATTTGATCGGTTAAGAGAATACCTTATCCGTTTAAACCCAACTAAATGTGTATTTGGAGTTAAATCAGGTAAATTATTGGGGGTCATTGTTTCTTTGCATGGCATAGAAATTGATCCCCTCAAAATTAAGGCTATCTTAGATATGCCATATCCTAAAAATATATCTGAATTACGAAGTTTACAAGGTAAACTTCAATCTATCCATCGCTTCATTGATAAGTTGGTGGATAAAACAGGACCTTTTCTTAAACTACTTAAAAATAATATCCCTTTTCAATGGGATGATGAATGTAAAGAAGCTTTTGAACATCTTAAACAATATCTTTTAAATCCTCCAGTGCTTGTTCCTCCTAAGCCTGATCGTCCATTTATTTTATATATTTCTACTTTGGAACTTGCACTTGGAGCTATGTTAGCTCAAATTGATGATGAAAAGAAAGAACGAGTGACTTATTATATTAGCAGAACATTAATAAGTTATGAAACTCATTATACTTCATTAGAGAAACTATGTTTAGCAGTTGTTTTTTCTATGCAAAAATTGTGTCATTATATGCTTAGTCAAAAAACTTATGTCATTGCTAAATCTGATCCATTAAGATACTTGATGAGTCGACCTTATCTATCGGGTCACACAACTAAGTGGGTTCTCGCTCTAAGTGAGTTTGAACTTGCATTCATAGGTCAAAAATCTATTAAAGGTCAAATTATAGCTGATCAATTAGTTGCTGCACCTTTAGAGTCTACTCATCCCCTCACCATTGAGTTTCCTGATGAATGCCTCAATCTAGAGGAAGATCATTCTGAAACATGGTCTTTATATTTTTATGGAGCTCGATGCATGAGTGGTGCTAGTGCAGGTATTATTTTAATATCTCCTCAAAAGCACCTCATACCTTTATCTTTCAAATTGCAATTTGCTTGCACTAATAACACTATTGAATATGAGGCTCTAATTCTTGGATTACGAGCTACCCTAGCATTAAAAATAAAATATTTATTAGTTTTTGATGATTCTCAACTTGTGATAAATCAAATCAATGACATTTATCAGACACGAGATGAGAAAATTTACCCTTATAAATCTTATGTCCTTCAATTAATATCATTGTTTGAAAAAGTCACTTTAGAAGCTATTCCTAGAACTAGTAATCGTGTTGTCGATGCTATGGCTACGATTGCTTCCTTATTGCCTTTGGAGTTGGATGATGAATATGCTACTATCATCATTCATTGAATCCAAGAACCTACTTCTACTAAGTCATGTTTAGAGCCATTAGATGTGTTTCTAATCAATGAAACCACTCTTGAACCTTGGTATATAGATATCTTCAACTTTCTCCAGAAGGGAACTTTCCCTGAAGGTCTTGATAGAAATCAACATAGATTGTTATGTAAGCGAGTTATTCACTTCGTAATTATCGGTAATACCTTGTATAGAAGGTCTTTTGAAGGTATCTTACTAAGATGTTTAAATTTAGAAGAGTCTAAGAAAGCTTTGAGTGAAGCCCATGATGGATCTTGTGGAGGACACTTTAGTGGTAGTGCCATTGCTAAGAAGCTCCTTAGGATAGGATATTTTTGGCCTACCATGGAAAAGGATGCACATGATTATGTGCATCATTGTGACAAGTGTCAAAAGCATGCTGACCTTGTCCATGCTCCTGCTCAAGAACTCCAAGCTATATCATCCCCTTGGCCCTTTTCTAAATGGGGTCTAGACATCATTGGTAAAATAAATCATGTTTCATCTGATGGCCATAAATTCATAATAACTACAACTGAGTATTTTACGAAGTGGGTAGAAGCTATACCTTTAGCTTCTTGCATGGGAGCTCAAGTTTCTAAATTCATCCTTAATCAAATCATTTGTAGATTTGGAATTCCTTCAAATATCATTTTAGACAATGGAACTTGTTTTAAGAACAAATATGTTAAGAAACTATGTCAAAAATATAAAATCCAACATCATTGGTCTACTCCCTATTATCCACAGGGTAATGGCCAAGCTGAAGCATCAAATAAAACTTTAATTAAAATCCTTAAAATATTGGTTAATAAATCAGGCCGTGATTGGCATGTACAATTATATCCTGCCTTGTGGGCTTATCGAACTAGTATTCGTACTCCCACTGGTGCTACACCTTTTGTCTTGGTTTATGGCGCTGAAGTTGTTTTCCCATTTGAGCTAGAAGTTCCTTCTTTAGCTCTTCTACTTCAAGATGCTGAAGTAGGAGATGAATATCGTGCTGGAAGACTTAGTCAGCTGGAACTTCTAGATGAAAAATGCATTCATGCTTTAGAGCACCTTCGTGCCTATCAAGACAAACTTAAAAGAGCATATTCAAAGAAAGTTCATAACCGATCTTTTGAAATTGGTGATCTAGTCTTAAAAGAAAATAAAAAAAATACAAATGCAAGAAAAGACCTTAAAGGCAAATTTCAGCCTAATTGGCTTGGACCATATATCATCACTACTAAATTTGGATCAGGTGCATATCGATTGGTGACCTTGGATGGAAAAGATCTCAAGGAACCCATGAATATTATGCATCTCAAAAGATATTATGCCTAAAATCAAAAGTTTCATCACTGTATATAATTGTATATAATTTTCACATTTTAGCAATTTAAAATTTCAAAATCAAATAAAAATAAAAAAAGTATTAAAATATCCAAAAATATTTTAATTATTTGCATTGTCATTTCCTAAAATTTTGAAGCTATATTTTCCTTTATTTTGGATAAATTCAGAAGTTATCTTGAACCATGCACTTAATTTCACATAATTATTATTTTGATTTTATCGCTATGATTATAAATCTCTCTTGTATCAAAGATCACTATTATTTCATTAAATAAAATTTTGAGTTTTGGGAAATGATCCTGCTACTTCTTGAACCAAGTACACACTTTCACATATTAAAATGATTTGTTGCAAATTTGAAAAATGATACTACATAGTAGTCTTAGTCTCTTAAGAAAAAAGTTTCCCCTGCTATCCTATCATGCGCATGGTCTAGAATTTTTGAGAATTGGAAAAAGGACAAGCTCACCCCTACCCGAATAAAATCCCTTGCTCTACACCTAATCTGAGCAAGTATCACAAAAAGAAAAATCAAAATCAAAAGAAAAAAAAGCAAAAAGAGAATAAAAAAGAGAAAAATAAAAGCAATAAAATCCCCTTGTTCAAAACACAAAATGAACAAAATCCCTACCCCTTAAAAGTGAAGAAAAGAAGGGTGAATGAGCTTGAATCCTTGGAATTCTCAATTATTCGAAAATCATGAGGTAAGCCCCATAACAGGTGATTTGTGCCCAACTTGCTTGGCCTTGGGTAATTCCTTTTTGCATGGCGACATGTCTATCACATTAGCGACCTTATTTTGTATAGACCTATGTCCGCTTGTGGATTAGCTAGCTTTTGGTGACTTGACTTACATAGTAGTCTGGTACGGTTTCATGCATAAAATCATGGTTAATGAACCTTTCATTTGCACACACATTGGTTCATTCAAGTTTGCTTGCATCACTACCTTACTCAAAATTGGTAAATGAACATTACAAAGCACACACATTTGATCCTTGAGAGATTTTGTGTCATTATGATATATCAAAATGGATAACGAACTCACATATGCACACACTGGGTTCTTGATAAATTTGAATTTGTCTTTGAAATAAATTAAAATATTTCTTTGAAATATTTGTTAGAAACATTAATCATTCATCTCTTAAGAAATTGCATTTTCAAAATCATATATAATCATGCATTTTTATTTTGACTTCACGATGATGGTATAATTCCTAAGTAATTATTATTACAAATTTCACACTTAGGAACATTATGCCTAGCGCAAGTTATCTTCATAAATTTTTATGCTTAATTTTAGTTCATCAAAAATCTTCCAAAAAACATGCAATAAAACTATTATAAATTTCATTTTGATTTTCGCGATGATGGTATGATTCCTAAGTAATTATTATTCAACCTTCACACTTAGGAATTCCATGCCTAGCGCAAGTCATCCTTCTAAATTTTTCATGTCCAAAATTATTACATAAAAACAAAAATTTCATAATCTTTTAAAACATATGACGTAATCATTTTCTCTTACAAATTGCATTTTAAAAAGAATAAACAAATTTCATCTCATCATGCATTTCATTTTGATTTTCGTGATGATGGTATAATTCCTAAGTAATTATATTTTTTCAACCTTCACACTTAGGAATTCTATGCCTAGCGCAAGTCATCCTTCCAAATTTTCATGCTTAAAATCATTTCAAATCCTGTTCCAAAACAACATCAAATCTCATATTTATCATCATCACAAAAACCTTAAGAATTATTCTTAAGCAACCAACCATTTTAGCAATATTAATTTTCTTCACAACAGGATCAAAAGCTTCATGACCTAGCGAGAATTCACCTCCACCAATGGTCATATAACAACACAACATCCTTGGAGATACATATTGCTAATATTTTTCAAATATCTTATCACACAAAATCCAATTCCCTTTTCACATACATTCTATCATTCCATCTATTTTTAAGCATGATAAAAGCAAAATATTTATACAAAGCATGATTACTTGAAATATAAAAACATGATTAAAATGCAAATTCATCACACAAGTACACAAAGTCACATCAATAGAAAGATCATATATATAATATATCATCCAATATATACATCATAAAAATCGACTAGTATGCCACAATATCTAACATTGGCATACTCAATCACCAAAAATAGAATCTAAGGTCCATCCCTAAATCCCCCTAGAGCCCCTAGAGCTTTGAGCATCGTCACCTCCACCAAGTGGTGGTGGTGGCCAAAACTATCCTACTACTATATGTGTTTGGGAGGATGTCGCTCTAGAAGTAGAGTGAGATGAAGATCCTACCCGAATTGGATCTATGATATCTATAGGCATCTCCTATATTTGACTTGCTGGTATGACTATAAAATACAAAGTCTAATAAAATATGGTCTAATGAATAGACCGCACTAGCTCATCCCCTGATCTGCTCCTCCTCGAGCGAGTCACCTATGAAGGTGTCAGAGTGGGAACCACCACTCCTTGAGTCCTTGCTGCCTGGCTCAACTGAGCCCTAGCCTATGCTAACTCGATCTCGAGAGACTCGATCTTGGTCTTTTGGGTAGAATTCTCTACCCTCAACCATGTAATCTCGGCATCCTGCTCTGTAGTGTCACTGCTCTCTCCTACCTCCAAAATCCTCTTGCCCTTCTCGGGAAACTTTGATCCCTCTGCCTGCTGAGGAGGTGCTCCTCCCTCCTATGGGGGTGATCCTCTCCTCTCCTGTCTACCCCTGTGGCCCCGCTGCCTCTGTATCAAGTGGTCGCCCTACATGCAAGGATGACATCTCCCTGAGACCACCTATGGATCAGTCTGGCACTATCGAAAGACTCGATTAGCTACCTGATGAACTGCGCTCCTCCGTACTATCAACCTAGTAGGCCTAATGCTAGCATACCACTGATGGTATCTATCCATCACCCCTGCATCATCTCCTACCATTATCTCCACTGGAGCATCATCTAGCTCTAGATCCAAAAATTTGGTCAGATCAGGAGCCCCACTGAAGGTGGTAGGATCCTGAGTAGACCGAGCAAAAATGACATTCCTATACTATGGAATGTCCTACTGTAGACCAAATTGGCATTGCACCCAATCAAAATGGTGCAACTCCACCTCTCCCTCATGCATTTGGACCCAAATGGTCCATCTGATCTATGCCAACTCATAGGCATCCTCCTACCACCCTGGAATCTCTCTCCATGGCCACCATGTGATATCGTCTGCCACCATGATTCTCTCTCATATAGTCACAATATGAATTACTTTTTCATTTTTTTTATTTATTCATTTTACTCCTAATTTTTTGAGTTTTTACACAAACATTAATTTTGGTATTAAAACACGAAGGGGGTACCATAAATATTATATCTCGAAACAATTTTTATAAAAAATTAAAATCATAAATGAAATTTGCAATAAAAATTTTACTTTTTTGTAAAGCATGTTGCACTTTTCTTTAACGCAATTTCTTTTGAAATTGCGCTAAAAAGGGAGCAATATGTAGCACCTTAAATTTGACCCATTTTCATGAGAACATAAAAAAATTGTAAAAACATCATGTTTGCATTTATTACCTCAAAATTTGTGCCTATTTGATGAGTTTGTACTACAACCTCCACAATTGTAGTATGACCTTCTAAATCATAGCATTATTTTGGTCTTACAATAGTTGCGATTGGCGTAGGATATCATCGATTGTAATACGATCTTGCCTAGAAAAAAAAAGTTAAAAAATGGAAAAAAAACAAAAATTAGTTGAATGATTTTTTGTCCCCGCCTATGTAACTCGTGGAGAAAATGTGAATTTGAATCCATTCGGCCTCGTCCAGCTTAGAAGAAGTTATAAAAATTCAACCTCCTCCCTATTTTGGACACTCCTACCTACTTATTTAACCAGATCCCTCCCTCTGGAATTCTCCTAACTCCTTGCACTTTAGAAAACTTTGCATAATTCTACATCCTAGCTCTGGTTACTTCATTATTTGCTTGCAATATCAGAGGAAATTGTCACAAATCGAAGGACTTTGTTGTAGATCGGAGGATACGATATTGTGATCTTAGTACTACTTTACAATTTTGGGATATGATCTCGTCCTCAAAAGCCTATAATATCGCCTACAATTAGTTTGGGGGCAACCTCAAGATTTGGTTTACATATTCCGCTATTCATCTAGTTAATCTAAATTGCATTTAGCACTCTTCATCACATAAAGCATTAGATTTAATCATTTGCATTCCCTGGAGTTCACCCAATATCATGTAATTGCATATCTTAGGTAATTTAGATGCATCTATTTATCAATTCATGTTATTAGTGTTTTCCAATAGCATTCATTAAATCTGAATCATACTTGCAATATAAATAGAATTATAGATTTTCTATTCTCTATCATCTATCCATGCATTGAATATTTTTTGTCAAAATCGGATCTGTTTGTCTCAGTTTGGAATATGATCCTCGCAACATCGTAGTATGATATTCACATAATTTCATACGATCTAGACTACATACAAAAATTAGAATCTTCATCAGAAATCTGGATGTAGGTAAGATTTTGAAATCACTTTTTAAGGCACTGTATTGTTCTTCCATACTATATCTTCTATTATTTTTTGTTTATATTTGAATTAAAATTTCATATAGGTTATATTAATTGCATATTGGCCAAAATTAGGTGTATGCGGGATTTGATCAAAACAAATCCCAAACCTAGGCTCAAAAACTACCATAAAATGTTCCTTGGTGAACCCAACCCATTCATCGAAAAATCACCATAAGAGGGTATGAACTCAAGTACCTCTCCTTTGAGGTGTAGACCTATTCTTTTCCCATACCCCTTCTAGGTGCGGATCCATCAGCCTGAAGGAAAGGGGTACAAAAATTTTAGACCTACATCAATAATATCTAGGGTTTAAATGCCCCTTGTTTGCTATGAATTCACCATCTTGCCTCACATTCCTCAGAATACTCGATCCATCTATCTTGGAAGTTGACTATGGATTTATGGGCCTCTAGCTAACCCATTTCTAAAATTACATCAAAGACATGAAGTGGGACTACATAGTAAGCATACTTCCATAGTTTCCCTGGCTAAGAAAATTTCCATCATTGGAAAACATTGGTTTACGGAGTAGGTCTACCAAAATCCATACTCAATATTCCATCTATGAGCTAAATACCATGGCATTTATAGCATATATTTGGCTATATTACAAGAAATGAAACTATTAGGAGCTCTACTATCTATCAAGATATTTACTTGCTTGTTAGAAATATTATATTTTATGACCAATGGAGTGATCTACCCTTCAAGTTTTTGATTCCCAGTTGTAGCATATATATTATGCATTGGTTCCTTTCCTTTAGTACTAGGTGTGCTTTGCCCTAGTCGGTATGGGCACTAGTTATCAAAGTGTGCTTTGGGTCCATCCTTGGGTCCTTGTTACTTGTTTATCTTCTACTCTTCATACTTAATTTCTAGAATAGGGCTAGGTGGCTTCTATGAAGGGTACTTAGCATTATTGGATTTGTGGCCATTCTTATAAAAATTATTTTTAAACTTCTTTTGGCCTCCATTGAATTTCTTTTCTAGATTTTGGGGATTTTTAGCCTTTTGTTCTTGTTTGGCCTCCCACTTTAAAAACTCGTTGTTATTCCTCTTCTTCAATTCCTATCATTCCTGATCAGTCAAGGTTTCATATTTGTAATAGAAATGTGAATTTGCTTTCTTTTCCATGTTATATACCTTTTGCAATGACTTAGGTTCCTGCATCTCTAAATCATGCTTCAACCTTGATTACAATCCATGGGTAAAATTATGAATCCATAATTTCTTGTTATAGGCGGGTATATATTTTAGCAAATTTACTAGCTTCCTATAGTATATCTCCACTGAGTTGTTTCCTTACCTTAGAATGGTGAACTTCTCAAATTTTAGAGCATAGAAATGCTCTGTGAGGAACCTCTTATTGAATATGTCTACAAATTGTTTCCATGGAATGTCTACCGGCTCTATTTTGGTTTCTTCATAATGTCTCCCACCGATCTAGGGTAGCTCCTTCAAGCTAGATAGTAGCCCAAATTATTCGAGTTCGTGAGGAATATCCCTTTACTGTAAAGAAATTTTTTAACTCCCTTAACCAAGTCTCAGCTGCATCCCCCTCTCCTTCTCCATTAAACTTGAAGATACATACATTATTTAGATCTCTCACCATATCCTTTTCTAATAGGGTTGTTTTTTAATTTTATTCTATTATTAGTCCCTCAACCCTAGTTGACTTCTGAATCTCTAGCCTACAAATTTTGGTTTTCCATAGTTTCCACCACTTGCCTTAACTGGTCTTGTAATTCAACAACTCTAGTAGTAAGTTCTTCTATTCCCATATTGGTATTTCTTGGATCCTCATTCTGGATATCTTCTTTGACATTACTTTGTTGATTCTATCTATGTGGATGTCTCTCTATCCTTGCCAGAGGTGGTATCTTGATCTAGTTCCAATCAAGAAGAGAATTAGATCCTAGTTTATTCTTTGATTCACTAATTCTCAACCACATTATAGATTTCTTTCTTTCCAATCATTAGAAATCTAATTAGGACACGGTTACAAGTTTATGATGTAGCATTGACACCAAATACCATACTAAGGTATCATAAATGTTCATATCTCCTTAGGACCGATTCCACTTAGATTATAAATGAGCATAGACTCTAGGTTATTCCAATCTCTTTTTTATTAACCTTAAGGAGGATTTCATTGGGTATACTCGAATCCCATTTTACACATAAGAAGCTCTATACTCTCAAATCTAGATCTTTGATACCAAATGTAACAACCCAAAAATAATAAAATAAGAAAACACATAAACAGAAAGAAAACAATTGATATCTATATATATATATATATTGACCAAGGAGAAGGATTCATAAATCCCTATCCAACCTTAGACTAGCTTAATTTTTAACATACCCTAAGTTTCTCAAGAACTATGCCACATGATATTCCCCTCAAGCAAGTACATTCTGCGTAGGTCTATCTCATGTTATGCACGTAAGTCAATCCATATCATCATTCTTTATGGGCTAGAATTACCACCCTCAATCATTGGAAGGTATGCACACATATCCATACTACACATAAACCATTATGTGTGGGTATGCTACATGCATTACAATTTAAACTATCAATCTTGTCCTCTGATAAGCTATCATAACTCTTGGTATGAATTTCTAGACCTAGATAACCCATATCCCTAAGGGGTCTTAGGCCCTTAGGTCATCCTCTAAGTTCACCTAGAACTTTCAACTATTAATTCTCTTTTTTTTAAAGAAAACTCATAATAATACCAAGGAGAAATCTAGATACTAAATATAACAAAACAATCAAATTTTAACTAGCATGAGACATTCATTAAAGGGAAGACATGTGATAAATAAATAAATAACATTTCAATCAGAAAGGGTAACAAAATACAATAATAAACAACCCTCATTTAATCCCTTGGGGAAATCTCACCACAAATCTAATCCACTACAAAATTAAGAAATAAAAATCCACGTGATGTGGTCTATTGGCAAGGAAACTACTTGCATTTTTGGTGATGTGATGTGGGTTCAACCCCCACGATGGATATGTATATGTATAAGAAGTATTTACTCAATAAAAAATTAAGCAAGAAATAAGGTAAAGAGCAAACTTGCAAAGTAGTCCATCTCCTAAATTTGATCCTCCCACTCTTCCGTCAATCAAGTAAGGATAGTAGGGGATCAGGAAACTCATGGATCTATATAGACATGCTTTCAATGTATTTACTCATTATTTTCCAAATTACATCTATACAATTAACCCAAGTAATTAAAATTTCTAATGCATAGATATTATCATAGAGATTCCCTCTCTATGACCCCTCTCACCCACTTATGAGAGTCATCCTACCATGCATCCCATATTATGCTTTATTTGCGATAAATTATCTAACCCTCATTTAGTAATTAAAGTCCCATACCATTAAATCTTTAAAGTACTGGGTTATTTCATCTTATTTAAATCAAGCAACCATATTTTAGTTTGTACCACAAACATTTCTCATAATTTCATAAAGCAAGGTCTCATACCATCATTTTACAAAATGCATTATAAATATTTTAATTTAACTTAGAATTCTACCACCAAGGGAACCTTCTCACTTAAAGGAGCTTCCTACTCGACTAGAACCAGATAGGAGATTTCTTATCTATCATCCTACGATATCCCAAGATGGTGCTTCTAACAACCATGCTACGTACATATCCCTTTGATTTCAGATGCAATACACAGCTCTTAGCTACAACTAACACAACACCTCAACTTCAATTTTACACACACAACACTTGGCTTTGGCTAACTCATAGATCTTGTATTCCACACCCAACAATGAGCTATAGTTGGTTGCAACATCTAATTATGAGCTACACTTGGCTATAACACTTGACAGTGAACAAATCATGGCTTCAACAACCTACAGTGAGCTATTCTTGACTATGACACCCAATGTGAGCTACACTCAATTGCAACATCCTACAACGAGCTATGCTCGACTATGATATCCAATAGTGAGCTATGCTCGATTATGGCACTTAACTGCAAGATACACTTGACTATGGAATCTAGCCATGAGCTACGCTTGGTTACAACATTCTACAATGAGCTAGGCTTAACTATGGCATCTAACCATGAGCTAATCTTAGCTACAAAATCCTAAAATAAGCTATGCTTATCTATGATACTTAAAAATGAGCTACACTTGACTATGGCATCTAACTAGGAGCTACGCTCATCTACAATATCCTATAGTAAGCTATGCTTGGCTATGACATATAACTATGAGCTACGCTTGACTATGCCATCTAATCACAAGCTACACTCAGTTGCAACATCCTACATCAAGCTACACTTGGATATAAGGAAAAAATAGTGAGCTACCACATATTACAGTGAGCTATGCTTGATTATAGTATACAAAAATGAGCTACGCTCTACTATAATGCAAACAAGAGGGAGCTACCACATCTAATAGTAAGCTATGCTTGACTATGGTATACAACAACAAGCTACCACATCTAAAATGAAGCTATGCTCGACTATGACATACAAAAATGAGCCACCATATCTAACAATGATCTATGCTTGACTATGACATACAACAACAAGCTACCACATAGAGAACCAAGAAAGTAATACCAACATGGTTGTCCGTTCTATTGGTTTCTGTTGGTTGAATGATACGAGTATGAGCACCACTCCTCATTCACCCAACACCTTCCTTTCTCTACTCTACTTGTCTTTCCATTTTGCTGCCCTCTGCTTCTATTTTTCCTTTCTCTTTCCATAGAAACCCTCTATTTCTCCTTGAATTTCATATGCCAACCCCTACCATTACTTCTGCACCCCTTCATCAGGTGGTAGAGGAGATGTCCCTTGCTCCTGCCTTTTCATGGCACAACCATCATTAAATTCTTCTTCATCTTCACGTAGAAGGAACCATCCCCTCATTTTGATAGAGCCATTCTTGTGTTAATGGAGCCATACCTTTGCACTAGCTAGACTCTACTATGGGTGGCCCACCCAATTCGAGGTAAGCAAAATAGATTGTTTTATTGATTCTTTTTTTTAGACTTATAAAATAATCCACCAACTATCCAAAGGAATGGTTATTTAAAGTGGGATATTATTTTTATTTAAGGATGTGTCCATTTATTACTTAACTTAAATTTACCATTTATTCAAATGAATGGCTACTTAAAATAAGACATTCTTTCTTTTCAAAAATAAATCTATTTATCATTTAATTAAATTTACTATTTTTTTTAAATGAATAACTATTTACAATAAAGCATTTTTTTTAAAAAATCCACCATTTATTTAAATGAATAGCTATCTAGAATAAAGCATTATTTTTTAAAATAAACCCACCATTTATTTAACTAAATAGCTATCTAGAACAAGACATTCTTTTTATCCGGAAAGCTATGAAGATAGTTTGATCAATCCAAATTTCCACATTGATGAGGTTAAGTTCTAATGTAAAAGACAATTAAATATAAGCACAAACAAATATGGAGATCTTTCCATCAATTTAGTCACCTGTATCTGCCTTGATAACTTATGATAGCTACTAGGCCATCAATTTGGGGCTCAAGGTGACTACTTATTGATGATTATCCCTAACCGAATGAATACCTATATGAAGGTATATATCCTTGTTATCTTTGAGCTGCCATATCATCATTTCCTCCAACCTCAAGTACCCTCATCTTTGGTGGAGTACTCAAATTCTTCCACTTACGAGTGCACCTAATCATACACATTGGCAATTTGTTAGTAGTAAAATATCCTTCATTATCTAGTAATATTGCATAACTGCTTTATTGCACAAAAACTGAATATTGAAATTGCGCTAAAAAGGGAGCAATATGTAGCACCTTAAATTTGACCCATTTTCATGAGAACATAAAAATTGTAAAAACATCATGTTTGCGTTTATTACCTCAAAATTTGTGCCTATTTGATGAGTTTGTACTACAACCTCCACAATTGTAGTATGACCTTCTAAATCATAGCATTATTTTGGTCTTACAATAGTTGCGATTGGCGTAGGATATCATCGATTGTAATACGATCTTTCCTAGAAAAAAAAAGTTAAAAAATGGAAAAAAAAACAAAAATTAGTTGAATGATTTTTGTCCCTGCCTATGTAACTGTGGAGAAAATGTGAATTTGAATCCATTCGGCCTCTCCTAGCTTAGAAGAAGTTATAAAAATTAAACCTCCTCCCTATTTTGGAGACTCCTCCCTACTTATTTAACCAGACCCCTCCCTTTGAAATTCTCCTGACTCCTTGCACTTTAGAAAACTTCACATAATTTTACATCGTAGCTCTAGTTATTTCATTAATTGCTTGAAATATCAGAGGACATTGTCGTAGATTGAAGGACTTTGTTGTAGATCGGAGGATACGATATTGTGATCTTAGTACTACTTTACAATTTTGGGATATGATCTCGCTCAAAAGCCTATAATATCGCCTACAATTAGTTTGGGGACAACCTCAAGCTCTGGTTTGTATTTTCTGCTATTCATCTAGTTAATCTATATTGCATTTAGCATTCTTCATCACATAAAGCATTAGATTTAATCATTTGCATTCCCTGGAGTTCACCCAATATCATGTAATTGCATATTATAGGTAATTTAGATGCATCTATTTATCAATTCATGTTATTAGTGTTTTCCAATAGCATTCATTAAATTTGAAATATTCTTGCAATATAAATAGAATTATAGATTTTATATTTTCTATCATCTATCCATGCATTGAATATTTTCTATCAAAATCGGATCTATTTGTCTCAGTTTGGAATATGATCCTGCAACATCGTAGTATGATATCACATAATTTCATACGATCTAGACTACATACAAAAATTAGAATCTTCATCAGAAATCTGGATGTAGGTAAGATTTTGAAATCACTTTTTAAGGCACTGTATTGTTCTTCCATACTATATCTTCTATTATTTTTTGTTTATATTTGAATTAAAATTTCATATAGGTTATATTAATTGCATATTGGCCAAAATTAGGTGTATGCGGGATTTGATCAAAACAAATCCCAAACCTAGGCTCAAAAACTACCATAAAATGTTCCTTGGTGAACCCAACCCATTCATCGAAAAATCACCATAAGAGGGTATGAACTCAAGTACCTCTCCTTTGAGGTGTAAACCTATTCTTTACCCATACCCCTTCTAGGTGCGGATCCATCAACCTGAAGGAAAAGGGTACAAAAATTTTAGAACTACATCAATAATATCTAGGGTTTAAATGCCCCTTGTTTGCTATGAATTCACCATCTTGCCTCACATTCCTCAGAATACTCGATCCATCTATCTTGGAAGTTGACTATGGATTTATGGGCCTCTAGCTAACCCATTTCTAAAATTACATCAAAGGCATGAAGTGGGACTACATAGTAAGCATACTTCCATAGTTTCCCTGGCTAAGAAAATTTCCATCATTGGAAAACATTGGTTTACGGAGTAGGTCTACCAAAATCCATACTCAATATTCCATCTATGAGCTAAATACCATGGCATTTATAGCATATATTTGGCTATATTACAAGAAATGAAACTATTAGGAGCTCTACTATCTATCAAGATATTTACTTGCTTGTTAGAAATATTATATTTTATGACCAATGGAGTGATCTACCCTTCAAGTTTTTGATTCCCAGTTGTAGCATATATATTATGCATTGGTTCCTTTCCTTTAGTACTAGGTGTGCTTTGCCCTAGTCGGTATGGGCACTAGTTATCAAAGTGTGCTTTGGGTCCATCCTTGGGTCCTTGTTACTTGTTTATCTTCTACTCTTCATACTTAATTTCTAGAATAGGGCTAGGTGGCTTCTATGAAGGGTACTTAGCATTATTGGATTTGTGGCCATTCTTATAAAAATTATTTTTAAACTTCTTTTGGCCTCCATTGAATTTCTTTTCTAGATTTTGGGGATTTTTAGCCTTTTGTTCTTGTTTGGCCTCCCACTTTAAAAACTCGTTGTTATTCCTCTTCTTCAATTCCTATCATTCCTGATCAGTCAAGGTTTCATATTTGTAATAGAAATGTGAATTTGCTTTCTTTTCCATGTTATATACCTTTTGCAATGACTTAGGTTCCTGCATCTCTAAATCATGCTTCAACCTTGATTACAATCCATGGGTAAAATTATGAATCCATAATTTCTTGTTATAGGCGGGTATATATTTTAGCAACTTTACTAGCTTCCTATAGTATATCTCCACCGAGTTGTTTCCTTACCTTAGAATGGTGAACTCCTCAAATTTTAGAGCATAGAAATGCTCTGTGAGGAACCTCTTATTGAATATGTCTACAAATTGTTTCCATGGAATGTCTACCGGATCTATTTTGGTTTCTTCATAATGTCTCCCACCGATCTAGGGTAGCTCCTTCAAGCTAGATAGTAGCCCAAATTATTCGAGTTCGTGAGGAATATCCCTTTACTGTAAAGAAATTTTTTAACTCCCTTAACCAAGTCTCAGCTGCATCCCCCTCTCCTTCTCCATTAAACTTGAAGATACATACATTATTTAGATCTCTCACCATATCCTTTTCTAATAGGGTTGTTTTTTAATTTTATTCTATTATTAGTCCCTCAACCCTAGTTGACTTCTGAATCTCTAGCCTACAAATTTTGGTTTTCCATAGTTTCCACCACTTGCCTTAACTGGTCTTGTAATTCAACAACTCTAGTAGTAAGTTCTTCTATTCCCATATTGGTATTTCTTGGATCCTCATTCTGGATATCTTCTTTGACATTACTTTGTTGATTCTATCTATGTGGATGTCTCTCTATCCTTGCCAGAGGTGGTATCTTGATCTAGTTCCAATCAAGAAGAGAATTAGATCCTAGTTTATTCTTTGATTCACTAATTCTCAACCACATTATAGATTTCTTTCTTTCCAATCATTAGAAATCTAATTAGGACACGGTTACAAGTTTATGATGTAGCATTGACACCAAATACCATACTAAGGTATCATAAATGTTCATATCTCCTTAGGACCGATTCCACTTAGATTATAAATGAGCATAGACTCTAGGTTATTCCAATCTCTTTTTTATTAACCTTAAGGAGGATTTCATTGGGTATACTCGAATCCCATTTTACACATAAGAAGCTCTATACTCTCAAATCTAGAGCTTTGATACCAAATGTAACAACCCAAAAATAATAAAATAAGAAAACACATAAACAGAAAGAAAACAATTGATATCTATATATATATATATATTGACCAAGGAGAAGGATTCATAAATCCCTATCCAACCTTAGACTAGCTTAATTTTTAACATACCCTAAGTTTCTCAAGAACTATGCCACATGATATTCCCCTCAAGAAAGTACATTCTGCGTAGGTCTATCTCATTTTATGCACGTAAGTCAATCCATATCATCATTCTTTATGGGCTAGAATTACCACCCTCAATCATTGGAAGGTATGCACACATTTCCATACTACACATAAACCATTATGTGTGGGTATGCTACATGCATTACAATTTAAACTATCAATCTTGTCCTCTGATAAGCTATCATAACTCTTGGTATGAATTTCTAGACCTAGATAACCCATATCCCTAAGGGGTCTTAGGCCCTTAGGTCATCCTCTAAGTTCACCTAGAACTTTCAACTATTAATTCTCTTTTTTTTAAAGAAAACTCATAATAATACCAAGGAGAAATCTAGATACTAAATATAACAAAACAATCAAATTTTAACTAGCATGAGACATTCATTAAAGGGAAGACATGTGATAAATAAATAAATAACATTTCAATCAGAAAGGGTAACAAAATACAATAATAAACAACCCTCATTTAATCCCTTGGGGAAATCTCACCACAAATCTAATCCACTACAAAATTAAGAAATAAACATCCACGTGATGTGGTCTATTGGCAAGGAAACTACTTGCATTATTGGTGATGTGATGTGGGTTCAACCCCCACGATGGATATGTATATGTATAAGAAGTATTTACTCAATAAAAAATTAAGCAAGAAATAAGGTAAAGAGCAAACTTGCAAAGTAGTCCATCTCCTAAATTTGATCCTCCCACTCTTCCGTCAATCAAGTAAGGATAGTAGGGGATCAGGAAACTCATGGATCTATATAGACATGCTTTCAATGTATTTACTCATTTATTTTCCAAATTACAACTATACAATTAACCCAAGTAATTAAAATTTCTAATGCATAGATATTATCATAGAGATTCCCTCTCTATGACCCCTCTCACCCACTTATGAGAGTCATCCTACCATGCATCCCATATTATGCTTTATTTGCGATAAATTATCTAACCCTCATTTAGTAATTAAAGTCCCATACCATTAAATCTTTAAAGTACTGGGTTATTTCATCTTATTTAAATCAAGCAACCATATTTTAGTTTGTACCACAAACATTTCTCATAATTTCATAAAGCAAGGTCTCATACCATCATTTTACAAAATGCATTATAAATATTTTAATTTAACTTAGAATTCTACCACCAAGGGAACCTTCTCACTTAAAGGAGCTTCCTACTCGACTAGAACCAGATAGGAGATTTCTTATCTATCATCCTACGATATCCCAAGATGGTGCTTCTAACAACCATGCTACGTACATATCCCTTTGATTTCAGATGCAATACACAGCTCTTAGCTACAACTAACACAACACCTCAACTTCAATTTTACACACACAACACTTGGCTTTGGCTAACTCATAGATCTTGTATTCCACACCCAACAATGAGCTATAGTTGGTTGCAACATCTAATTATGAGCTACACTTGGCTATAACACTTGACAGTGAACAAATCATGGCTTCAACAACCTACAGTGAGCTATTCTTGACTATGACACCCAATGTGAGCTACACTCAATTGCAACATCCTACAACGAGCTATGCTCGACTATGATATCCAATAGTGAGCTATGCTCGATTATGGCACTTAACTGCAAGATACACTTGACTATGGAATCTAGCCATGAGCTACGCTTGGTTACAACATTCTACAATGAGCTAGGCTTAACTATGGCATCTAACCATGAGCTAAACTTAGCTACAAAATCCTAAAATAAGCTATGCTTATCTATGATACTTAAAAATGAGCTACACTTGACTATGGCATCTAACTAGGAGCTACGCTCATCTACAATATCCTATAGTAAGCTATGCTTGGCTATGACATATAACTATGAGCTACGCTTGACTATGCCATCTAATCACAAGCTACACTCAGTTGCAACATCCTACATCAAGCTACACTTGGATATAAGGAAAAAATAGTGAGCTACCACATATTACAGTGAGCTATGCTTGATTATAGTATACAAAAATGAGCTACGCTCTACTATAATGCAAACAAGAGGGAGCTACCACATCTAATAGTAAGCTATGCTTGACTATGGTATACAACAACAAGCTACCACATCTAAAATGAAGCTATGCTCGACTATGACATACAAAAATGAGCCACCATATCTAACAATGATCTATGCTTGACTATGACATACAACAACAAGCTACCACATAGAGAACCAAGAAAGTAATACCAACATGGTTGTCCGTTCTATTGGTTTCTGTTGGTTGAATGATACGAGTATGAGCACCACTCCTCATTCACCCAACACCTTCCTTTCTCTACTCTACTTGTCTTTCCATTTTGCTGCCCTCTGCTTCTATTTTTCCTTTCTCTTTCCATAGAAACCCTCTATTTCTACTTGAATTTCATATGCCAACCCCTACCATTACTTCTGCACCCCTTCATCAGGTGGTAGAGGAGATGTCCCTTGCTCCTGCCTTTTCATGGCACAACCATCATTAAATTCTTCTTCATCTTCACGTAGAAGGAACCATCCCCTCATTTTGATAGAGCCATTCTTGTGTTAATGGAGCCATACCTTTGCACTAGCTAGACTCTACTATGGGTGGCCCACCCAATTCGAGGTAAGCAAAATAGATTGTTTTATTGATTCTTTTTTTAGACTTATAAAATAATCCACCAACTATCCAAAGGAATGGTTATTTAAAGTGGGATATTATTTTTATTTAAGGATGTGTCCATTTATTACTTAACTTAAATTTACCATTTATTCAAATGAATGGCTACTTAAAATAAGACATTCTTTCTTTTCAAAAATAAATCTATTTATCATTTAATTAAATTTACTATTTTTTTTAAATGAATAACTATTTACAATAAAGCATTTTTTTTAAAAAATCCACCATTTATTTAAATGAATAGCTATCTAGAATAAAGCATTATTTTTTAAAATAAACCCACCATTTATTTAACTAAATAGCTATCTAGAACAAGACATTCTTTTTATCCGGAAAGCTATGAAGATAGTTTGATCAATCCAAATTTCCACATTGATGAGGTTAAGTTCTAATGTAAAAGACAATTAAATATAAGCACAAACAAATATGGAGATCTTTCCATCAATTTAGTCACCTGTATCTGCCTTGATAACTTATGATAGCTACTAGGCCATCAATTTGGGGCTCAAGGTGACTACTTATTGATGATTATCCCTAACCGAATGAATACCTATATGAAGGTATATATCCTTGTTATCTTTGAGCTGCCATATCATCATTTCCTCCAACCTCAAGTACCCTCATCTTTGGTGGAGTACTCAAATTCTTCCACTTACGAGTGCACCTAATCATACACATTGGCAATTTGTTAGTAGTAAAATATCCTTCATTATCTAGTAATATTGCATAACTGCTTTATTGCACAAAAACTGAATATTGAAATTGCGCTAAAAAGGGAGCAATATTTAGCACCTTAAATTTGACCCATTTTCATGAGAACATAAAAATTGTAAAAACATCATGTTTGCGTTTATTACCTCAAAATTTGTGCCTATTTGATGAGTTTGTACTACAACCTCCACAATTGTAGTATGACCTTCTAAATCATAGCATTATTTTGGTCTTACAATAGTTGCGATTGGCGTAGGATATCATCGATTGTAATACGATCTTTCCTAGAAAAAAAAAGTTAAAAAATGGAAAAAAAAACAAAAATTAGTTGAATGATTTTTGTCCCTGCCTATGTAACTGTGGAGAAAATGTGAATTTGAATCCATTCGGCCTCTCCTAGCTTAGAAGAAGTTATAAAAATTAAACCTCCTCCCTATTTTGGAGACTCCTCCCTACTTATTTAACCAGACCCCTCCCTTTGAAATTCTCCTGACTCCTTGCACTTTAGAAAACTTCACATAATTTTACATCGTAGCTCTAGTTATTTCATTAATTGCTTGAAATATCAGAGGACATTGTCGTAGATTGAAGGACTTTGTTGTAGATCGGAGGATACGATATTGTGATCTTAGTACTACTTTACAATTTTGGGATATGATCTCGCTCAAAAGCCTATAATATCGCCTACAATTAGTTTGGGGACAACCTCAAGCTCTGGTTTGTATTTTCTGCTATTCATCTAGTTAATCTATATTGCATTTAGCATTCTTCATCACATAAAGCATTAGATTTAATCATTTGCATTCCTGGAGTTCACCCAATATCATGTAATTGCATATTATAGGTAATTTAGATGCATCTATTTATCAATTCATGTTATTAGTGTTTTCCAATAGCATTCATTAAATTTGAAATATTCTTGCAATATAAATAGAATTATAGATTTTATATTTTCTATCATCTATCCATGCATTGAATATTTTCTATCAAAATCGGATCTATTTGTCTCAGTTTGGAATATGATCCTGCAACATCGTAGTATGATATCACATAATTTCATACGATCTAGACTACATACAAAAATTAGAATCTTCATCAGAAATCTGGATGTAGGTAAGATTTTGAAATCACTTTTTAAGGCACTGTATTGTTCTTCCATACTATATCTTCTATTATTTTTTGTTTATATTTGAATTAAAATTTCATATAGGTTATATTAATTGCATATTGGCCAAAATTAGGTGTATGCGGGATTTGATCAAAACAAATCCCAAACCTAGGCTCAAAAACTACCATAAAATGTTCCTTGGTGAACCCAACCCATTCATCGAAAAATCACCATAAGAGGGTATGAACTCAAGTACCTCTCCTTTGAGGTGTAAACCTATTCTTTACCCATACCCCTTCTAGGTGCGGATCCATCAGCCTGAAGGAAAAGGGTACAAAAATTTTAGAACTACATCAATAATATCTAGGGTTTAAATGCCCCTTGTTTGCTATGAATTCACCATCTTGCCTCACATTCCTCAGAATACTCGATCCATCTATCTTGGAAGTTGACTATGGATTTATGGGCCTCTAGCTAACCCATTTCTAAAATTACATCAAAGGCATGAAGTGGGACTACATAGTAAGCATACTTCCATAGTTTCCCTGGCTAAGAAAATTTCCATCATTGGAAAACATTGGTTTACGGAGTAGGTCTACCAAAATCCATACTCAATATTCCATCTATGAGCTAAATACCATGGCATTTATAGCATATATTTGGCTATATTACAAGAAATGAAACTATTAGGAGCTCTACTATCTATCAAGATATTTACTTGCTTGTTAGAAATATTATATTTTATGACCAATGGAGTGATCTACCCTTCAAGTTTTTGATTCCCAGTTGTAGCATATATATTATGCATTGGTTCCTTTCCTTTAGTACTAGGTGTGCTTTGCCCTAGTCGGTATGGGCACTAGTTATCAAAGTGTGCTTTGGGTCCATCCTTGGGTCCTTGTTACTTGTTTATCTTCTACTCTTCATACTTAATTTCTAGAATAGGGCTAGGTGGCTTCTATGAAGGGTACTTAGCATTATTGGATTTGTGGCCATTCTTATAAAAATTATTTTTAAACTTCTTTTGGCCTCCATTGAATTTCTTTTCTAGATTTTGGGGATTTTTAGCCTTTTGTTCTTGTTTGGCCTCCCACTTTAAAAACTCGTTGTTATTCCTCTTCTTCAATTCCTATCATTCCTGATCAGTCAAGGTTTCATATTTGTAATAGAAATGTGAATTTGCTTTCTTTTCCATGTTATATACCTTTTGCAATGACTTAGGTTCCTGCATCTCTAAATCATGCTTCAACCTTGATTACAATCCATGGGTAAAATTATGAATCCATAATTTCTTGTTATAGGCGGGTATATATTTTAGCAAATTTACTAGCTTCCTATAGTATATCTCCACTGAGTTGTTTCCTTACCTTAGAATGGTGAACTTCTCAAATTTTAGAGCATAGAAATGCTCTGTGAGGAACCTCTTATTGAATATGTCTACAAATTGTTTCCATGGAATGTCTACCGGCTCTATTTTGGTTTCTTCATAATGTCTCCCACCGATCTAGGGTAGCTCCTTCAAGCTAGATAGTAGCCCAAATTATTCGAGTTCGTGAGGAATATCCCTTTACTGTAAAGAAATTTTTTAACTCCCTTAACCAAGTCTCAGCTGCATCCCCCTCTCCTTCTCCATTAAACTTGAAGATACATACATTATTTAGATCTCTCACCATATCCTTTTCTAATAGGGTTGTTTTTTAATTTTATTCTATTATTAGTCCCTCAACCCTAGTTGACTTCTGAATCTCTAGCCTACAAATTTTGGTTTTCCATAGTTTCCACCACTTGCCTTAACTGGTCTTGTAATTCAACAACTCTAGTAGTAAGTTCTTCTATTCCCATATTGGTATTTCTTGGATCCTCATTCTGGATATCTTCTTTGACATTACTTTGTTGATTCTATCTATGTGGATGTCTCTCTATCCTTGCCAGAGGTGGTATCTTGATCTAGTTCCAATCAAGAAGAGAATTAGATCCTAGTTTATTCTTTGATTCACTAATTCTCAACCACATTATAGATTTCTTTCTTTCCAATCATTAGAAATCTAATTAGGACACGGTTACAAGTTTATGATGTAGCATTGACACCAAATACCATACTAAGGTATCATAAATGTTCATATCTCCTTAGGACCGATTCCACTTAGATTATAAATGAGCATAGACTCTAGGTTATTCCAATCTCTTTTTTATTAACCTTAAGGAGGATTTCATGGGGTATACTCGAATCCCATTTTACACATAAGAAGCTCTATACTCTCAAATCTAGAGCTTTGATACCAAATGTAACAACCCAAAAATAATAAAATAAGAAAACACATAAACAGAAAGAAAACAATTGATATCTATATATATATATATATTGACCAAGGAGAAGGATTCATAAATCCCTATCCAACCTTAGACTAGCTTAATTTTTAACATACCCTAAGTTTCTCAAGAACTATGCCACATGATATTCCCCTCAAGCAAGTACATTCTGCGTAGGTCTATCTCATTTTATGCACGTAAGTCAATCCATATCATCATTCTTTATGGGCTAGAATTACCACCCTCAATCATTGGAAGGTATGCACACATATCCATACTACACATAAACCATTATGTGTGGGTATGCTACATGCATTACAATTTAAACTATCAATCTTGTCCTCTGATAAGCTATCATAACTCTTGGTATGAATTTCTAGACCTAGATAACCCATATCCCTAAGGGGTCTTAGGCCCTTAGGTCATCCTCTAAGTTCACCTAGAACTTTCAACTATTAATTCTCTTTTTTTTAAAGAAAACTCATAATAATACCAAGGAGAAATCTAGATACTAAATATAAAAAAACAATCAAATTTTAACTAGCATGAGACATTCATTAAAGGGAAGACATGTGATAAATAAATAAATAACATTTCAATCAGAAAGGGTAACAAAATACAATAATAAACAACCCTCATTTAATCCCTTGGGGAAATCTCACCACAAATCTAATCCACTACAAAATTAAGAAATAAACATCCACGTGATGTGGTCTATTGGCAAGGAAACTACTTGCATTATTGGTGATGTGATGTGGGTTCAACCCCCACGATGGATATGTATATGTATAAGAAGTATTTACTCAATAAAAAATTAAGCAAGAAATAAGGTAAAGAGCAAACTTGCAAAGTAGTCCATCTCCTAAATTTGATCCTCCCACTCTTCCGTCAATCAAGTAAGGATAGTAGGGGATCAGGAAACTCATGGATCTATATAGACATGCTTTCAATGTATTTACTCATTTATTTTCCAAATTACAACTATACAATTAACCCAAGTAATTAAAATTTCTAATGCATAGATATTATCATAGAGATTCCCTCTCTATGACCCCTCTCACCCACTTATGAGAGTCATCCTACCATGCATCCCATATTATGCTTTATTTGCGATAAATTATCTAACCCTCATTTAGTAATTAAAGTCCCATACCATTAAATCTTTAAAGTACTGGGTTATTTCATCTTATTTAAATCAAGCAACCATATTTTAGTTTGTACCACAAACATTTCTCATAATTTCATAAAGCAAGGTCTCATACCATCATTTTACAAAATGCATTATAAATATTTTAATTTAACTTAGAATTCTACCACCAAGGGAACCTTCTCACTTAAAGGAGCTTCCTACTCGACTAGAACCATATAGGAGATTTCTTATCTATCATCCTACGATATCCCAAGATGGTGCTTCTAACAACCATGCTACGTACATATCCCTTTGATTTCAGATGCAATACACAGCTCTTAGCTACAAATAACACAACACCTCAACTTCAATTTTACACACACAACACTTGGCTTTGGCTAACTCATAGATCTTGTATTCCACACCCAACAGTGAGCTATAGTTGGTTGCAACATCTAATTATGAGCTACACTTGGCTATAACACTTGACAGTGAACAAATCATGGCTTCAACAACCTACAGTGAGCTATTCTTGACTATGACACCCAATGTGAGCTACACTCAATTGCAACATCCTACAACGAGCTATGCTCGACTATGATATCCAATAGTGAGCTATGCTCGATTATGGCACTTAACTGCAAGATACACTTGACTATGGAATCTAGCCATGAGCTACGCTTGGTTACAACATTCTACAATGAGCTAGGCTTAACTATGGCATCTAACCATGAGCTAAACTTAGCTACAAAATCCTAAAATAAGCTATGCTTATCTATGATACTTAAAAATGAGCTACACTTGACTATGGCATCTAACTAGGATCTACGCTCATCTACAATATCCTATAGTAAGCTATGCTTGGCTATGACATATAACTATGAGCTACGCTTGACTATGCCATCTAATCACAAGCTACACTCAGTTGCAACATCCTACATCAAGCTACACTTGGATATAAGGAAAAAATAGTGAGCTACCACATATTACAGTGAGCTATGCTTGATTATAGTATACAAAAATGAGCTACGCTCTACTATAATGCAAACAAGAGGGAGCTACCACATCTAATAGTAAGCTATGCTTGACTATGGTATACAACAACAAGCTACCACATCTAAAATGAAGCTATGCTCGACTATGACATACAAAAATGAGCCACCATATCTAACAATGATCTATGCTTGACTATGACATACAACAACAAGCTACCACATAGAGAACCAAGAAAGTAATACCAACATGGTTGTCCTTTCTATTGGTTTCTGTTGGTTGAATGATACGAGTATGAGCACCACTCCTCATTCACCCAACACCTTCCTTTCTCTACTCTACTTGTCTTTCCATTTTGCTGCCCTCTGCTTCTATTTTTCCTTTCTCTTTCCATAGAAACCCTCTATTTCTCCTTGAATTTCATATGCCAACCCCTACCATTACTTCTGCACCCCTTCATCAGGTGGTAGAGGAGATGTCCCTTGCTCCTGCCTTTTCATGGCACAACCATCATTAAATTCTTCTTCATCTTCACGTAGAAGGAACCATCCCCTCATTTTGATAGAGCCATTCTTGTGTTAATGGAGCCATACCTTTGCACTAGCTAGACTCTACTATGGGTGGCCCACCCAATTCGAGGTAAGCAAAATAGATTGTTTTATTGATTCTTTTTTTTAGACTTATAAAATAATCCACCAACTATCCAAAGGAATGGTTATTTAAAGTGGGATATTATTTTTATTTAAGGATGTGTCCATTTATTACTTAACTTAAATTTACCATTTATTCAAATGAATGGCTACTTAAAATAAGACATTCTTTCTTTTCAAAAATAAATCTATTTATCATTTAATTAAATTTACTATTTTTTTTAAATGAATAACTATTTACAATAAAGCATTTTTTTTAAAAAATCCACCATTTATTTAAATGAATAGCTATCTAGAATAAAGCATTATTTTTTAAAATAAACCCACCATTTATTTAACTAAATAGCTATCTAGAACAAGACATTCTTTTTATCCGGAAAGCTATGAAGATAGTTTGATCAATCCAAATTTCCACATTGATGAGGTTAAGTTCTAATGTAAAAGACAATTAAATATAAGCACAAACAAATATGGAGATCTTTCCATCAATTTAGTCACCTGTATCTGCCTTGATAACTTATGATAGCTACTAGGCCATCAATTTGGGGCTCAAGGTGACTACTTATTGATGATTATCCCTAACCGAATGAATACCTATATGAAGGTATATATCCTTGTTATCTTTGAGCTGCCATATCATCATTTCCTCCAACCTCAAGTACCCTCATCTTTGGTGGAGTACTCAAATTCTTCCACTTACGAGTGCACCTAATCATACACATTGGCAATTTGTTAGTAGTAAAATATCCTTCATTATCTAGTAATATTGCATAACTGCTTTATTGCACAAAAACTGAATATTGAAATTGCGCTAAAAAGGGAGCAATATGTAGCACCTTAAATTTGACCCATTTTCATGAGAACATAAAAATTGTAAAAACATCATGTTTGCGTTTATTACCTCAAAATTTGTGCCTATTTGATGAGTTTGTACTACAACCTCCACAATTGTAGTATGACCTTCTAAATCATAGCATTATTTTGGTCTTACAATAGTTGCGATTGGCGTAGGATATCATCGATTGTAATACGATCTTTCCTAGAAAAAAAAAGTTAAAAAATGGAAAAAAAAACAAAAATTAGTTGAATGATTTTTGTCCCTGCCTATGTAACTGTGGAGAAAATGTGAATTTGAATCCATTCGGCCTCTCCTAGCTTAGAAGAAGTTATAAAAATTAAACCTCCTCCCTATTTTGGAGACTCCTCCCTACTTATTTAACCAGACCCCTCCCTTTGAAATTCTCCTGACTCCTTGCACTTTAGAAAACTTCACATAATTTTACATCGTAGCTCTAGTTATTTCATTAATTGCTTGAAATATCAGAGGACATTGTCGTAGATTGAAGGACTTTGTTGTAGATCGGAGGATACGATATTGTGATCTTAGTACTACTTTACAATTTTGGGATATGATCTCGCTCAAAAGCCTATAATATCGCCTACAATTAGTTTGGGGACAACCTCAAGCTCTGGTTTGTATTTTCTGCTATTCATCTAGTTAATCTATATTGCATTTAGCATTCTTCATCACATAAAGCATTAGATTTAATCATTTGCATTCCTGGAGTTCACCCAATATCATGTAATTGCATATTATAGGTAATTTAGATGCATCTATTTATCAATTCATGTTATTAGTGTTTTCCAATAGCATTCATTAAATTTGAAATATTCTTGCAATATAAATAGAATTATAGATTTTATATTTTCTATCATCTATCCATGCATTGAATATTTTCTATCAAAATCGGATCTATTTGTCTCAGTTTGGAATATGATCCTGCAACATCGTAGTATGATATCACATAATTTCATACGATCTAGACTACATACAAAAATTAGAATCTTCATCAGAAATCTGGATGTAGGTAAGATTTTGAAATCACTTTTTAAGGCACTGTATTGTTCTTCCATACTATATCTTCTATTATTTTTTGTTTATATTTGAATTAAAATTTCATATAGGTTATATTAATTGCATATTGGCCAAAATTAGGTGTATGCGGGATTTGATCAAAACAAATCCCAAACCTAGGCTCAAAAACTACCATAAAATGTTCCTTGGTGAACCCAACCCATTCATCGAAAAATCACCATAAGAGGGTATGAACTCAAGTACCTCTCCTTTGAGGTGTAAACCTATTCTTTACCCATACCCCTTCTAGGTGCGGATCCATCAGCCTGAAGGAAAAGGGTACAAAAATTTTAGAACTACATCAATAATATCTAGGGTTTAAATGCCCCTTGTTTGCTATGAATTCACCATCTTGCCTCACATTCCTCAGAATACTCGATCCATCTATCTTGGAAGTTGACTATGGATTTATGGGCCTCTAGCTAACCCATTTCTAAAATTACATCAAAGGCATGAAGTGGGACTACATAGTAAGCATACTTCCATAGTTTCCCTGGCTAAGAAAATTTCCATCATTGGAAAACATTGGTTTACGGAGTAGGTCTACCAAAATCCATACTCAATATTCCATCTATGAGCTAAATACCATGGCATTTATAGCATATATTTGGCTATATTACAAGAAATGAAACTATTAGGAGCTCTACTATCTATCAAGATATTTACTTGCTTGTTAGAAATATTATATTTTATGACCAATGGAGTGATCTACCCTTCAAGTTTTTGATTCCCAGTTGTAGCATATATATTATGCATTGGTTCCTTTCCTTTAGTACTAGGTGTGCTTTGCCCTAGTCGGTATGGGCACTAGTTATCAAAGTGTGCTTTGGGTCCATCCTTGGGTCCTTGTTACTTGTTTATCTTCTACTCTTCATACTTAATTTCTAGAATAGGGCTAGGTGGCTTCTATGAAGGGTACTTAGCATTATTGGATTTGTGGCCATTCTTATAAAAATTATTTTTAAACTTCTTTTGGCCTCCATTGAATTTCTTTTCTAGATTTTGGGGATTTTTAGCCTTTTGTTCTTGTTTGGCCTCCCACTTTAAAAACTCGTTGTTATTCCTCTTCTTCAATTTCTATCATTCCTGATCAGTCAAGGTTTCATATTTGTAATAGAAATGTGAATTTGCTTTCTTTTCCATGTTATATACCTTTTGCAATGACTTAGGTTCCTGCATCTCTAAATCATGCTTCAGCCTTGATTACAATCCATGGGTAAAATTATGAATCCATAATTTCTTGTTATAGGCGGGTATATATTTTAGCAAATTTACTAGCTTCCTATAGTATATCTCCACTGAGTTGTTTCCTTACCTTAGAATGGTGAACTTCTCAAATTTTAGAGCATAGAAATGCTCTGTGAGGAACCTCTTATTGAATATGTCTACAAATTGTTTCCATGGAATGTCTACCGGCTCTATTTTGGTTTCTTCATAATGTCTCCCACCGATCTAGGGTAGCTCCTTCAAGCTAGATAGTAGCCCAAATTATTCGAGTTCGTGAGGAATATCCCTTTACTGTAAAGAAATTTTTTAACTCCCTTAACCAAGTCTCAGCTGCATCCCCCTCTCCTTCTCCATTAAACTTGAAGATACATACATTATTTAGATCTCTCACCATATCCTTTTCTAATAGGGTTGTTTTTTAATTTTATTCTATTATTAGTCCCTCAACCCTAGTTGACTTCTGAATCTCTAGCCTACAAATTTTGGTTTTCCATAGTTTCCACCACTTGCCTTAACTGGTCTTGTAATTCAACAATTCTAGTAGTAAGTTCTTCTATTCCCATATTGGTATTTCTTGGATCCTCATTCTGGATATCTTCTTTGACATTACTTTGTTGATTCTATCTATGTGGATGTCTCTCTATCCTTGCCAGAGGTGGTATCTTGATCTAGTTCCAATCAAGAAGAGAATTAGATCCTAGTTTATTCTTTGATTCACTAATTCTCAACCACATTATAGATTTCTTTCTTTCCAATCATTAGAAATCTAATTAGGACACGGTTACAAGTTTATGATGTAGCATTGACACCAAATACCATACTAAGGTATCATAAATGTTCATATCTCCTTAGGACCGATTCCACTTAGATTATAAATGAGCATAGACTCTAGGTTATTCCAATCTCTTTTTTATTAACCTTAAGGAGGATTTCATTGGGTATACTCGAATCCCATTTTACACATAAGAAGCTCTATACTCTCAAATCTAGAGCTTTGATACCAAATGTAACAACCCAAAAATAATAAAATAAGAAAACACATAAACAGAAAGAAAACAATTGATATCTATATATATATATATATTGACCAAGGAGAAGGATTCATAAATCCCTATCCAACCTTAGACTAGCTTAATTTTTAACATACCCTAAGTTTCTCAAGAACTATGCCACATGATATTCCCCTCAAGCAAGTACATTCTGCGTAGGTCTATCTCATTTTATGCACGTAAGTCAATCCATATCATCATTCTTTATGGGCTAGAATTACCACCCTCAATCATTGGAAGGTATGCACACATATCCATACTACACATAAACCATTATGTGTGGGTATGCTACATGCATTACAATTTAAACTATCAATCTTGTCCTCTGATAAGCTATCATAACTCTTGGTATGAATTTATAGACCTAGATAACCCATATCCCTAAGGGGTCTTAGGCCCTTAGGTCATCCTCTAAGTTCACCTAGAACTTTCAACTATTAATTCTCTTTTTTTTAAAGAAAACTCATAATAATACCAAGGAGAAATCTAGATACTAAATATAAAAAAACAATCAAATTTTAACTAGCATGAGACATTCATTAAAGGGAAGACATGTGATAAATAAATAAATAACATTTCAATCAGAAAGGGTAACAAAATACAATAATAAACAACCCTCATTTAATCCCTTGGGGAAATCTCACCACAAATCTAATCCACTACAAAATTAAGAAATAAACATCCACGTGATGTGGTCTATTGGCAAGGAAACTACTTGCATTATTGGTGATGTGATGTGGGTTCAACCCCCACGATGGATATGTATATGTATAAGAAGTATTTACTCAATAAAAAATTAAGCAAGAAATAAGGTAAAGAGCAAACTTGCAAAGTAGTCCATCTCCTAAATTTGATCCTCCCACTCTTCCGTCAATCAAGTAAGGATAGTAGGGGATCAGGAAACTCATGGATCTATATAGACATGCTTTCAATGTATTTACTCATTTATTTTCCAAATTACAACTATACAATTAACCCAAGTAATTAAAATTTCTAATGCATAGATATTATCATAGAGATTCCCTCTCTATGACCCCTCTCACCCACTTATGAGAGTCATCCTACCATGCATCCCATATTATGCTTTATTTGCGATAAATTATCTAACCCTCATTTAGTAATTAAAGTCCCATACCATTAAATCTTTAAAGTACTGGGTTATTTCATCTTATTTAAATCAAGCAACCATATTTTAGTTTGTACCACAAACATTTCTCATAATTTCATAAAGCAAGGTCTCATACCATCATTTTACAAAATGCATTATAAATATTTTAATTTAACTTAGAATTCTACCACCAAGGGAACCTTCTCACTTAAAGGAGCTTCCTACTCGACTAGAACCAGATAGGAGATTTCTTATCTATCATCCTACGATATCCCAAGATGGTGCTTCTAACAACCATGCTACGTACATATCCCTTTGATTTCAGATGCAATACACAGCTCTTAGCTACAAATAACACAACACCTCAACTTCAATTTTACACACACAACACTTGGCTTTGGCTAACTCATAGATCTTGTATTCCACACCCAACAGTGAGCTATAGTTGGTTGCAACATCTAATTATGAGCTACACTTGGCTATAACACTTGACAGTGAACAAATCATGGCTTCAACAACCTACAGTGAGCTATTCTTGACTATGACACCCAATGTGAGCTACACTCAATTGCAACATCCTACAACGAGCTATGCTCGACTATGATATCCAATAGTGAGCTATGCTCGATTATGGCACTTAACTGCAAGATACACTTGACTATGGAATCTAGCCATGAGCTACGCTTGGTTACAACATTCTACAATGAGCTAGGCTTAACTATGGCATCTAACCATGAGCTAAACTTAGCTACAAAATCCTAAAATAAGCTATGCTTATCTATGATACTTAAAAATGAGCTACACTTGACTATGGCATCTAACTAGGATCTACGCTCATCTACAATATCCTATAGTAAGCTATGCTTGGCTATGACATATAACTATGAGCTACGCTTGACTATGCCATCTAATCACAAGCTACACTCAGTTGCAACATCCTACATCAAGCTACACTTGGATATAAGGAAAAAATAGTGAGCTACCACATATTACAGTGAGCTATGCTTGATTATAGTATACAAAAATGAGCTACGCTCTACTATAATGCAAACAAGAGGGAGCTACCACATCTAATAGTAAGCTATGCTTGACTATGGTATACAACAACAAGCTACCACATCTAAAATGAAGCTATGCTCGACTATGACATACAAAAATGAGCCACCATATCTAACAATGATCTATGCTTGACTATGACATACAACAACAAGCTACCACATAGAGAACCAAGAAAGTAATACCAACATGGTTGTCCATTCTATTGGTTTCTGTTGGTTGAATGATACGAGTATGAGCACCACTCCTCATTCACCCAACACCTTCCTTTCTCTACTCTACTTGTCTTTCCATTTTGCTGCCCTCTGCTTCTATTTTTCCTTTCTCTTTCCATAGAAACCCTCTATTTCTCCTTGAATTTCATATGCCAACCCCTACCATTACTTCTGCACCCCTTCATCAGGTGGTAGAGGAGATGTCCCTTGCTCCTGCCTTTTCATGGCACAACCATCATTAAATTCTTCTTCATCTTCACGTAGAAGGAACCATCCCCTCATTTTGATAGAGCCATTCTTGTGTTAATGGAGCCATACCTTTGCACTAGCTAGACTCTACTATGGGTGGCCCACCCAATTCGAGGTAAGCAAAATAGATTGTTTTATTGATTCTTTTTTTTAGACTTATAAAATAATCCACCAACTATCCAAAGGAATGGTTATTTAAAGTGGGATATTATTTTTATTTAAGGATGTGTCCATTTATTACTTAACTTAAATTTACCATTTATTCAAATGAATGGCTACTTAAAATAAGACATTCTTTCTTTTCAAAAATAAATCTATTTATCATTTAATTAAATTTACTATTTTTTTTAAATGAATAACTATTTACAATAAAGCATTTTTTTTAAAAAATCCACCATTTATTTAAATGAATAGCTATCTAGAATAAAGCATTATTTTTTAAAATAAACCCACCATTTATTTAACTAAATAGCTATCTAGAACAAGACATTCTTTTTATCCGGAAAGCTATGAAGATAGTTTGATCAATCCAAATTTCCACATTGATGAGGTTAAGTTCTAATGTAAAAGACAATTAAATATAAGCACAAACAAATATGGAGATCTTTCCATCAATTTAGTCACCTGTATCTGCCTTGATAACTTATGATAGCTACTAGGCCATCAATTTGGGGCTCAAGGTGACTACTTATTGATGATTATCCCTAACCGAATGAATACCTATATGAAGGTATATATCCTTGTTATCTTTGAGCTGCCATATCATCATTTCCTCCAACCTCAAGTACCCTCATCTTTGGTGGAGTACTCAAATTCTTCCACTTACGAGTGCACCTAATCATACACATTGGCAATTTGTTAGTAGTAAAATATCCTTCATTATCTAGTAATATTGCATAACTGCTTTATTGCACAAAAACCGAGTATTGAAATTGCGCTAAAAAGGGAGCAATATGTAGCACCTTAAATTTGACCCATTTTCATGAGAACATAAAAATTGTAAAAACATCATGTTTGCGTTTATTACCTCAAAATTTGTGCCTATTTGATGAGTTTGTACTACAACCTCCACAATTGTAGTATGACCTTCTAAATCATAGCATTATTTTGGTCTTACAATAGTTGCGATTGGCGTAGGATATCATCGATTGTAATACGATCTTGCCTAGAAAAAAAAAGTTAAAAAATGGAAAAAAAAACAAAAATTAGTTGAATGATTTTTGTCCCTGCCTATGTAACTGTGGAGAAAATGTGAATTTGAATCCATTCGGCCTCTCCTAGCTTAGAAGAAGTTATAAAAATTAAACCTCCTCCCTATTTTGGAGACTCCTCCCTACTTATTTAACCAGACCCCTCCCTTTGAAATTCTCCTGACTCCTTGCACTTTAGAAAACTTCACATAATTTTACATCGTAGCTCTAGTTATTTCATTAATTGCTTGAAATATCAGAGGACATTGTCGTAGATTGAAGGACTTTGTTGTAGATCGGAGGATACGATATTGTGATCTTAGTACTACTTTACAATTTTGGGATATGATCTCGCTCAAAAGCCTATAATATCGCCTACAATTAGTTTGGGGACAACCTCAAGCTCTGGTTTGTATTTTCTGCTATTCATCTAGTTAATCTATATTGCATTTAGCATTCTTCATCACATAAAGCATTAGATTTAATCATTTGCATTCCCTGGAGTTCACCCAATATCATGTAATTGCATATTATAGGTAATTTAGATGCATCTATTTATCAATTCATGTTATTAGTGTTTTCCAATAGCATTCATTAAATTTGAAATATTCTTGCAATATAAATAGAATTATAGATTTTATATTTTCTATCATCTATCCATGCATTGAATATTTTCTATCAAAATCGGATCTATTTGTCTCAGTTTGGAATATGATCCTGCAACATCGTAGTATGATATCACATAATTTCATACGATCTAGACTACATACAAAAATTAGAATCTTCATCAGAAATCTGGATGTAGGTAAGATTTTGAAATCACTTTTTAAGGCACTGTATTGTTCTTCCATACTATATCTTCTATTATTTTTTGTTTATATTTGAATTAAAATTTCATATAGGTTATATTAATTGCATATTGGCCAAAATTAGGTGTATGCGGGATTTGATCAAAACAAATCCCAAACCTAGGCTCAAAAAATACCATAAAATGTTCCTTGGTGAACCCAACCCATTCATCGAAAAATCACCATAAGAGGGTATGAACTCAAGTACCTCTCCTTTGAGGTGTAAACCTATTCTTTACCCATACCCCTTCTAGGTGCGGATCCATCAGCCTGAAGGAAAAGGGTACAAAAATTTTAGAACTACATCAATAATATCTAGGGTTTAAATGCCCCATGTTTGCTATGAATTCACCATCTTGCCTCACATTCCTCAGAATACTCGATCCATCTATCTTGGAAGTTGACTATGGATTTATGGGCCTCTAGCTAACCCATTTCTAAAATTACATCAAAGGCATGAAGTGGGACTACATAGTAAGCATACTTCCATAGTTTCCCTGGCTAAGAAAATTTCCATCATTGGAAAACATTGGTTTACGGAGTAGGTCTACCAAAATCCATACTCAATATTCCATCTATGAGCTAAATACCATGGCATTTATAGCATATATTTGGCTATATTACAAGAAATGAAACTATTAGGAGCTCTACTATCTATCAAGATATTTACTTGCTTGTTAGAAATATTATATTTTATGACCAATGGAGTGATCTACCCTTCAAGTTTTTGATTCCCAGTTGTAGCATATATATTATGCATTGGTTCCTTTCCTTTAGTACTAGGTGTGCTTTGCCCTAGTCGGTATGGGCACTAGTTATCAAAGTGTGCTTTGGGTCCATCCTTGGGTCCTTGTTACTTGTTTATCTTCTACTCTTCATACTTAATTTCTAGAATAGGGCTAGGTGGCTTCTATGAAGGGTACTTAGCATTATTGGATTTGTGGCCATTCTTATAAAAATTATTTTTAAACTTCTTTTGGCCTCCATTGAATTTCTTTTCTAGATTTTGGGGATTTTTAGCCTTTTGTTCTTGTTTGGCCTCCCACTTTAAAAACTCGTTGTTATTCCTCTTCTTCAATTCCTATCATTCCTGATCAGTCAAGGTTTCATATTTGTAATAGAAATGTGAATTTGCTTTCTTTTCCATGTTATATACCTTTTGCAATGACTTAGGTTCCTGCATCTCTAAATCATGCTTCAGCCTTGATTACAATCCATGGGTAAAATTATGAATCCATAATTTCTTGTTATAGGCGGGTATATATTTTAGCAAATTTACTAGCTTCCTATAGTATATCTCCACTGAGTTGTTTCCTTACCTTAGAATGGTGAACTTCTCAAATTTTAGAGCATAGAAATGCTCTGTGAGGAACCTCTTATTGAATATGTCTACAAATTGTTTCCATGGAATGTCTACCGGCTCTATTTTGGTTTCTTCATAATGTCTCCCACCGATCTAGGGTAGCTCCTTCAAGCTAGATAGTAGCCCAAATTATTCGAGTTCGTGAGGAATATCCCTTTACTGTAAAGAAATTTTTTAACTCCCTTAACCAAGTATCAGCTGCATCCCCCTCTCCTTCTCCATTAAACTTGAAGATACATACATTATTTAGATCTCTCACCATATCCTTTTCTAATAGGGTTGTTTTTTAATTTTATTCTATTATTAGTCCCTCAACCCTAGTTGACTTCTGAATCTCTAGCCTACAAATTTTGGTTTTCCATAGTTTCCACCACTTGCCTTAACTGGTCTTGTAATTCAACAACTCTAGTAGTAAGTTCTTCTATTCCCATATTGGTATTTCTTGGATCCTCATTCTGGATATCTTCTTTGACATTACTTTGTTGATTCTATCTATGTGGATGTCTCTCTATCCTTGCCAGAGGTGGTATCTTGATCTAGTTCCAATCAAGAAGAGAATTAGATCCTAGTTTATTCTTTGATTCACTAATTCTCAACCACATTATAGATTTCTTTCTTTCCAATCATTAGAAATCTAATTAGGACACGGTTACAAGTTTATGATGTAGCATTGACACCAAATACCATACTAAGGTATCATAAATGTTCATATCTCCTTAGGACCGATTCCACTTAGATTATAAATGAGCATAGACTCTAGGTTATTCCAATCTCTTTTTTATTAACCTTAAGGAGGATTTCATTGGGTATACTCGAATCCCATTTTACACATAAGAAGCTCTATACTCTCAAATCTAGAGCTTTGATACCAAATGTAACAACCCAAAAATAATAAAATAAGAAAACACATAAACAGAAAGAAAACAATTGATATCTATATATATATATATATATTGACCAAGGAGAAGGATTCATAAATCCCTATCCAACCTTAGACTAGCTTAATTTTTAACATACCCTAAGTTTCTCAAGAACTATGCCACATGATATTCCCCTCAAGCAAGTACATTCTGCGTAGGTCTATATCATTTTATGCACGTAAGTCAATCCATATCATCATTCTTTATGGGCTAGAATTACCACCCTCAATCATTGGAAGGTATGCACACATATCCATACTACACATAAACCATTATGTGTGGGTATGCTACATGCATTACAATTTAAACTATCAATCTTGTCCTCTGATAAGCTATCATAACTCTTGGTATGAATTTCTAGACCTAGATAACCCATATCCCTAAGGGGTCTTAGGCCCTTAGGTCATCCTCTAAGTTCACCTAGAACTTTCAACTATTAATTCTCTTTTTTTTAAAGAAAACTCATAATAATACCAAGGAGAAATCTAGATACTAAATATAACAAAACAATCAAATTTTAACTAGCATGAGACATTCATTAAAGGGAAGACATGTGATAAATAAATAAATAACATTTCAATCAGAAAGGGTAACAAAATACAATAATAAACAACCCTCATTTAATCCCTTGGGGAAATCTCACCACAAATCTAATCCACTACAAAATTAAGAAATAAACATCCACGTGATGTGGTCTATTGGCAAGGAAACTACTTGCATTATTGGTGATGTGATGTGGGTTCAACCCCCACGATGGATATGTATATGTATAAGAAGTATTTACTCAATAAAAAATTAAGCAAGAAATAAGGTAAAGAGCAAACTTGCAAAGTAGTCCATCTCCTAAATTTGATCCTCCCACTCTTCCGTCAATCAAGTAAGGATAGTAGGGGATCAGGAAACTCATGGATCTATATAGACATGCTTTCAATGTATTTACTCATTTATTTTCCAAATTACAACTATACAATTAACCCAAGTAATTAAAATTTCTAATGCATAGATATTATCATAGAGATTCCCTCTCTATGACCCCTCTCACCCACTTATGAGAGTCATCCTACCATGCATCCCATATTATGCTTTATTTGCGATAAATTATCTAACCCTCATTTAGTAATTAAAGTCCCATACCATTAAATCTTTAAAGTACTGGGTTATTTCATCTTATTTAAATCAAGCAACCATATTTTAGTTTGTACCACAAACATTTCTCATAATTTCATAAAGCAAGGTCTCATACCATCATTTTACAAAATGCATTATAAATATTTTAATTTAACTTAGAATTCTACCACCAAGGGAACCTTCTCACTTAAAGGAGCTTCCTACTCGACTAGAACCAGATAGGAGATTTCTTATCTATCATCCTACGATATCCCAAGATGGTGCTTCTAACAACCATGCTACGTACATATCCCTTTGATTTCAGATGCAATACACAGCTCTTAGCTACAACTAACACAACACCTCAACTTCAATTTTACACACACAACACTTGGCTTTGGCTAACTCATAGATCTTGTATTCCACACCCAACAGTGAGCTATAGTTGGTTGCAACATCTAATTATGAGCTACACTTGGCTATAACACTTGACAGTGAAAAAATCATGGCTTCAACAACCTACAGTGAGCTATTCTTGACTATGACACCCAATGTGAGCTACACTCAATTGCAACATCCTACAACGAGCTATGCTCGACTATGATATCCAATAGTGAGCTATGCTCGATTATGGCACTTAACTGCAAGATACACTTGACTATGGAATCTAGCCATGAGCTACGCTTGGTTACAACATTCTACAATGAGCTAGGCTTAACTATGGCATCTAACCATGAGCTAAACTTAGCTACAAAATCCTAAAATAAGCTATGCTTATCTATGATACTTAAAAATGAGCTACACTTGACTATGGCATCTAACTAGGAGCTACGCTCATCTACAATATCCTATAGTAAGCTATGCTTGGCTATGACATATAACTATGAGCTACGCTTGACTATGCCATCTAATCACAAGCTACACTCAGTTGCAACATCCTACATCAAGCTACACTTGGATATAAGGAAAAAATAGTGAGCTACCACATATTACAGTGAGCTATGCTTGATTATAGTATACAAAAATGAGCTACGCTCTACTATAATGCAAACAAGAGGGAGCTACCACATCTAATAGTAAGCTATGCTTGACTATGGTATACAACAACAAGCTACCACATCTAAAATGAAGCTATGCTCGACTATGACATACAAAAATGAGCCACCATATCTAACAATGATCTATGCTTGACTATGACATACAACAACAAGCTACCACATAGAGAACCAAGAAAGTAATACCAACATGGTTGTCCGTTCTATTGGTTTCTGTTGGTTGAATGATACGAGTATGAGCACCACTCCTCATTCACCCAACACCTTCCTTTCTCTACTCTACTTGTCTTTCCATTTTGCTGCCCTCTGCTTCTATTTTTCCTTTCTCTTTCCATAGAAACCCTCTATTTCTCCTTGAATTTCATATGCCAACCCCTACCATTACTTCTGCACCCCTTCATCAGGTGGTAGAGGAGATGTCCCTTGCTCCTGCCTTTTCATGGCACAACCATCATTAAATTCTTCTTCATCTTCACGTAGAAGGAACCATCCCCTCATTTTGATAGAGCCATTCTTGTGTTAATGGAGCCATACCTTTGCACTAGCTAGACTCTACTATGGGTGGCCCACCCAATTCGAGGTAAGCAAAATAGATTGTTTTATTGATTCTTTTTTTAGACTTATAAAATAATCCACCAACTATCCAAAGGAATGGTTATTTAAAGTGGGATATTATTTTTATTTAAGGATGTGTCCATTTATTACTTAACTTAAATTTACCATTTATTCAAATGAATGGCTACTTAAAATAAGACATTCTTTCTTTTCAAAAATAAATCTATTTATCATTTAATTAAATTTACTATTTTTTTTAAATGAATAACTATTTACAATAAAGCATTTTTTTTAAAAAATCCACCATTTATTTAAATGAATAGCTATCTAGAATAAAGCATTATTTTTTAAAATAAACCCACCATTTATTTAACTAAATAGATATCTAGAACAAGACATTCTTTTTATCCGGAAAGCTATGAAGATAGTTTGATCAATCCAAATTTCCACATTGATGAGGTTAAGTTCTAATGTAAAAGACAATTAAATATAAGCACAAACAAATATGGAGATCTTTCCATCAATTTAGTCACCTGTATCTGCCTTGATAACTTATGATAGCTACTAGGCCATCAATTTGGGGCTCAAGGTGACTACTTATTGATGATTATCCCTAACCGAATGAATACCTATATGAAGGTATATATCCTTGTTATCTTTGAGCTGCCATATCATCATTTCCTCCAACCTCAAGTACCCTCATCTTTGGTGGAGTACTCAAATTCTTCCACTTACGAGTGCACCTAATCATACACATTGGCAATTTGTTAGTAGTAAAATATCCTTCATTATCTAGTAATATTGCATAACTGCTTTATTGCACAAAAACTGAATATTGAAATTGCGCTAAAAAGGGAGCAATATGTAGCACCTTAAATTTGACCCATTTTCATGAGAACATAAAAATTGTAAAAACATCATGTTTGCGTTTATTACCTCAAAATTTGTGCCTATTTGATGAGTTTGTACTACAACCTCCACAATTGTAGTATGACCTTCTAAATCATAGCATTATTTTGGTCTTACAATAGTTGCGATTGGCGTAGGATATCATCGATTGTAATACGATCTTGCCTAGAAAAAAAAAGTTAAAAAATGGAAAAAAAAACAAAAATTAGTTGAATGATTTTTTTCCCTGCCTATGTAACTGTGGAGAAAATGTGAATTTGAATCCATTCGGCCTCTCCTAGCTTAGAAGAAGTTATAAAAATTAAACCTCCTCCCTATTTTGGAGACTCCTCCCTACTTATTTAACCAGACCCCTCCCTTTGAAATTCTCCTGACTCCTTGCACTTTAGAAAACTTCACATAATTTTACATCGTAGCTCTAGTTATTTCATTAATTGCTTGAAATATCAGAGGACATTGTCGTAGATTGAAGGACTTTGTTGTAGATCGGAGGATACGATATTGTGATCTTAGTACTACTTTACAATTTTGGGATATGATCTCGCTCAAAAGCCTATAATATCGCCTACAATTAGTTTGGGGACAACCTCAAGCTCTGGTTTGTATTTTCTGCTATTCATCTAGTTAATCTATATTGCATTTAGCATTCTTCATCACATAAAGCATTAGATTTAATCATTTGCATTCCCGAAGTTCACCCAATATCATGTAATTGCATATTATAGGTAATTTAGATGCATCTATTTATCAATTCATGTTATTAGTGTTTTCCAATAGCATTCATTAAATTTGAAATATTCTTGCAATATAAATAGAATTATAGATTTTATATTTTCTATCATCTATCCATGCATTGAATATTTTCTATCAAAATCGGATCTATTTGTCTCAGTTTGGAATATGATCCTGCAACATCGTAGTATGATATCACATAATTTCATACGATCTAGACTACATACAAAAATTAGAATCTTCATCAGAAATCTGGATGTAGGTAAGATTTTGAAATCACTTTTTAAGGCACTGTATTGTTCTTCCATACTATATCTTCTATTATTTTTTGTTTATATTTGAATTAAAATTTCATATAGGTTATATTAATTGCATATTGGCCAAAATTAGGTGTATGCGGGATTTGATCAAAACAAATCCCAAACCTAGGCTCAAAAAATACCATAAAATGTTCCTTGGTGAACCCAACCCATTCATCGAAAAATCACCATAAGAGGGTATGAACTCAAGTACCTCTCCTTTGAGGTGTAAACCTATTCTTTACCCATACCCCTTCTAGGTGCGGATCCATCAGCCTGAAGGAAAAGGGTACAAAAATTTTAGAACTACATCAATAATATCTAGGGTTTAAATGCCCCATGTTTGCTATGAATTCACCATCTTGCCTCACATTCCTCAGAATACTCGATCCATCTATCTTGGAAGTTGACTATGGATTTATGGGCCTCTAGCTAACCCATTTCTAAAATTACATCAAAGGCATGAAGTGGGACTACATAGTAAGCATACTTCCATAGTTTCCCTGGCTAAGAAAATTTCCATCATTGGAAAACATTGGTTTACGGAGTAGGTCTACCAAAATCCATACTCAATATTCCATCTATGAGCTAAATACCATGGCATTTATAGCATATATTTGGCTATATTACAAGAAATGAAACTATTAGGAGCTCTACTATCTATCAAGATATTTACTTGCTTGTTAGAAATATTATATTTTATGACCAATGGAGTGATCTACCCTTCAAGTTTTTGATTCCCAGTTGTAGCATATATATTATGCATTGGTTCCTTTCCTTTAGTACTAGGTGTGCTTTGCCCTAGTCGGTATGGGCACTAGTTATCAAAGTGTGCTTTGGGTCCATCCTTGGGTCCTTGTTACTTGTTTATCTTCTACTCTTCATACTTAATTTCTAGAATAGGGCTAGGTGGCTTCTATGAAGGGTACTTAGCATTATTGGATTTGTGGCCATTCTTATAAAAATTATTTTTAAACTTCTTTTGGCCTCCATTGAATTTCTTTTCTAGATTTTGGGGATTTTTAGCCTTTTGTTCTTGTTTGGCCTCCCACTTTAAAAACTTGTTGTTATTCCTCTTCTTCAATTCCTATCATTCCTGATCAGTCAAGGTTTCATATTTGTAATAGAAATGTGAATTTGCTTTCTTTTCCATGTTATATACCTTTTGCAATGACTTAGGTTCCTGCATCTCTAAATCATGCTTCAGCCTTGATTACAATCCATGGGTAAAATTATGAATCCATAATTTCTTGTTATAGGCGGGTATATATTTTAGCAAATTTACTAGCTTCCTATAGTATATCTCCACTGAGTTGTTTCCTTACCTTAGAATGGTGAACTTCTCAAATTTTAGAGCATAGAAATGCTCTGTGAGGAACCTCTTATTGAATATGTCTACAAATTGTTTCCATGGAATGTCTACCGACTCTATTTTGGTTTCTTCATAATGTCTCCCACCGATCTAGGGTAGCTCCTTCAAGCTAGATAGTAGCCCAAATTATTCGAGTTCGTGAGGAATATCCCTTTACTGTAAAGAAATTTTTTAACTCCCTTAACCAAGTATCAGCTGCATCCCCCTCTCCTTCTCCATTAAACTTGAAGATACATACATTATTTAGATCTCTCACCATATCCTTTTCTAATAGGGTTGTTTTTTAATTTTATTCTATTATTAGTCCCTCAACCCTAGTTGACTTCTGAATCTCTAGCCTACAAATTTTGGTTTTCCATAGTTTCCACCACTTGCCTTAACTGGTCTTGTAATTCAACAACTCTAGTAGTAAGTTCTTCTATTCCCATATTGGTATTTCTTGGATCCTCATTCTGGATATCTTCTTTGACATTACTTTGTTGATTCTATCTATGTGGATGTCTCTCTATCCTTGCCAGAGGTGGTATCTTGATCTAGTTCCAATCAAGAAGAGAATTAGATCCTAGTTTATTCTTTGATTCACTAATTCTCAACCACATTATAGATTTCTTTCTTTCCAATCATTAGAAATCTAATTAGGACACGGTTACAAGTTTATGATGTAGCATTGACACCAAATACCATACTAAGGTATCATAAATGTTCATATCTCCTTAGGACCGATTCCACTTAGATTATAAATGAGCATAGACTCTAGGTTATTCCAATCTCTTTTTTATTAACCTTAAGGAGGATTTCATTGGGTATACTCGAATCCCATTTTACACATAAGAAGCTCTATACTCTCAAATCTAGAGCTTTGATACCAAATGTAACAACCCAAAAATAATAAAATAAGAAAACACATAAACAGAAAGAAAACAATTGATATCTATATATATATATATATATATTGACCAAGGAGAAGGATTCATAAATCCCTATCCAACCTTAGACTAGCTTAATTTTTAACATACCCTAAGTTTCTCAAGAACTATGCCACATGATATTCCCCTCAAGCAAGTACATTCTGCGTAGGTCTATCTCATTTTATGCACGTAAGTCAATCCATATCATCATTCTTTATGGGCTAGAATTACCACCCTCAATCATTGGAAGGTATGCACACATATCCATACTACACATAAACCATTATGTGTGGGTATGCTACATGCATTACAATTTAAACTATCAATCTTGTCCTCTGATAAGCTATCATAACTCTTGGTATGAATTTCTAGACCTAGATAACCCATATCCCTAAGGGGTCTTAGGCCCTTAGGTCATCCTCTAAGTTCACCTAGAACTTTCAACTATTAATTCTCTTTTTTTTAAAGAAAACTCATAATAATACCAAGGAGAAATCTAGATACTAAATATAACAAAACAATCAAATTTTAACTAGCATGAGACATTCATTAAAGGGAAGACATGTGATAAATAAATAAATAACATTTCAATCAGAAAGGGTAACAAAATACAATAATAAACAACCCTCATTTAATCCCTTGGGGAAATCTCACCACAAATCTAATCCACTACAAAATTAAGAAATAAACATCCACGTGATGTGGTCTATTGGCAAGGAAACTACTTGCATTATTGGTGATGTGATGTGGGTTCAACCCCCACGATGGATATGTATATGTATAAGAAGTATTTACTCAATAAAAAATTAAGCAAGAAATAAGGTAAAGAGCAAACTTGCAAAGTAGTCCATCTCCTAAATTTGATCCTCCCACTCTTCCGTCAATCAAGTAAGGATAGTAGGGGATCAGGAAACTCATGGATCTATATAGACATGCTTTCAATGTATTTACTCATTTATTTTCCAAATTACAACTATACAATTAACCCAAGTAATTAAAATTTCTAATGCATAGATATTATCATAGAGATTCCATCTCTATACCCCCTCTCACCCACCTATGAGAGTCATCCTATCATGCATCCCACATTATGATTTATTTGCAATAAATTATCTAACCCTTATTTAGTAATTAAAGTCCCATACCATTAAATCTTTAAAGTACTGGGTTATTTCATCTTATTTAAATCAAGCAACCATATTTTAGTTTGTACCACAAACATTTCTCATAATTTCATAAAGCAAGGTCTCATACCATCATTTTACAAAATGCATTATAAATATTTTAATTTAACTTAGAATTCTACCACCAAGGGAACCTTCTCACTTAAAGGAGCTTCCTACTCGACTAGAACCAGATAGGAGATTTCTTATCTATCATCCTACGATATCCCAAGATGGTGCTTCTAACAACCATGCTACGTACATATCCCTTTGATTTCAGATGCAATACACAGCTCTTAGCTACAACTAACACAACACCTCAACTTCAATTTTACACACACAACACTTGGCTTTGGCTAACTCATAGATCTTGTATTCCACACCCAACAGTGAGCTATAGTTGGTTGCAACATCTAATTATGAGCTACACTTGGCTATAACACTTGACAGTGAACAAATCATGGCTTCAACAACCTACAGTGAGCTATTCTTGACTATGACACCCAATGTGAGCTACACTCAATTGCAACATCCTACAACGAGCTATGCTCGACTATGATATCCAATAGTGAGCTATGCTCGATTATGGCACTTAACTGCAAGATACACTTGACTATGGAATCTAGCCATGAGCTACGCTTGGTTACAACATTCTACAATGAGCTAGGCTTAACTATGGCATCTAACCATGAGCTAAACTTAGCTACAAAATCCTAAAATAAGCTATGCTTATCTATGATACTTAAAAATGAGCTACACTTGACTATGGCATCTAACTAGGAGCTACGCTCATCTACAATATCCTATAGTAAGCTATGCTTGGCTATGACATATAACTATGAGCTACGCTTGACTATGCCATCTAATCACAAGCTACACTCAGTTGCAACATCCTACATCAAGCTACACTTGGATATAAGGAAAAAATAGTGAGCTACCACATATTACAGTGAGCTATGCTTGATTATAGTATACAAAAATGAGCTACGCTCTACTATAAGGCAAACAAGAGGGAGCTACCACATCTAATAGTAAGCTATGCTTGACTATGGTATACAACAACAAGCTACCACATCTAAAATGAAGCTATGCTCGACTATGACATACAAAAATGAGCCACCATATCTAACAATGATCTATGCTTGACTATGACATACAACAACAAGCTACCACATAGAGAACCAAGAAAGTAATACCAACATGGTTGTCCGTTCTATTGGTTTCTGTTGGTTGAATGATACGAGTATGAGCACCACTCCTCATTCACCCAACACCTTCCTTTCTCTACTCTACTTGTCTTTCCATTTTGCTGCCCTCTGCTTCTATTTTTCCTTTATCTTTCCATAGAAACCCTCTATTTCTCCTTGAATTTCATATGCCAACCCCTACCATTACTTCTGCACCCCTTCATCAGGTGGTAGAGGAGATGTCCCTTGCTCCTGCCTTTTCATGGCACAACCATCATTAAATTCTTCTTCATCTTCACGTAGAAGGAACCATCCCCTCATTTTGATAGAGCCATTCTTGTGTTAATGGAGCCATACCTTTGCACTAGCTAGACTCTACTATGGGTGGCCCACCCAATTCGAGGTAAGCAAAATAGATTGTTTTATTGATTCTTTTTTTTAGACTTATAAAATAATCCACCAACTATCCAAAGGAATGGTTATTTAAAGTGGGATATTATTTTTATTTAAGGATGTGTCCATTTATTACTTAACATAAATTTACCATTTATTCAAATGAATGGCTACTCAAAATAAGACATTCTTTCTTTTCAAAAATAAATCTATTTATCATTTAATTAAATTTACTATTTTTTTTAAATGAATAACTATTTACAATAAAGCATTTTTTTAAAAAAATCCACCATTTATTTAAATGAATAGCTATCTAGAATAAAGCATTATTTTTTAAAATAAACCCACCATTTATTTAACTAAATAGATATCTAGAACAAGACATTCTTTTTATCCGGAAAGCTATGAAGATAGTTTGATCAATCCAAATTTCCACATTGATGAGGTTAAGTTCTAATGTAAAAGACAATTAAATATAAGCACAAACAAATATGGAGATCTTTCCATCAATTTAGTCACCTGTATCTGCCTTGATAACTTATGATAGCTACTAGGCCATCAATTTGGGGCTCAAGGTGACTACTTATTGATGATTATCCCTAACCGAATGAATACCTATATGAAGGTATATATCCTTGTTATCTTTGAGCTGCCATATCATCATTTCCTCCAACCTCAAGTACCCTCATCTTTGGTGGAGTACTCAAATTCTTCCACTTACGAGTGCACCTAATCATACACATTGGCAATTTGTTAGTAGTAAAATATCCTTCATTATCTAGTAATATTGCATAACTGCTTTATTGCACAAAAATTGAATATTGAAATTGCGCTAAAAAGGGAGCAATATGTAGCACCTTAAATTTGACCCATTTTCATGAGAACATAAAAATTGTAAAAACATCATGTTTGCGTTTATTACCTCAAAATTTGTGCCTATTTGATGAGTTTGTACTACAACCTCCACAATTGTAGTATGACCTTCTAAATCATAGCATTATTTTGGTCTTACAATAGTTGCGATTGGCGTAGGATATCATCGATTGTAATACGATCTTGCCTAGAAAAAAAAAGTTAAAAAATGGAAAAAAAAACAAAAATTAGTTGAATGATTTTTGTCCCTGCCTATGTAACTGTGGAGAAAATGTGAATTTGAATCCATTCGGCCTCTCCTAGCTTAGAAGAAGTTATAAAAATTAAACCTCCTCCCTATTTTGGAGACTCCTCCCTACTTATTTAACCAGACCCCTCCCTTTGAAATTCTCCTGACTCCTTGCACTTTAGAAAACTTCACATAATTTTACATCGTAGCTCTAGTTATTTCATTAATTGCTTGAAATATCAGAGGACATTGTCGTAGATTGAAGGACTTTGTTGTAGATCGGAGGATACGATATTGTGATCTTAGTACTACTTTACAATTTTGGGATATGATCTCGCTCAAAAGCCTATAATATCGCCTACAATTAGTTTGGGGACAACCTCAAGCTCTGGTTTGTATTTTCTGCTATTCATCTAGTTAATCTATATTGCATTTAGCATTCTTCATCACATAAAGCATTAGATTTAATCATTTGCATTCCTGGAGTTCACCCAATATCATGTAATTGCATATTATAGGTAATTTAGATGCATCTATTTATCAATTCATGTTATTAGTGTTTTCCAATAGCATTCATTAAATTTGAAATATTCTTGCAATATAAATAGAATTATAGATTTTATATTTTCTATCATCTATCCATGCATTGAATATTTTCTATCAAAATCGGATCTATTTGTCTCAGTTTGGAATATGATCCTGCAACATCGTAGTATGATATCACATAATTTCATACGATCTAGACTACATACAAAAATTAGAATCTTCATCAGAAATCTGGATGTAGGTAAGATTTTGAAATCACTTTTTAAGGCACTGTATTGTTCTTCCATACTATATCTTCTATTATTTTTTGTTTATATTTGAATTAAAATTTCATATAGGTTATATTAATTGCATATTGGCCAAAATTAGGTGTATGCGGGATTTGATCAAAACAAATCCCAAACCTAGGCTCAAAAACTACCATAAAATGTTCCTTGGTGAACCCAACCCATTCATCGAAAAATCACCATAAGAGGGTATGAACTCAAGTACCTCTCCTTTGAGGTGTAAACCTATTCTTTACCCATACCCCTTCTAGGTGCGGATCCATCAACCTGAAGGAAAAGGGTACAAAAATTTTAGAACTACATCAATAATATCTAGGGTTTAAATGCCCCTTGTTTGCTATGAATTCACCATCTTGCCTCACATTCCTCAGAATACTCGATCCATCTATCTTGGAAGTTGACTATGGATTTATGGGCCTCTAGCTAACCCATTTCTAAAATTACATCAAAGGCATGAAGTGGGACTACATAGTAAGCATACTTCCATAGTTTCCCTGGCTAAGAAAATTTCCATCATTGGAAAACATTGGTTTACGGAGTAGGTCTACAAAAATCCATACTCAATATTCCATCTATGAGCTAAATACCATGGCATTTATAGCATATATTTGGCTATATTACAAGAAATGAAACTATTAGGAGCTCTACTATCTATCAAGATATTTACTTGCTTGTTAGAAATATTATATTTTATGACCAATGGAGTGATCTACCCTTCAAGTTTTTGATTCCCAGTTGTAGCATATATATTATGCATTGGTTCCTTTCCTTTAGTACTAGGTGTGCTTTGCCCTAGTCGGTATGGGCACTAGTTATCAAAGTGTGCTTTGGGTCCATCCTTGGGTCCTTGTTACTTGTTTATCTTCTACTCTTCATACTTAATTTATAGAATAGGGCTAGGTGGCTTCTATGAAGGGTACTTAGCATTATTGGATTTGTGGCCATTCTTATAAAAATTATTTTTAAACTTCTTTTGGCCTCCATTGAATTTCTTTTCTAGATTTTGGGGATTTTTAGCCTTTTGTTCTTGTTTGGCCTCCCACTTTAAAAACTCGTTGTTATTCCTCTTCTTCAATTCCTATCATTCCTGATCAGTCAAGGTTTCATATTTGTAATAGAAATGTGAATTTTCTTTCTTTTCCATGTTATATACCTTTTGCAATGACTTAGGTTCCTGCATCTCTAAATCATGCTTCAGCCTTGATTACAATCCATGGGTAAAATTATGAATCCATAATTTCTTGTTATAGGCGGGTATATATTTTAGCAAATTTACTAGCTTCCTATAGTATATCTCCACTGAGTTGTTTCCTTACCTTAGAATGGTGAACTTCTCAAATTTTAGAGCATAGAAATGCTCTGTGAGGAACCTCTTATTGAATATGTCTACAAATTGTTTCCATGGAATGTCTACCGGCTCTATTTTGGTTTCTTCATAATGTCTCCCACGATCTAGGGTAGATCCTTCAAGCTAGATAGTAGCCCAAATTATTCGAGTTCGTGAGGAATATCCCTTTACTGTAAAGAAATTTTTTAACTCCCTTAACCAAGTCTCAGCTGCATCCCCCTCTCCTTCTCCATTAAACTTGAAGATACATACATTATTTAGATCTCTCACCATATACTTTTCTAATAGGGTTGTTTTTTAATTTTATTCTATTATTAGTCCCTCAACCCTAGTTGACTTCTGAATCTCTAGCCTACAAATTTTGGTTTTCCATAGTTTCCACCACTTGCCTTAACTGGTCTTGTAATTCAAAAACTCTAGTAGTAAGTTCTTCTATTCCCATATTGGTATTTCTTGGATCCTCATTCTGGATATCTTCTTTGACATTACTTTGTTGATTCTATCTATGTGGATGTCTCTCTATCCTTGCCAGAGGTGGTATCTTGATCTAGTTCCAATCAAGAAGAGAATTAGATCCTAGTGTATTCTTTGATTCACTAATTCTCAACCACATTATAGATTTCTTTCTTTCCAATCATTAGAAATCTAATTAGGACACGGTTACAAGTTTATGATGTAGCATTGACACCAAATACCATACTAAGGTATCATAAATGTTCATATCTCCTTAGGACCGATTCCACTTAGATTATAAATGAGCATAGACTCTAGGTTATTCCAATCTCTTTTTTATTAACCTTAAGGAGGATTTCATTGGGTATACTCGAATCCCATTTTACACATAAGAAGCTCTATACCCTCAAATCTAGAGCTTTGATACCAAATGTAACAACCCAAAAATAATAAAATAAGAAAACACATAAACAAAAAGAAAACAATTGATATCTATATATATATATATATATATATTGACCAAGGATAAGGATTCATAAATCCCTATCCAACCTTAGACTAGCTTAATTTTTAACATACCCTAAGTTTCTCAAGAACTATGCCACATGATATTCCCCTCAAGCAAGTACATTCTGCGTAGGTCTATCTCATTTTATGCACGTAAGTCAATCCATATCATCATTATTTATGGGCTAGAATTACCACCCTCAATCATTGGAAGGTATGCACACATATCCATACTACACATAAACCATTATGTGTGGGTATGCTACATGCATTACAATTTAAACTATCAATCTTGTCCTCTGATAAGCTATCATAACTCTTGGTATGAATTTCTAGACCTAGATAACCCATATCCCTAAGGGGTCTTAGGCCCTTAGGTCATCCTCTAAGTTCACCTAGAACTTTCAACTATTAATTCTCTTTTTTTTAAAGAAAACTCATAATAATACCAAGGAGAAATCTAGATACTAAATATAACAAAACAATCAAATTTTAACTAGCATGAGACATTCATTAAAGGGAAGACATGTGATAAATAAATAAATAGCATTTCAATCAGAAAGGGTAACAAAATACAATAATAAACAACCCTCATTTAATCCCTTGGGGAAATCTCACCACAAATCTAATCCACTACAAAATTAAGAAATAAACATCCACGTGATGTGGTCTATTGGCAAGGAAACTACTTGCATTATTGGTGATGTGATGTGGGTTCAACCCCCACGATGGATATGTATATGTATAAGAAGTATTTACTCAATAAAAAATTAAGCAAGAAATAAGGTAAAGAGCAAACTTGCAAAGTAGTCCATCTCCTAAATTTGATCCTCCCACTCTTTCGTCAATCAAGTAAGGATAGTAGGGGATCAGGAAACTCATGGATCTATATAGACATGCTTTCAATGTATTTACTCATTTATTTTCCAAATTACAACTATACAATTAACCCAAGTAATTAAAATTTCTAATGCATAGATATTATCATAGAGATTCCCTCTCTATGACCCCTCTCACCCACTTATGAGAGTCATCCTACCATGCATCCCATATTATGCTTTATTTGCGATAAATTATCTAACCCTCATTTAGTAATTAAAGTCCCATACCATTAAATCTTTAAAGTACTGGGTTATTTCATCTTATTTAAATCAAGCAACCATATTTTAGTTTGTACCACAAACATTTCTCATAATTTCATAAAGCAAGGTCTCATACCATCATTTTACAAAATGCATTATAAATATTTTAATTTAACTTAGAATTCTACCACCAAGGGAACCTTCTCACTTAAAGGAGCTTCCTACTCGACTAGAACCAGATAGGAGATTTCTTATCTATCATCCTACGATATCCCAAGATGGTGCTTCTAACAACCATGCTACGTACATATCCCTTTGATTTCAGATGCAATACACAGCTCTTAGCTACAACTAACACAACACCTCAACTTCAATTTTACACACACAACACTTGGCTTTGGCTAACTCATAGATCTTGTATTCCACACCCAACAGTGAGCTATAGTTGGTTGCAACATCTAATTATGAGCTACACTTGGCTATAACACTTGACAGTGAACAAATCATGGCTTCAACAACCTACAGTGAGCTATTCTTGACTATGACACCCAATGTGAGCTACACTCAATTGCAACATCCTACAACGAGCTATGCTCGACTATGATATCCAATAGTGAGCTATGCTCGATTATGGCACTTAACTGCAAGATACACTTGACTATGGAATCTAGCCATGAGCTACGCTTGGTTACAACATTCTACAATGAGCTAGGCTTAACTATGGCATCTAACCATGAGCTAAACTTAGCTACAAAATCCTAAAATAAGCTATGCTTATCTATGATACTTAAAAATGAGCTACACTTGACTATGGCATCTAACTAGGAGCTACGCTCATCTACAATATCCTATAGTAAGCTATGCTTGGCTATGACATATAACTATGAGCTACGCTTGACTATGCCATCTAATCACAAGCTACACTCAGTTGCAACATCCTACATCAAGCTACACTTGGATATAAGGAAAAAATAGTGAGCTACCACATATTACAGTGAGCTATGCTTGATTATAGTATACAAAAATGAGCTACGCTCTACTATAAGGCAAACAAGAGGGAGCTACCACATCTAATAGTAAGCTATGCTTGACTATGGTATACAACAACAAGCTACCACATCTAAAATGAAGCTATGCTCGACTATGACATACAAAAATGAGCCACCATATCTAACAATGATCTATGCTTGACTATGACATACAACAACAAGCTACCACATAGAGAACCAAGAAAGTAATACCAACATGGTTGTCCGTTCTATTGGTTTCTGTTGGTTGAATGATACGAGTATGAGCACCACTCCTCATTCACCCAACACCTTCCTTTCTCTACTCTACTTGTCTTTCCATTTTGCTGCCCTCTGCTTCTATTTTTCCTTTCTCTTTCCATAGAAACCCTCTATTTCTCCTTGAATTTCATATGCCAACCCCTACCATTACTTCTGCACCCCTTCATCAGGTGGTAGAGGAGATGTCCCTTGCTCCTGCCTTTTCATGGCACAACCATCATTAAATTCTTCTTCATCTTCACGTAGAAGGAACCATCCCCTCATTTTGATAGAGCCATTCTTGTGTTAATGGAGCCATACCTTTGCACTAGCTAGACTCTACTATGGGTGGCCCACCCAATTCGAGGTAAGCAAAATAGATTGTTTTATTGATTCTTTTTTTAGACTTATAAAATAATCCACCAACTATCCAAAGGAATGGTTATTTAAAGTGGGATATTATTTTTATTTAAGGATGTGTCCATTTATTACTTAACTTAAATTTACCATTTATTCAAATGAATGGCTACTTAAAATAAGACATTCTTTCTTTTCAAAAATAAATCTATTTATCATTTAATTAAATTTACTATTTTTTTTAAATGAATAACTATTTACAATAAAGCATTTTTTTTAAATCCACCATTTATTTAAATGAATAGCTATCTAGAATAAAGCATTATTTTTTAAAATAAACCCACCATTTATTTAACTAAATAGCTATCTAGAACAAGACATTCTTTTTATCCGGAAAGCTATGAAGATAGTTTGATCAATCCAAATTTCCACATTGATGAGGTTAAGTTCTAATGTAAAAGACAATTAAATATAAGCACAAACAAATATGGAGATCTTTCCATCAATTTAGTCACCTGTATCTGCCTTGATAACTTATGATAGCTACTAGGCCATAAATTTGGGGCTCAAGGTGACTACTTATTGATGATTATCCCTAACCGAATGAATACCTATATGAAGGTATATATCCTTGTTATCTTTGAGCTGCCATATCATCATTTCCTCCAACCTCAAGTACCCTCATCTTTGGTGGAGTACTCAAATTCTTCCACTTACGAGTGCACCTAATCATACACATTGGCAATTTGTTAGTAGTAAAATATCCTTCATTATCTAGTAATATTGCATAACTGCTTTATTGCACAAAAACTGAATATTGAAGCATCACTCTCAAATACATTGTTTCATCATTTTAAAAGTCCATCTAGGAGGGTCATGATAGTATTAACTTGCATATGCTCTAAGAAGAATTTATGTCTAAAATTGTTTTCTTTGTACAAGTTGTCCAAGATGTTGCTACGAAGGTCATCTTTGGGGAATTATTAGAAAATGGTTGGAAGTCCATAAGTTAAGTCCATAAGTTAAGTGCAAAAATTTCCCTGATTATAAGTTTTGCCACAAAAATAAGTTAATATTATGCAAGTTTAAATCTTCTAATCACTCAAAATCGTGTGCAAATTGTGAAACCCTACCACTCAAATAAATTTGAAATATAATCTACTAGACTATTGAAAATCATTTCAGAGTTATTGGAAATTAATTTTGAACATGTAAAAATAAAAATTTTGGCCATATAAAATCAATCATGTGCAAATAAAAATAGTCTTGGAATATTGAAATATCATCTTCGGGCAATCAAAATTCATTTTCAAACAATTGAAAATAATTTTTGGGCATTAAAAAAATGCTTTTGGGCTATTGAAAATCAATTATGGACTCTTGGAAATTAATTTTGGGCATTTAGAATTCATTTCCAAGCTATTGGAGATTATTTTTGGACTAAAGAAAATTGTTTCTAGGCACTTAAATATTATTATTGGACTATTAAAAATAATTTCCAAGCTATAGTAAATCATGAGCAATTAAAAATTATTTTTGGACTTTAGAAAAACATTTCTAAGACATTGGAAATATCTAGAATCATTCTTGTGCCATCAAAAATGAGATACATGAAACAAAATGCACAAGTCTAGAATTTTAATTTTGATTTGTGCATGCTTGCATAAAGCTAGGCTTACATAAAGTTGGGCTTACACAAAGTTAGGCTTGCATAAAGTTGGGATTTGGACTTGTATAAAGTTGGGCAAACACAAGGCAATCGTGAAACCCTAAAATTAGATTATGATCAATTTTTTTTATTCATTCACTTTAACTTTGCATGATTCAAGAAATCAAATGCACAAATCCAAATTTTCTTTTAGTGTGATGTAAGCATAATATTTTTTAATCTTGGAGTTGTACAATGTTGAAAGCTCTAGAAGAAATATCAAAAGAAAAATAATTTAAAAAAATAAATGCACAAATCCATAGTCTCTTTTAGGGTGATGTAAGCATGAGACATTAAAATCATGGAGTTCAATGCCAAAAGATCCCAAATAAATATTAAAAAATAATAATTAAAATATAAATGCACAAAATCAGAGTCTCTTTTAGGGTGATGTAAGCATGGGACTTTAAAATCCCATAGTTGTGCAATGTTGGAAGTTTCCAAAGAAATATCAAAAGAAAAATAATTTAAAAAGAAAATGCACAAAGCCAAAGTTTCTTTCAAGGTGACATAAGTATAGGACTTTAAAATCTTAGAGTTGTGCAATGCCAAAAGCTTGCAAATAAATTTAAAAAAAAATACCAACAAAGGCAAAAATGGTCAATAAAGAATCCAACAAAGCCAATGCACAAAACCAAAGCTTGCACACAACCAAACTTTGGACTTGCTTAAAGTCAAGCTTCCATAAAGCTAGAGTTCTTTTAAGATGACTTTAAAATATCAAAATTGTGTAGTTCTAGAAGCTTCATGGGGAAATATTAAAAATAAAAGGCACTTTGCACAAAGCCAAATATTTGGCAATGAAGAATGTGTAAGCCCAGAATAAAAGCTAAAGCAAAAAATTATCCCAACCATTAAAAAATTTCCCTAACAGTTGAAAGCTACCTCAGATGATTCCCTAAAAATGAGAAATGCTAATATTAGCCAAAAACTTAAGGAAAAGCACGATCAAAAGCTAAAATATATATAAAAATTCAAAAAATAAAATTTTAAAAAATACACATAAATTCATAATAATATATATTTTTATTATACTAGAGGAATGGGTAACTCATTACAATCTTCAATGCCTCTTCGTGGGTTATAAATTCATAATAATATTAAAATTCTAAGATTTACCTTTTTTTTGTTTTTTTGCAAGATATTTGCTATTGGTCACTTTAAATATGGTGGATGTAATAGTAGGCATGGAATTTTATTGTAAACTAAATAAGTACAAGCATACTCAACAATAGATAGGTCAAATTGATGACCAACCTAGAATTTAAAGAGAATTAAAAATTTAATGAAGTATGGTTTTTCTAGAGCTCCTAAGCATCATGCAAATAAAACATTTATGAGGCATGACCAAAGTAGTGCATATTTAATGATCTATCATCACATTATGGATAAAAATCAATCTCAAGGGGAATGTACTAGAATTAGATAGCAATTAATTACAAAATGTAACTCTAGGTGAAATTCAAAAATTGTTGAGCTCATGTATGTTGCATTCAAAATAGTCATTGTTACTTAAGTGATAATAATATCTAAAACAATGAACAATAATTACTAGGCAATAATAGTTTACACAACTTCAAATTTATCTTTTGTAGCCTAGTTCTAATTTTGTTGAGCTCATATATGTTGCAATATTAATGCAATAGAATTATTTTTACAGTCAAACATTTCATCTTTATGCATTGTGCCAAGAAATTTATCTTTTGATACATAACCAACAAAGGCTTCTTGAAGGAATAGCTATCAACAGCCTCTAAGTTCACCCACATTGGCCAAGACCTAGTATACCCAAACATTGGGGGAAAGAGATTTCCCTTTCAAGAGGGAACATATCTTTGTTTCATGTTAGCTTACCCTTGACAATGAGTCTTTTTCACACTCAACAGAACTAGCACTAGAAGGAGGTTGACTCCAATTTTTTTTTTTTGGTGTAGTGTTTATGTTACATATCTTTATTGTCAAAGCTGAAATCTAAAGTCATAATCACTATATCCAATTCATCTATAAGTTACATCGAGTTTCTCAAACTTTATCCATATGAATACCTAAAGTTCATAAAGGTAGATCAAATACTCTTTTGACTACCAATAGTTCTCTTAGACCTATTACCTTTTTTTTTTATCCTTTTGCCATTCTCCAATGTCCACCAATGGCAACTCTTTCTCCATGGTTAGTGGGAAGTAATCCTTTGAACATACTAGAGCCTACACACAATATGCTAAAGAATACTAAAATATATCTCCCTTGATATAGACATGATGGAATAAGAATAGCTAAAGAGCATATACAAGCATATAAATATGCCTTAATCTATTTACAAATTGAACATAAGGATGCTGCTCGTAGGATGTTTCCACACAAATTGGATGAGTTTATATATGATTGGTATACCAACTTACCTTCAAGTTCAATTACTTATTGTGCTTAATTATTTTGAAAAAATAAAAAATATATTATATTTATAGAAACTGTATTACAAAGTAAAATGAGCTTGACAAGAAATACAAGAGAAAAAATCCTCCACCAATCCCTCCTACTTAAAAAATTACCCATCCATCTATTTTCATGTTGTTTCACTTCATGGCCTAACTATGATAGATTCATTAGAATCACTAGTTGCTCTTCTTATTCTTCTATCTATTTGTACCACCTATCACATACCTTGAATTATTTGGTACCAACTTATTTGATCTTCCATCTAAGAGTCCACATATTACCCTTTCTCCAATTCTTTCCCCATTTTTCTAAATAATTTGCCAATCTATTTTCCTCTCGCTTGATATGTGTAGTAAAAACATCCTAAAAAATCTTCCAAATATTTTGAATTGCCTCCACCTTCCTTCTCTCACCAATTCCCAACACCTGAAAGGGTCTTATAGGATCCAATATTCCAATCCATATCTGAGAGTATATCTCTGTCCATAGCTTATGTAAATATATATTTGCAACTATCATTGATGTTGAAAAGATTAGCTATCCTTCTGCTTCATTATTTGTTGTCTCCCTCATACCTTCTGCTCTCCATTACACTTGTTCTTCTTTCCAATTTTGTATGATAATGCCAAAACCAAATTTTATAGGATTTTTAGTGGAAGTCCCATCTATGTTTTCCTTCACCCACTCTCTAGGAGTAGGTCTCCCCTCTATGTTATTTTAAGAGATCTCACCTACGCATCCAACCTTTAATTGTTTTTCTTTTATATTTTTTTATCTCTGTAAAGTAGTCACTTCCTCCATTTCTATGTTTTTTCCTCCTGTAATCTAATAGGTAGTGTTTCCATTACCTTAATCATAATCCTCTACCATAATTTATTCCTTGTTCTATGCTCCAATATAAATATGTGTGCATTTCATTCTAGCTATAACTGCCACTATATGAAGCTAGATCCCAAATTCCATGCCATTTTCATTATTTTAGTCTTAAATTTGCATTTCCATTTCTCATAAAATATTTCCTACCTCTCAAAAATTTCTCAATGTTGTCTCATCTGCCTCCATTAACTGATCCATATATATTTAGCAAAGAACACCCAAAATAGAGGTGATTCAAGGTCTCCTCTACTTTTCCACACATAACACATTTAGAAGGCCCGTAGAAACCTCTTTTTCTTATATTATGAAATGTCAAGCACTTTCTATGGTTAATCAACCATGATAAAATGTTAATTTTGGCCACCCTTCCTTTTGCTAGATAAATGTCCATGGATGTGGTGTTGGGGTAATATCATATCCACAAACTGCCTTGTATCCCTCCTTTGCCTTATAGTTTCCCAACTTGCTTCCTCCCCATCCAAGCATATCCTTCATAGAACCATCCTAAATTTGGTGCCTTTGGAGATGTCTCCATGGTTTTTTAGTTATTTTATCTGTCTCCCTCACTGGCCATTCTCGAGATATTTCCATTTTATTAATTATGTCACATGTTGATTCCATGATTTCATATAGGTAGAGGCTTTCCACTACCCTACCTTTTGGAGCTCTGCTTTCCAACTCTTCATATATGGGAATGTCTTAATAATTGGTTGATATTGATTCCATGAATCCTCCAAAAATAAGGCTTGTTTTCAATCCCCTAACTACCAATACAGGTATGGCTTTATAAACTCCTTTCTTGGTTCCATTGTTATCCATACTATGGATCCCTATCCTTCCACTTTGTTTCTTGGGATATCTTTCTCAGCCACTCTTGGGTAATATTTAGCTTGTAACAATCTACTCCATAAGCCCCCAGTAGTTGTAATCCATCTCCAATATAACTTCCCTTCTAGTGCCTTGCTACTTTGGAATGTTGATCTTATCCCCAATCCTCCTTGTTTTTTTGGTTGATATATCTTCTCCCACCCAACTAGTGCTAATTTGTTTTCTTCCCTTGCACCTGACCATACAAAAATTCTTTTGTTTTTATCAATATCTTTCTTAATTTTCTTTGGAGCTAGAAGTATAGAAAATTTATGAATTGGAAGATCTTGTAGCACAACAATCATTGTGAGACTTCCTCCCAATCTTAGCCATTTGTGTGTCCAATTGCTAAAATTAGCATGAAATTTATCAATCAACCTTTTCCACTCCTTATTTTTTGTTTTCTTTGCAGGTAGAGGTACTTCTAAATACTGTATGGGTAAATGAGTTTGCATGAAGTTCACCAATTGTATAATTTTATCTATCACCCTCTTCGTTGTATTGAAAAACTATTTGATATTTTTTTCCATTAAAATTTTTCCCTATAGATTGAGTATATACCCATATAAAATTTATTTTATGTTTCTTGCTACTAGGAGATTGGCTTGACTATTAATAGTTGTATCATACACAAACTGAAGGTGATTTATTTCAATCTGAGAACTTATTTTCAGTCCCCTTAGACTCCCCTCTTGTCTCTCTTTTTTTAACGATCTCCCTAGACCCTCTGCATAAAGGATACAAAGGTAAGGGAAAATAGGGTCCCCTTACATCAAACTGCTTCCTATTGTGAATATGGGAGAGGGATTGCCATTTACCAGAACTAAGAATGATGTAGTCTGTGTACAATATTTTACCCCATCTCTCCACTTCTCTACAAAACCCATTTTTTCTATTTTTTTTTACAAAAAATACCAATCTACTCTATCATAGGCTTTAGAAAGATCTAATTTAATAAATATACTTAGGTCCTTTTGCTTGTAAATTGTGTGTATCACCTCCTGTGACACGACTACTCCATATAGAATTTTTATACCTTCAAAAAAACCACCTTGCTCCCTTGAAATCAGATTTGGTAAAAAATATTTTAACCTATCTTCCATAAGCTTTGTTAATATCTTGTATACTATATTATAGAGTGAAATAGGCCTATAATTATCAATTATATCACTAGGTGGGTGTAGACATGGAAAATTGACAAAATTTAGTGAGCAATATTCCATGAGCTCTCTAGGGGACCCCTAAGACTTGCCTAAAGCAAGGGCAAGGATTTCCCCCTCAGTTTTGCTTATTTTTCCTCTTTATGCAAAATCATGCTTGATCCTTGATGGGGTGTAACTTTGCATTGCGATATCATGGTCGGCCCGGAAGGGGTGTGATTTCTCATTTTTAGGATTTGATGCATTAAAACACTAATTTTTGGGTTTGGCATGTTTTACATCGGTCCTCCTTGATTTTACCAAATTTTTACCTTCAAAACTGCTATATAAGGAGGGTTTGAATTCACTTTTCACACACGATAACACACAAGTTAACACATGCTCATTTTATTCGATACTTGATGATTTTATTAATTTAATTTAATTTCTGAAAAGTTTTTTTGTTCGGTAAACATCCTTCTTCTTATTCTCTCACAAGCAACTTTGAATTTTGGAGTTTGAGTGTTTATTCCATTATTCTTCCTTGCTCTTAGTGTATTGTTGTTGGAGCCCTAAGGAGATATTGACCATCCGAGAGATATAAAGCCCTTATATTTTGCTTCTACACTATTTTATAGGTGAATTGACTCTTCTACATGTACATTTAGATTTTTTGAGTGATTAATTGAGCTTCTATATTCATATTTTAATTTTTGCATAGTTTATGTGAAATCACAGTTGGTCTGCTATGGAGCATGATTTTGTTTGGAATTATCGCGGTCACCCATTATGGAGTACGATTTCACTTGAGATAAAACTAGGGGTAATATGTTGTCCCTATTTTATCCATTGCATTCTAAATTGCATCTAGAGCATAGTGGCATATGTTTTCTATGAGTTTTATGCTCTATTTTGTTGTATTGCATTAATATTTATTTTTCTCCAAAGTTCAATTTCCACTTTTAATTATAAAAGGTCATCTAAAATGACCTAGGGGGCTTGACTGTTATACATACAAGCACTATTTTACACCAACCTAATAATTCTCCCTAATGCTAATTCCATTTGCAAGTGTTTTTTGAATTATCTTGTAGGAACAGGTATTATTGACGATATTGGACAAAGAGATAAAAGCAAGGATAAAACACCAAATAAGCTACATATTATGATTAGTCTTCTAGGTTGATTTTTGAGTTCTTTTATTTATTTCATAAATCTTATATCTGATTTTATTAAATATATTCAATTAATTCTAGGAATTTGAAGGATAAACAACATATAGTGTGAACTTAGGGATAATTATGTTTGTGCATTTCTTCTTGAACCCTTACTTAAAAAGTTGTTTGTTTAGAACCCTAAGTTAGAAAGCATTTAAGGAAAAGAATAATTATAGGGTTAGCCCTTGTATTCCTGTATTTTGTATTTATGCATTATTCTTTATATTTTTATAGCATGGATCTAGAAAGGCCAAATTTAGGTGTTTCTTTGAAAATTGAATACATCAAACATTCCTAAAAATCATGTGGACTTGAAGCGAGTCCTTAAAGTTGTTCCTGGTGAACCCATCCATCCTAGAACCAAGTGTAGATAAAAATGTAGCACCTGTGGTTCATCCCATAAGGCTTTCTATTCTCTCTTACATATCCAACCATTTCGAAATTATACACGATAGGGTGGTTTTCCTCTACATATTTGGTGAACCCGATGTGAACACCTCCTTTTATTTTAAAAAATTAATCAAGATCACTAATTGTATGTGATGGATCTGAAGAAAATTAAAAACATAATTTTCTGGTGCTTGTGGGTCTTTTTTCGTTCCTTTTCTTTGATCTTTTCTCTTTTACCAATGGCTTCCAACCTTGGGAATGGAAGAAGATTTTGTATGATATTTTTCAAAATAATGATCAAATTTATAGACAAAATCCTAACCTTGAGTAAGAAGATATTGATAATAGTATTGATCTTGTTAGGGGTTCCAATGGGAACCTTACATTCTAATATTTTGAGAATATGTGGATCTTTTATAACCATCACAAGCATACCTTGGATGCTACTTTGGAGGAATAAGACCTACTTGATGAAGTTAGACCATCTCATGATAAATCCTTAAGTGAATATTTGAATCATAGTAATCTTGTTCATCATCCAAATTATGCTACTACTATGACCACCAACATTGGAAGAAATTTATAAATCCCTCCAATAGTAGTGCCATTAAATTTTTTTAATTTCCTCCTAAATATCCTTATCTCAACACTATTGCCTCTATTCCACAAAATGTTAGTAATCCTTCTCAAAAAGATACCACATACTTCAATAGTATTAATATGTCCAACACTCCTCTAGGGAATCTAGAGATAATGAATAACAGTAATTCAGAAGTGCAGAATTTAACAAATATGGTGAAGGAGTTGATTTCAAAAGTTGAGATGATTCAAACTTCAAGTTTTACTTATAGTTATAAGAAAATGTGTAATAAACCATTGGATCCTATTGTTTCTACTAGACCTTATCCTAAGCATTTTCCTATGCTAGTTTTACTCATTTTCAAGGGTACAAAAGATCCAATAGAGCATTTAAGAAGATTTAGAATAGCTTGTCATGATCTTATTTATGATGATATGTTACTACTTAAAACATTTCCTAAGAGTCTTGGTGGCATGACATTAGAGTGGTACTATAGATTGCCTAATTATTCCGTAAATAGTTTTGAAGAGATAACAAAATTATATGTTTAGCAATCTAGTGTTTACATTGAGAAAGAAGTTATAATGAAAGATGTGTATAATTTAAAAAAAAAGTAAAGTAAAAATATTTTCAAACTTTTTGGCTCATTGGAGAAGTTTAGTTGGAAGTTTGAGATATACTTTACCTCCTAAGGATATGTTTGAGATAGTTATTGGTAATTTATAAGAACAATTATCTTATGCATTAGAGACTACTATTTATTATTTTGATCAAGCAATTTATTTAGCAAGAAAAGTAGAACATACCCTTATTAGAAGAGGTCAAATTAAGGTTAAAGAAAAAAAACTACTAAGTCTCAACACAAGAATAAGCACATAGGAAATGACAATGGAATGGGTAGTAGGTCTATTAACAATGTTACTAACGACCTATAGAAGATAGTAATTTAAAAACCTCCACAAAGGAATTTTACAAGGCTTAATATGTCTATAGAAGTAGTTTTGAAACAACTCTTAGAAGATAATACAATTGAGTTACCTCCTATTAGATAACAAAATACTATAGCTCATTTGTATAAGTCAGGTCAACATTGTTCATATCATAGAGTGGAAGAATATTGGATGATTTTTTGTATAAAATTAAAACATGTAGTATAGGATTTGATTCATGTAGAACGTCTTGATGTGGGAAATTTACAAAAAAATCCACCTTATAATCAAAATAGAGTTAGGCAGGTAGCTAATCAAGTATCCTATAGAATTCTACCATATTGTTATAGTAATAGTATGGTTGGTATGATAATGACTACTCTAGGGAAGACAATGAAGAGTCAGTAGGTTCAAATATCTCAACAGGAGATCAGTATCTCAACCAATATCTCTCTTTCAGAATTTTTACAGAGCTCTCCCACTCATGGGGAGGCCTTGATGAATGAATTAAGATATCAATATGTCCCTCCAGATATTTCCCCTAGTGATATGGCAAATATTGTAAGATCTCTTGGGATACATCATCTCAAATTCTCGTATACTAATATTTCTTTCTCAGACTTGCAAAAATATTTCTCTTTACATAATTGCATTTGTTGGGGATAATTTTATTAAAATAGTTATGATTGATAATGGTTCTTCCTTTAATTTATGCACATATAATTTTTTTTTAAAATTTGGATTAAAAGAGTAAGATATAATAAAATCTAATGACATCATTAAAACTTTCAACAATGAGACTCAAGAAGCTTACGGAACCATATCAGTTCCTCTCAATATTGGAAAAAAAAATTTAGATACATTATTTTATATGGTATCTTGTCCCACATATTTTAATATTCTTCTTGGACATCCCTGGACCCATGCAATGGAGGCCATCCTTCTACCATTCATCAATGTGTAAAGTTTAAATTTAAAAATCAACCTTTTTCTATCATGGGTGATCCTCATCCATTTAAATTTTGCTCACTTGAAGAATTAGCTCAATTTTACTCATTAGATTCCTCATCTACCAAAGCTAAGCAATCTAAAAATATTGATAAGGAATCATCAATTACAATATCATCTCAAGATCAATATAACTCCTCTTATCAATATTCTCTCTTAGATAAATATCATCATGGTTTAGAGTGGTGCGTTGAATATGAGGGGCCACCCTCTCCTTCTATGTTGGTATCTTTCCCAAAGCAATTTAACAATGACGAGGATCCTCCCTAGAATGATATTTAATTTTATAGGTCTGTCCCTTGTGCTTTACAGGTGAGATCTTCTAATTCTCAAGAGGACTTTGGTTGTATGTCTCTTGAGGACCTTAAGCAATTAGGAGTAACTCCTACCCTATCTTCTCTTGAGTATGACTTGTCTATCCTTATTGAGGAGATCATATATGCGAATATAGGTTTTGAGGAAGCCCCTACAATACCTAAGTTAGGTAAAGCCCTATCCATGAATGAGAAGGAGTAATTAACCAATTTGTTAAGAGAATATTATCATGCATCATTTGGTAGTTAAGCCTAATGCTAAGCTTGTTAAGCAGAAACTTAGGAAGATGCATCCTAAGGTCACCATTTCGGTCAAAGAGGAGCTCCAAAAACTCCTTTATGATAGTTTTACAAAGGCTATTGACTATTCTGATTGGATATCCAATATCGTTCCTATGGCTAAGAAGGAAGGGATAATCAGAATAGGTACCGAATTTCAAGACATTAACTTAGCATATCCCAAGGATGATTTTTCCTTGCCCAACATATATCATATTGTAGATTTCACTGCAAAATATGGAATGCTTTCACATGTATGGTTTCTCAAGATAAAATCAAATTATGATTATCCCTAAGGATCATGCATTCATTACACCATGGGGTACCTTCTGCTGGAAGTTCATGAATTTTGGCATGAAGAATGCAAGAGCTACCTATAAGTGGTCCATGACTTATATTTTCCATGACATGATGCATGCTATTATCCAGGAATATGTCAACGATATTATAACTCACTCCATAGAATAAAAGAATCATGTTTGTGATTTAAGATAAATATTTGAAAGCCTTTGGTAGTACAAGGTCCATCTTAAACCTGCTAAGTGTGTATTTGGGGTAACATCTAGCAAGTTTTTAGGCTTCATAGTGTCTAGTAAAGGCATTGAAGTGGATCCCACTAAGATAGCAACTATCATTGACATGCCTCCTCCCCATACCCTCACTAAACTGCGTAGCTTGCAAGGTAAATTGCAGTCCATCCATCAGTTCATTGATCAGTTAGTTGATAAGTGTTAGCCCTTTATTAAGATTCTTAAGAAATATGTGGTCTTTTTATGTGATTCTTAATGTCAAAAATATTTTGATGATCTCAAGTAGTATCTCACCTCCTCGCCTGTTTTAGTTCCTCCTATGCCTGGTAGGCATATGATGCTTTACATAGTAGCCACTGCTCATGAATTTTTTGTAGCATGGTTTTATACTCGAAAATGTTTGAAAATCTTTATTTTTAGTTCCAACTAAACTCTTAGTGGCATAATTTTACACTTAGAACTTCATTTTGATTTATTGAAGCATTGGCAATATTAGAGAACAATAATTTTTGTAATTGTTGACCACTTTGTGGAAAATATGATTGAGAGACCTTCAACTACAAAATAAAATACATAATATATATATATTATAGTAACATAATGTAAAAGTACAAAAGTATGTAATTTTCATTTAATATGTATTTTGTAACTTATAAAAGGTAAATCACCACATTTATATATATGGGTAACCTTCTAAGTAATGAACGGTGAATTATCACATTTTTATATGGGTGACCTTTCATATTTAATATTATGGATTTCCAACACATCAATTTTTGTATAAAGAGATATGCACCATTGATTGTAAAAGATGGTTTTTAAGCCTGTCTATCGTAGAATATGACAAGTCTCAATATAAATAAGCCAATATTATTTATGAATAAGAAATACAGTCTTGAGATTTTTTTAATTTTCTTGTCAAATTATGAAGCTCTATTTCCATAATATAGCTTTACAAGATAACTCTTCAGATTCTTGACTATTGCTTTCCATATGACCTTTGGATTATTATCTTGCCACTTGCATACAAGAATCTTGGTTTTCTAGCATGACACATGTATATATCCTGCACATTCCAATATATCAAATAATGTAATATTATCTAGCATCCCCTTGTATTACATTATTTTATGTGAACTTCTCTTGATATACATAGATGATTCTAAAATATTTAAAATTTGTTTCGATCAAGTCCTTTTGTAAAAATATCTATAATATGATATTTAGTAGAAACATGTTTCAACTAGATATGATGATTTTGAACATGATACCTGATAAAATGACATTAATATTCAATGTGTTTTGTTATTTTATGAATAATTGGGTCTTTTATTAGATTAAGTACTTCTTGATTATCACAATTTATTATTGTAGGAGTTCTTTTGATTCCCATATTTGATAATATGTATTGTAACCAAAGTCCTTAACAAATTGCACATTTTGTTGCATGATATTTTGCTTCTATATATGTAAGTGCTACTGCATGTTGTTTTTTATTGTACCAAGAAATAGGTCTAAAACCAAGATAGAAAACATAGCCTGGCATAGATTTTCTATCATCTATAGATTCAATATAATTAAAATCTGAATATCCCTATAAGAAAAATTTGTCATCATCCTTTTTATATGTTAGTCCATATTTTATAGTCTTGCTAATATAATGTAGCATTCTTTTTTGTGGTTTTCCAAAGATTTTTTCTAATTTCATGCATAAATATTGAAAGATAATTTATAGAAAAAACTACACCTAGTCTAGTATTTGTTAAATATAGAAGACTTATAATTAATTGATGATACATAGTGGTTGATGTTTGAATTATGTTGAATATTTTCCATGTTATTTAGGAGGGGTTAACTCTAAAATGACTTTACACTCTGTAAAAAAATTCTCGTTGAGGTTCAATCCTTTTCAGACCCATATGGGTGTTTTTGGGGGTTTAATATTTTTTAGATCCATATGGGTATTTTTGGGATAATGTAATGTCAGCCCAAGGTTTTGTGCCAATGGTATTGTAAAACCCCTTCTTGGGTTTTTGGTATATAAAGCAACACTTGCATGAGGTTTTGGTAATGAATTTGCATGAAATGTAATCATAAGAGAAAAGCGAGCGAATGGCTATTATTGTATTGAATATGATCAAGTTTATAAAATAAGAAAATATTCTTGCTGGGGATTTTCCCAAAAGGGTTTCCTAGGATAAATTCTTGTGTAATGTGTTCTTATTTGTTTTTCCTTTGATTTTGCAATTACTATTTTTTTGGAATTTATTTATTGGGGTGTTATTTCTCTTCATTTTATATCAGAGTTAGGTTTTAGCTTTGTTTGAGGAATAAGGGTTTCAACCATGGGATAAATTAATTCTTGAGTGGAAGAAGTGTGTGAAAGAATGTGAAGAAAAATGATATGAAGCACATGGGTAGAGATAAAAAAAATTAATGGATAGAATTTTGAGTTATGAAAACTCAATATGGAGGATTTTTTGGTGGATAAAAATCAGTGGGTCACAGTTTTAGGAGTAGAACCAATAGGAAAAATAGATGAGTAATAGCTAAATATAGGTAGGAAGGTAAGGAGATCTATTATATTATGCTTATATGATTCAATATTGTTGAATGTATCGATAGAGACCATGGCAAAGTTGTTATGGGAAAATTTAGGAGCACTATATCATAAAAAGTCACTGGTAAATAAACTCTTTCTCTAAAAGAAGTTGTATTCTCTTTGAATGAATGATGATGACTCTATGACTAAACATTTGAATGCTTATAACATTGTGGTAATTTAATTAGACAAAGTATATTTAAAAATGGATGAAGAGGAAAAGTGTATTACTTTACTTTGTTCATCACTTGGATCCTAGGGTAACCTAGTTATGGTTATCTCTAATACTACTTCTACATTGAAAGTAGAGGATATAATAGGAGCATTGCTATCTGAGGAAATGAGATAAAAATATTCTAAGGATTATCATCATAATGATGCCTTGGTTGTGGGAGGTTGTTCTCAAGAAAGAAGCAAAAATAAATTAGGAGAAAGGATATTGAAATATAGGGGAAATTTATTGTTCTTAACAAAAGGAAATGTTGGAAGTGTGGTAAAATAGGGAATTATAAAAGGGATTCAAAATCTAAAAATGTTGATGAAGGAACGTATGCAGAAAAAAAAAGACCACAAATAAAGATTCAGGGGATCTGTTTGTAGCTACAACATGCTCAAGTGAACACCATGAATCATGGTTGATTGACTCAAACATTTATTTTTGTATGAATACCCATAGGGAGAGGTTTTATAAATATGAAAAGATAATTAGAGGTGAATTATTCTTGGGATATAGTTCAAAACAAAAAATAATAGGTCGAGGAAGAGTCAAATTCAGGTTAAAATGTGGAAGAGTTAAAATTATTCCTGGTGTGTTGTATATTCTAAGTTTGGCAATAAATATGGTATTCATTAGTAAGATGAATGACGTTGGTGTGACTGTGGAATTCAATAAAGACAACTACAAGATGGTTTGTGGATGCTTCGTGTTGGTAAGGGGATTTTGTACAAATTTTTTTTTCAAATTTTATGCTAGTACTATAAGTATTTATTACAATAACTCTTCACTTGTAAAGAAAATTAATACGGTAGAAGAAGTTCCAAGTATTTCGGTAGTGAAGACAATATTGTGCCATCAATGCATGGGGTACATTGGTGAGAAAGACCTTTGAACATTGAAAATAAAAGGTATGGTTGAAGGAATTTTTGATTGCCCATTAAATTTTGATTTTTGTGAGCACTATGTTTTTGGAAAGCAAACCAGAGTTAAGTTTTTGAGTAGTGCTACAATATTTGAAGGAATTCTACATCTAGTTCATAGTGATGTGTTTGGACCTACAAAAATACCATGATTAAGTAAGTCCATGTATTTTGTTACATTTATAGATGACTTCTCAAGAAAAACATGGGTATATTTTTACAATTCAAAGGTGATGTTTTCAATAAATTTAAAGAGTTCAAGGATCTTGTAGAAAATAAAACACAGAAAAAGATAAAGGTTTTGAGAAGTGATAATGGTGGTGGATATTTCTCTAATGAATTTGAGTAGTTTCACAAGAAATGTGGAATAGAAATGCATAGAAAAACTCCATATACTCCACAACAAAATGGAGTTGCAAAATAGATGAATAGAACATTTATGGATAAGGCTAGAAGCATGCTAAGCGATGTAGGGTTAGAAAATAATATCTAGATAGAAGCCATGTTAACTGATGGCTATCTCATCAATAGATATCCAACCTTAGATTTGGTGGATAAAACTCCACAAGAAGTATGGATTGGTAAGAAACCCTCTCTTCTCTAATATAAAGTTTTTTGGTTGTGAAGCTTATATGTATGTCCCAAAAGAGAAAATGACTAAGCTAGACTATAAATCTAAGAAATGTATATTTCTAGGTTATAGTACTAGTGTGAAAGGATATAAGTTGTGGAATCCAAAAATATAGAAGATTACTTGCAGTTATAAATTTGATCTTTAGAGAAACAAAAGGGATTCCAAAATAGGAAATATAACCAAGAAAAGAACCAGAACTAGTTTAGGTAAAATTGGAATAGGAGGAAGAACCTATGGTAGAACCTAAATTACAAAGAGAATCTGAAGAGGAATATTTAGAGGAAGAAGTCAAGGAGGAAGTTGAATATGCAAAACCTAAAACTCCAATTTTGAGGAGATAAGATCGAGTGAGAAGACTCCTAGAAAGGTATAGCCATTCGAATTTTTGTTCTACATTTCATTTATCAGTTAATGATGAAGAACCGAAGAATGTAAATGAGGCACTTCAATCAAGTGAGAATAAGTCTTGAAAAAGTGCTATGTAAGAATAAATGGAGTCCTTGGATAAAAATAATACATGGGACATGGGGAAATTACCCCTTGGAAAAAAACCTGTTGGTTGTAAGTGGTTATTCAAGGAAAAGTATAATATAGAAGGAAATTTGGAGAAGTACAAAGCTCACCTTGCAGCAAAAGAATTTTCTCAAGTTAAGGGAATTGAATTTGGTGAGATTTTTTCTTCTATGGCTAAACTAACATCAATTAGAGTTTTGTTGGTTGTTTTTGCTACTTTGATTTTGAAATAGAACAAATGAATGTAAAGATAGTTTTTCTACATGGTGGACTTGATGAAGAAATATATGTCACAACCAGAATGCTTCAGGGTAAAATGTAAGGAGGACTTGGTATGTAATTTGAAGAAGTCTCTTTATAGGTTGAAGCAATCTCCAAGAATGTGGAACCAAAAATTTGATAGGTTTGTTTTGACATTTAGGCTTGGAAAAAGCAAAGTAGATCCATGTGTATATTTCAAAAAAGAATGTGATTTTTTTTTATCATTGTATGTATATGGATGACATGTTGTTGATTGGACACAATAATAAGATGATAAAGTTACTAAATCTCAGTTATCTTCTAAATTTGACATGAAGGATTTGAGTGATGAAAATTTCATATTGGGTATGGAAATAATAAGTGATCCTGCAAATATAAATTTATGGTTAAATAAAAGAAAATATGTTGATTTGATACTACAGAGGTTTAGGATCCGTGATTATAAACTAGTATGTACTCAATATTTGGTTGGTCAAAAGTTATCTGTTGAACAATATCCTAAAAAATGAGGAAATTGAAGAAATGCATCACGTTCCTTATACTAGTGTTGTTGGTTGTCTGATGTATGCAATGGTCTATACTAGACCTAATATTGCACATGTAATAGGAGTAGTTAGTATATATATGTCCAATCCAAGAAAGGAATATTAGACTAATGTGAAGAGGATCTTTAAATACTTGTGTAAAACTATAGATTATGCTATTTTTTATGAAAGAAAATCTGGAGATAATGATATTGTAAATCTACAAGGGTGTGTGGATGCTGACTGGGCTAGAGATATTAATAAGAGAAGATCCATGAGTTCTTATGTGTTCAACTTGTTTTGAGGGGCAGTAAGTTGGATGAGTAAAAAGTAATTGTTTGTTACTTTGTCCACTATAGAAGCAGAGTACATTGTAAAAAATCATGCCTATAAAGAAGTAGTATGGCTACAAAATTTGTGTTCAATAGTTGGAATTAAGTAGAAGGCTATGAGAATTGACAATGACAGTCACAATGCAATATTTTTTGCAAACAATCGTAGTTTTCATGATCAATCAAAACATATTGATATCATGTACCATTTTGTGAGAGATATGGTTGAAGAAAATTGAGTGATATTGGAGAAATTTGATATAGAGAATAATATTTATGATTCATTAACAAAGGTTGTACCTACTCAAAAAATTTCGTGGTGTAGAAGATCTATGGGTATGGTTGCCCTTGACAATTAACAATGGTAGTTATTAGCCCCTATGGAAAGTATTCAACAAGTGGGAGAATGTTGGAATTATGTTTAATATTTTCCATGTTATTTAGGAGGGGTTAAATCTGAAAGGACTTTACACTATAAAAATTTCCTCATCGATGTTTGGGGTTAGATTGGGCCCCGAACAAGGGTACAATGGTAGTAGCCCCTATTTTGGGGTTTGGAGGTGTTAGGCCTTGGGAAATTATTTTTGGGGGTTTAATCATTTTTAGACCCATATGGGTGTTTTGGGGTTAATGTAATGTTGGACCATGGTTTTATGCCCATGGTATTGTAAAACCCCTTCTTGTGTTGTTGGTATATAAAACAACACTTGCATGAGGGTTTGGTAATAAATTTGCAAGAAATGTAATCGCAAGCAAAAAGCGAGTGAAAGGATATTATTGTATTGAAGATGGTCAAGTTTATACAATAAGAAAATATTCTTGCTAGGGATTTTCCCAAAAGGGTTTCCTAGGATAAATTCTTGTGTAATGTGTTATTCTTATTTGTTTTTATTTTGATTCTGCAATTACTATTTTTCTAGAATTTGTTTATCAAGGTGTTATTTCTCTTCAGTTGAGACTAGTTGATGTAGGAGCATCCAACAGTGTAAGAGTGATATTGCATCACCCAAATTATATTTAATTCATTTTGTTCTAGTGTTTATTGAGGTTGTTTAGAGGGTGGATAAATAGATCCAATGCTGAAAGAATCATCCCAATATATTGAGCGGTTTGGGAGATATGTAAATTTTAGTGACTCCTACCCTATAAAAAACTAGTGAAAAATTCTTGCTAGGAAAACTAGTAAAACTTGTAGGTGAATTTTGAAGGCCTTAGAGGCCGAATTTGAGTATTTTAAGTTAGATGCAGGCCTTAGTGTAAAGAGCTAAGGCTGCCCCGCTTAGTTCATATCATGCCATTTTTGAAAATATGTTGTAATAGTCAATTGGAGCAACGAGCATGAAGTTATGACCCTGGAAAGTTTACCTCCAAAATTTAAATTTCAAATGCATTGTTTTAGGCGGGAAAAAGGGAAAAACAAGGTATTAGAGGCAATTTTCAAAATTTTAAAAGGGCTCTTTCTTTTGTATCCTCATTTTGGCATGAAGTAATGAAAATTCTTTGTTCTCTAAGATGATCAAAGGAAAAACAACTATGTATCATTTGTTTTGTCTTGCTTGATCTTCACCACTAGTGGTGTCTCATTATATCTGGAAAATTACAATTATTGTTCCATAGGACTGTCTTTGGTTTTATAATTTTATTCTATTTTTTTTAAGTAATGATTTTACATACTTTGTTTGTGTTATTGTGAAAATTTTTTCATTTTGACAAATTTCTAAACCAAGACAATAATGAAAAAACCCCAAATCTATCATTTCAAAATACTTTTTTTATATCCCTTTTAACTTCATATATCAATTTTTTTGAACTTGTTATGATTACTATATCATAAAAATATACTATAAGTATTGTTCTATCATGTTTAATCTTTTTTTTTATAGAGATTTGGATTTGATCAACTTTTTTTTTTTTTAATTATGCTATAATAAATTATTATTAATATTTATATACCATGCTCTTGGTGCTTGCTTTAAACCATATAAATATTTATTCAGATTGCAAAACTTTTATTCCTATCCTTTGATTACAAATCCTTGTATTTGTGACATATATACCTCTTTTTTAATATCACCATTAAAAAATGCACTTTTTACATCTATTTTATGAATTTTCAATCCATGATGTGCTGCTAAAGCACAAATTGTTCTAATGGTAGTCATTCTTGTTGTTGGTGTAAATTTTTCTTCATAATATATTCATTCTATTTGAGTATATCCTTTCACAACTAATAGAGCTTTGTATTTATCAAGATAACCATCTACTTTAAATTTTATTTTGTAGACCCACTTACATCCTACTACTTTTTTTCTTGTGTAGATCAACCAGATTTTATGTTTTATTTTTTATTAATGTTGCATATTATGATTCCATGGTTTCCTTTCACTCTATATGACTTAAATAATTTAGAGTGGTTGGAGGTTTTATTACAAAACTTATCAACCCCTATTTATTCTTGTTAAACTACAAGTTTGAGATCTTATAATAGCAAGAACTGGTATTTGCTCTAATTTTGAATCCTTAAGTGCATATCTAAACTATATTGGTTATTTTCTTTGAAGTGTTGTACTAGTATCTATTTTCTCTACTTTTTCATCATCTATGTCTAATTTTGAGTATTCATTTGATGAATCTTCTAAAAAAAATAGAATTATTCCTGAATCAATCTATTTTTCTTTAATAATATTTTGACTCCATAAAATACTACATGTCTAATTATATAGACTTTATTTTTTGTATGATCAATTATTTTATAACCTCTTGAATCATCATCATACCAAAAAAATATTTTTTCATCTAGTTTAGTTTTGCTTTTCTTTGGAATATGAATGTATGCCTTGCATCCAAAAATTCTTAGTTGTTATATCGTTCATTTCTATCCTAACCATACTTCCTTAGGAGTAACATATTTCATTATCCTTATATGTGATCTACTTTGTATATATACAACTATTTTAACTACTACCCAATATTGATGATCAAGACGACTTCCTTTACAATGCAACAAACCATTTCCAAAAATAATCTATTTCATATTTCTACAATACCATTTTATTGTGGTGAATATGCTATGGTAAGTTGTATTTTTATGCCATTGGATTCTAAAAATAAATTATTTTTTTTTGACAAAAATTCACCCCTCTATCTAAATGAATATTCTTGGTCATTTTTCCTAATTATTTTTCTACTAGGAGTTTGAATTGTTTGAAACAACTAAATACTTCATTTTAAATTTCATAAAATATATCCACATTTTCTTGGGATAATCATCAACAAAAAGTTAAAAATATCTATGTCCTCCAATACTAGTAGCATTCATTGGATTTCATAAATGTATACATATATTAATTCTAATGGTTCTTGAGTTCTATGTTACCAAAGTTTGAAAGCTATTCTATATTGTTTCCATGGTAGACATTCTAGAATTAATGAAAATGCACTCATGTGACCTAGCATTTTATGCTAAATTTCTCTTGTTTCTGAAATCCCTACTGATAAAGTTATATTTGGCACTATATCTAGAGTAAACAAACAATTTCTATAAGATCCAAAATCTATAACTCTTTCTTGTTTTTTAAAATTAATTTTTTTGTTTATAATAGTTTTAAATTCCATTATTTGAGATACTAAACTAAGATTAGTAGTTAATCTAGGTACATATAGTACATTGTTAATTATTCATTTTTCATTTGATAGATCAATTAAGACATTTCCTATTCCTTTGACCTTGTAAGTCATACTATCTACTACGATAGTTGGTTTTCATATTTCTCTTGAAAATCATTAAACCATTTTTTATTTCCAATCATATGCCTATTGAAATAGAGTTGTATTAAAAAACACATACAATACACTAAAAACTAGAAATGCTAAAATGAGCCAAAGATTTTTCATTACTTTCATGCCAAAAATCAGGATACCAAAAGAAGAGCCTTTTTACAATTTCAAATATTTCCTCTCATACCTTGTTTTCCCATTTTCCCTCCTAAAACAATGTATTTGAAATTTGAATTCCAGAGGTAAACTTTTGAGGGTCATAATTTTGCACTCATTGCTCTGATTGACTCGCATGATACATTTTAGGAAATGGCACGAGCTTAACTCTACGAAGATAGAATTAGCTAAGTCCTGCGACCATTTTTAGAATTGTCAAATTTGACATCTATGACCCTAAAAATCCATCGGCAAGATCGGGTACCTTAATTTCATTGTTTTTGGTAGGATTTGGTCATAAAACACACATAACTCCCAAACCGTTCAGGGTATTGGGGTGATTCTTTTGCCACTGGCTCTATTTTACTATCCCCTAGACAAATAAATATAATTAGAAATAATTAAAGCAATTACAAATTTTTGGTGATGCAAGATCACTCTTACACCGCTGGATGCTCCTGCATCACCTATTTACTCTAGAATCAATATACCAATAATCCATGATAAGTTATCTTATATCTCTCAATGACTCAAACATGAAATTTGCAAATTTTAAGTTTTCTAAATCTTTTATGTAGAAATCCTTTTAACTCCTTAATATATTAAATTTACAAAATTTCTAATTTCTAAAAATTTTAAAATTTCTAAGACTTCAAAATCTTTAAAATAATTTCAAAAACTAAAAAATTTAAGAATCTAAATCCTTTTAACTCCAATCAAGATTTTAATCTTCAACCCTTGAAAAATATCTAAAAGCTTTAAATCCTTCAAATATTAAAAAATATTAAACTTAAGTTGCAACCTTATTACTCCATATCTTAAAAATAAATTCAAATTAATGATGATTTTTGAAAAATAAAAAATACCTAACCCTTATTACTCCAACTAGCTTTTCAAAAATCAATTCAAATTTATTTCCCTCTAAAATGACAATAATAGCATGTAATATATATTAACATTACCTGGGCATGACTGGCATGAGTTCTGCTATAGGTGTACGAGGAGTTTGTTAACATCTAATAAATGATAAGAATTGATTGGAATTTCTAATCCCTTCAATCCACTATTGGATTTCACCTTTTGCATAGCTTTCCATATTTCCTAATGAATTTTATCTTCTTTGATGATGGTCGAGAGTTCCTTATTTGAAGATAGCTAAGAGATGCTTCTCTGAAGATGGTCCTGATATTTTTTGGAGATGATCAAACACTTTCCACTAGTGCAAAATGACTTATGTTCTACTAGGTTGTCTTTCACTAATTCTCAAATGAGTTATCACAAAATATTTTCTACTGGATATTGATTGATCCTTCTCCAAACATCTTTCACTGGAGGCTAAGAAACTATTATCCAAAGCAATTTTGTTGGTAGTCATGTGATTGACAAATGTTTCTCTTCCCCTATGAGTGAGTGTTCCACTATTTTGGTGTTTTCATGTTTCTTCTCTTGTGAGTTTACCTCTTCTTTGGTATCTAATTACTCCTTCTATAAGAATTCATATTATATGGTATTTGGTTTTTCCTTTTTTGAGCATTTACACATTGCTCGACTGGTGGCCAAATGTTGTTTAACCTGGTAATATAAGCTCTACTAAAAAACTTAGTGCTTCTTCTTTTCTTCTTAACACTAACTAACTCTTTTTTAGGCTCTATATTAGCACTCAATTATGGTGTCCCACCTCTTCTACCTCAAATAGAATATTCATATATTGTTTTTTATTGTGTTTTAATGAATAGCTTTCTTATATTTTTCCTATGCAAAAAATATCTTCTAATTTTTCATTGAAGACTAGCATCAAACATACGTTTGATTTGGAAGAAACAATTCACTATATATTAGTGCTTGAATCTTTGTAGACTAGCACTTGCCTTAGATATAGTGTTATTCTCTTAGCCTATATAATGGCCTTTATATTATGGCCTCTTATTCTTTCATTGTTGTAGTGAATGTCTTATTTCTTGAAAAATCATAGAAATATTACAATCCTCTATGCTTTTCTTATCCTCTATTATAGAATATTTTTATTGTTTCTTCTCTTATAAATTTGTTGTTCTATAGTATCTTAAATTCTCATATAATTATTTATACTTTCTAATACTATTATTCTCTATACTTTTGATACTCAAATTCTATACTTAGGAATATTTAAATGCTTCTCAATCCTTGGAAGCTAAAAATGCTTCTCTATCTCTGTAGGAAGCTATGATGCTTCTAAATATATATAGGGAGCTATGATGCTTCTCAATCTCTATAATTATGTTACCCCTCTATCTAAAATATTCAATATCTTAGGTTACACCTAAGAACCAAATATGTTTCTCCTCCTTTCTAGAGAACCCAACATTATAGGGTTGTTTTGAATGTCCCTAAATGACCAAATTTCTCCATAGTTGGTTCTTCCTATCGATATGTTTGAGTCCTAGTCTTCACTCATTTTTCTTCAACAAAGTGGAAAGACTAACATCTAAATTAGGGTGACTAATATTTGTCCCCTAAAAATCTACTCAGTCAGACCATTAAAAATTGACTCGAAGTCTGCACTACCTTCAAAGGGGATAGACTCTAAAGTAACTTTATCAATAATGAATAAAGTTAAATATTGATAATCGTGGTTAATAAAATATACTATAAAAAATGGACAGAGTCAGGTGGCATCTCTAATACCATTTGTGGATTTTAATCCTTACTACCATAGAATATCACAGGTTCCAATATAAAGAAGTCACAATATTAACGATAAAAAATATAAATAAAGAATATTTAATACATAATATAAATCTCATATAAAAAACATAATATTCAACAATATTATTGAATAAAAAGTAATCACAATAGTATTAATGAATAAGAAATATAATCTTTAAGTTTTCTCAATTTTCCTGATAAAAATTATGAATCTCTATTTCCATAATATAACTTTACAAGATACCTCTTCAAATTCTTCATTATTGCTTTCCATATGATCTTTGGATTCTTATATTACCACTTGTGCATAAGACTCTTGGTATTCTATCATGATATATGTGCATATCCTACACATCCCAATATATAAAATAATGTAATATTTTCTAACAGTAAAAGGCATGAGTAAAGGATGCAATGCTCTAGTCTCACATCTCTTCTTAGAGATTGTATTGTACATTTTTTTTTAGAAATAAAGTCATTATATATTTTTTCTTATATGTTTGTGTTCTAATTTTTTATAATCTATTATTTTTAACTTACACACTTTCATAATTTTCCTTAACTTGAAAAATTGATTTCAACTTAGTCAAATTTTTTATTTTTAGATCAATGGTAATAGTGTGGTCTAATTTTTAAATGTATGTCAATAAACATATGATCAAGGTAGCAAACATTTAGGTATTCAAAATGAGACCCCTCTCATAAACTCCCTTGTCATTACAAACAATATCAAGTGAGAAGTAGAATGGAAAACATCAAGATAGTTGATCCTTTCAATGATATGTTGAACGAAACCCTTATGAAATAGAGGAATGAGATGACGGACCAATTTGTTCAAATTCTTTAGTGAATCCCTACTACAAGTTCTACAACCTCCTCTACATAACCTTTCACTACCATAGAACCATTCTATAATCCTACACATTTTAAGGTTCTTATGAATTCTAATATTCCTACTATTGAAGGAAAAGTTAATGCTCATGTCCTATACAATTGGATCAATTATAATCATACTTTTTTATAAATAGATTCACAAAAAATGAGAAATGTAGTGAAGCTTCACTACATATAGAAAATATTTCCAAGAAGGAAACATTTGGTTGGCCAATAAATTGGTGTTAATTTAGGAAGAATTAACAAGATGAAAGGTCCTCAAAGTGCTACAACTTACCAAGAAGCCCATGCTATAAAATTCCTAAAGAGACTGCCAAGAGAGAATTCTTAGCAAAAATTGAAAGTGGGTATAAAGCTCCCTGACCTATAATATCTACCTTGATTGCCTAAAATCCTATGATATTTGTGTCAACCTTTCTAGTGATAACTAATTTGAGCCTCACCATCAAATGGAGGCTAGGAATATTTCTAGTGATAACTTAAAAAAATTTAGTATTGGCTGAGGTTCCACCTAAATATTAATTGCAGGTTTGATCCTTTCCCATACAATAAATCCTATAGGTCTAATAATCTTCCAAATCTAACTAGATTCACAATGGATTCCCATACCTCTATAATCTATCCACAATACTCATAAGATAATCAATGGGAGTTCAATAGGGGAAGAATCTAGTAGTTTTTGGAGATAAAGGTGGACTCTAAAGCACTCATTATGAAGAAATCTATAGCATATATAATTATAGAATTTGATGGTCCTAGAAACCCCTACCAAAAATTTATCTTCGATGTCAATCTAAGGTGTCATATGTTAACCTACTCTACATTAATATTTACATCTATAGGATCTTAACCCTTAATAATCTATAGAAACATAGGATCATAAATATTTAAACTATGCATGTTATCTGGTATTAAATCTATGATAGGCACTAGTTTCATCATGTATGGAAATGTAAGGAAGTAGTAAATCTATATTGACCATATGATATTTTATTGATAGTTAGCACTTCACTCAGAGTGAGAAACCAAGGAACACAAAAGCCCCATGGATCCTTGATCCTTTATCCGATGGCTTGTGCTTATCATAATGGTAAGTCAATGCAAGAAGAAATATCTATCAATAATCAAATTCTATGTGGAAATCATAACAATCACCCATATATGGAATTAGAACCATAGAGAGGTAATACAAAGAGCTTTGTTATTGGTTAAAGAGGTTTTAAAATTTGACTAAAATACATGTTATAGTTATGCACATGGTGATTAAAATAGTTGCCCACCAAATGGACAAGCCTACCCTATCAACTTACATAAACTAGAAGAATACTTAAGGATCCTTGCTAGATGTTTTATTTAAGGAGATCATCCTAGTGGTGGCAACATCTATATATCTATTACTAGTGTCAGTAATTGCTATAAGAAATCCCCAATACAAGAATATATTACTATAGGCATATTTTTCCACAAGAGTAGGTCATGGGTAGAAGAATCTTAGTTCCTAGAGCCTCAAACCAAGAAAAATTAATTATAAAATACCCATCACACAATTTTAAAGGGGAATCCCTAGCAGAAGTAGTTGATGATGGTAGTAATAGATACCCATTTGAAGACTCAAAGTTTTTTAGTATTAATGGTCCTAGATCTAGAGACATAAAAGAAACCAACCAACCATTGAATGCAAAATTATCTTAGACATGAATCAGAGGTGGTATTCTATATCTCCTTTAGAAATTTTTAGAGGGAAAAGCTCCTCAATTTTATCTAGAAATAGGTATGTAAAGTTTATTATAAGGTATTGGTAGTTTCTTGCATGTACCTAATACTTGGCCTTGTATGCTCTCCCTCTCACATATTTTTTGTATAAGTTGGATTCAAGGGTTGAGCTACATTTATTAAAGAGCATTGACCCTCTTTCGGTCTTATACCTCTATAATTTCTTAATATATATGGACGTTATGACTAATTTCACTCTATTCTACTTCTATTATATGTTTGAATTTTTGGGTATGGGTTGAAATCATGTTCAATTTCTAGTTGTTAGTCTGAGATGAATATGTTCATTTAAATCTTGTTAGGACCCTCCTAATGTAACTCTTAATCATATTATATATTATATTGTATTATAAAGGGACACATCCCTTCACCATTCACATATTTTAGATAGATGTAAATAGGACAAGGAGGATGCTCCAAAGATCATCGAAGAACATTAATTTATTATATTGTGGGTTTCTGCCTTTCAATACAAACTGCAATTCTATTCAAACAATGATTCTTTTCAGCATTCAATTCATATTTCAAGTTGCAGATTCATAACAACTGGATCAAAGCTAAAAAGACCTAAATTTTTTTCCCCACCCCGCTCTAGTTACTGACAGGCCATTACTCAACAATGTTTTCTTTTTAGCACACATTCTAAGCATTACTAAAGGAAATGTTACACAGTAGGCCACAGTCACCAGTAAATGTAGCATATATAATTTTTTGGACAACATCACACATTATCGGAGTTAGAAAAACCCAACAGTGAGTACAAGCGATGAAAATATCCTTTGGTGTGAACAAAGAGAAGAAAGTATGCAAAATTAAATGTGGCAGAGATAAATAATTTTTTTTGATAAAACTAGTTTTTGCATAGTCAAATCACTTATAAACCAACCACACCCTAAATGGATGAGGGAAGACGATCTCAAGACACAATGAAGGATATTGTTAAGGAGGTTTCAAAAGAAATTACGAAATAACTCTCGTAGTTTTCTAAGGAAATGAGAGACATGATGCAAGGAATGGTGTTTTGGAAGGACAATTTAGAATATAAAATCGCTACCAAAATAGCAGACCTAACCATAAAAATCACCAACTCGAATACAGATATATCCACTAAATTGGATGCTACAACCCATTCCATGGACTTAGTACAACAAAATTTGCTACTCATGCAAAATGGACAACAAAACACTATGCCACCACAACAAACATTAATAGGGGGACCATATACATCAATACTTCCTCATACCACAAAACTAGATTTTCCAAAATTTGATGGAGGCAACCTCACAAATTGGATATATAGGGTAGACCAATATTTTACCTTATATCAAATTTTGGAGATTTAGAAAGTCTGTATCGCATAATTTAACTTGGAACAAATTGCTACCCAGTGGTATCAATGGTATGAGAAAACAAAAGGTTCGCCCACATGAACCGAATTCACAAAAAACTTAATGTTGCGATTTGGCACCACTAAATTTGAAGACTTCACAGGAGCCCTCACTAAATTGCAATAAACCTCCACCATAAGGGAATACCAAGCATAATTTGAGAAATTGGTGAACCTTACAACAGGACTAGATGCATCATTCTTCCAAAATTGTTTCATTAGTGGCCTAAAAGAAGACATTAGAATGGAGGTACAAATACAAAATCCTATCTATATGATGCATGCAATGGCAATAGCACAAATGATAGAAGAGAAGAACAATAACCAAAGGCAAATAGGAAGAGTTTTTTTAGGGAAAACACCAAATACCTACACCAGCCAAAAATTGAATAAGGTCATGCCAATTAAATGAATTAGCCAAGAAGATCTAAAAGAAAGATGAGAAAAGGGCCTATGTTTCCACTGCGACAAAAAGTTTACCCCCAACCACAAATGCATCTCACCGAAATTATATATTTTGGATAAAGTTGATTACACTCCCAAATATGAGGATGACATAGAAGTGGAAGTAATAACCGAGGTTGAAAAAGAAAACAAAGAAGATAAAATAGAAATATCCTTTAACACATTAGCAGGATACTCGATTCCACAAACAATGAAGGTAAAAGGGTATTTTAAGAAACAAAACTCTATTGTGCTCTTAGAATCTGGTAGCACTCATAATTTTATAGACCCCAATTTTTCCAAACAATCTAATTTCTTTATATATCCTTGCAATAACTTTGAAGTCATGATTGGCAATGGAGGAAAAATTACATGTAAAGGCAAATGCAGGAATATCAAACTCACGATGGGGGAATATAACATGAAAGAAGATATGTATGTACTACCATTAGGAGGATGTGATATTGTTTTGGGAGTACAATGGCTATGAATGCTCGGAAAAATTCAATGGGACTTTGAAGAGTTATGGATGCAATTTATACAAAACAACCAAACATACACAATTCAAGGTTTAAAAATAGGTCCCACACAAATCGTAAGTTACCATAGAATGGAAAATATTCTTCGAAAAGGAGGAAGAGGCATGGTTGCCCAACTATTTTCCTTGTAAAACACCACCGAAGAGCAACCAGAGGCACCCAAATTAATAGAACTCCTAGAGAAACATGATAAAATATTCAAATAACCAGAGGGATTACCTCCACAATGAAGCCATGATCATGCTATTCAATTAATTTTGGGACACCAACCTCCAAATATTAGACCTTACCGATATCCATATTTATAAAATATGGAAATAGAAAAATTAGTACAAGACCTACTAAGGGCAGGGGTCATTCGACCTAGTAGAAGTCCCTACTCTTCGCTTATCATACTAGTAAGAAAAAAGGATGGATCATGGCACCTATGTGTGGATTTTCATGCTCTCAACAAAATAATGATTAAAGACAATTGTTTTTATTCCAGTAATTGACGAACTACTCGAAATAAATGGAGCCGCATATTTTTCTAAACTTGATTTACGATTAGGTTACCACCAAATTCGATTTAAGGAAAGTGATATACCCAAAACTACTTTTTGCACCCACGAGGGACATTATGAATTCTTGGTGATGCCTTTTGGCCTCACCAATGCTCCATCCACATTTCAAAGTCTTATGAATAAGGTATTTTCTCCCTTCCTTCAAAAATTTATTTTAGTTTTCTTCGACGATATTTTGATTTATTGCAAGACATGGGAAGAGAACTTAACACATATAGTGCAAGCACTCAAAATATTGGAAGAAATTCAATTATACGCAAAGAGATCAAAGTGTTCCTTTGGGAAGCAGGAAATTGAATATCTTGGACATATTGTCTCCAAGGAAGGAGTTAAAGTAAACCCCCAAAAAATTGAAGATGTGGAAAATTTGCAAATTCCAAAAACTCTAAAAGGGTTGCATGGGTTCTTAGGATTAACGGTCTATTATCACAAATTTGTTAAATATTATGGGAAAATAGAAGCACCATTAATATCCCTACTTAAAAATAATGCCTTCATATGGTCTCCAAAAGCGAATGAAGCTTTCATGACTTTGAAAAATGCCATGTGTACCACCCCCATCCTAGCTATGCTAGATTTTTTCCAACCATTCATTATTGAAAGCGACGCTTCCATATTGGTAATGGGAGTGGTGCTCATGCAAAATGAGAAGCCCTTAGCCTTTACTAGTAAAGCATTTTCCAAAAATAATTTAGCACTTTCCACTTATGAAAAATAAATATTAGCTATGGTCCATGCTATCCAACATTGGAGACCATACCTTATTGGAAAATATTTCATTATCTGCACCGACCACCATAGCCTAAAATACCTTCTTGAACAATGGATAACCACTCCAAAATAGCAAAAGTGGGTAACAAAACTATTAGGCTATGATTATGAAATCATCTAAAAAAAAGGGAAAGATAACATGGTTGCGGATGCACTTTCTAGAAAGTTTGAAGAAACTTCACAATTACATGCTTTTTCCTGCCCCATCCCTACATGGATCGAACAAGTCAAGGATGAATGGTATGCAGAACATACTATATACACCATAATTCAACAGTTACAACAAAATCCCATGACTAAACCCCACTACTCTTGGCAAGGTAACATGCTCCGTTACAAAGAATGTCTTGTCATTTCACCTACATAGGTTTATCGTCCAAAGCTTCTACATGAGCTACATGCTACACCTACTACAGGCCACTCTAGATTCCTAAAAACCTACAAAAGAGTGACTAAATCATTTTATTGGCAAGGGATGAAAAATTATATCAAGAAGTTCATCAATGAATGTGAAACATGCCAAAGAAATAAAGGTGAAACAATGGCAACACCGGGCCTTCTTCAACCTCTACCCATACCAACCAGGACATGGGAGGATATTTCAATGGATTTCATTGAAGGTCTTCCAAAATCCATAGGAAAAACGATGATCCTAGTGGTGGTAGATCGTTTATCTAAGTATGCCTATTTTTTTCTAGTAGCTCACCCCTATACCACTAGTACTATTGCTCAAATATTCCTTGACGATTTTTTTAAATTACATGGCATGCCTTCTACTATCATTAGTGATCGTGATCCCACTTTCACTAGTAATTTTTGGAAGGAATTATTTAAACTCCAAGGTACACAACTTCGAATGAGCTCCGCTTACCACCCACAAATGGATGGTGAAACTGAAATTATCAATAAGTGCTTAGAAACCTATCTCTGATGCTTTATTTCCACCAAAATTCTTCCCTAGGTTAAATGGCTTGCACTAGCTGAATGGTGGTATAATACCACATATCACACAACCATAAAAATGACCCCTTTCAAAGCATTATATGGCCGATCACCCCCATCTATAACCTCTTATCTTGTAGGAAGTACAAAAGTACCAGCTATAGAGATGGAGCTGGTCACTCGAGATAATATCATTCATGCTCTAAAGGACAATCTACATATCACTCAACACAGCATGAAGCAACAAGCGGACCAAAATCGGACTGAAAGGGTTTTTCAAGAAGGAGATATGGTATTTCTCCGCCTCCAACCATATCGTAAAACTTCATTGAAAATAAAAGGGTCACAATTTTGGCAATTTTGGGTACCTTGAGTACATTGCATTTGCTCAAGTAAATTTGTTGTCATTTATGTCAAGAAGCTTTTGAAAGAATTTGATTTGATGTAAAAATAATGTGTTTTGTTGAAGGTTCGGCTTGACAGGTTCGAAAGAAAGTAAGTTGGAAAAGTGTCGTGATATCGCAACATGTCGCATTTTCGTGACTTAGGCAGGAGAGAGAAAGCTTTTTGAAAAAGTGTCACGATATCGCGACATGTCGCATTTTCGCGACTTAGGCAGGAGAGAGAAAGTTTTTTGAAAAAGTGTCACAATTTCGCGACATGTTGGAAGAGAAAGAAGAAGTTGGCAAAATTGTCACGATTTCGCAACATGTTGGAAGAAAGAGGAGAAGCTGGAAAAACTGTCGCGATTTCATGACATGTTGGCAGAGAAAGAGAGCAAGGTGGAAAGTGTCACGATTTTGCGACATGTCGCATTTTCACGACTCAAAAAGTGCAGGAAGGCAAAGAAGGAAAAGTGTCGCGATTTCGCGACATAATGCAAGGAAGGTTGTACAGACAAAAAAGTGTCACGATTTCATGACATGATGTAGAAGGGAGAGTCCGTAGTGTGAACTATCACGATTTCATGACAAGTTCGAAGAGAGATAAAGTATCTCGAAAAGTGTCACAATTTCGCGACATGCTGCACAAGACTAAGTGAGGACTGTCGTGATTTTGTGACATGCTGAAAATATCGAAGTGAGAACTGTCATAATTTTGTGACATGCAGCAAAAGGAAGAGTCTGAAATAAGAAGCGTCATGATTTCGTGACAGGCTACAAAGAAGTTGTACGGATGCAAAAAGTGTCATGATTTCACAACAGGTTGGAGAGAAAGCTTGCAAATGCAGAAAGTGTCGCAATTTCATGACAAGTTGAGATGGCAGCTTTCAGTTGGAGAAAGTGTCACGATTTCATGACAAAAATAGTTAGCAAGTCTTCAACAAAAGAAGCGTCACGATTTCATGATGAATTGAAGAAGTAAGAGCTCGAAGGCGAAAGCATCACGATTTTGCGACATGTTCCATTTTTGCTAGTGCAAGTAGAGAAGAAGGCCATGAAGACAAAAGTGTCACGATTTCACGACAGGAGTGAAGATGACATCAACAAAGATAGAAGTGTCACAATTTTGTGACAAGAACATAGTCAAGGCAGACAAAAGCAAAAGTGTCATGATATCACGACAATAGCCAAACGAAAGTGTACGATTGCAAAAATGTCACGATATCATGACATGTGGTTTTGTGGTAGAAGCTACTGAGCCATAGAGGCGGTTGAAGCCAACAAAGTTAAAATTGGGCCAACGAAGATTAGGGCATGTAGCCGATGGAGTTAGGGTTTGCATTTGCATAATAGCCGACTAAGACCAAGGTTTAGATCTTGATTGTTAGTATAAAAGGAGGGCTATTTGAAGAGATTTTGCAATAGATCAAAGTGTGCATTTGAAGTGCGACTGTCATAGATAGAGTGCGGGGAGAAGTTTGATCACCGAAAAAGTAGAGTGCAAATTCGATTGCAGTGTACAGAGTGCATTTCATCGAATCTTCTAAGTGAGAGAGATTACAAGGAAGCATAGTGTGTGAAGATCATGCTGCTGTGATTGCACAGAGGTGCATAAGTTGATGTTTGATCGAGTGATGCTGTGATTGCGTAGAGGTGCAATTTCAAGGACATTTGTGCCAGATCGAAGGACTGTGTTTGGTGCAAAACAGAGGAAGCGAACGAGGATATTTGTGCTAAACTGAAGGACTGTTTTTAGTGCAAATTCGAGGACTATCTTTGAAGGTGAAAGAGTTGAGGATAGAGGTCTCTAGCCAGAGCAGGGAAGACAGGTGTCTTCTATGGATAGAGTTCCACTTGCTAAGGGCAGAGGAGGCAGAGGTCTTCTAGAGGATCACTAGCTAGAACAGAGCTAGGGGATTGGTGTCTCATTTGGGTTGGTGCCCATAAATATTGTAATCGGGAAAGGTATTCCCAGATTGTGAGTTGATAAAATTTAGAGAGAAATTTTATCCGTGGAGTAGCCCGCATTGGGTGAACCACGTAAATTGTTGTGTATCTTTTGTGGATGGTGTTTTGTGTATTGCTTTGATTACTGCTATTAATACTGCTTTCTATACACTGCATAATATTGATTTAAAAGTTGATTTGAAGGAAAAAGTTTAAAGTGGTCTTATACTATTCACCCCCCCTCTTAGTATAAGCTTGTGTTCTTCAATTGGTATCAGAGCGGGTTCCTTCGGAAAGTTTAAATAACTTTAAGGAAAAGCTTGACAAGGACACAATGGATTATTCAAGCGGAAATGTAGCACCTATTCTTGATGGATCAAATTTTGGTCTTTGGAGTGCAAGGATGAAGGTCCATCTAATGGCACTTGGGAATGAGGTGTGGGAAGTGATTGAAGATAGGTACACTATTCCTGTAAATGGTCCATATACTAAAGAAGATAGGCTTCTACATCATAGCAATTCAAAAGCAATGAATGCAATCCTGAAAGGCTTATAGAAAGTAGATCTCACAAAAGTAATTCACTATAAGACAGCTAGTGAAATTTGGAAACAGTTGCAGGTGGTTCATACAAGTGATGCAAATGTCAAAAAGGCCAAGTTGAGACATTTAAAAGGTATGATTGAACAACTCAAGATGAATTATGATGAAAATATTAGTGACTACATGCTTCGCATGGATGAGGTTGTTAACTCCATGAAAGACTTAGGTCTTGAACTTGCTAAAAATGATGTTTGTGATAAAATCTTAAGATCTCTTCCTAATAGATTCAGTGAAAAGATTTTTGCTATTGAGGAAGCTAAAGATTTGGATAATTTGAAAAAGGATGAGCTTCATAGCATTCTTGCAGCATTTTATTTGAGAACTCAGGTGAAGGTTGACGTCAAGAAAGAGGCAGATTTCAAGGTTACCAAGAAATCTAAGGGTAAACAACTTCAAGAGAGTGATGAGTCTTCTAGTGATGAAGAGGCATATTACAACAAGAAATGCAAGTTATCTAGAAAGCACAAAAGCATGAAAAATATAAGATGCTTCAATTGTGGAAAGTTTGGTCATTATGCTACTGACTGTACTATTTCCAAGAAGGAAAGTGATGAAGAGAAATAGGATGTTAAGAGCAAGGATTCTGAAAAGCAAAGGTATTACAGAAAGAACAAATATGAGCACATCAATCAAGGAAAGAGGTATTCACACAAGAACAAGAAGAGTTTCTACTTAGACAAAGCAAGTAAGTGTTCTAGCAGTGATAGTAAAAGATCTTCAAGTGATGAGGAAAATGAGATGCTGTTCATATCAGAAAAGTAGGAAGAACCGAAACATAGATTCATTATTATGAAATGTCTTAGATGTGGAAATTTTTTTCACCTTGAGGATGACTGTACAAATAATGATTTGGTTTCCAGCATGTATAAGGATGCTTCAGAAAACTATCAAGAAGATGCTTGTATGATTTTTTAAAAAGGTAGCACCTCTAGTGATAAGAAATCTGGAAAAGGCCTTGAGGATTCAGAAAGCAAACAAATAAAAGATCTTGAAAGTGAACTTAATAATGCTCTTAGTGTTTTGAAAAATGAAAGAAAGAAGAATGATAGACTTAAGGATAAGTTAGATGAATGTTGTACGGAGAGAGACGATCTTATAGAAAGTCTTGACTTCTCTATAGCTAAAACACATGAACTCAAGGATGAGTTAGAGTCTAAGATTCTTGAGCATAATGAGTTGGAACAAAAAATGGCTTCTCTGGAAGTGGAAACTAAAGAGTACAAGGATAAGCTGTACAGGTTTCAAGATATCTCCAAAAGGGTTAAGTCTCTCATCAAAGGTCAAAGAAATCCAATAGATAAAATAGGTCTTGGTTTTGTTAAGCCGCATAAAGAACAGGTTGGGGAATCTAGCAAGAGATTCCAAAAGGAAGAGAGTTCTGATGAATAAAGTACTTCAGAACATGAGTCCATGAGTGATCGATGCGCAGAAACAAAAAAAAAATTCATAATGCGAAGAAGAAGTTTTCAGGACCCAAGAGATCGTATAAAGGAAAATTTCATGGCAGATATTTTGCGTGTTACAGGTTTGGTCACATGGCTGCACATTGCATGTCTCAAATGAAGAAGGTTAACAACAATTTCAGAAGTGGTAATTTCTTCCAAGGGTATTGCTACTCTTGTAATCAGTTTGGGCATAAGGAAATTGTCTGCAAGGCTAATATGAGGTTCATAGTTAGTCAAAACAGGTGGATTCAAAGAACAGGTATGCCTAAAAGAAGTTACAGTGTTACTTTTTATAAATGCAACAATGTAGGTCACATAGCTAGACAGTGTAGATCTGATCTTCCAAGGTACAGGAACAAGAATAGTGGCATGATTAGGTCCAAGGATCAAGGCATGAAAAAGGACAGGGATGAGAATAAGAACAAGAACAATGACAAAAACAGGAATGCGGGCAAAAATTTCAAGAAAAGGCCGGGCAAGGAAATTATAGACACTGATGACGATCAATGCCTAATGGGAGTTTTACTCCCACCCTCGTTTTAATCTCCTCATGAGGAGGTGGGGGAGGGACTAAGCTAAGAGGCTCATTCTTAGTCCCAAGCCCCAAAGGTGACCCTTTGCCATTGATGACAAAGGGGGAGAGATTTGAGTAAGGGGGAGAGATATGAGTAAGGGGGAGAGATTCGATGTAAAGAGGAAAGCTCCAAGTCAGGGGGAGAAAAACTTCAATAGGATATTTTTAGCTGTTAGCATAGTTGGTTTCAATTTTTGCTCCTGAGACATGTTTTTAGTAAAGGGTTGCCATCAATGACAAAGGGGGAGATTGTTGACAATTTTGGGTACCTTGAGTACATTGCATTTGCTCAAGTAAATTAGTTGTCATTGATGTCAAGAAGCTTTTGAAAGAATTTGATTTGATGTAAAAATAATGTGTTTTGTTGAAGGTTCGACTTGACAGGTTCGAAAGAAAGTAAGTTGGAAAAGTGTCACGATATCGCGACATGTCGCATTTTCGTGACTTAGGCAGGAGAGAGAAAGATTTTTGAAAAAGTGTCACGATATCGTGACATGTCACATTTTCGCGACTTAGGCAGGAGAGAGAAATTTTTTTGAAAAAGTGTCACGATTTCGCGACATGTTGGAAGAGAAAGAAGAAGCTGGCAAAACTGTCACGATTTCGTGACATGTTGGAAGAGAGAGGAGAAGTTGACAAAACTATCATGATTTCATGACATGTTGGCAGAGAAAGAGAGCAAGGTGGAAAGTGTCACGATTTCGTGACATGTCGCATTTTCGCGACTTGAAAAGTGCAGGAAGGCAAAGAAGGAAAAGTGTTGCGATTTCACGACATAATGCAAGGAATGTTGTACGGACGAAAAAGTGTCACAATTTCGTGACATGATGCAGAAGGGAGAGTCCGCAGTGTGAACTGTCGTAATTTCATGACAAGTTTGAAGAGAGATAAAGTATCTCAAAAAGTGTCACGATTTCGTGACATGCTGCAAAAGACTAAGTGAGGACTGTCATGATTTTGTGACATGCTGCAAAAGACTAAGTGAGTACTGTCACGATTTTGCGACATGCTAAAAATCTCGAAGTGAGAACTATCACAATTTTGTGACATGCAGCAAAAGGAAGAGTCTAAAATAAGAAGCGTCACGATTTCGCGACAGGCTACAAAGAAGTTGTATGAATGCAAAAAGTGTCATTATTTCACGACAGGTTGGAGAGAAAGCTTGCGAATGCAAAAAGTGTCGTGATTTCATGATAGGTTGAGATGGTAGATTTCAGTTGGAGAAAGTGTCATGATTTTGTGATAGAAACAGTTAGCAAGTCTTCAACAGAAGAAGCATCGCGATTTCGCGACAAATTGAAGAAGGAAGAGCTCGAAGGCAAAAGCGTCACAATTTTGTGACATGTTTCATTTTTGCTAGTGCAAGTAGAGAAGAAGGCCATGAAGACAAAAGTGTCGTGATTTCATGACAGGAGTGAATATGACATCAGCAAAAACATAAGTGTCATGATTTCACGACAAGAACGTAGTCAAGGCAAACAAAAGCAAAAGTGTCGTGATATCACGACAATAGCCAAATGAAAGTGTACAACTACAAAAATGTCATGATATCACGACATGTTGTGGTTTCGTGATAGAAGCTACTAAACCATAGAGGTGGTTGAAGTCGACAGAGTTAAAATTGGGCCGACAAAGATTAGGGCATGCAGCCAACAGAGTTAGGGTTTGCATTTGCATAACAGTCGACTAAGACCAAGGTTTAGATCTTGATTGTTAGTATAAAAGGAGGGTTGTTTGAAGAGATTTTGCAATAGATCGAAGTGTGCGTTCGAAGTATGATTGTCGCAGATAGAGTGCGGGGAGAAGTTTGATCGTCGAAAAGGCAGAGTGCAAATTCGATTACAGTGTACAGAGTGCATTCCATTGAATCTTCTAAGTGAGAGAGATTGCAAGGAAGCAGAGTGCACGAAGATCATGCTGCTGTGATTGCGTAGAGGTGCATAAGTTGATGTTTGATCGAGTGTTGTTGTGATTGCGTAGAGGTGCAATTTCGAGGACATTTGTGCCAGATCGAAGGACTGTGTTTGGTGCAGAACAAAGGAAGTGAACAAGGACATTTGTGCTGAATCGAAGGATTGTGTTTAGTGCAAATTCAAGGACCAGCTTTGAAGGTGAAAGAGTTGAGGACAGAGGTCTCCAGCCAGAGCAAGGAAGACAGGTGTCTTCTGTGGATAGAGTTCCACTTGCTAAGGGAAGAGGAGGCAGAGGTCTTCTAGAGGATCACCAGCTAGAATAGAGCTAGGGGATTGGTGTCTCCTTTGGGTTGGTGCCCATAAATATTGTAATTGGGAAAGGTATTCCAAGATTGTGAGTTGATAAATTTTAGAGAGAAATTTTATCCGTGGAGTAGCCCGCATTGGGTGAACCACGTAAATTGTTGTGTCTCTTTTGTGGATGGTGTTTTGTGCATTGCTTTGATTACTGCTATTAATACTGTTTTATATACACTGCATAATAATGATTTAAAATTTGATTTGAAGGAAAAAGTTTAAAGTGGTCTTATACTGTTCACCCCTCCCTCTCAATATAAGCTAGTGTTCTTCATGCAAAAATTAGCACCAAAATTTTATGGCCCTTATAAAATTCTACATCATATTGGACTTGTTGCATATAAAATTGAATTACTGGAATCTTCCAAAATCCATCTGGTATTTCATGTTTCTTGTCTTAAAGTTGTAATAGGCACTAACATCGTTACGCAAACTCAACTTCTAGAATTTTTAGATAATGGAGCTCTCATGGTTGAACCAAAAGCTATCCTAGACCAACGTATGCGCCACCTCCATAACTGGACCATCACCAAGGTATTAATTCAATGGAAAGGTCTACCTCCAGAGGATGCTACATGGGAGACGCTCCACCAGATTCAACAACAATTTTTACAATTCTAGCTTTGAGGACAAAGATTTTTCAAAGGAGGGTGGCATGTGAGGACCCTCCTAACGTAACTCTTAATCATATTATATATTATATTGTATTATAAATGGACACATTCCTTCACCATTCACACCTTTTAGATAGATGTAAATAGGTCAAGGAGGATGCTCCAAAGATCATCGAAGAACATTAATTTATTATATTATGGGTTTCTGCCTTTTAATACAAACAACGATTCTATTCAATCATCGATTCTTTTCTACATTCAATTCATATTTCAAGTTGCAGGTTCATAACAAATCCATTGTACATAGTTATTTTTTATCTTTGTGCATCATCTCTATAGCTTAGGTTTTATTTTTTTGTAAAGTTTTTTGCTTTATTTTCTCTTTTTCCTTTTCCTTGACATAGTATAGACAAGGTAGTTAAAAAATTAAGGTGTATGAATATCACATTCAACAAGGATTTATCTTCAGTAAAAATCTTAGAGGTTGCCCCACAAGTGCTTTCACCTCCCATGAAACTTCCCACTAGGTTGTTTAATGTGAGATGCAAATATCTAGGAATATTGGGTTATCATATAGTCAAGACAATATGATATGGAAATAGTTAAAATAGGTATGCTTAGTGAAACAAGATTAACATGTTTATTCCATAATATTAAAAAAATATTGATTGATATTTTGATGAAGGTCTTAATAATCCTACTTATTAAAGTATGGAAATATTCACTTGATGACTCCATTGAACATGAAGACCCTAAAGACGCCATCTAGTAAGAGATAAGACTAATATTCTAGTGGAAAATATTTATTTCTTAGCCTATTAAAACAATATAAACTTCCACCCAGTGACTTTATCTCCCTCTAAAATCTCTACATTCCCCTCCTCACCATGTATATGCTTGTTGGGTTGAACATAAATATACTGATGATGTCAACCATTGGTCTACTCATTCATAAGAGTATCTAAATAACCATGATAGCTTGAGGATAGAATGATGTATTACCAACCTCATATTTAGAATGAATAGGATATGTGTGTTGGCAATTTTGGGTTTGAGATCCTAGGTTCTTGTCTATGAGTTGTCATTGATGTCAAAAGGAACTGGCATTAATGTCAAGAGGATTTATTGGTTTCAAAGGTTGAAGATTCCAAAGAATATTTTCTAGAAGATTTCGGAGAGATTCCATGTGGCAGATGAAAAGGTTTTTATCAAAACCATGGTAGGTTTAAGGGTTTTTATTAAAACTAGGTAGATGCATTAAGGTTTTTTCTCAAAACCACTCTCAGCTTAATGCAAAGGCTGGAGACACTTATTAATTAAATAACTTAATTAATAAAACCTTTTTAAGATTTTTTAATTAATTATTTATTTGATTTAGTGATTAAATTATTTTAATAATTTAATGGGTTCTCCACCTAAGGTCTAAGGTCTAAAAGACCTTTGATTATTTTTTAAATAATCAAAAGGGTTTCATAAACCCTAAAGTTGTTTCGAAGGTGCCAAAATAATATTAATTCAAAAAGTTTGAATTATCCTCCCATCGATGTCGTGCATAGCATGGAAGTTTGGCTATATAAGCCATAACCTATAGTCCAAAGCAATGGAGTTAAAGAAATGCGAATTGCACAAAGGTTGGGAAGTAAAAGCTTTGGCTATCATTTTTTCGCCACGTTTATCCATCGCCAAAGGGTTAAGGAGAAGGAGACTCTTGCTAGCCTTCAAGCTAGCGTCGTTAGCCTATTGGCAATGACTATTCTATGAAGGCGCTTGAAGGGAGGTCAAGCGTTTGACTCCCGTCGTGGAGTGTGAGAAGAGTTTTTGCGCTCCGATTTTTTTGGAGGCACTGTTGACCCACGATTTTTGAAAGCATTTTTTTGGTAAGGTTTTTTAAATAAAATCTGCATTTTGTTAAAGAACAAGTGGTTGGGCAGATTTATTTAAAATTATTTTTAAGGTTAAATGCTTCTTTGGAGATATAAGGTTGATAGTGTGTGGTTGAGATTTTTGGCTTGATTGTTGAGTGAGATTTGCTTAGAAGCTATTATTCCTTGAGCATGGTTTAATTAATTTTGAGAAATAAGGTGTAAAAGGATATATTGTTTGTATGATTTAAATTTTTGGTAGTTGACTTCTAAGGATTGGAGTCATAAGGTGTTTTATGGAATAAATATTTTTGTGGTTACTTTTATGATCTAACCCTAACTTGGTGGCAAAGTTGAGGGTGGTGTTGGTAACAGGTTGAAGAACTATTATCTTCTTCCTCAAACAAAGGTATGGGCAACTTCTTCCATGTATATTGTTGATGGTGTATTTTATGAAATTGAGTTTGGAGTGAAAAGGTTGTCTACTAGGTATTCTTGTTGGTGTAAATCCCATTTTTTGGATATTGAAGATTGTTTATGCATTAAAATCATTGATGAGTTTTTTGGGTGAATGCATAATTTTGGTTGAGGAAGAGGAAGCATTTTTGCACTAGGGTTTATGTTAGTAAGTCTTGCTACTTGCATTGAGTTGGTGAAACCCTTAGTTGGCTGTTTTGAGATTGATGGTTGAGTTGCTTCCATAGAGGTTTTTTTGATCAAGTTAATGCTTTACTTGATACATGATTTGGGCTTACTCCATTGAGATTGATTTGAGCAAGTTATTCTTTGCATTGGTGATTTATGTTGGTGGCTATTTTTTTCAAATATCTTTGGAGGGAAAATGATGTCTACTAGTTTCCTTTTCATCTAGTGATCGGTTGAATGCTTCAAGGTTAATGTTGAGTTGAATGATGTTGGTTAAACCTTGTCTATAAGCATTGTTGTTAAAGCCCTAATTGGTTGAGAGAATATATTGGTTGTGGAAAGAACATGAGTATCATTGTTATATGAGATATTGCATGGTTGGAAATTGTTAGTTTGTGTTTCATGTTCTTGAGAAAAGCATACTACATCTATCTTATTCTTTTGAGATTGATATTGAGTTGAGATTGAGATTGGGATCTAAGTATAGAACATATTGAGTCTCTAACAATTCTCTTTATGTTTCTATGAGATTTGAGATTGAGATTGGGAGTTAAGTATAAAACATATTGAGTCTCTAAAAATTCTCTTTATGTTTCTATGAGGTTGATGAATCACATTGGGTCTCTAACAATTCTCTTTGTGGGTTCATGATAAGCAATTTTTTCTTGATGAACTTGTGAGCTGATTTGGACAGGTTCTAGTGAAGACTTGTGAGCTGATTTGGATAGGTTTTAGTGAGGAATTGTGAATTGATTTGGACATGTTCTAGTGAGGACTTGTGAGCTGATTTGGACAGGTTCTAGTGAGGACTTGTGAGCTGATTTGGATAGGTTCTAGTGAGGACTTGTGAGCTGATTTGGACAGGTTGTAGTGAGGACTGGTGAGCTGATTTGGACAAGTTCTAGGGAGGACTTGTGAACTGATTTGGACAGGTCCTAGAAGAGGACTTGAGGACAGAGTTGAAGTGGTTCTTTGAGAAGAACCTGAGGACAATTTTGACAAGTCTTTGAGAAGGCTTGTGTGCAGTAGAGATTTATTTGTTCAAGCTTTATGAGTTGATCTTGGGACATATCTGACAGAGTGAGGAAGACTTGTCTTTGGACCGATTTACAGTGTTTAGTACAGGTTGATGATTTTTTGTGGAGGTGATTAGTGAGGACAAAGGTCTCTTGAGGCTGAGCATTGAGGACAAGAGGTCTTTTGTGGAAAGGAGTTCCACATGCTAGCGAAATAAGAGGCAGGTGATCTTCTAAAGTATCATTTTCAGAGCTGAGGGGAAGAATTCTCCTTTGGGAAGGAGGCTCATAAATTCATGAGGAGTGGAAGGATTATCCTTTGGGTAGGAGGCCCATAAATTCATGAGGAGGGGAAGGATTCTCCTTTGGGCTGAGGCTCATAAACATTGTAATTGGGAAGGATTCCCAAAGAAATTTGAGAAAGCTTTTTAGAGAAATTTTTTGTGGATGTAACCCATGTTGGGTGAACCACGTTAAAATTGGTGTCTCATTGTGTGTTGCTTTATGCATTGCTTTGATATTGCTATTGGTTCATTGCTTTGCGAAGTTGAAGTTAAATAGAGAAAGTAAAAAGAGGTCTTATACTGTTCACCCCCCCTCTCAGTATGAGCTTATGTTCTTCAATGTGTGTGCATCCATTAGAGGATGATGCAATTTATGTTGTTGGTTCATATCTTGAATACATTGCAAATAGGAATTCCATGAAGTAAATGTATATCATAACTAATATATTATAAATATTGTATGAATAAGCAAATAAGAATGCAAATCTACTCCCTATCATAATTTTAAGGTATTACTATGTTTGTTTAATAATATTATGTCCAATTGCAATACCTCATAAATAATTAGAGGAAGGGGTGGGTCTTGAGGAGAGGACCTAACAACCATGTAACTAGAAATGGTCTACTCTAATTGATATAAATCATAAAGGGGTATTATAATATAATTAATATGAACAAAGATAATGAATGAATATTATTGACCACATACTTTATTGTCACACATCAAACTAGTTTTTTTTTTCAAGCAAAAAACCCCTTGCGGGGCCGCCTTGGTCTGAGAGACCACGAACAGGGGGTTCTACACCATCAAAGTCACCCGAGAGTCGCACCCGACCCTACCTGCACCAACATTATCAATTGGATTTTGGATACCCAATTCAAATTTTTGGTAGGGTGGAGATTTGAACCTGGGACCTCTCCTGGAGGATTTTCCTCTCCTCTCCAACTCACCTACAACACCTGGGTCCACATAAAACTAGTTTAGGGACTTCAAAGGCCACTAATTTCTTCCCATATAAAAACCTATTTTTTCATCATCACCAAGGAATCTCATCGTAAACTTTGAATGATCACACAAATAACCTAAACATTACCCTCAAAAATGAGGTGTATAAGTATAGTCAACACTAATATTATAATTAAACTTGAAGCATCAAAACAAAATATCATGCTAGGTCAACCATGATTAGGTATTTTTCCTTATACACAAATAACCATCAATAAACTATGACAACCATTGTAGGTGCACACATCTCATCACCATATACACTAAAATTCTTTGTCTAACCTATTATATAAATTTAAATATCTAATAGAAAAGATGTAGGAAACTCTTCATCAAGTTTTTCATCAATTCATTGTCCTTTCATAATATCTTTTATGGACTCTTTTATGATGGTATATATGTTTTGTTATAGAGGGTAAAATTGATTTATATTATCATGGATTAAAATTAGGTTTTCATAAATAATATGGTTTTGCTTACAATTAATTTGGAAAAAAATATATGATCTATTTTTATTAAAAAACCATCATCCCCTTGTGAACATAAAAACACAACCCTCTCTTTCTCTTTCTTTCCAAAGAAATCCCCCTTTTCAAATGAACATCTCTGTTGGGAATTTGAGCAATTTTTGTTGTCATTGATTTCAAGAGGTTTGATGTCTGATTTTTCCTCATTGATGTCAAAAGGATGTTTTTAAAAGAACAAAAAGGTATAATATTTATCTTAAATATTTTATGGATAAAGAGGCCTAAAAGGTAGAAGACCTAAGCAAAGGGAAGCAAGTTTAAAATGAAATAATAATATTACAATATTTGGGCAAAAGGAAGAGGTGAGAAATAACAAGGTCCAAGGAATAATTAAAAAAGATATCCCCGACAAGGTCCATTGATAATATTACAAAGGTTTTAATTTAATTTATTTATACTAAAATATTTTAACCTAAGGTTAAAATTTTAATTTAAATAATTAATAGTACCAAGTTTAAAGTTTTAAATTTGAATTCGAAATTCGAAAGAAAAGAGGGCCGACATGTTTTAATGCAAAGGGAAGAGTATTAATACGAAATATTTTTTATTTCTTAAAGTCTATGTGATATTTGAATGCCCATGTATGTTATAATTCGTGTGCTCTTGTTTCGAAGGAAGAAGAAGCTTGTGTCTTGTTTAAAGAAAAGGAGGCAAACTTGTATTTATATTTACGTGACATGGCAAAAATATTCCATAGCACTGGGTAGCATAGACAATGGACGAAGGTGTGGCTAAGATGCTTGTAGAGAGAAGGTCATGGTTTCAAATCCCATGCCATTGGTTTTGCAAAGAAGGAAAATATTTTTTGTTTTCACCAAAATTCGTGAGTAGAAGATATTGTATAAGTGCTAAAGACCTTTGGTTCACGTGTGGGCATGTAACCCTAGTGGCATCTTAGCCTTTGGCTAAGGCACTACGGGGGCATAGGTCACGGGTTCGAGTTTGGGCGTTGGTCATTAGGCATTGGTCATCAAATACATGCACAATATTTTTTGGTGACATGGGCCAACATTAAGTTATGCACTATTAAATTAATTTTCCAAAGTATTTGGAATGCGAAAAGGGTTTTGAGACCACATGATAGTTAAAAAGGCATGTGTGGAATGTTTAAGGAGTCATAAGGGTTGTTGAATAATATTTTATTTTTAATTCTTAGAAAATAAATAAAAATTTGGATATTATATTGTGTTAACAAGGGAACTTTATTTTTATGTATTGAATATCATTTTAAGAAGATTGGAGATTATAAGGTGTTAACAAAGGAAATTTACTTTTATTTGTTGAATATTATTTTGAGAGTATTGGAGATAATAAGGTGTATTTGAAACTTGATATTTTATTGTATTTTTTGAATGGTGAAATAATTATTGAGGAGAATATTTGTGTGGAGATTTTGAGATAGATTGTTTCTATCTAACCTAGAATTGAAAATAAGGTTTTGTTGTGAGTAAAACAGATTTTGAAGACATCTCCATCAAAGCAAAAAGGATTGGGCATACTATATTTTGTTTAGAGTGTTAGAAATGAATGTATAAAATATAAGGTGGAGTGAAAAGGGATAATGAGTATTGTTGGAAATGTATGAGCAAGTATGAGTGCATCTTGTTGATGGATGGTTTTATTTGAAATAGAGATTGAAAATTATTTGAGTTAGGGTTTAAGACCCACATTGTGCTTTGTGTTGGAAAAAAGGTGAAATACTTGGTTAGGGTTTGTAAGCAAGTTGTGTTTCATTTGTTTAATAATTGAATGAAATTTTTGAATGTTGGTTTGAGTATGTTTATGATTGAGCAAGTCTTGGTAAAGGATTGAAGGTAGATTTGGGCAAGTCTTGGTAAAGGCTTGAAGGCATATTTGAGCAAGTCTTGGTGAAGACTTGAAAGCAGATTTGTACTATACTTGGGATAGAGTTTTGGTGTAGATCTATGGAAATTTGATCATTCTTTGTGTTAAATATTGAGGTAGATTTGAGGATAGATTTTAGTACAGATTTGAGGGTAAATTTATGCCAAACCAGAGATATATTTGTGAGAAAATTTATGCTAAATCGAGGATAGTGTTTAGTGTATATTTGAGATAGATATTGAGCAGAATTTGGAGTAGGCTTTAGAAGTGATAAAGCAGAGGATAGCAGTATCCAGTGGATATAGATCCATTAGCCAGGGTAGTGAGGATAGAGGCCTTATGAGTGAGGAAAAAGGTCTTTTATGGAGAGATATCCTCAAGCCATTGTAGTGGATGTAGAAGTCTTCTAGAAGAGCACCAACTAGAGCAAAGGATAAATATTTCTCTTCTGGATAGAGATCCATGAATGAGAGCAAGGGGATTTTTGTCTCCTTTGGATAGAGGTCCATAAACATTGTAATAGGAAATTGATTTCCAAAATAATTTATTCATAAAATTTATAAGGAATATTTTCTCCGTGGAGTAGCCCACATTGGGTGAATCACGTTAAATCCTATCTCTCATGTGTGTAATTTTTTTTTGAATGCTTACTGCTTTAATATTGTTGATGTTATCATATAGATTGAAAAGTAAAAAGTTTTATATTATACTATTCACCCCCCTCTTAGTGTAAGATCATGTTATTCAATTGGTATTAGAGCAGGTCTCTTTGTGAAAAGACTAACAACTTGGAGGAATATCTGACAGGAACACACATGACTTCAAAAAATGAAGAAGAGGCCATGATCGAAATAAAAGAGAAATTCTTTGATGTATCTCATGAATTTGGAAAACATTAGAAAGAACTCAATTTTGAAGGACCAAATTCAAGAGGATGAAGAAGCAAAGATGAAACTTCTATAGAGTCTCACAAAACTCAAGATGAAGGTGGAATAAGGAAAGAAAATTGAACAAGATATGATAGATGTATTAAGGGCAAGAGAAGCAAAGTGTGAAATATTGGAATAAAATATTGTCTCTCTAAGAAATGAAGTTAAAAAGACCAAGTTACAACAAGATATAAATTTAGGGAAATAGAAAGAGGAGTCGAGCTCTCAATAAAAAGAGATGTAAAACAAATATAAGCTCATGAATCATACTAATACTTTGGAGAAGGCATCAGGAAAGAAGAGGACAAAGAAGAACCATGGATGAGATTCAATCACAAAAACAACAAAAACTTGATCATATTTTCCAAGGCACTCAAACAGGTTACAAAATCTCTTCCATGGCTATTATTTTTCATGTAACAAATATGGTCATAGAGTTGCACATTGCACTAGTTATGTAAAAAATAATGTTGATATAAATTTCAATTCTTTTGCATATTTTACGAATTATGATGTCATATGTTATACATGCAATAATTTTGGGCACAAGGCTAGATGATGCAAAATGGTATTTATTGAGTCAAGTAAAAAGAATACAACTTCAACAATTAGGAGAGAGAAAATAACATGAGCAAGTTAGATCAATGTTAGTACAAATAACTCTTCATGTTCAATATAAGAGAAAATAGTAGTTCCTTGATAGTGGTTTTTCTAGTCATATGACAGGAGACAAGAGTAAATTTCTTTTACTCAAAGAAACTGATGGAGGATCAGTAAAATTTGGTGATAATGGATCATCAAAAAATTATGAAAAAGGAATTTTGAGTTTAGATAATGGAATAAAAAATATAGAGAATGTATTGTATGTCAAGGGGTTGAGGCACAATCTAATAAGTGTGAGATAACTTTGTGATCGGGGAACATGATTACATTTCATCCAAATAGATGTGGGATTAGAAAGTCTAAAACTAGAAAGCTTATTGTAGATACAAATAAAACTACAAACCTCTACATGATAAGTGAGATTAAAGGAGGAAAGTGTTGTTTATAATAAGAATATGAGAGTTCGTTGTGGCATAGAATAATGGGTCATTTGAAATTTGATAACATAGTGAAAATAAGCAACAAGCAGGCCATCAGAGATTTACCCAAGCTAAAAAGGCCATAAAATATAATTTGTGCACAATGTTAGCATGGGAAGCAAGCTAGAAAAAGTTTCAAGTCAAAAGTATTTATGTCATCTGAGCCATTGAAACTAGTACAACTGATCTATGTGGTCCTACAATGACAAAGAGTCTTCTAGGTGAAAGTTACTTCATATTGTTTATAGATGATTACTCCAAAATGATTTGGGTAGCCTTCTTGAAAGAAAATTCAAAAGCACTTAGAAGTTCAAGGTATTTAAAGAATTAGTAGAAAATGAAACAAGTAAAATGATTAAGTGTTTAAGATCAGACAGAGGAGAAGAATTTACCTCTAATGAATTCATAGACTTTTGTGAACAACATGGGATCAAAATAGAATATTCAGCTACAAGAACTCTTCAACAAAATGGAGTAGTCGAAAGGAAAAATAGAACTATTGAAAATATGGCTAGAGCCATGTTGAATGAATCTAAGGTATCATATGGTTTTTGGAGATATGTAGTTCATACAGTAGTATATATCATCAATAGGACTCAAGTAAGAGTAAATTAAGTAGAGTTGCATTAACAAAACAAACACAATCTATAGAAAATAAAGAAAATGCAAAATATTTCTTGTATTATTTGTTGAGGAGAATGAAGCTTACAAAGACCAACAACTTACAATTTTGAAATTCTCCCTCAAATACTCTGTTTTCCCCTTTTCTATCTAGAACATTGTATTTGAAATTTTAATTTCGAGGGCAAACTTCCTAAGGTCATAAATCCTTGCTTGTTACTCGAAATGACTATTATTGCATGTTTTCAGAAATATCTCGAAGGGTTTTGCAATGCAATAGTATCCTAGAGGCGATTACTACCATTTTAAGCCCTCTATGAAGCCTCTAAAACCTTCAAAATTAACCTTCAAGTTTTACTAGCAAGATTTTCACTAGTTTTGGTAGGGTATATGACCTTAAAATTTACATATCTCCTAAACTGCTCAGGATATTATGATGATTATTTCATCGTTAGGTCTATTTTTCCATCCCCTAATAACTAAAATAAATTAGAATATGAAAATAAAACATTAAATTGTTTGGATGATACAAGATTACTCTTACACCAGTAGATGCTCTTGCATAAGTAAATCATCACAAAACTTCATATGAGCTTTGGAAAGGAAGACTAGCCACTACAAAATATTTGAAAATTTTTGGAAGCAAATGTTACATAAGATAGGAAGAGAAAATTTTGGGTAAGTTTGACTCAAGATATGATGAGGGTATTTTTCTTGGCTATTCCACTAAGAGCAAATCCTATAGATGCTATAACAAAAGGACACATACTATTATAGAAAGTATAAATGTAATAGTTGACGAGAAGATAGGGTCAAGCGAACCAGCTCGAGAGATCATGTATCACGAAGAAGAAATTCTCCAATAAGTGTTTGGTGAAGAATCATAAGAAGAAGAAGAAACACAAAGACTTTTTCCTAAGAATCCATCCATGTATGTATAGAAAAATTATCCAAGAGATTTAATTTTTGGAAATCCAGATGAGAGACATATAAGGAGGAAGATAATAGCAACAAATGAGCATGCTAATTTCTCTTTGTTATCTAAAATTAAGCCAAAATATTTCAATGAGGTAAGTGAAGATGAGCTTTGGATTAAGGCAATGAATGAGGAACTAGATCAAATAGAGAAAAGTGAGACTTGGGAACTTGTACCATGATCAAAATGTAATAATGTGATTGGCACTAAATGGGTATTCAGAAACAAGTTAAATGAATATGGTCAGGTAATCAAAAATAAAGAAATATTAGTATGCAAAGGTTATGTATACGTTGAGGAAATTGGTTTTGATGAGACGTTTACTCCATTTGAATGACTTGAAGCTATAAGAATGTTCTTAGCCTTCTCAAGTTTCAAAAATTTTAAAGTATATCATATGGATGTTAAATCAACCTTTCTAAATGGTGTCCTGGAAGAAGAGGTTTACATTGAGCAACCTGAGGGATTCAACCTAACTAATAAACCAGACTATGTATGTAGTTTTAAGAAGGCACTTTATGGACTAAAACAAGCTCCTAGAGCTTGGTATTCAATATTGGATAAGTACCTTCAGTAATAGGGTTTCAAGAAAGGTATAGTGGACAATAACTTATACATAAAAAACGAAGTAAATGACTTACTAATTGTGGTTTTTTATGTGGATGATATCATTTTCGAAGGTAACAATGATAAGATGTGTTAGAAATTTGCAAAGAGCATGCAAAATGAATTTGAGATGTCAATGTTTGGTGAGTTGTCCTTATTTCTTAGACTTCAAATTTCACAATAAGAGAAAGGAGTATTTCTCTCACAAACCAAGTATATAAAAGAGATGCTAAAGAAATTCATGTTTGAAGATTGCAAACCAGTAAGTACCCCCATGGTTACAAAATGCAAGTTAAGTAAAGATGATGAATCTCCTGAGGCAAATAAAAAATTGTATAGATCTATGATTGGCAGTTTATTGTATGTCACTTCTACAAGACCATATATAATGTATGCAGTGGGACTAGTGGCAAGATTTCAAGTGGCACCAAAGGAGACACATGTAGTAGCAGTAAAAATGATTCCCAAGTATTTAAAAGGAACTATGGATTTTGGGCTCTCATACCCCAAAAGTGACAATTTCACACTCACATCATATACATATGCAAAATGGATCGATAACATTGATGATAGAAAAAGTACAAGTAGAGGAGAATTATTTCTTGGATATTTTTTAGTCTCTTGGCTAAGCAAGAAACAGGCATCAATATCCTTATCCACAGTAGAGAAAGAGTATATTGCAGTAGTTTCTTGTTGCACACAGGTATTATGGATGAAGAAACTTTAAAGAACTTCAAGATAGAGTATGATCACCTATCCCCATACTATGTGATAATACAAGTGCTATAAATATCTCAAAGAATCCGGTGATGCACTCTAGGACCAAGCACATTCCGATAAAATATCATTTTTTGAGAGAGAAGGTAACAAATAAGCAGGTCAAGTTGGAATATGTTACTACAAAGGAGAAGACTTTTGAGTATCTTAGAAGAAAATTGGGAGTAGTTCTACTCCCACCCAAAAGTCAATCACCTCAAGGAGAGCAGGTGGAGAGGGGCTAAGCTAAGAGTCTTATCTTTAGCCCCAAAGGAGTCCCTTTGCCATTGATGGGAGATATATTTGAGTTTTGGGGAGAGCATTCAGTAAGGAGGAGTTGTTTCTTAGGGGAAGCAGAACAGAAAAAGGTAAAAGGAATGCTTAAATAAAAAAGGGTTTCCATCAATGATAAAGGGGACGATTGTTGAAAATTTGAGCAAGTTTTGTTGTCATTGATGTCAAGAGGTTTGACGTCCAGTTTTTTCTTCATTGATGTCAAAATGAAGTTGTTAAAATAATAAAAGGGTATAATATTTATCTAAAATATTATATGCCTAAAGAGGCCTAAAATGTAGAAGACCCAAGCAAAGGGAAGCAAGTTTAAAAATAAATAATAATATTATAATATTTAATATTATAATATTTGGGCAAAAGGAAGAGGTGAAAAATAATAGGGTCCAAGGAATCATTAAAATAAATATATCCTCGACAAGGCCCATTGAGAAGATTATAAATATTTTAATTTAATTTATTTAAATTAAAATATTTTAACCTAAGGTTAAAATTTTAATTTAAATAATTAATTGTCCCAAGTTTAAAATTTTAAATTCGAAATTCAAAATTCGAAAGCAAAGGGGGCTGACGTGTTTAATGCAAAGGGAATAGTATTAATAGGACATGTTTTTCATTTCCTAAAGTCTATGTGATATTCGAATGCCCATGTATGTTATAGTTCGTGCGCTCTTGTTTCGAAGGAAGAAGAAGCTTGTGAGTTGTTTAAAGAAAAGGAGGTAGAGTTGTATTGATATTCATGTGATGCAAAAAAAAACATCCCATAGCACTAGGTAGCATAGATAATGGTTAAAGGTATGGCTAAGGCATTTGTAAAGAGAACGTTGTGGTTTCAAATCCCACGCCATTGATTTTTGTGAAGGAAAATATTTTTTGTTTTCACCGAAATTCATGAGTAGAATATATTGTATAAGCACGGAAGACCTTTGGTTCACATGTGGGTATGTAGCTTAGGTGGCAGCTTAGACTTTGGCTAAGGAACTACGGTGGCATAGGTCGCAAGTTCGAGTTTGGACGCTAGTCATTGAGCGCTGGTCGTCAAAGACATGTGCAATATTTTTTGGTGATTTGGGCCAACATTAAGGTGTGCACTATTAAATTAATTTACCAAAGTCTTTGGCATGTGAAAATATTTTTGAGGCCATGTGATAATTAAAAAGGCATGTGTGGAATGTTTAGGGAGTCATAAGGGTTGTTGAATAATATTTTATTACCAATGCTTAGAAAATAAATATAATATTGGAGATTATAAGGTGTTAACAAAGGAACTTCAGTTTTATGTATTGAATATTATTTTGAGAATATTGGATATTATAAGGTGTTAACAAAGGAAATTTACTTTTATGTGTTGAATATTATTTTGAGAGTATTGGAGATAATAAGGTGTATTTGAGACTTGATATTTTATTGTATTTTTTGAATGGTGAAATAATTATTGAGGAGAATATTTGTGTGAAGATTTTGAGATAGACTATTTGTATATAACCTAGAATTGGCAAAAAGGATTTTTTGTGAGTAAAATAGATTTTGAAGACACATCTCCATCAAAGCAAAAAGGTATGGGCATACTATATTTTGTTTAGAGTGTTAGAAATGAATGTATAAAATATAAGGTGGAGTGAAAAGGGTTGATGAGTATTGTTGGAAATGCATGAGCAAGTTTGAGTGCATCTTGTTGATGGATGGTTTGATTTGAAATAAATATTGAGACTTATTTGAGATAGGGTTTAATAACGACATTGTGTTTTGTGTTGGGAAAAGGTTGAAACACTTGGTTAGGGTTTGTAAGCAAGTTGTGTTTTATTGGTTTAATAATTGAATGAAATTTTTGGATGGTGGTTTGAGTATGTTTATGATTGTGAAAGTCTTGGTAAAGGCTTGAAGGCATATTTGGGCAAGTCTTGGTAAAGTCTTGAAGACAGATTTGAGAAAATCTTGGTGAAGACTTAAAAGCAGATTTGTACTACACTTGGGATATATTTTTGGTGCATATCTAGATATATTTAATCAATATTTGTGTTAGATCTTGAGGTATATTTGAGGACATATTTTGGTATAGATTTGAGGGCAGATTTATGTCAGATCAGAGACAAATTTGTGAGCAAATTTATGCTAGATCGAGGACAATATTTAGTGTAGATTTAAGATAGAGATTGAGCAAAGTTTAGAGTAGGATTTGGAGGTGACAGATAAGAGACAACATTATCCAGTGGATAGATATCCATTAGCCAGGGTAGTGAATACAAAGGTCTTCTAAGTGAGGACAAAGTTATTCTATGGAGAGATATCCATAAGCCAGTGCAGTGGGGGCAGAAGTCTTCTAAAAGAGCACCAACCATAGTAGAGGAGAAAGAGTTCTCTTGTGGATAGAGATCCATGAATCAGAGCAAGGGGATTGGTATCTCCTTTGGATAGAGGTCCATAAACATTGTAATAGGGAATTGATTCCCAAAATAATTTATTGAGAAATTTTATAAGGAATATTTTTTTCGTGGAGTAGCCTACATTGGGTGAACCACGTTAAATCATGTCTCTCATGTGTGTGATGTTTTCTGGAATGCTTACTACTTTAATATTGCTGATGTTATCATATGGATTGAAAAGTAAAAAGTTGTATCTTATAATGTTCACTCCCCTCTCAATATAAGCTCATGTTCTTCAATATATTTTTTAAAATCCCCTAGGATTTGGTGCATACCTAGATAAAATTGAATGGATGAAAAATTTTATGTGACACTAAGATTTGGTGAGGTAGGTAGTTGGTAGTTGTGTTGTGGCATGTTATTTGTTTGTATAGATAAGGTTTTGAGGCACACCCTCTCTTCAATTTATTATCTATGCAAAGACAAAATGAGGTTGGAGGGCCTCTTGTGAGCCCTCTTTTAGGGCCCATTCTTATGCATATAATTATCTTTGTGCAAAACATTACACCAAGAAAATTTCATTTGAAAGTCATATTTGCTCTCCACTCATGGCCCCACCCCCTACCACATAGGATTCTAGGGTGGACATTTTTTTTGTTTTGCACAAAATTAGCAATGGCCAAAGACTTGTGTGTTGCTTAGAATGCATCAAATAGTTTTACAATAAGTTTTTTTCTTTTTTTATGATTTACAAAAATAAAGTGGCACAAGAATGTTTTGCAATACCATACACTCACCTATAAAAATCACCAATTATATTGGTCATTCAAGATCATCAACTTATCCCTTTTTCCTTTATAAGAAAGAAGGGTTTATAGTTTAAACATTATACTATATATTTGTTGAAATCATGTATTATAAAAATTTATAGGTGGAAATTAAACCTTAATTATAGTATTACTTAAGAAAATTATAGATGAGCTAATTAGTTTTAGCAATTCACAATAGTCAAATCACAGTTAAACACGCTCATATAAAAGTTGGAGGAAATATCCTCTAGCAAATGTTTATCCTCTAGAAAATGTCTGCCACAATGGTTTTTGTGTAGTTGCTCCCCATAAAATTTTTGTAATATTACTACATCCTATAAATTTATAACTTGATTTAAAATGTTATCACTTATATATCATATCAAAGTTATGCTTAAAATTACATATTTTATGTAAAAACTTATTAAAAATAAATTTTAATTTATCATTTTAAAACTAATTTATATTTTAAAAATATATCCACATTTGTTACACGTGTTATCTTTAAAGTGACACATATTCCTATTGAGTGGTAATTTTTCCCAATTGCAAAACAACACTCACCTTTAGGATTTTGATCACAAAACCCTCTCTTGCAAAGAAGTTAAAACAAAACAACTTCTCCAAGGTTCCGTTATATAAGCATTACACATATGTATTAGTAATATCAATGAAGACATCAAATAAGTGCTAGGAACACCTTAGTGATTGCAAGTAACTGTTAACAAGGGGCATGTGTTGGTTTATTTTATTATGGAATACTCATGATTGTTCATAAAACTTAAATAAAAACAAATGTGAATTGGACCTCATATGACCATGATGTAAAGCCTTAATTTATTTTATCTTGGAAGATTTTACGTAGATTTTATCTTCCTTTATTTAGTACATTTTAAACAAGTTTTATCTTGCATTAAATCCTACTTTAAGCATGAAGTAAAAGATTAAAAATGATCTTTAAAACATAAATTTCAAATTATGAAAGAATTATTTTTATGTTGCCTTAAACTTCAAGATGGAATAATTTGGATGACCAACTTTGTACCTATAGTAGCCTTCGATATAATAAATAAAATATCCCTCTTTGATGAATTTAATTTTCATAAAGAGACAACAATTTATTGCTTTAAAATAATGGCCTTAAAATGTCATTATTAATTATCCCTCTTTAATGAAATAATAATTTTCATAAGGAAGAAAATAATTTAATTCTTTAAAACAATAGCCTTTGATGTAATGTATAAATTACCTATGTTTGACGAAATCAGAATTTTCATAAAGAAAGGCGGATTTATTGCTCCAAAAATGACAGCTTATGAAATGCCATAAAAATTAACCCCCTTTAATGAAATTGAAATTTTCATAAAGGGAAGTTCATTTATGTTTGCAAATAAAAATGTAAAGCTGAAAAATCTGATTTACCTTCAAAAGTGTAAAAAAAAAAAAAGAAAATTCTGACATTATAAAAATCCTTATAAAACAACAAATTTCGACAATTTTTATAAAATCGAAATGGCTTCCGAATGAGTTCGAGTTTGAATTTGTTTCAGATGAAATATTGTAGCTCATTCTTCACACCCATGTATTTATTTTTGTCATTTTAATTTATTTTTATTTTTAATTTTAATCCTCAAAGTTTAAAAAAATCTGCAAAATGAAGGGTTAGAAAAATAAATGTAAAATATGAAAAACAAAATGAAAAGTTGAAAATGTTAAAATGCACTATATCCAGTATGTGTCATTATATTCCTACAAAATCGAAGATATGAGAAATCCATGCATGCAACCTCGTTTACCCGAATTTGCATTTACACAACTCCCCATAACCTAGGTGTGAGCTTCTAAGGAAAATGAAAATAAATTTCGTGCTTAAATATGTTCAATGATGCAACCATTAAAAATGCATTCAGCATCATCTACCAATCAAAAATATGAAAGGGGAAAATAACCATTAAAACAAGCATGCATAAATAAACTCTTATTTTTCCAATAAAATGCAAATTTCTGGTGTATATGTATTCAAAATGATATCTCTGTTTGTTATAAAAATTTCTAGCAGCATCTGGCCTCCAAAAGGGTCCAGCAATCCTGTAAAATTTCAATGGCATGTGACCTCCAGGAAATCTAGCCCTTGAAATCGCATTTCGATCTACATTTAAAATTTCTCCATTTGCCCTTTCGTTTCCCCTTCTTCGTTTTAGTTTTCCAAAATTTTCTCCTATGTCCTCGAAAATGCTTTCTCCAAAAGCATGTGCAGTCTTACGTAATGTGTCCACAAAAGATAATGCTTACCTCAATTTCTCTTTACCTTTACCATCATCATGCACGCAGCCCCCGATTGCCTTTTCTCAACAACTTCGTCCACCTATAATACTATTAAATAATAAGCTTTTATTTTAATTCTATTAACATAGATTTTGGACATGTGTGTGGGGGTTGGCCCTCTTGCTTTCTTATCAGTTAATGTGATGATGCAAGTCTAGTAGCATATTCCATGATTGAAATTTCGTTCCACGTTAATACCTATCTATCTATTGAATATTCACCCCAATGCATTTAATCTTCAAGCAGAGCATATAAAATGGAGGTAGATATCTTGGCACCGCAAATCAAAGAAATTTTCAATGAGGTCATACAAAATGTCTTCCCTACCGAGTGGGCAACTAGCTTGACCATTCCTTTGTTTAAAAGTGGAGATGTAAATAATCCCTCAAACTATCAAACTATCATGATCAACCCTCTCTTTGCAAAGTTGTTTGGGAGTATGATAGAGCGTAGGATCAACATATGGGTAGAAGAAAATGGAAAGAGAGCAAAGGGGCAAGCAGGTTTTAGGCCCAAGCACTCAACTATTGATCACTGTATCACGCTCAAACACATAGTGGAAAAAATATGGGACAAAAAGAGGAGGCTTTTTGCTATTTTGTAGACTTCAAAAAGGTATTTGACACGATGCCAAGGAAAAAATTATGGAGCAGAATGGAAGAGCTAGAGGTTCCAATTCACTACAGGGCAGCAGTTCACAAACTATATGAGCATGTAAAGGCTAGAATTAGAACACAGGAAGGGTTATCTGAATGTTTTGGTAGTGACATAGGTGTCAAACAAGGTTGCCCTATATCTCTAACCTTGTTTGGGTTGTACATTGACAAGTTAGAATAATGGATAAACAAATTTGGGGGAGAGGGTGTGCATTTAGCCAAATATGTGGTAAAACTCCTCATGTATGTAGATGATGTAATTCTTGTGGCCAAAATAGCCAAAGATCTAGAAGATCACCTTCAAGCTCTAGAAATATTTTGTAAAGAAGTTGGGATGCAAGTGAACATGAGCAAAACAAAAATTATGATTTTTTCAACAAAAAAGAAGAAGCAACAACTCAAATTTTAGTTTGTAGGAGAACCGCTTGATGTAGTAGTAGAATACAAATACCTGGGCATAGACTTTCATGACAAACTTAATTGGAATACATGTAGGATGAAAAGAACTCAAAGTGGCTGGAGAGCACTATATGCACTTCAAAACAGGTGTAGGAATGCCGAGTTGTGGGACTGGAAGACCACCAAGGTATTATTTGGCCTACTTGTTACACCGGTTCTGTTGTATGGTTGTGAGGTGTGGGCTAGTGGCACAACAAATGCAAAATGGAGGAAAATAGAAAGGATTCAAAAATATCTAATCACAAACTTTCTCAAAATTAAGGCCACAATCCCTTATGAAATTATTCTAGCTGAAACTGGAATGTTCCCTTTAGAAGCAATTGCTATGACCAAGCTGTTATGTTACTTGAAAAAAATAGAAAACATGACAAATGATAGATGGCCTAGAGCAGCTAGGGACGAAGAGTTGCATAGGCGAAAGAATACGTGGATGAAACAAAATCAGAAATGGATGAAACGTTGGGAAATCAACATAAATGAATGCCCAAATGTCAACAAAGACATAAAAAATTACGTGAATGAAAAGTTCAGAAGTGGAATGTGGAAAAATGCAAGCGAGGAAAAGACAATATTATATTGCAAATTTTAACCCAACGTATGACCACAAGGAAAAAGCGTATATAGGCACTGAAATCAAGTGGAAGGAAAAAATACTCATTGCTCAGATAAGGACTAGCTCTCATAGGCTTAGATGTGAAACGAGGAGATGGACAACGCCCAAAGAACAATGGGAAGAAAGGATATGTACTCTATGCAGCACGAGGGCGGTAGAGACAGAGGAACACTTCATTTATAAATGCTCGAGTTTTTCAGATATCCATGACAAATACAAAGAAACACTTGAGAACGAGTTTATTACAAATTTATTTGAAGACAATAAAATAAAAAAAGTTGGAGAATTGCTAGCACAAATCAGCAGGAGAAGGAACAACCTTCTCAAAGATATTAAAGATCATATGATATGATTTGAGTAATTGTACTTCCATATTTGAGGTGCCATAAACCATATTTGGGTCTCGCGGATGTAATTAAAATCTTTCATTTCGTTTCATTTCATTTCAATCGTGTATTTCCACATGGCTCCGTGTGATAGTTGCCGGCCCCTATTGGCAGGTGGGCCCATGTCATCTAGGCGTTGCCGTCTTCACCCTATGCTACTACCATGACCGTCGGGATCACAGTGCACCGAGCATCACTATGCACTGTCGTAAATATATCTGTTATTTCTTCGATGCCACTGTGAATATTGTCATCCCATCTTCAAAATCCAACACGTGCTATGTTCGATGTCCAAACTCCTCATTGACTGTCATGCTTCCATTCCACGTAATGCCTCAACTCCATAATCTACCTCATCTCCTAACATGCGATCCACATCGATAATTACCTGATCCATTTCAAATATTTCCACACAACATTATCGTTAGACTTGTCAAAGCGCCTGACTCGGTCTACGATGCATGTCTTGACTCATGCCGACTGTAATTTTTTTTTGCTGCCCTGTCACCGTGGCTATCCGCTGTGGACATAACGGTCCTTAATCACCCCCAAAAATGCTCAACATTCCTAAGACAAGATCATTACACTGCTGACTCCTCCGATAGAAGTGCTGCCATGAGTTCAACTATCTTCAAACTTCCAAATCTGTTTTCTATCCACTTGGACGCTCTCTTTTTGATTATTCGTATTTAATTCGCTTGCGTTCTTATTCCCATCGACTGGCCTCTATATCCGCATTCAAATTCTGGTCTTCGCGACACCTACAGGAGTCCATGTGGGCTCCACGTCGACTGTCACTCCATTGATTCGATCTTGTGTTGCGGCTATCTTCGCTTTTGTTGATGACATGACCTTGTTCTTTGATACGTCCCCAATGTAGCCACTGTTTTGAGCACCATCTCCCATTGACCTTGTGCCCCGATCTAGATAAACAACCCCCTTACAACAATATTTTCCCATTACTTCTTACCACCGGGGTTTATCCGTCTTGTCGTCGAGCTCCATCGTGTCAGTGCCATATCTGTTGTGTGTTTGATGTCCATGTAAGCCTCCTGGTGTCTAAGCCGTCCAATCATCCTCGTCGCTCGATAAATTCAAAGGTTGGAAATCATTGTTTCGCCTACGCTATATAGCCTTTTACTGTAAATTTCCATTTGTCTTTTGCTCATTGGTCGGTGTCGGTGTTGGTAGTGCTAACCCATCGACTATTTCCTGTGATGGTGCTCCATTCAAATTGCGCCCCGAGTCTCAGTCTGCAGCTTCGTCCTCTGTAAAATCATCACGGCCAACAACACAGTCTCTCAGATGCCACATCAACGTCCTATTTGTCGTCGTTGTCATACTTTAATTGTCCATCGTTGCATTGGCTGAGAGAAACGTCCATAGTGAGCCACGTGGGCTCTATGTCTCTAACGTGATTCGTTCGTGTATTGACCGCTAGCTGACTCGCTTGGGAAGTTGCACCAATCCTTGCTCCCCGACTTCTTGTACGTAGCAAACGAAAATTAGGCATAACGATGATATAATATGGAATTAACACTAGAATATCATAACCTAAAGTGCATATAAATCGAGAATATGGCATAAAGTAAAACCATCTCTATAATTTGATTTAATTAAATTTTTTCTTTTCTTTTATATATAATTTATGAATAGACATTTATTTATATATATATATATATATATATATATATATATATATATATTTTCATAATGTTTTATTATTTTATGTTTTATTTTATTCGTTTTAGCTTCATATATATAATATATGATATACATATACTTGAATTTCTATATATATATATTACTTTTTATAAATTTATATATAAAAATATATATATAAATTTATTTTATGTTTTATAAATTGAATCAATCCACTTCAAAAGAAATAGCAAAACCACACAAAGACCAATTTTTAAAAATCAAAATCCAACCATAAACTAAAATATCAACATTGTGAAATAAAAATAAATTAAATACTCAGCACCCCACAAGGCTCCAATGCAACCATGGAGACTACCAATCAAACTCAAGAGAAGGAATCTCTTAAGATTATCATTCCAAGGGTACTCAACTCTCCCAAGACAACAAAAGAAAAGGGGAGTCCCCAAGTTTTGGGGCTAGTTGTAGAGCAGCCACAACAATTCCTTACGTCTATAATTATTGTTTATAATAACATATATCAATATTACAAAAAATTACAAAACAAGATTTAATGAATATGATGTTATTACAACTATTGATCTACACTCAAATGCATATCCTCTCCTTTATATTATATGTTATTTTATCAATTTAAATATTTAAATATCATGTTTAAAAAAAAGATTAATACATAAAAGAATTGTAATTTCCAATCTGTTTCTACTATAAGATTTAGGTTCAAATATTTGTAGCTACCTCTATAAACCCTACTCACTTCATTATTAGTGAACCGAAGTGAAGAAGACCATGGATGGCTCGAAATTGGAATGACTGTCTAGTTGGCATACACTCAGCAGATTGGCATACACTCAGCATAGACAGTATGTTACCTTTGCCCCCAAAAACCTTGTTTGTAAGGTTTAAACCTATATCTCTTCTTGGTAAACGCTAGAAGATATCAATTCACCCAACCCAACTATCATATATATATATATATAGAGAGAGAGAGAGGAGTTGAATACATCCACACTATTTTTAGTACTTACCAAGTACAATGTTCAAACTACAGGGGTTGCTCCCAACAAGCATACACCACCTCATTGTTGTTGACTCAACAAGAGGGGACCACCCCTGGTCACTCCGAATTCTTACTATAGTTATCATTCTGATGTGTACTTAGAGGATTCAGATCAGACTATTATCTTTTGCAATAGACATGCTCCTACCTTTGCCCCCAAAAAAACTTGTTTGCAAGGTTTAAACCAGTATCTCTTCTTGGTCAACACTAGAAGTTATCAATTCACCCCACCCAACTATTATATTTAATTTTTTTTTTTTAATACATAGAGGAGTTGGTTACATCCACACTGATTTTAGTAATTGCCAAGTGCAGAGTTCAAACTACAGGGGTTGCTCCCAACAAGCATATCTCACCTCGTTGTTATTGACCCGACATTAGGGGACCACCCCTAGTTACTTGGGATTAGTACTATAATTATCATTTTGGCATGCACTTAATGGATTCAGATCATACTACTATCTTTTGCAATAGACATGCTCCCAAAATTTGAACTACATATCTTCTTAATAAATATTTATTTGAACCTGCATCTCTTCTTAATAAATACTTGTCTAAATAAACCATTACCAATCTACCTTAATAATCATAATTTATTAATTTGAGAAAGACGTGCTCTTTGTAAAAAAACCCCTTTATTATTTTCACGAGAAGCGAGGCCCGTCAAAAGCACTAATTATTATTCGCAACATATTGAGGTGAATCCAATAATGTTATTATTGGCTGCCAATTTCTGCCACTTAGAGGACACCAAACAGGGCGTACAAGCTCTTCTCCACGCCCTCTCGGAGAGGGGAAGGTAGGAATGGAGAAGAGTGCTCCAGGGCTACTGAGGGCATTACCATAGTAGCCCTGCGGGAGCCGGGGCTCGAACCTGGAAAATGGAAAGATCAGGGCTCTTATATAGACTCTAAGAGTTAGAATTGGAGTTTATCATGTATTATGTTCCTCGATGGTGGGATAATAAAATAATAGTAGTGCATACGTTAAAAGACTTTCACAACGCCCGTAAACATTTCTAATCTATATTATATATTAGAATACCGTTCCACTTTAATATCTCTTCTACTTCGAAAGACCGTAAAGGGTGGCGGCAGCACACTCAGACTGGCGAAATGGACGCCATAGTTTGTCGGGCGAAAATTTAACCCAATACAACGCGGATTAAGTGATAACTAGTATGAGTAGCAGCCTAGCACTTTTGGTCCACACTGTAGATGTTGCCGAGGCAGCCATCAGGAAAAATCCTAAATGTTGAATATTTTCAGTTCAAAATTTGCAGTTCTCTTCGATGCATTCATCGTGGGTTGGATTTTAGGCCTTTTAAATTTGTGTTTTTTTGCCCTTCTATGTTTGCATAATTATATGTGACAACCGTTAGATGTAAAGTTCGTGACATCTAGGTGTAAGCCGTTGGTCACATGGACATAGCCCTCTTCATATTAAAGTTTGTTCGTGAAAACTATTTTTTTGATGAACACATATTCATCCATGTTAAGGTTTGAACCTTGGATTTCCCAAGTAAAAGCCAAAATCAAAGCCCAAACCATTGAGTTGTACCTCTGGAACAAAAACCATTTTTTAATCCTTGGTGGAGGCCATTTTTTTGTTGACTTTTCATTTGCAAAAAGTGGAAGGGCATTTTAAAAAAGTAATAATAATAAGGCATCTTTGAAGAATATTTCACAAAAAATTCTTATTTTCAAAAGACATCTTTCAATTTAAAAATAAATAAATAAATAAATAAAATCACCTTTTTCAATATAATCTTTTACAATGAACTTCGATTTTCATTCCACAAGTTGTGTTGGAAAGTTATTTTAAAGATCTCTCCAACAAGTGGCTGCAAGTCACCTTTTGGATGCATATTGAAGACGCATATTGAAGACGATTTTAATGGTTGTAGTGGTTAGAATATATTTTGAAGAAATTTGTTTCATTTAAAAGCAAATTATTTTAAGACTTTTTTAAAGCCAATTTTTCATTATGTGGAAAAATTATTGTGCAATTTTTAGAGCTTGTAATTGGCACTCTTTGCTACATGTATGTCTTGGGAGGATTATTAAGCCAAATTTAATCATTGTATTTGGCTTGGAGGTATTGTTATTTAACACGTTGTATTTTAGGTAGAAGCATTGTACTTGGCTTGAAAGCATTGAAATTGTACCACCATAAGAGGCTATTTTTCAGCTATCTTCTCAATAAAATCATCATCACAAGGGATGTTATAGGATCCCTTGTCACTTGCTTGTGGAGTCTCTTCATTGTGTCATTGTCTTGGCCACATTATTCTTGCATTTCCTTACTTGTGCTTGGATTTCATTCTTGCTTGTGGAGTCACTTCATTGTGGCATTATCTTGGCCACATTATGCTTGCATTTCCTAACTTGTGATTGAATTTCATTTCAATATTTATGATTGATATACCTCCATATGTCTTTGGGATTTATTTCACATTGTAATCAACTCCCGCCAAGCACGAATGATATCGTCAATCTCTAAAAGGCTTGATCTATGCCTTCAAACTCTTTCACTCCATTGAGAGTCTTTGATTTGTAATGCAAATCCAAAAATAAAAAATTTAGTAGCTTCACCAAGCCTTTCTTTTTTGTGTAGCATCAAATATTTCACTCTCACTTCATTTCCACTTCTCCCTCTTCTTGGTTGGAATAGATCACTTGTGTTCAAGACTCCTCCCGTTGTTGGAAATGCTTGTTGATTCAAGGTGGAAGAGCTAAGCAAACCCTCCACACATTATGGATCTCAAGCGATGTACCTTCTTTTGAGGGTCTTTCTTGGAACTTGTGTTCCTCATTACCTCCTTGGTTGAGCTCCCTCCTCTCTTACTCATTTCTAATCATGACATCCACAAATTTGCTTAATAACCTCACACAAAAACTTGAGGGAGCTAACTCATTTGCAAATTAGAAATTTGAAATGGAATCAATATTAATGATGCATAGTATGTGGGGCTATGTTAGAGACAAAAGACAAAATGAACCACCATTGACTCCATGTACAAATGTTATAGCTAGAGCACTATTTCAAGAGAACTCTAATATAACATTAAGCTTAATCAAGCTATCTATTGGGATTCCATGTAGAGAAATAGTAAGGGCTGCTACTACCTCAAAATAATCTTAAGATGCTTTCATGGGGCTATTTGATAGGCCTAGTCAGGATAAAATCTTATATTTGAAACATAAGTTGCATAATCTCTGTATGAAAGGGTCACTTACCAATTATATCATTGAAGTGAAGTCTATTAGAAATTATTTCTTAACTATTGGTTCAACTATTTCTGATAGTGAATTGGTTCCTATCATGTTACATGTCCTTCTACATTTTATGCATATGATACCATGTTAAATCTAACTAGTAAAACATTGAGTGCTCCATTTGAGGAGATTGAAGTTCTTAAGCAACATGAGCAAATCTTCATAAAAGATGAAGAGATTGGTTCTACAATAGAAACCTTTGCCACCAAGGTATCATTATAGCATAGACCTAATAGGGGTCCACTTCAGCAAAATGAGAGAGGTAAATAGAGGTCTCAACCACATAAAAAGCATCAATAGTTATATCAACACTCCTAATAGTGCCATTAGAAGCCACAACAACAACCACATTAGCAACGAAGATAGCAACAAATATCTCCCTAAGGGGGTCATCATAATAGAAGGTCTCAACATTATAGGCCTCAACAACAACCAACTCACCCCAACAATAAACAAGGGTGTGAAAACTATGGAAAATAGTATTATTCCACAAATGATTACTATTAAATAAATAGATAGAGAAATCAACAGGGTCAATAAGACCATAAATTTAATACATTGTATGCAATAGATCAGGTCAATGTTGAATATAAAGATTGTTGGTATATAGACTCAAAGGCAACTAAACACATGATAGGTAGGTAGGATTGGTTGACCAAGATACAACCTGCCCATAACTAGTTCATTACTTTTGGATATGAACGTGCTCTTTCCATTGAATTTGTAGGAGATGCACCACTTACTTTACATAATGGAAATAATTTCCCTACCACAGATGTGTTGTATACCCTCAAGAGGAGTCTCCTTTCTATTTGGAAACTTACGAATAAGTGTTATACTATCTTTTTTGACCAAGATAAATTTTATATTAAGGAACCAAATGGCTCTTTCAAAGCCATGGGCATAAAAAAAGATGGTGTATATTACCTCCTTACCCAATATGTACCTCCACAATATTTGCATACAACTACTACTTTTTCTTTGGAGTGTATGTGGTATGAAAGAATGGGTCACTTAAACTTTCATAATATTCAAATGATGGAAATAATGGATTTGGTAAAAGGACTTCCCCACTTAAGGGAATCTAAATGCTTTTGCGAACCATGTGTTATTGCCAAACACCATAAACAACCTTTTGAGAGTAAAAAAGCTTGGGGAACCAATAGACCATTATAGTTAGTGCATTGAGATGTTTGTGGACCAATGTTTGTTCACTCTCATACTAGGGCCAAATATTACATCACTTTTGTTAATGATTATAGCAGGAAAATTTGGATCTATATCATTCAGTATAAATGGTAATATCTTGATACATTCAAGGAATTCATGACACTTATTCAAAGAGAAAGTAACTATCAGATCTCTACCTTGAGGATAAATAATGGTGGAGAATAAATCTAAAAAAATCCAACTTTTGTAAGTATCATGGAATAAGGAGGCAATTCACAAATCCTTACACCCCTTAGCAAAATTGAGTAGCTAAGAGGATGAATTAGACTATCATAAAAAGGAAAAATCTATGATCATTGTTGTTGTATTGCCAACCATATTTTAGGGAGAAGTTATTACTGCTACATAGTTTACCAATAGGTCCTATACTAAGGCTTTGCATGACATAACACCATAGGAATTATGGAGTGGAATGACACCCTATGTGGGCTATTTTAGATTCATTGGCTATGATACCTATGCTCACATTCCTCATTAGAAAAGAAGAAAATTTGGTAACAAGAGCCAAAAATACATCTTTGTTGGCTATAGTGATAGTGTCAAAACCTATAAGTTATATGATCATTTTTTTAGGAGGATTTTTCTGTCTAGGGATGTTACCTTCAATGTGTATCCCCAATCAAATCATCCTCCTATGACCCCATTATTTCAACCAAATCAAGAAACAGTTGCTTCCTTGTCACCCACTCCCGCACCTAATCCTTCCTCTTCCATCACAAGTCAAAGTCTTCCTCAACATGAGGATCTTCCCATTCATGATCCATTTCCTCCTTCTCCTCATACTCATCCTCCATCCAATGATAATGTTACATCAACAAATCCTTTACCTAAGTAGGTCTAATCTACCATAGATGTAGTCCAAATCCACTTGACCACTTATATAGGTAAAAGGCCTTCTACCCTAATACACCAAGTGAACTATGCTCTTATGGTCAAAGTATTGATGCAACAAGAACCTTCCAATGCCAAAGTACTTAGTAATCCTAAATGAACTTTTACCATGGAAGAAGAAATGGATTCCATTGAATGGAATCGCACATGTAAGTTAGTTGATTTACCACCAGGAAAATCCACCATTGGTACAAAATAGGTGTATAAGGCAAAGCAAATTAGATGGCTCATTAGATCGCTACTAGAATTTCCTAGTATCTAAAGGCTATAAGCAACAAAAAGGGATTGGTTATGAGTAGACATTTTCTCTTGTGATAAGGATGACTACTATCCACACTGTTACTGTTTTAGCTAATCAAAATATTGACCTATATATCAAAAAGATGCCAAAACTACCTTCCTCAATGGTGTGTTGTAGGGAGAAGTGTATGTTGATCAACCACCAGGGTACAAAATCAAAGGCCAAGAAAACAAAGATCAAATTGCAAAAAAACTCTATGTGGGTTAAAGCAAGCCCCACGAGTTTGGTATACCAAAATTGACTCCTATTTCATTAACCTTGGTTTCACTATCTTTGTAGCTGAATCTACTCTCTATGTGAAACATTGGAGTTATTACATCATTTTGTTATCATCGTATGTGGATGATATTTTCATTATAGGTGATGACACATATGTAATAAGGTTTCTCTAAGAGGACTTATGTAAAAACTTTGAAATGATTGAATTGGGACTTCTTCACTACTTCTTAGGCTTAGAACTGCGACAATAGCCTAGCAAGATCTTAATATCCTAGGCTAAATATATTTAGTCTCTCTTGGAAAGCATTAGCGTGTATGAATGTAAACCCTCCCTCACTCCCATTGAAACCCAATTGAAATTGATTAATAGTGATGATGAGGAAAGGGTTTATGGCACCCTATATAGACAACTAGTTGGAAATTTGATCTACTTAACTCCAACTAGACCATATATCACCTATTCAATGGGACTTATTGCTATATTCATGCAAGATCCCAAGAATATCCATTGGATAGTAGCTAAGAGGATTTTAAGATTCCTCAAGGGCATCCCTCATCATGGTCTTATGTACATAGCATGTGATGACTTTTCATTGATTGGATACACAGATTCAGATTGGCCTAGTTGTCCTAAAACTCAAAGATTGACTACTGGTTATTATTTTTTGTTAGATCATGGTACCATTTTATGGAGCACCAAGAAACAACATACAATTTCCTTATATTTGGTAGAAGCATATTATAAGGCAATAGTTGAGGCAACTAATAAATTCCTTTGGATGAGGCAACTACTTAAGGATGTTGGGATAGTCATAGATGGTCCAACACACATATAATGTGATAATCAAAGTACCATTAAGATGACCAAAAATATAATATTCCATGCCTAGACCAAGCACATTGAGATCCATGATCAATTAATTTAAGAAATATTCCAAGAGAATTTTATCCACATAAATTATGTACCAATTTAAGATAAAGTGGCTAACATATTCACCAAGTCAATTGGAGGGACATATCTAATGTTGACTCATTTTTTGTATTGTTGAATTATTTTTGTATTTAGGAAAGTGCACCTTAAGGGGGGATGTTAGAAAATTTAATGTGCACTTTGCCTATGTTGCACATGATTAGGGTTAGGGTTAGGGTTTTGCTCTTTACAAACCCTAACACCTCTTCATTTTTGCTATATATGCTTTGTACTTCATGAATATTTTGAGGTCAATGGGTATTATCCAACAGGCTAAGGCCTGCAGTTATAGTGTTGTATTGTCTCCTTATTGTGTTTATTTACCTCCAAGTCATGTTTTCATGTTGTGTCATGTTTTAGTCCCGATAATTTTTAATATCATTGCAAGACAATATGGATTTTATTATGTTTGGAAGTACTAAATGCTATCAACCATCCACCCTATTTGTTGGATTTATTGTAGATTGGCTTCTTATTATTTTTTCTCTTTTGAATGTGTTGCCTAATATATAAAATGAAATCTCATCCATGTACTAATTTTTTTGGCTTAATCTTAATAGAAAACTCATGGATATTTGATATCCAATACACTATCTTCCTTATAATTTCACCTTGAGCATGAATGAGTAGATTTCCGAGTGGATAATATAGAATATCTTACTTTGATATTGGTAGTGACTAAAATTTCAAAGATTTTTTATTATAGTATAAACCTATTTCTCAAAAGCTCTACTTTTCTTCACAAGCATAAAGTGTTTGAATTATGAATGCTATAAGATGTTCCTCTCTATTGTCATTTTTTTGTATTATAAATACTATTATTATTGTATCTACATAGAAGCAAGAGAATAAATTCTTTTCATAGTCTATATTTACCAAAATAAATGACTAAAATATGGTTTGTTTGATATTTTGAAATGATGACTTAACATACTCTATGGATGTAAAATTTATCTCTTTATTTAGAATTGGTGATATCAACTTGACCATTTGTATGATGTTGATAGTGAATAATGTTGATCTAGAGAAGGAAGGATTAGACTTTATTTTTTGTAATATAAATGATATGCTTATGATGGATTTAAATCTATTTATATCAATGGTGAATCCTTATTTTGGGACCAAATATCAAAGCAAATTTTATTCTTTGATGTAAAAGATAAGTTTTTGGGATTCAACGATATTTTAATCTCTTTTTTCAAAAACTATATATAAATGTTAAAAATTATATTTATCCTTAAAAAATAGCATGAGATAATTCACTAAGAAAATATTAATTATTATACCTTCAGAGGCCATGTGCATGACTTTTGGAAACGTTACTCCTATACTGGAGAATCTAAATAGAATTTTTTGATATGAAAGGTTATTTACTTTTTTATGCATTATATTTTATATTGATTTTCATCCTTCAACAATATATCTATATCTCAAAAATACATTAGTTGTATCTCAAAAAATCATCAAAGAAAGATAAATCTTAGAACTACTTGGATAATTTGATCCATTGAGAGAAGTGATTTATCTTTCAATGAAGACTTATTTAAATTCTAGAAATAAACACACATGATACTATCACCATTAATATTTTATTGGAATGTAATTTATAGAAATTATATATAGTGTTTAATTGGATCTTCAATGGCCATATATATGGTTATTTGGAGTATTGAAGACGATTTTAATGGTTGCAGTGGTTAGAATATATTTTGAAGAAATTTGTTTCATTTAAAAGCAAATTATTTTAAGACTTTTTTTAAGCCAATTTTTCATTATGTGGAAAAATTATTGTGCAATTTTTGGAGCTTGTAATTGGCATTCTTTGCTACATGTATGTCTTCAAAGGATTATTAAGCAAAATTTAATCATTGTATTTGGCTTGGAGGTCTTGTTATTTACCACGTTGTATTTTAGGTAGAAGCATTGTACTTGGCTTGAAAGCATTGAAATTGTACCACCATAAGAGGCTATTTTTCAGCTATCTTCTCAATAAAATCATCATCACAAGGGATGTTATAGGATCCCTTGTCACTTGCTTGTGGAGTCTCTTCATTGTGTCATTGTCTTGGCCACATTATGCTTGCATTTCCTTACTTGTTCTTGGATTTCATTCTTGCTTGTGGAGTCACTTCATTGTGGCATTATCTTGGCCACATTATGCTTGCATTTCCTAACTTGTGCTTGACTTTCATTTCAATATTTATGATTGATATACCTCCATATGTCTTTGCGATTTATTTCACATTGTAATCAACTCCCACCAAGCACGAATGATATCGTCAATATCTAAAAGGCTTGATCTATGCCTTAAACTCTTTCACTCCATTGAGAGTCTTTGATTTGTAATGCAAATCCAAAAATAAAAAATTTAGTAGCTTCACCAAGCCTTTCTTTTTTGTGTAGCATCAAATATTTCACTCTCACTTCATTTCCACTTCTCCCTCTTCTTGGTTGGAATAGATCACTTGTGTTCAAGACTCCTCCCGTTGTTGGAAATGCTTGTTGATTCAAGGTGGAAGAGCTAAGCAAACCCTCCACACATTATGGATCTCAAGCGATGTACCTTCTTTTGAGGGTCTTTCTTGGAACTTGTGTTCCTCATTACCTCCTTGGTTGAGCTCCCTCCTCTCTTACTCATTTCTAATCATGACATCCAAAAATTTGCTTAATAACCTCACACAAAAACTTGAGGGAGCTAACTCATTTGCAAATTAGAAATTTGAAATGGAATCAATATTAATGATGCATAGTATGTGGGGCTATGTTAGAGACAAAACACAAAATGAACCACCATTGAATCCATGTACAAATGTTATAGCTAGAGCACTATTTCAAGAGAACTCTAATATAACATTAAGCTTAATCAAGCTATCTATTGGGATTCCATGTAGAGAAATAGTAAGGGCTGCTACTACCTCAAAATAATCTTAATATGCTTTCATGGGGCTATTTGACAGGCCTAGTCAGGATAAAATCTTATATTTGAAACATAAGTTGCATAATCTTTGTATGAAAGGGTCACTTACCAATTATATCATTGAAGTGAAGTCTATTAGAAATTATTTCTTAGCTATTGGTTCAACTATTTCTAATAGTGAATTGGTTCCTATCATGTTACATGTCCTTCTACATTTTATGCATATGATACCATGTTAAATCTAACTAGTAAAACATTGAGTGCTCCATTTGAGGAGATTGAAGTTCTTAAGCAACATGAGCAAATCTTCATAAAAGATGAAGAGATTGGTTCTACAATAGAAACCTTTGCCACCAAGGTATCATTATAGCATAGACCTAATAGGGGTCCACATCAGCAAAATGAGAGAGGTAAATAGAGGTATCAACCACATAAAAAGCATTAGTAGCTATATCAACACTCCTAATAGTGCCATTAGAAGCCACAACAACAACGACATTAGCAACGAAGATAGCAACAAATATCTCCCTAAGGCGGTCATCATAATAGAAGGTCTCAACATTATAGGCCTCAACAACAACCAACTCACCCCAACAATAAACAAGAGTGTGAAAACTATGGAAAATAGTATTATTCCAAAAATGATTACTATTAAATAAATAGATAGAGAAATCAATAGGGTCAACAAGACCATAAATTTAATACATTGTATGCAATAGATCAAGTCAATAGATCAAGTCAATGTTGAATATAAATATTGTTGGTATCTAGACTCAAAGGCAATTAAACACATGATAGGTAGGTAGGATTGGTTGACCAAGATACAACCTGCCCATAACTAGTTCATTACTTTTGGATATGAACGTGCTCTTTCCATTGAATTTGTAGGAGATGCACCACTTACTTTACATAATGGAAATAATTTCCTTGCCACAGATGTGTTGTATACCCTCAAGAGGAGTCTCCTTTCTATTTGGAAACTTACGAATAAGTGTTATACTATATTTTTTTACCAAGATAAATGTTATATTAAGGAACCAAATGGCTCTTTCAAAGCCATGGGCGTAAAAAAATATGGTGTATATTACCTCCTTACCCAATATGTACCTCCACAATATTTGCATACAACTACTACTTTTTCTTTGGAGTGTATGTGGTATGAAAGAATGGGTCACTTAAACTTTCATATTATTCAAATGATGGAAATAATGGATTTGGTAAAAGGACTTCCCCACTTAAGGGAATCTAAATGCTTTTGTGAACCATGTGTTCTTGCCAAACACCATAAACAACCTTTTGAGAGTAAAAAGGCTTGGGGAACCAATAGACCATTATAGTTAGTGCATTGAGATGTTTTTGGACCAATGTTTGTTCACTCTCATACTAGGGCCAAATATTACATCACTTTTGTTAATGATTATAGCAGGAAAATTTGGATCTATATCATTCAGTATAAATGGTAATATCTTGATACATTCAAGGAATTCATGACACTTATTCAAAGAGAAAGTAACTATCAGATCTCTACCTTGAGGATAAATAATGGTGGAGAATACATCTAAAAAAATCCAACTTTTGTAAGTATCATGGAATAAGGAGGCAATTCACAAATCCTTACACCCCTTAGCAAAATGGAGTAGCTAAGAGGATGAATTAGACCATCATAAAAAGGAAAAATCTATGATCATTGTTGTTGTATTGTCAACCATATTTTAGGGAGAAGTTATTACTGCTACATAGTTTACCAATAGGTCCTATACTAAGGCTTTGCATGACATAACACCATAGGAATTATGGAGTGGAATGACACCCTATGTGGGCTATTTTAGATTCATTGGCTATGATACCTATGCTCACATTCCTCATTAGAAAAGAAGAAAGTTTGGTAACAAGAGCCAAAAATACATCTTTGTTGGCTATAGTGATAGTGTCAAAACCTATAAGTTATATGATCATTTTTTTAGGAGTATTTTTCTGTCTAGGGATGTTACCTTCAATGTGTATCCCCAATCAAATCATCCTCCTATGACCCCATTATTTCAACCAAATCAAGAAACAGTTGCTCCCTTGTCACCCACTCCCGCACCTAATCCTTCCTCTTCCATCACAAGTCAAAGTCTTCCTCAACATGAGGATCTTCCCATTCATGATCCATTTCCTCCTTCTCCTCATACTCATCCTCCATCCAATGATAATGTTACATCAACAAATCCTTTACCTAAGTAGGTCTAATCTACCATAGATGTAGTCCAAATCCACTTGACCACTTATATAGGTAAAAGGCCTTCTACCCTAATACACCAAGTGAACTATGCTCTTATGGTCAAAGTATTGATGCAACAAGAACCTTCCAATGTCAAAGTACTTAGTAATCCTAAATGAAAATTGGATTCCATTGAATGGAATCACACATGTAAGTTAGTTGATTTACCACCAGGAAAATCCACCATTGGTACAAAATAGGTGTATAAGGCAAAGCAAATTAGATGGCTCATTAGATCGCTACAAGAATTTCCTAGTATCTAAAGGCTATAAGCAACAAAAAGGGATTTGTTATGAGTAGACCTTTTCTCTTGTGACAAGGATGACTACTATCCACACTGTTACTATTTTAGCTAATCAAAATATTGACCTATATATCAAAAAGATGCCAAAACTACCTTCCTCAATGGTGTGTTGTAGGGAGAAGTGTATGTTGATCAACCACCAGGGTACAAAATCAAAGGCCAAGAAAACAAAGTCATCAATTTGCAAAAAAACTCTATGTGGGTTAAAACAAGCCCCACGAGTTTGGTATACCAAAATTGACTCCTATTTCATTAACCTTGGTTTCACTATCTTTGTAGCTGAATCTACTCTCTATGTGAAACATTGGAGTTATTACATCATTTTTTTATCATCGTATGTGGATGATATTTTCATTATAGGTGATGACACAGATGTAATAAGATTTCTCTAAGAGGACTTATGTAAAAACTTTGAAATGATTGACTTGGGACTTCTTCACTACTGCTTAGGCTTAGAACTGCGACAATAGCCTAGCAAGATCTTAATATCCTAGGCTAAATATATTTAGTCTCTCTTGGAAAGCATTAGCGTGTATGAGTGTAAACCCTCCCTCACTCCCATTGAAACCCAATTGAAATTAATTAATAGTGATGATGAGGAAAGGGTTGATGGCACCCTATATAGACAACTAGTTGGAAATTTGGTGAGGAAACTTAGACCTAGGGCTAATTATTGTTTTAGACCTAGGATAAATGCATTTAGGACTTAGTCAGTTGAATAATCAACGTGAGTTGTTTTGATAACCTCCGTTGAATAGTCTAGGCTAGGTGTTTTATTTTTCGTCATTTTTGGGCTTTCATTTTAGCCCTTGCGTATTTTGTGTACGTAATCCTTGGAGTAGTTGCAGATTTCCAAGATTACATTTGTTTGTTTCAGGCTTATTTAAGCCCTTTAATTTTATTAATAAAGTCAGCTTCAATTTCCATATCATTGGTATCAGAGCGGGTTAGTTTTGGAGGTTTTGGGTCATTTCCGACCTCCAAAGTGTTTTTTCGTTCCAGTTGAAGCTCAGGAGAAGTTGCTGCACATTTTTGCTGCCAATATTGCAGAAAAATTGCAAGCAATTTTCATTGATGATTTAAATTGTTGTTGACAACAAATGCAACAATAATATTTGTCGTCACTTGTACAGAAATTTGTTTTCATTTGGAGGGACCCATTAAATTGCACGCAGCAGCAGCTGCGAAAAACTTCTACAATTTTTGAATCCCTCCGGACCTCCATTCCTGCGTTGACCATCTGCACATTCCAAATGTACAGTGGCTACATTTTTTTGAAGCTGCGATGTCGACTACATTTTCTACAGTGTCCGCAGTCGGAATCTACCCGAAGCTGCGACGTCGAATTTGCCCTTCCGCAATGAGACTTCATTAAAAAAAAAAAAAATTATTCTGCAGGAGCGCGGATCTGTTTGCTGCCGCTGCCATCACCCTTCTGTCGACTTCCGTCTGCTACGTTTCTTACAGCCCCGACCGCGGAGTGAAAGACATTCTGCCAGTTTCATCGAGAATGCGACAGATCCATGCGTTGTTGCTATCGCGGTTTCTAACGTCGGCAGCCAAAACAAAAAATAGAAAAAAGAAAAAAATGAAATCACGTTTTCCCTTGACGCTCTCTGCGTTTTTCGGCATCGTCTTGCCGACTGTAGATTCGGTTTTCGACGGCCAATTTCATCGATGCGCCGAGGGAGGGCCCATCGATTTTCGCTGTAGTAACTTCTGGCGTAACAGAGTGCAGCCAATTTCATCATCTGTAGCCTGTTTTAGAATCGCCTGCATCGATTCTCATTTGCCGAGGTCAGGGTCGTCAATCCCCATTTGTCGGGGTCAAACCGAACGTCTTCAGAGACAACCAAAGGGCCTGGCGCGGTCGAGTTTCATAAAACATTTTTCACTGTCCATCGTTGCTGCACTCAGCCAGCAGCACCCCGCAAATAATTAAAAAAAAAAAAACAAATCAACTCCGGCGACCTGTAGCCTGCTGTTTTCGACATCGGCCTGTGATTGATTACAGCCGACTGCCGCATCTGACAATTCGCGGCTGGGAGGACGACATCTCGATAACCGTCATCGCAGCGACGCAGCGCCGAGGACTCCAACGCCGATTTGTTTTTTTTTTCTGCATGCTGGGCAAGGTCGAAATTTTTTTCGATCTCGATTTCGTGCGCCATTCTGAGTTTGAGGGCAAGGCGACGTCACCAGTGACAGATTCGTCATCCCGTATTTTGGCCGCGTGGCTCCTGTTCTGGAGTCCAACGCGCTTAGGGGTTCTGTGTTCCCTAGACAAATCTGTCGAAAACTTGTTCGCCTGTGGTGTGAGCGGTTCCAAATAGTGTGCAGCATACGCGTCAGGGCTCGGGCAGCATACGCGTCAGGGCTTGGGTCAAGGGTTTGTATCCATTCCTGCTACGGATCTTCCAACTGTCCCACGGTCATCCAGAACCGCGACCGCATTTCACTTTGCCGTAATTTTATTTCTTTGGTTTATTACCATATCTTTGGTATTTCCTTTACTATATGCTTGGAATAATTGATTAAAAAAAAAAAAAAAAAGACAATTCCATTAAAAACAAAAGTTTGTCTTTTCCACCGAGACACATTTTGATTTTGTGTTTTAAAAGCATTGTGCAAATTTATATTGTATTTGCCCTTCCCTTGTACATTTGCAATATTTGCAAATTAATTTGGGCACTTTTTATTTTGCACATTTTGTAATTTGTCTTTTTGTGACAATTCTTCGTTGGCGATCACTCGGGGTCAAATGGCTTCCGAATTAGCCGATAAGTTGGCTCAAGTAACCCAACTTGTCAGCGTGTTGGCTGATAAGGTTACTTCTAATGAAGTGCAACAACAGTGTGAGGTTCCGGTTTACACTGGTTCGCGAGATCCCGAAGTCCTCAACAGTTGGATTTTGGACATGGACAGTTGGTTTCAGTATATCAAGCTCGCAAAGGATCAGGAAGTTAACTTTGCAAAGTTGAAACTTTCTGGCATTGCTAAGGTCCTTGTCACTGATCGACAACGGACCCAAAATCCCATTGACACGTGGGATGAATTGCAACGAGTATTGAAGAATAATTTTTATCCTTCAAACTATGCCACTGACCTTGAGATCAAGTGGCTTCGTCTTCGACAAACCTCAAATATGACTTGCTTTTGATTATATTTTTCAATTTAGCAAGTTGCGAATTTTGAATTCTATACAAGATAATGCAGCCCAACTTGTTAACAAATTCAAAAGTGGTTTGCAGGAGCCCATTTACAGGAAGATGAAATACAAGTTGATTGTAAACATTGACATGGCTTTCAATCAAGCCCTTCTTGCTGAGGAGGAAATGAGGGAGCAATCGCGTGGGACTCGCTCTTCTACGTCGGGAGGAAATCAGAAGGCTTCTCCACAACCTTCCAAGGGAGCTAAATCTTCTTCTTCTTCTCCTTCTCCCTCTTCTTCATCTTCCCCTTCTTCTTCACAAAAATCTTCTTCTTCTAAATCACCTTTGATTTGTAATTATTGTAAAAAGCCAGGACATACTCAAAAGAGGTGTTTTAAGTTGCAAAATATGAAAAAAAAATCCCTAGTTGTAAAGCCTTCCAATGAGGACTCACAAGAAAGTCCCATTGAGGCTACAAGGGAACGTAAGCCTTATAAGGAATTGGCGGGGTTAAACAAATTGACCCTTATGAATACTTCACAAGGTGATCGTGAGAATTTGTTTGTGACTACGGTCCATCTCAGTGACACCTTTATGGTTGATTGTATAATCGATAGCGGCTCGTAGAAAAATCTAATTGCGAGGTCCGTTGTTGACAAACCGAAGTTACCGATGAATCCCCATCCTCATCCTTATCCTTTGGGATGGAAGGACAATGGGATTACATCTGACATCACACACACTTGCACTCGTGAATTTTGCTTTCAATCCTTCTTTTGTGGACTCGGTTGTGTGCGATGTAACTCCAATGGATTGTTGTGGCTTGTTGCTTGGAAGACCCTATCAATACGATAGGAGGTCTATACATGATGGGTACAAAAATACATACACTTTGCACAAAGATAATAAGGCTTTCATAATCAGAAGTACACAACAAACACCACATAATTTGATGTTGAGTTGTAGACAAGCACGCAAAGCTGTAAATCAAGCAAAGGAATTAGCACTCATCTTCATCAGACCAATTCAAGAAGAAAAGCAAGCACCTAAGCACACTAATAACAGGAGTTCTTCAGTTCATTCAATACTTCAATCATTTTCTGATGTTTTTCAAGAACCCACAAGTCTTCCACCTGAAAGACAGATTAATCATAGTATTGAGATTGTTCCTGCATCATCTCTTCCTAACTCTTCAATGTATAGACAATCAATAGTGCAAATGGAAGAAATTAAAAAGCAAATTCAAGCATTGTTGACTAAAGGGTTCATCAAACCCAGTACTTCCCCTTGTGCTTCTCCTATCTTGCTTGTGTTGAAGAAGGATGGCACATGGAGACTATGCATTGATTTTAGGGCACTCAATAAGATTACAATCAAGAATCGTTATCCACTTCCTCGCATTGATGATCTTTTGGACCAATTGCAAGGTGCAAAATTCTTCTCCAAAATTGATCTCAAAAGTGGGTATCATCAAGTGAGAATTCAAGCAGAAGACACTTGGAAAACAGCATTTAAGACCAAAATGGGGCTCTTTGAGTGGCTTGTCATGCCCTTTGGCCTTACAAATGCTCCAACTACATTCATGCGGCTGATGAATGAAGTATTCAGAGATTGTTTGGATCAATTTGTAATCATCTATTTGGATGACATTCTTATATATTCTTCTACTTGGGAGAATCATTTGGAACACTTGAAAACGGTTCTTCAAACTCTTCGAAAGAACCAATTGTATGCAAATTTTCCTAAGTGTTCCTTTGGGCAAACATTCATTGCCTATCTTGGATTTGTAATTAGTGAAAAAGGTGTGCAAGTAGATCCTTCCAAAGTTGAAGTTATCCTCTCTTGGCCAACTCCTACTTCAGTCACGGAGTTAAGGAGTTTTCTTGGACTTGCTAATTTCTATCGCAAGTTCATTGGAGGATATTCTTCTATTGCTGCGCCTTTACACTATTTGACAAAGATCAAAGTTCAGTTTCAGTGGACAAAGGATCAACAAAAAGCCTTTGACACATTGAAACAGAAATTGAGTACTGCACCAGTTCTTGTTCTTCCTGATTTGTCTCAACCATTTGAGATAGAAACTGATGCTTCTCAAGTTGCACTTGGAGCTGTGCTCATGCAGAATGGCCATCCAGTGGCCTATCATTCAGAAACATTTTCAGAGGCCAAGAAGAATTATTCTACATATGATAAGGAGTTCTATGCTTTGGTTCAAGCAATCAAGTATTGGAGGCATTATCTCTTGGGAAAAGAAACAATTGTTCATACAGATCACATGCCCCTTAAGTTTCTTCAATCTCAAACAAAAATTGAGGAAGCTAGACACATGAAATGGGCATCGTACTTGCAACAATTCCATTTGGTAATCAAGTACAAGAAAGGACGAAACAATGCAGTGGCTGATTGTTTGAGTCGTCCTCCTTCTACTCTTGTTTTGACAATTGTCACTACTTCTCATCTTGGCTTCCAAACTTGGCCTACACAATATCCTATGGATCCAGATTTTGGCAAAGTTTTCCACCAACTTTCCAATCCTTCTTCTTCAAATTTGAGAGCTCTTCAAGACTTTCATATTAAGGATGGACTGTTGTACAAATTGGACAAACTTTGTGTTCCTCATGGGAACAGGGAGTCTCTTCTGAAGGAGGCTCATTCCACACTCTATGGGGGACATTTTGGTAGGCAGAAAACTCTTCATCATCTTCAGTGGTTTTTATTTTGGCCACACATGCAAAGAGATGTTCTTCGCTTCTTGCGACAATGTGCAATATGTAATCGCTCCAAATCAGCCAATAGGACATTGGGAATGAGCATGCCTTTGCCCATTCCTTCTCGTCCGTGGGAAAGCATTTCCATGGATCTCTTGAGCGGTTTTCCAATGACAGTCCGCAAGCATGATTGTGTCTTTGTTGTGGTGGACAGATTCAGCAAAATGGCCAAATTCATTCCTTGTCGCAAGACAAGTACTGCACAGGATCTTGCCCAACTCTTCTTTGAGGTGGTATGGCGTTCTTTTGGTCTTCCTACCAGCATTGTCTCTGATCGTGACTCACGCTTTGTGGGTCACTTTTGGCGATCACTTTGGAAGATTTTGGGAGTATCTCTTAACTTCTCTACTGCTTATCATCCACAATCCGATGGGCGATAGGAGGTAGTTAATCGTACTCTAGTGCAGAGTTTGAGGATTTACCATCATTCCACTCCAACCAAGTGGGACTTAAGCCTCACTCACATTGAGCACGCCTACAACAGGGCCGTCCATAGTTCTACTGGGCACTCTCCATTTGAAGTGTGTTTTGGTTTTCAACCACTTGCTCCTTATGAGTTACCTTTGTCTTTGCCTTCTTCGGCCACAATGCACATTCAGAAGGAACAAGACAAGGCCAACTCTTTTGTGCAGCATTTGTAGAGTCTTCAAGCCAAAGTGGTTCAAATTCTTCAGAAGACTCAGCAAAAGCGAAACAACGAGATGGACAAGCACCGCACTCCTCATTCCTTTCAAGTTGGTGACAAAGTATGGTTTCATCTTGACAAACGACGATTTGTAGATAAGGCACATAGCAAGATCAAGCCTCTTCGTTATGGGCCTTATACTATTCTTCAGAAAATCTCTGAGAATGCCTTTCGCTTGGACCTTCCAACACATCTTGGCATTCACGATGTTGTCAATGTTGATCTTCTCAAACCATACTATGATTCCACATTGGAGACAGTTCCAGCCATCATTCATCCAGTTGATGTGGTTCCTGATGCTCAGCTTCCGCTTGACGCCGATACAGTCTTTGATACGAAGACCCGACAAACACGCCAAGGTGTTTCTACTTCATATCTTGTGGCCCGCCGAGGCCAATTTCCACATCAGGCTCGTCTGGATTTCTGCTCACATTCTCGTCCCGGGATTTTCCCTCTTTGTTAAAAGCATTGGAGTCCAATGCTTCTTTTGTTGGGACGAATGATGAGGAAACGACAGGGCTAATTGTTTTAGACCTAGGATAAATGCATTTAGGACTTAGTCAGTTGAATAATCAACGTGAGTTGTTTTGATAACCTCCGTTGAATAGTCTAGTCTAGGTGTTTTATTTTTCGTCATTTTTGGGCTTTCATTTTAGCCCTTGCGTATTTTGTGTACGTAATCCTTGGAGTAGTTGCAGATTTCCAGGATTACATTTGTTTGTTTTAGGCTTATTTAAGCCCTTTAATTTTATTAATAAAGTCAGCTTCAAAATTTCCATATCAAAATTTTATCTACTTAACTCCAACTAGACCATATATCACCTATTCAATGGGACTTATTGCTATATTCATGCAAGATCCCAAGAATATCCATTGGATAGTAGCTAAGAGGATTTTAAGATTCCTCAAGGGCATCCCTCATCATGGTCTTATGTACATAGCATGTGATGACTTTTCATTGATTGGATACACAGATTCAGATTGGCCTAGTTGTCCTAAAACTCAAAGATTGACTACTGGTTATTATTTTTTGTTAGATCATGGTACCATTTTATGGAGCACCAAGAAACAACATACAATTTCCTTATATTTGGTAGAAGCATATTATAAGGCAATAGTTGAGGCAACTAATAAATTCCTTTGGATGAGGCAACTACTTAAGGATGTTGGGATAGTCATAGATGGTCCAACACACATATAATGTGATAATCAACGTACCATTAAGATGACCAAAAATATAATATTCCATGCCTAGACCAAGCACATTGAGATCCATGATCAATTAATTTAAGAAATATTCCAAGAGAATTTTATCCACATAAATTATGTACCAATTTAAGATCAAGTGGCTAACATATTCACCAAGTCACTCGGGGGGACATATCTAATGTTGACTCATTTTTTGTATTGTTGAATTATTTTTGTATTTAGGAAAGTGCACCTTAAGGGGGGATGTTAGAACATTTAATGTGCACTTTGCCTATGTTGCACATGATTAGGGTTAGGGTTAGGGTTTTGCTCTTTACAAACCCTAACACCTCTTCTTTTTGCTATATACGCTTTGTACTTCATGAATATTTTGAGGTCAATTGGTATTATCCAACAGGATAAGGCCTGCAGTTATAGTGTTGTATTGTCTCCTTATTGTGTTTATTTACCTCCAAGTCATGTTTTCATGTTGTGTCATGTTTTAGTCCCGATAATTTTTAATATCATTGCAAGACAATATGGATTTTATTATGTTTGGAAGTACTAAATGCTATCAACCATCCACCCTATTTGTTGGATTTATTGTAGATTGGCTTCTTATTATTTTTTCTCTTTTGAATGTGTTGCCTAATATATAAAATGAATCTTGTTCAACTTATTAAAAAAATCTCATCCATGTACTAATTTTTTTGGCTTAATCTTAATAGAAAACTCATGGATATTTGATATCCAATACACTATCTTCCTTATAATTTCACCTTGAGCATGAATGAGTAGATTTCCGAGTGGATAATATAGAATATCTTACTTTGATATTGGTAGTGACTAAAATTTCAAAGATTTTTTATTATAGTATAAACCTATTTCTCAAAAGTTCTACTTTTCTTCACAAGCATAAAGTGTTTGAATTATGAATGCTATAAGATGTTCCTCTCTATTGTCATTTTGTTGTATTATAAATACTATTATTATTGTATCTACATAGAAGCAAGAGAATAAATTCTTTTCATAGTCTATATTTACCAAAATAAATGACTAAAATATGGTTTGTTTGATATTTTGAAATGATGACTTAACATACTCTATGGATGTAAAATTTATCTCTTTATTTAGAATTGGTGATATCAACTTGACCATTTATATGATGTTGATAGTGAATAATGTTGATCTAGAGAAGGAAGGATTAGAATTTATTTTTTATAATATAAATGATATGCTTATGATGGATTTAAATCTATTTATATCAATGGTGAATCCTTATTTTGGGACCAAATATCAAAGCAAATTTTATTCTTTGATGTAAAAGATAAGTTTTTGGGATTCAACGATATTTTAATCTCTTTTTTCAAAAACTATATATAAATGTTAAAAATTATATTTATCCTTAAAAAAGAGCATGAGATCATTCACCAAGAAAATATTAATTATTATACCTTCAGAGGCCATGTGCATGACTTTTGGAAACGTTACTCCTATACTGGAGAATCTAAATAGAATTTTTTGATATGAAAGGTTATTTACTTTTTTATGCATTATATTTTATATTGATTTTCATCCTTCAAAAATATATCTATATCTCAAAAATACATTAGTTGTATCTCAAAAAATCATCAAAGAAAGATAAATCTTAGAACTACTTGGATAATTTGATCCATTGAGAGAAGTGATTTATCTTTCAATGAAGACTTATTTAAATTCTAGAAATAAACACAAGATACTATCACCATTAATATTTTATTGGAATGTAATTTATATAGTGTTTAATTGGCTCTTCAATGGCCATATATATGGTTATTTGGAGTATTGATCCTACATTGGAAAATCTAATTAGTTCCTATTGATATACAAATATTCGTCTCTCCTTTATGAATAGTATCTTCTGTTAATATTCATATATAATACATATGTATTTTTATATAAAAGAACCATCATGAAAATATAATGTCTCTAGACATACTGCTAATTGTGTAATTTGATCCAATGAGAATATTATTCTTTTTGGTAGGTAAAATTGCTTAAGTGCGGGGTTTAAATGGGACCCAAACCCAAGTACATAAACTGGTAGCTAAAACAATAGCATAATATGACATAGGCCTGCACATTGGCCAATTGCAACCTTAACGAAAAGGACCAAACAACAACAGAGAAAGCTAAGTGGATGCCTAACATCATAAACACAAAAATACAGCCTAAGAAATACCTATGCAAGGGTTGTTTAAGAGAAGTAATTACCTGTAAACCTTGTAAAGGAGCTCTAACAAAAATTTATACAGATGATACTCGTAAAAGATCAAAAAAAACTATAATAGATACTTGAATAGGAAGAAACATAGTATTCAAAAAGGCCCACGTAGGGGCAATAAAGAACTTAGAAACCGTAATGGGAAGCCTTGGAGCTCAGGTTCCTAGTTATAATGATCTCTTCGCACCACTCACATTTTCATTGAAATTTCTATCACCTCGTCCATCAGCTTAATAGTAACTCTAAAACAAAGGTTATGCACAACAATATAATCATTATTCTATAAATTGACAAAGGCTTCAGTGATATCTTGCTCAACCCCTTTGAATTTGTTGAGGAAAAGAATGAGACCATAATCTTCCATAAAGGTCTAATACAAGGGATCAAGTTGAAGGCCAGATGGATCAAGTAGGGCCATATTATGTATAGTGAAGCTATTTCAAATTCTAAAAATCATCACATAGGTGAATATCACTATTATTTTATGTAATTAGAATCAGATTGAACACACAAATACAATTATTCAATGGTTATATGATATTAACTTATAAAAAAATTATGAACTTCTTCTATATGATCATTCCTTATTTCACCAAAATTTGGACAAACCTATAAGTATTCTATACCTTAAAAGTAAAACCAACACAACCATTACTAGAAATTAAGTAATAGTGCAAATGATAAACAATTAAATGGGGGTGATAGATTTGAATTCTAGACATATATAGATATAGGGAACAAACTATAGGTTTTCATGCAATAACTAATGGGAGAAATGCAAAGTAATTACTTGAAGGAAAATAAAGGGAACGCATACGATAAAGTGAACAACAAAGATACACAAGGTATTTATACTAAACTTTGAGTATGCTAACCTTTGAGGTTAATTTCATATTATGAACATGCTTGTATTCAATGATCTTCCTTTTATCCCTAGAATATATTGTATCCTTCTAATATTCATTAATTATCTCTTGATAGAGTCATACTAGAAGTATTGAGACCTCTCTTGATTCATGAAACCCTATATTGAACTAGAGGTGAGGTGCTTCTTATAGGAGGAAAAAACTAATATAGGGATTAATAAAGAGTGATTTATGCATTATGTGATGATTATATTATGTATTGAAATAATAGTCCTATAAAGGAGATGACCTAGGAAGTTAGATGAGTAGCCAAGAAGAAGGTTTCTAATGGTTATAAAATGACATGTTTATATCATGTCTTTCACTTGGTTTATCTAGATCTATTATTGAATAGATAAAATGAGTGAATGCAAAATGATATTTCAATATGTTTTTTAAACCAATTTAATATTTTATTTCAACTAATTAAGATAACTAATCAATTATGGGATCTCACATCAACAAAGGTAAATTATGAGCAAATGCATTTAAAATCTACTAAAAAATCCAAAAAAAAACAAATTATTTTTGTATTTAATTGAGTTTTAGATATGATAAGAGGATATTATCTATCATTTCTTATATTATTAGAATGGAAATTTAAGGTGGAATTATCACTATAATAGAACAACATTATTGCTAAAAATAGTAACTCAAGTTAGTAAAATGATAAAACATAAAATTGATGGGATGACGCTTGTCCTAAGGTAATCTAATGGGGCTAAGAGGCATTATAGGTGGTGTAGACACCTACAAAATGTCATGTTGAGGATAATACCTATATGGACTCCTTTTAGACCATATAACCCACCTTGGGAAGCCCTAGGGCTCAAATAATGGTTTTCACCACTCAAACATGGACATTTCCCTTTGTAAACCTAGTTGTCTCACCTTGAGATAGCCTCCAAACCATGACCGTCTCACCTTGAGATGGCCTCCAGTCAAGGTCGTCTCAACCTGAGATGATCAGAATAGAAGCAAAATAAAAAAAAGAGCAAGATATAACTAGTAGCTAAATATACCAGTTAATCTTGTGCATGAAATAATATTTAGCACGTGCATGAGCTCAAATTAGAGCAACCACATGACACAATTAATTGTATGAAAATTCTGAAGATAGGCATTCTATATTCTTAATGTGAACTGCCTCTTCACTTTTTCATGTACAAGGTTGTGCTATTATTAGATTTATTTTGAGGAATCTATATAATAGCGCTTACCCTTCTGTAAAAAATATCAAGAGTTATAGAATTTCTAATCAATGAAGTGTTGCAAAAATCTAAATGCGAGCTTCAAATATTTTGCACCTCAAGAGGTTAGTGTTCCATATTCGTTGAATCATCTTGTTGTAGAAGATATATCATTGGTTCACTCCAAGGGTTGAATACTGCACTTCTATTACTTACACAATCCAACACTCTTGCTTCAAAGACTTATCCAGACCTAGTAAGTCATTCCCACGAACATACCAATATACCAACACAACCCCAAATCAAACCTGAACATCACCCAAGCTCGACCATGAGAAAATTATTTATAGAGCAGTGGCCATATCGACATGAGATAACTTGCGAGCACGGTCGTATCAGCTTGAGATAGCCCCTAGGTAGTGATCTATTTGTTTATTTTACTACAATAGATTTTTAGCATAGCTTATTTCTTTCTTTTTACATTAGTTTTCTTTTTTTTTAATGCATCTGATTCACTTTTTTTTCAATTTTATCATCATTAATACAATCCCTATCCCAAAATACTCTGCACATTCTACTAATGTATTTGATTTACTTGTGTGCATACTATAGGTTTTTATAGTGGAGTATAAGCATGAGATTCGTACATTATCATTCATTATGGTAGTCCTAAAAACCTACTCTAGATCAATTCATGAGTGTGAGGAAGATCCTATGAAGTGCACCTAGATTCCTTATATGATTGTATTCATTGTATCAAAATTTGGTAGCAATCCCCTCAAAGGGGATCCCATTGTAACCACTTTGAAAGATAGATTTAATATTAATAAAAAGGGCATCAATTCATATACTATTTTATCATTATGGTTACATAATTGTTATATTTTATTTTAATTGCTTGGGTGTATGGTATTTTTTACCATTTTAGTTACGTTCACAGTGGGACTTGGTCCCTAGTTTTCATTTATATTACTAATTATTGTTTTTTTTTTTTATTGCAAGTTGCAAGTTTAACCGTCTAACTCAAATGCAATTCTTTTTCTAAACCATATGACCCTAAGATGACCACTATTCGATAATCGTCTAATTAGGATGACCTCGGATCATAGAGTAGAATCAACAAAGAGCGGGATCTACATTAAACGTAGGCCATAAAAGTGAGTACCTATGTTCATTTTCTCTATTTTTATAAATAAAATTGTAAAAATATTTTAGATTATAGATAATAAAGTACAAAAAAATAAAGTGTTGGGTCTCTATTTGAGACCATTAGTCCAAACGACCCCTATCTAAGGTCATCCCTATTTACGATCGTCTTATGAACAGACAACCTCTATTAGTAATCATATCTTTTCCAGGTGGCTTTGTATCTAATGTTGTTTGATTTACCTATTTTTTCCTGCCTTGATCTCATGTAGGGTTCTACATTTTAGAGTTTTATTATTTTATAAGATTTTTGAAAGTAAAATGTCAATTTATGCATTAGTGAAAAGATAATTGAGTGCTTCTTGATTTTACTTTTTGCATAATAAAAAGAACCCCACACACCACGATTTATTTAAACATCAATAAGTTGGATTTCATCACCAACCATTGATCAAGACCAACAATGGTGGGCTTTAACTCCATCTGTTGGATCACACCATATAAACCTTAGTGACCAAAAATGAGTGGCTTTCTGGATTTCATCATTGGAATGTCCCTTAATCTTGGGTGCACCCATAATAGGAAGGATTATTGATCCCCTTTACCATAGGGCTCTTTAAAATAATTAGTGGATGCAATTGTCATTCTTCTTCATGCCCTAAATGCATGGGTTAAGCAAAAGTAAGGCTTTACTGATAGAAGAACATTAGACAGTGTAGCCCCTTCAAGGGTTATTTTATTCCCATAAGGTTACCTTGAGCCACATCCATAGGAAGCCACTTTTTTCCATTTGAGTTACACTCCTCGATAGGGGGTGTGCTCGAACTACCTTTAGTAGTTTTCTATTTTTTACCCTTAGTTTTCATAGGCATAAGGTATAACATCAAAAGACATCCAAACAGTTATAGGGACTCATGGTAAAAACTTAAATGAGATAATTGCATTGCCTGCATGTTTGTTTCTTTATTGTTTGTTTAATCTACATCATGGTAATAACATGTAGCCAAGATCAATCATGAGCTAGTGCTACTAAATATTTGCAAGGAGATATGGAACATCTTAAGTTCAGCCCATAGGATATGGCCATTCCAAAATGGTATTCTAGTGTTCACCATGACACCAACATCACTTACAGGGAATCTAACCTTTACGATATCCCTATTCAATATGCATTTGTGGGTCCTCAATATGATCTTATTGAAAAAATTTCAAATCTAGCAACAACGCTTAGTTTTTATCAAAGATATCATCATCCCAATAAAGGGCCTAGTAGAATGGTGTTGCACATTCGTATCACATATCATACTACCAATCAATTACCAGGGCATAATTAGGAAAATATGCCACGGACAAACTTGGATGATCAAGCCACACCGCTTCATCGTTCATGGATGAGTCAACAGTATGCCCATTTAGATAGGTATGACACTTACCATCCTACTTGTAGACACCTAAATCATGTTATGCTTATGGGAGCTACTTACATAGACACACTCATAAGATCATAAGACATAATATTGGACTTTCCAAGCATCAATAGTGGTTCTCACCACTCATTTGGGGCCTTTTCAAGCCATCCAAGCTTGGTCGCTCAAGCCAAGAGCAACCAAATTATAGTCGCTCAAGCCTAGAGCGACCAGACCTTAGCCACTGTAGACAATAGTGGCTAGATCATAGCCATTGCAAATGATAATGGCCAGATCATAGCCACTATAGATGACAATGGCTAAGCCATAAGAAGTAGTTTGTCAAAAAATAGGCCCAATATTGGGTGAAAGTGATAGTCTACATGCAATAAAGATGAGCGAGAGTGACTTTGCATTCATTTTCATGACCAGTTCACATAGGAGACTTGAGTTTGCATTTAGACCAAAGTTAACTGACCTTCAAGCATAAACATAGGATAAAAGCTTCTCATGCTAACGAATAGTTTCCATAGAAGACTCAAGTGGGTAGTTAGATTTCAGTTAAATGGCCTTCAAATATAGACAATATATAAGAGATTCTCATGCTAACTTGCACTAAGCATGAGAAATTCATTTCTACGGTTTGGACATAGACCTAGGGTTTCACACTATAAAAGGTGTAAGAGCACCAAGAGATCCTTATGACATACAGGAAATATTTTATCACATCAGGGAGAGAGACATCTTTTTGAGGAGAGCTTTCAAGACTTGGAGAGTTCTCTTTGAGAACACGTGTGCGGTAGAGCTTTGATAAATCGAAGAGCATAATACCTACTTTCTTCAACATCAGATCATAGTATTTTATCGATATATTTGGGGCAAGGAGAGCAAGGTTTTCTTTAGCGACCATTATCTTGGATAGTGGCCCACATGCTTAGCTTAAATAGACATAACATCTTTTATCTTGTTTTATTATATCATTAGCTTAGATTTACTTGATTCCATGGTATAATTTTATCATATTTCTATTACATTCTCTGATTACTAACAACCTTATCTGAGGAGGCAATCTCAGACAACTAAACATGCATTGTTGTTTGAATTGCATACAGGGCCATAAGTTTAGGAGACATAATCCATGACATACGAGAGCAAGAGGATCCATCCAGGAGACATACCTGGAGAAGGAGGCATCTGTAACCCCTTAGAAATTTTCGTGTGTGGAACCATGAAGCATTTTAGAGCATGCCACCCTTTTTTAAAAGGGGACATCTCTTCATCCACTTGTAAATCATTGTATCAAGATGGGTATACCTAAGAGGGATTGACATGTAACCGAGGTTCAATATTAATGAAAGATCCATTCTTTTTCATTTTCGTGTTATATGTTTTCTCATAATATTTTAGATTCATTTTTGGTATAGTAATAACATCGCAAGTAGATTTAAGAGTGGCGCGTGCATCCCGGGGTCACTATAGATGGCCATAACGGTGGGACAACCACTAATTTTTTATTTTCTACTAGAAAACTAACTTAATTTTATATGCATGTCTAGCCACTCTGAGCTACAACAGCTAGAAACTAGTCGCTCTGATCTACAGCAGCTAGAAACTAGCCACTTTGAGCCACAATGGCCAAGAACTAGCTGCTCTGGTCAACAACGACCAGGACTAGAGTGCAGCAGAGGTCAAAAAATAGACTCTATGAGTTCGATCAAAAGTTGGTATAGTTTTTCTGATATTTTATAGCTTTCTGTCTACTTTTGTTTGTTTAAAATAGAGAAATTAAAGCACATTTATGTTTAGAAATTGAAAGAATAAATAATAAAGAATTAAGCGTTTCGCATATCTTAGATCTTCTTTTAAATTTTCCACTAGGCATTGCTAGGAACATCGGCTTATGCCTAAAAATTTGCCCTAGAATCCAACGTGCTAGACATTGTATGTTGTTTTATTTCTTTGAGGCCCTACTAGAGGCCATAGTTGCACGAGATAAAGTGCACTCATACAAATCATAGTAGTTCATGCATATTTCTGAATATTGAAATGTATTTTTGCACTTAGGCATATAGGAAAGACTCATTGCTGTTATATGATGCACTTTATGTTACGCAAGCTTAAAATGAACACCACATACGCATGTCTCATTTAAAAATTAGAGAGTTTGATTTCATCACCAACCTTCAATTCAGTCCAGTGACGTTGGAATTCATCTCCTTTCACTGGTTTGCCCCCTAGATCTTCCTACAAATGGATTGGGAAACTTACTTATAGTGACACTAAGTTACTTGTGTTCAACCTGTCTCCCACTATTGGAACAATCATTGGTTCAGAGTGGAGGAGCTAGGCGAACCCCCCATTGGGTCTTCAAAGATGTACCCTAGCTTCTTTTGATAAAATCATGTTTGGAACGAGTGTACTTGATTGTCACTATGGATGAGTATTCTCATTCTTAATCCAAGAAAAAGAGCAAAGAAATCAAGAGAACAACACATAAAAACACAACAAATAATTTAGGGCACACTTAAATTGGTAATCAATATAAATTTTTTTTTGGAATTGTGTGGTCATTCCTAAATAGCAAACTCAAAAGATCAAGTCATAAAACAACATGGTCAAAACAAGAAGTAAACACCCTCGGTTTGATGTTGAGGGAGAGACAGAAGCAATTCATACCCATAGGTGGAGTCATAGTAATGTTGAATGACCTACCCGTAAGACCGTGAGACATAGCTGCACGAGCCTAAGGAGTGATAACTCAACTCTTGGGGATCTCCTTGAGAAACCCCAAGTAAGGAACCACATCATGGAATAAAGTCATATAAACAAAAAGAGGCTTCATATCCATCCTCATCAAGGATACATGAGGAGACCTCAAAGGCATCCTATAAACACACAAAAACATCTCAAAGACATGAGGAAACTTCAAGGGCTTCCTTCTCACATGGACATAAACAAGGTTCTAAGACTCATTCTTCACATAGGGATGACGATACTGCCACATCTCCATCCACATGGAGAAAACATGTCACCACCAAGCCCTCTTCATTAGGAAGGCAAACAAGAATTGCAACACCTCAAGACTCACAAGAAACATATGAAACAAGTATACCCACTGAAGGATAGGAAACTGGAGCTACATCTAGTCATGGGAATCATATAGAATAAACCCTTCACACAAAAGGAAGAATTCCCATAGACTATGACCTCATAGGATAAAATTGTACCCCACAGAACCAACCATGGAGAACGAGATAACTAGACAGGTTAGATCGATTTCCTACTCAACCAACCAAAAGAACTATAACTACTGAGAACTCTACATCTGGAAGCTCATGAACTATGACTTCTAAACATACCTCCCAGCCTGGGGGTACCTTAGAGAGACCCTGTAGAATATGCATGGAGTCTGATCATAGGTATATTCAATAGTACACTGAACAAGTCACATTAATTAGCAAGAGTACAAATACAACAAAAACCCCCTCGAGGAATCTACGAGTCAAGACTACAAGAATAGAGTCAGATAAACATGAGTCCTCTACAATAGCACAAAATGATCATATGAGGCGGTTAGAAAATGCATTACACAAAGAGCGAGAGTTAGTGGAAGCTCTCGAACAAGAGAAACAAAGAGAAAGACTCTTGTGCCAACATGAGCAACATTTAAGAGAGCAATCTGAGCAGCTAGCTCTTAACAATTTATAGATAAATGGTGGTGACCACCAAATAACAAGACACTCTAACTCACCTAAGAAAAGGCACACTAGATAAGATATCCAAAATTAAACCCCCCACAAAATCATGAACAAAATCCAACTAATGGGGGGAGGGCAAACATAACAAACCAAGATCACAATCCTGAGTCCCCTCGTAGGAGGGAGGAAAATGGAATAAATCAAATGGATAGAGAGTTACCTCCATTTCCAATGCGAATAGGCTTGCACGAAGAGGAAATTCATGCATCAAAGGTATTTCAAGAGCTTGTTGAAAAGATGAAAACCTTTGAGAAATAAGAGGCAGCTAGGAACTCACCAACATTGAGCAAGATACACAATCAACCATTATGCCCATCAATACCTAACCCTCCATATCCTAAGCACTTTGAGATGCCTAGGTTAAAGAAGTTTAAAGGTGAAGAGAATGCACAAAAGCATGTCACCAATTTTATCAACGCTTGTTTTCATATTGAAGACAATGACACTATCATGCGAAGAACATTCATAATGACATTTTTGATGTGCATGGTGCAGCCAAAGTATTGTCATTGTTGTCAACACAGATAGAGATATCAGTTGATGCAGTGGACAAGAGTTCAAAGGTCAGTCAGAACATGTACAGTGAATTTCCAAGAAGACAGAAGTGGCCCAGATTCAGAAAATCAAAGAAAAAGACAAGTAAGAAAACTGTCGCGATATCATGACATGTTTTTTGTCGCGATTTCGTGACATCTCGGAGGAGAGAGAAAATGCTGTCAAAATTGTCACGATTTCATGACATCTCGGAGGAGAGAGAAAATGTTGTCAAAATTGTTGCGATTTCATGACATCTCGGAGGAGAGAGAAAATGTTGTCAAAATTGTCGCAATTTTGTGACATATTAGAGGAGAGATAAAATGCTGGCAAAACTGTCGCAATTTCGCGACATGTTGGAGGTAAAGAAGCCAAGTGGAAAAACTGTAGCGATTTTGTGACATGTTGTCAAAGAAGAAGGCAAGTAGAAAAACTGTCACGATTTCATGACATGTTGGAAGCAAAGAAGGCAAGTAAGAAAACTGTCACGATTTCATGACATGTTTGGAGAGAAGGCACAGGCAAAGAAAACTGTCACGATTTCATGACATGTTCGGAGAGAAGGAGCTTGCAAAGGAAAGTGTCGTGATTTCGTGACAATTTGCAAGAAGGACTGTATGGATGAAAAAGTGTCACAATTTCACAACAGGATCGAAGAGAAAGCATCAAGGAGAGAAAGTATCACGATTTCATGACAGGTTCGAAGAGAAAGCGCCAAGGAGAGAAAGTGTCACGATTTCGCGACAGGTTCGAAGAGAAAGTGCCAAGGAGAGAAAGTTTCATGATTTCATGACAGGTTTGAAGAGAAAGCGCCAAGGAGGAAAAGTGTCACGATTTTGTGACATGTGTTTTCACGGGCCAAAGACAGAAAAGGCACAAGGCAGTGAATGTGTCGTGATTTTGCGACATGTTGTGTTTTCGCGGGCCAAAGATAGAAAAGGCACAAGGCAGCGAAAGTGTCATGATTTTGCGACATGTTCCATTTTCACGGGCGGAAGGCATAGAAGTGCAAAGAAGCAAAAAGTGTCACGATTTCATGACATGTGTTTTTGTTGGCCAAAGATAGAAAAGGCACAAGGTAGCAAAAGTGTCACGATTTCGTGACATGTTTCGTTTTCTCGGGCGGACGACAGAGAAGTGCAAGGAAGAAAAAAGTGTCACGATTTTGTGACATGTGTTTTCGTTGGCCAAAGACATAAAAGGCACACGACAACGAAAGTGTCACGATTTCGTGACATGTTCCATTTTCACGGGCGAAAGCAGAGAAGTGCAAGGAAGCGAAAAGTGTCGCAATTTTGTGACATGTCTGGTTTTTGCAGGTGCAAGCGAAGAAGTGGACAAGGATGCCAAAAATGTCACGATATCGTGACACATCATGTTTTCGCAAGTAGAAGGCGAGAAGAGTACAAAGAGACAAAAATTTCACGATTTCACGACAGGTTGCAGCAATGATTACGAATAGTTAACTGGAGTCAATGTGACAGTTATAGGTGCAGTTATAGATAGAAATCATGCAAGCTATTTTAAGAACTGTCGAAGAAGGAGAAATCGAATAGTCACATAAATAGAATCAGAAAATGCATGCATGCACAGAAATGAATACGAATAGTCATGATCAAGAAGACGTACAATCATGGTAGAGATATACGTTGCATGTAATGTAATGCCCACACTATATATATACAAAAGGAGTTACATATAGAAGGAGTTACAGTTGACAAGTGGCAGAAGAAAATATTAATAGAATAGTTACAACTGGCAAGTGGCGTATGAGAAATAAAATATGGAGTTACAATTGGAGTTACTGTTAGACAATTTGATTATAAAAGGGAAGTTGCGTGGAGGAATAAAGTAGCCGCCCAGAGTGAAAAAGTGCTGTAGAAAGAGTGTGAAAGTGCTACTGAAAGAGAGTGTGTAGAAGGCGAGTGAGCAGGGTGTGTGTTGTGTAAAGAGTGGGCAATGTTGAGAAAGCAATAGACCATTCAGGGTCTTGTAAAAATGAAGGCATTTTTATGTCAAAAATATTCAAAAAAGAATTCTGAGTTGGTTCTTGGAATCAAGGTTTGGTGCTCCTTTCTGTTGGTGTAGATAAATTAGGGGTTGGTGCTCCTTCCAGTCGGTGCTAGTAAATTAGGGGTTGGTGCTCCTTTCTGTTGGTGCAGATAAATTAGGGGTTGGTGCTCCTTCTAGTGGGTGCTGGTAAATTGTTTGTAAAGTTGGTGCTTTGCAAAGGATGTATTTGGATGGGTGTCCAAGCAGTCTATTTTTGAGGAGTAGCCAAAACTAGTGAACCTCGTTACATCTTGTGTTATGTGATGCTCTCATGTGATATTTGATTTATCTGGTTTTAAGTTTTCATTGCTTCAGATTTAAGAGTTAAGTTTTTAAGTTTGAAATAGCTACACTGATTCACCCCCCCCCCCTCTCAGTGCCATTATAAGACTAACAATTTTTAGGTGTTGCCACTCAATGGTTCAACCAACTATCTAAGCATAGCATAACCAACTTTGAACAACTAGTAAACGAATTCTTGAAGTTTTTCTCCTTTGGTGCTAAGAAGAAGGTGAACCTTTCAGACCTGGTAAACCTGAAATAGTATGATGGTGAGCCAGTAATGGATTATGGGAATAGGTGGAGAAAAATCATGGTAAAATTATCATTCTCCATTCCCATAGAAGAGATCATTTGTATTTTTACCAAAAGTTTTTCTAAACATATCCCCCTCTTGCTACAACTTCAATAGTATCCTTCATTTGAGGAATCTTTGGCATAGGCCAAGCTCATCGAAGAGATAAAAATAGATGAGGGAACCATTAAGCTCCAAAACAAAAAGGAGTGGAACAAGAATGGTAAGAATGACAAGTACAAGCAGAAGCAAGGCAACCTTGCTCCAGTCAATCAAGTTGTATTGGCTACACCCAAGGATGAGGATGCACAACAACCATAGAACTATCAAGAACATCCCTCACCAGTCAACTACGACCAAAATAAAAATCAAGGAAGAAACCGAGAATGCAAGCCACCTTGTTATTTCATTCCTCTGACAGAATCAATGTAATCAATCTTTAATCAGTTGAACGAGACCGGGAGGATCAAATTTCCTGATATACCTCTTGTATATCCCAACCATCCTAAGCCAAAAGGATATAGGGAAGATCAATTTTGTCCTTATCAGAGGATACCGAGGTATGAAATTGAGGCTTGCATCGGGTTTAAGCATCAAGTGCAAAACATGATTGAGGTGGGAGAGCATAAAGTTGACAACCCACTAGCTCTCGATAACAAATACATGGGCATATATAGAAACCCATTGCCCAATCTCGAGGCCCATCGAGAGCAAGGGGCCCAAGTCAACCAGGATCAAGCTGACATACCTACCCACAGATGCATTGGGATGGTTGAGATTGTTAACATAGCAATAAGGACTAGGTGGTATGGTCAACCGCAACCTCCTGTAGCTCCCATGAACATCCCAGCCACTCCTAGGAAAAGGCAAGACAACCTTCCAGGTCCACAAACGGGACCTATGGTAACTATTAGGAGTAGATTGGAGCAAAACCTACAAATGAATCTAGCTAATTTATCCATCTATGAGCTCATACAATAGTCCCCAAAGTATAGGGAGACTCTAATGGAGATTTTAAGAACAATTGAGTTTCAACCGCAAGATGTGAATTCATTCACTCACTTTGTGGGACAAGTGCAAGAATACCAGGAACCTGTAATCCGATTCTATGATCATGAGATTAAGATAGTTTCTACTGCCTTATCAGAACCTCTGCTAAACATTGTAGCAGCCATAAATGACTTACCTTTCAAGAGTATTTTTATAGATACAGGTTCATCAATAAACATCATCACAACAACTACAATAGAGCACCTCAAGATACCCAATACCAATATCATTCCAGGAACTTACACATTGAGAGCTTTTAATTATGCTTTATGCAATACTATGGGAACAATAGTCCTACCCATCAAGGTGGGGTACAATACCATCCCTATGATGTGTCATGTCTTGGAATGTGCTATGCAGTATAACATCTTCTTAGGGCACCCTTGGATAAGGGCCATGAAGTGCATGCCTTCGATCTTGCACCAGTGTGTCAAGTATGTGCACGAAAGCAAAGTCTATGTGGTTTTTGCCGATTAAGAGCCTTTTAAATATGTTAATCAGGTGGATATTCCATGAGATTTCATGATCCCTTCTACTCACCTATACGTGGCACCTTCATCCCCAATCACACAAGTTGATAGCAAAGACAAAGGGGTAATAAAAGACCCATACACATCAACACCTTATGGTGCACTCAAGACAATCAATTTTTCTAAAGTACCATCAATGTCAAAACAAAAAGAAAATCAAAAGCTAAAGGACCCCTTAGTTAAGGAAGAGAGGCCCAAAGAAGTGCCAACTATAGTCGTTGCTAAAATGCCAAGTCCCATGGAATAGGAAGATCCTCAAGATTAAGATGAATATAGTGATTATCACCCTGCTTCACCAGTATCATCCGTGGGGTCATCCACATCGTATGCATCAATACACTTGGGAAGTACAGGCATAGGGGAATACCTTGTGCAAAAAATCACCTTTACACCTATCATTGAGACTGCACAAGATATAGGGAGGCCTAAAGACTTGAGGCTGCCAGTAGGAATAGTGGTTCCACTAGGAATCCCTCCCAACCAAACCAATTTTGTCTATGTCGGCCTAGACTGCACTCATAAGTCTTCAGATATAGAAGGAGATGGTGATGAGTTATTCATAGGTTCATTACTTCTCTAATCCTGAGTTTTCTCTAATCTACTTTGAGCATTGCTATTAGCATGGCTATGGCCTTGGCATATATGATAAGAGGCACCAGAGGCCTTACGAGCAACTACATCAGCTTCCTTTTGATAGATTTGGCTTAGGCTATTATAGCGGAGGTCGATATGACTCGCTTGCAGCAGCATTGGAAATATTAAGCATAGGGTTGGGAGAAGACATTGATTTCATTCCTTATCACCCCTTGAGAATAGAAAATTTGAGCAATAGACAAGTGGCCACGGTAAACATACCGCCTCTAGAAACTTATCATCCAAACACCTCAATTGATTCCACCCCAAAGGGGTATAACTCGTGGGATGAGGAGAATGGATATGAAGCAAGTGATGATGAGGTGCGACTTGGCTTAGCCTATCAAGGGCCTCGCTATTTACAATGGTTCACATGGTCCATCCATGATGAGATTGAATATACATCAGATGAAAGTGACTATGAATTAGAAGACTTAGCAGAAAGAGCTTACTTAGGCCTAAGTCATCAACCCCTAAATTTGGGGAAAGAGACAAATGCAAATGGATTCTTCATAAGTGACGAAGAATATGAAGATGAAACAGAGATGGCCTACTTGATTTCAAGACATGAGCTCCTTGTTTTAGGGTCGCATACCAATGCTAATAGTTTCTGGATAAATTATGATGATTTTGAGGATGATACTGAGATGGCTTATCTTGGACCTCACCATTTGTGGGAAGTCAATGAGCTAGTAGAGAGAGAGGTGGCACTTCGTGCCATAGACCCTCAACTCCAATTTTTGGGGAGACCTGTTGATCTAGCTGCCATTCATCAGATGGTTAATCTCCCTCTGCATACATTGAGAGAGAAATTAGAGCCCAATGATCCTATTGTCCACCCTGCTCATGGACCAGATATAAAAATCCCCATTCCTCCAAAACCTCATCGTGAGTATGGAAGAGAAACCCCTGAGACAAGATTGCAACCATGTGGTCCTGGAGATTTCATCCCATCCATCAACATGATCTCCATCGATTTGACCACTCCACTTCATAATACAATATATCCTACCAAATCATTGCATCTAGATATAGACGTTATTGATTGGGATCGCACTAGTTCACCCATAGAGCCAGAAGACCTCTTCCCCAATGAAGAGATGTTACAACCATTCCATTTTGTATCAGGTTGTGCGTATGACGTTTTTCATGTTGGTTTGGAACCTGAGTCAATAGGTCCTGTGAATCTTGTCGATGAAATTCATTTGATACCCATGCCTCATTAGCTAGAGGATGGGTCACATATGGCTATAGAAGCAACTTTTGAGGTGGAAATTAGTGATGATCCTACCCAACCAATGAAAGTCAAGTTCGAAGAAAGTCTATCTCCATAGGAACAATCCATATTGATTCCTCTCATCAAGGAGAGGCCAAATATTTTTGCTAGGACTTACAAAGACATGCCAGGGATAGATCCAAAGTTAGTTGTTCACAACATTTCATTGGATCCCATGAAGAAGCCAGTCAAGAAAAAACTAAGGAAAATACATCCAACCGTCGCTTTGATGGTAAAGAATGAATTGCAAAAACTATTGGATGCAGTATTCATAGTTCCTATTGACTACCCTGAGTGGGTGTCAAACATGGTATCCATAGGGAAACCTGACGAAAGAGTCCATATCTGCATGAATTTTAGATATTTGAATAGGGCAACACCAAAATATTAATTCTTGTTGCCAAACATACATGCTCTTGTAGATGCAACTGTAGGTCATAAAATGCTCTCCCTAATGGATGGTTTTTTTGGATACAACCAAATCTGAATTAAGCCCGAAGATCAACATAAAACTACTTTTATTACTCCATGGGGAAAATTCTATTACAAATTGATGTCATTCGGTCTCAAAAATGCTGGTGCCACATATCGGCTAGCCATCACATACATATTCCATGACTATATGCATAATATCTTATAATATTACATGGATGACTTACTATCCAAGTTCCTATTATGGCAAGAGCATGCCGAAGTCTTTAGACAAGTCTTTGATCGCCTCATAGAACACAATGTTCGATTGAATCCTAAGAAGTGCATATTTGGCGTAACTTCTAGCAAGATTTTAGGATTCATCGTATCCAAGAGAGGCATTGAAGTTGATCCTGCAAAGGTAAAGGCTATACTAGAAATGGCCACCCCTACCAACATTAGGGATTTGAGGAGCCTACAAGGTAAGATAGCATCCATCAAAAGATTCATCGTGTAATTATCATACAAATGCATACCTATGAATAAGTTGCTATGCAAGGAAGTCCCATTTCATTGTGATGTAGAATTCCATCAAGCCTTTGCAGATATCAAGACTTATCTGGCAACACCACCAGTACTGGCTCCACCAAGGCCAGACATACCATTTTTACTATATATATTAGCTACTAATTTTGCACAGGGCACCATGTTAGCCCAAAATAATGTACAAGACAAAGAGCAAGCCATATATTACATTAGTCGCACCTTGGTGAGCTATGAGCTAGGATATGCATATGTCGAAAAATTGTGTTTAGAAATGGTCTTTGTAACTTGAAAGTTGTGACACTACATGTTGAGCCATATGACCTATGTCATATCAAAACAAAATCCTTTGCAATACATGATGAGCAAGACATATCATAATACACGTACCACAAAGTGGATCATGCTATTGATATAATTTGATCTAGAGTTCATAAGCTAAAATTCCATCAAGGAACAAGTCATAGAAGATCAATTAGTAGTGGTGCCTCTTCAGTATAACAAGCCTCTCACCATAGATTTGCCCAGTGATGTGGTCTTTGCATTATCAGATCTTCCAGAGCTCGAAGAACCTGAGAAATAAAAATATATGTCATTGTTCTTCGACGGTTCGAAGTGTGAACAAGGAGGCAGAGTAGGGATTGTCTTTATCACACCACAGGGTGTTCCATTTCCCTTATCATTAAAACTAGACTTCCCATGCACAAACAACAATACAAAATATGAAGCATTGATCTTAGGACTCCAAAAATCCATAGCGATGGGCATTAAAATATTTAATATCTTTGGTGACTCCTTTTTCATAGTAAACCAGGTCAAAGGACTATTTCAATGTAGGTGGCCACTACTGAAGACTTACAAGGAACTTTTTGACAATTACTTATCCCGAATAGAATGGTATGACATCGAGGCAATCCCTCATATGTTGAATAGATTTGTAGACACTATGGCCTCTTTGGGATCCTTAATCCCTCAGAATCCATCTGCTGATTTTATAATTGTTCATGTGAAAGTGCTTTCGCACTTATTAATACGCCATGAAGCTTTTTACAATCAAGAATAAGTCAACATGATCAACATCAAACCAAATTAGGATTTGTACTTCATAGCTAGAAGTTTATTACAAACAACACCTTTGGGGTCGTTAATCTCCAAAGGACCCATAGAGTGTGGTGAGAACATATACCATAGAGTTGTTCCTCAATCCGTGTTCACTACCTCAAAAATGTAGGAAGAGCAAATTGTCTATTCTATAGAGGTTATGGCCTATCAGGATTGGCTTTCCCAACTGTAGGACTTCCTGAAGCTCAGAATAATACCTCAAGGTTTGTCGCATATAGAAAGGTGAACATTTAAATAGAGAGCAACAAGATACATTTTACTAGGAGAAATCCTCTATAGATGAGGATATGATGGAGTATTACTCCGTTGTCTTGAGCCCTAGGAAATAGCTTGGGTAGTTTCATAAGCTCACAATGGAACATGTGGAGGCCATTTTAGTGGCATGGCCATTGTTAAGCGCATCTTGAGAATGGGTTACTATTGGACCACAATGAAAAAGGAGTATGTCAAGCAATGTAGTAAGTGCCAGCATCATGCAAATCTAACACACTTACCATCGCAAGCTTTGTAGCCCATCTAGGCAACATGGCCATTCTCACAATGGGGACTAGACTTGGGAAGAACTCACCCCTATCCTCATTTCAACATACATTCATCATAACGACCATCGAATACTTCACTAAATGGGTAGAAGTGATCCCCTTACCATCAAAAATTGGACCAAGGATTGTGGAGTTTATAATCCACAATATCATAAGTCATTTTGGGATCCCTTCTAAGATAATATCGGATAATGGGCCATATTTTAAGAACAAAAATGTGCATGTTTTAATGAACAAATATCATATTCAGCATAGTTTTTCAATGCCTTATTATCCACAAGAAAACAAGAAAGTAGAAGCCTCAAACAAAACAATAGTCTCCATTTTGAGGAAGACAGTGCAAGAAAATCACAAGGATTGGCACATGCAATTGCCTCTTGCACTATGGGCATACAAGAATAGCATACGGACACCCATTAGGGCAACACTGTTTTCACTAGTATATGGCACTGGGGCAACACTGCCTTGATCACTTGATGCTTCTTGATGAACATCGAGTCAATGCTTTAGATAATCTTCATGTTTACCAAGATCGCATTGCGCGAGCTTACAATAGTAAAGTCCACCTAAGGGAATTCAAGGTTGGATATATAGTGCTCAAAGAAAACCAACAGAATTCAAATCTGCCACCACATCTGCGAGATAATTTCACAGTAAACTGGATAGTTCCATACATGATTTCATAGAGATTTGGGCCTAGAGCATATCACCTTATGTCATTATATGGTGTTGAAGAGCCTAAACCTCTCAATATCATTCACTTAAAGGGATTTTACACATAAAACACAAAAACATTCAAATATTTCAAAAATGTAAAAACATTCAAATATGTCAAAAATAAAAAACATTCAAATATATCAAAAACACAAAAACATTCAAATATGTCAAAAAAAATTCAAATATGTCAAAAACAAAAAAAAAATCATAAAAACATAAAATTCAAAAATTCAAATCAAAGGCTCCAAGGGTAATTCAAGTCGCTTGATCAAAAATCAAATCAAAGGCTCCAAGGGTAATTCATACTGCTTGGTCAAACAATCAAATCAAATGATCCAAGGGTAATTCATGTTGCTTGGTCAAAAATCAAGTAAAAAAGGCTCCAAGGGTAATTCACACCGCTTGGTCAAAAATCAAATAAAAAAGGCTCCAAGAGTAATTCACACCGCTTGGTCAAAAATCAAATAAAAAAGGCTCCAAGGATGATTCAAACCGCTTGGTCAAAATCAACAACAAAAGCCCCAAAGGTATAATAAACCTTTTGGTAAAAATAATTAAAAATACAAAAAAACAACATAAAATCAAAAATACAAAAATAATTTCACTTCACATTTTGCATCCACATCATTGTATTGCATTTTCACATACATTACAAGATATGTCATGAGATTCTTAAAAGTGATACCACATTTTGTCACACAATTCATTCATATACATACCTCCATCCACATGTGTGTAATTGTGTTTTTCAACACAACCATTATTTGTTGCTATACATAATTACTAAGGATTTTCGGTTAGTCAACAAAATCTAGTAATCTCACCAACTTTTGGGGAAAACAACTTTGATTAGTAGAAATAAAGGCCCAACTGTGATAAATCCTTGGATATTCACGATCTCGTCACTAATTGAAACACTAAAATCCTAGTTGGTACAAGGAACATATGAAAGCTGCAAAGTGGTCTAGGTTACCTTAAGAGAAAAGGATTATCCTTGCTTATCCCCCTATGCAACCGGTTTAAAGGTGCCGAGAATTGGCAAAAGTACAAGCTTTACCCTATCAAAATCCCTTGCTTAAATCAAAATAAGGAAAATTCCAAAGTAAAAGTACAAATTCAAAAGGCCAAGCATACAATCCATGTTTCAAAATATAAAAATATCAAGCTCAATAAAAATAAAAAATAAACAGTGATTATCATCACTACAAAAAAAAATTCTTGCTAAAAGAAAAAAATCAAATAAAAAATAAACAGTGATTTTCATCACTACATTTGAGCAAATATCCAAATCCAAAAAGAAGCCAAAAAGAAGGGAATAAATCTTGAATCCCTAGAATTCTTAGTATTGTACAAAACTGGAAGGAGAAATACTTACGCATGATGATATGTCTATTACAATTGCTTCATGCATTTGTGTAGACCATTGTTTGAATGTGGATGAGCTAGCTTAGGTAACCAAATATTGCCTAGTGGTATAGTCCAACTAAGTCCAACATAAGGATGAGAAGAACACTTGAGGATCCTTGATATTAGCAATGGGCTGAACTAATCCCGCCTGACATTGGAGGAAATGCTTGAGTTCTACCTCAAAATATACAATCACATGCACACACAGAGATCATGAAAAACCAGGTCCATGGTAAAAGCCTTACCTTTCAAAATTCTAAGTGGTAAGTACACAACTGTTGATAGGGGAACTAGAGTGTTTGAATCTCCAGAAAGCCCCAAAAATTATTACATAAGCAACAAATCATTTAAATCATTCACACCATCACTTTCTTTATAATATTCTATAAATTATGGGGTATCAACATAGTAGGACAGATACCACATATATATTAGAAATAGTATATAGATGGCCACTGACTACTTTATATCTTTTAATTTATAGAAACTTATTAAGAAGATACATTACACACCATTACATATCATATATGAATACTTAATCAATTCTTATGACAGAAGTGATTATTTAAATTCATGATTATTTTTAAACTTTCTATGGTATCATCCATTAATATTGTCAATGTCATATATATTCCATATGTTTTTAATGATTAGAGCATACAGGTTCATTTATACCATTCTACCACATAAGTTAGGTGCATATAATTAAAGCAAATATTAAACATGCATTTAACAAATAACATTTGCATCCACAAAAACAAGTCATTAATCATCTATAAACCACATCATAAAACATATAGGCAATATCCATTTGCATATCATAAATTCATCATCCATCATAAAAAATACTTTGCATCATATCATAAAATCATATAAGCATCTACACATCCATCTAAGCATCTTCAAATATCATCTATCATCTAAAATATCCATCAAATCATCATAATATCATCATCACATCATATCATAAAACAAAATAACAACAAAAACATAAGCAATAAATGATACACATAATGAGTCACAAAATGCAAATCTATTATAAAAATATGTGTGTCAAGTCCAATGGATATACAAAAATGCCTATGGGCTATAGTCATGTAGGTTAGTCAACCTCAAAAATGGATCAAGAACCAAGTAGAACATCAATCTAGTGTCGGGCATGAGCTCCCTACATCACCTCCTCTAGTGCCACCTCTCCCTATGGTGGTGTCATGATTCAAGTGTTGTGAGCCTATAGGTCTCTCTATCTGAGTTCTGGTCTGCTGGCTAGGACTAGCGAAAGACTACCCTAAGGTAGAGCACCCTCTGACCTATGAACCACCTACATTTGTTGGATCCTTAGGGATAATCTTGTGCCTCTTGAGCTACATCTAAAAGAGGGTAACATGATCTGTAAGACCCTAGATCTGAACCTCATGCTCATACAACAAGGAATGAAGTTGTCCTACCTCTACATCTGAGCCTATTTTTGGAACCTCCTATGGTATAGAAGTAGGAACAACAAACTACATCCTGATATCGCCACCCCCGATACTAGCCTATAGAGCCTATATCTGTGTTGTGAGACGCTCAATCATATCATCTCATAGCTGTACCTGTATCTTAGTAGCTTGGAGCTCAGCCTTGACCTTGTGCAATTGTGCTCTCAGAGGAGAGTCTCTCTCCTCAGGCTCTAACTCCTCCTCCTCCTTAGGAACATCAGGATCCTTTGCTACCACTTGCTGTATCGGTTGGTCCCATACCTCGATCCTGGATTAAACCCTACATCCTACCAGATCTATGCCATCACCCTCACTATCATCCTCATGCCCTAGGCTGTCGATGCCATGCCACATATGATCACCCCACCACTGAGAGTAGGCCTCTATAACTCCCCCAACCATTGTAGGATCTATGAATAGGGTATCCTCCTCATTTGCAAGCTTTGTGACCTATCGTGGAGGTAGGTCCCTCTCTACTATGAGGCGTCTGTACAAGAATGGTACTAAGGGCACATCCTACTACAATTCCTATTGACTAAGAATCCAAGAGTAGAAGAAATACTCTTGAATGGCAATCTTACAACCAACGAGCCATTGCTCACGTCGTGTTCTAGCAGTAAAACTAGCTAGATCATCCCAAACTAGACACTCATAATATGACCACCACACGACATCTCTGGCCAATAGTCTGGTAAAAGCATCAGTGTAGTGGGACAAATCCCCTACAAAAGTGTGGCTCTTATGCTTCTCATGCTCTCGAGCCCATTTGGTAGCATAGCACTATGTACAAGCCTCAATAGATGTAATCTCAATTGGGAGCCCCTTAGGGAAATCTACATTAATGTGCTCCCATCCCAAAACCTGTAAGAGCAAACTACAAGTAATGTTTATGTGTCCCCATTGACGAATGTGGTACAACTCATTATAGCACTGAGACAATAATGACCTACCCCATGGATAGATGATAGGCTCCTCACTATCCAATAAGTCTTACACCATCTCTAGGAGGTTCCAAGGGAACCTCAAACCTGAGCAGTACAGGATAAGAATGTTGCTGATCACCATCAGCAACACAACATGCCTCGTTGTGAAAACATGAGCATCATACCAAGTCTTGATAGATACTCCCCCAAATCCAGTATCCCAAATAGCCTATGTAGAATGTACCCTAAACACCCTATCATATATGGCCACCTGATCATTAGTGGTCGATGAAATAATGGGCACCCCATAAAATGGGATCCAAAAAATCTTGTAAACATCCTTCAATGTGATAGTCATCTCACTGGGTGGAAGGTGGAAGATGTTGGTTTGTGGGTCCCAACGGTGGGCTAAATTCGTAAGATAATCCTAGTCGGCCATAATGTGGGGCAACCTAATAACGTACTATAGCCCATGGGTCTTAAACCACTCCCAGTCAGTGTCATCAAACCTAGGAAGCAAGTCTAGTAGGAGCTTCAAGTCCCGAGCCTGAGTAGTGAGGATCTAAACAAAGCAGAAGAAAAAGAAAACATAACTACAATGCATCTAAGGCATAATTCATAATAAACATGAAAACAATGCAAAAGAGTATGAGTTACTCTAAATCTAAGCAAGAAAAGAATAAATTGCACCTAATCAAGCAAAGCAAAAATTCAAAAGTAAAAAAAATCATAAAAGCAATACACAAAATACAAAAATAAGGCTTAAGCTTTAGTTGTTGTCGCCTACAATGGCCGAAACCTGGCCGTTAGAGGTAGCAGAGGCCAAGGCCCGACGATCAAATTTTTGACCTTTGGAATTCAATCTTGGACGCTTTGAGCGATAGCGACTCAGAGCTGACCACTCTAAGCAATGACGACCAAGGGGCGGCATGGCAAACCCATGAACCCTTGGCCAAAAAACTAAAAAAAATTTACAATTGACAAAATAAATTAAGCAAAGCAACAAAAGGGAGGGAAATCAAAAAAATTGGAAAACAAATCCCCTACCCAAGCATCAAAACTAAGCTAATTTTGATAATGCCCAAAATTGCTGCAAAAGGTGAATAACAAAAAAATTTCAAAAACCCTAGGCTAAAGCCACTGACATATTGTAAATTTGGGGACCAACCCACCACGACAAAAAGGAATCTAAGCCTAATTATGGAGTTTGTTCATTGCCAGCAAGTTTAGTGAGGTTTATTTTGCTCATTTCTTAGTTAAGCTCAATTTTACTTAGACAAAGAAAAGAGATCTAGGGTTTTAAAGAGAAATACCCGAGAAGCTCTGGCTCCTCCAGTAGCTAATGTCTCACCTTGTGCATCCATGTCCTCAAAACCAGCAAAATTTTAAATTCACAACCATTGCCGCTACACCAGAGCTCTAAAAACAAAATCTTCAATAGTAAAAATGACAGGTCAAAACCCTAGAAGTACAAGTTTTATATTTCCTTAATTATGCCTTGGCCAATGCTGATGTCAGTGGCTCAAGCTTCTTAGTCACTTAAGGCGACAACAGCCACAGGCAAAAAATTAGAGGTTGTTGGACTTGACAGTGGCCAAGACCATAGGTTAAAATTAAGCAGTTCCTTCAATGAGGGAATAACAAAAACAACAAATAATCACACTCTGATGGTTTAGGATCATTAGAATGTTCAAAAAAACAACATAAAATCACATAAAATCACAATCTCAAGCAGGCATCGTATCCATTTACCTACTCTATCCACTTGGTAATTGCAATGATTTGCACTCCATTTATTTTGGTGAGATGAGTAGGCAACCATAACGCCACTTGGGGCAAAAGCAACTCATTTTGGAATTAAGATATGTCACCCTTCAAAACCTAAGAAGATCAAGATGGTCGAACTACTCCACGGGTATGAAAGGATCATTCTAATTCCCCTATGACATCAAAAACATTAAGTCAAAGCTATACAATCTAAACATAAATAGAATCACTCATCTTAACACCCTAAGAAGGCTAGTGATAACCAGACCGCTCCTCGAAATAGGGATGGATGATTATCATAAGCAATTGGAATCACACTTGGATGTGGGATTGCCCATTAAAAGTAGCAAATGCTAGAAAGGAACCAGATTAGTCATATTGGTCAAGCAACTTGTCACTTCATTCATTGTCATTTCTTCACCAATCCATTGTGTGAGGAGGTAGTTCAAAAATTCAACTTAATCATAATAAAAATCAACAAAAGATCACTTGATCATAGGAAAATCATGTTCATCCTTTGAATCATTGCATACAACAATCATAAATTTCCCTTGTTTGTTGGGAACATAAGTAGACATGACATATTCAATTGTAGCTCTCCTACTGGTCGAAATTGTTGTAGCAGTTGAAGCTACCCGATTGAGTTTGAGAAATGAGTGCAATTTAACATGCAAAAGCCACTAGGCTAAGTCCTTCAAACATTAAGGCAATGATTCAAGGGATGCACACCATCTTGCATGATTGGGCCATCTAGTGTTGATCAGACCATTGATCACCATACACCCTAAAAATAGATCAGTCTACATTTTTGCTCAGCGTTGTGTTTTCCACATAGTGCATCGCAAAAAGGGGCATCTGTAGACACCTAAATCATGTCATGCTTTGGAAATATACTTACATAAACAAACTCATAAGATCATAAGACATAATATTGGAATTTCCAAGCATCAATAGTGGTTATCACCACTCATTTGAGGCCTTTTCAAGCCATCCAAACTTGGCCACTCAAGCCAAGAGCAACCATATTCTAGCTACTCAAGCCTAGAATGGCCAGACCTTAGCCACTGTAGATGATAGTGGCCAGATCATAGCCATTGTAGATGATAGCAGCTAAGCCATAAGAAGTGTTTTGTTGACAAACAGACCTAATCTCGGGTAGAAGTGGCAGTCTACATGCAATAAAGGTGAGCGAGAGTGACTTTGCATTCCTTTTACCGACTAGTTCAAATAGGAGACTTGAGTTTGCATTTAGACTTAAGTTAATTGACCTTCAAGCATAAAAAAAGGACAAAAGCTTCTCATGCTAATGAATAATTTGCATAGAAGACTCAAGTGGGCAGTTAGATTTTAGTTAACTGGTCTTAAAATATAGACAATAGACAAGAGCTTCTCATGCTAACTTGCACTACACATGAGAAATTCATTTCTAGGGCTTGGACATAGACCTAGGGTTTCACACTATAAAATGTGTAAGCCTAAGAGCACCAAGAGATCCTTATGACATACAGGAAATCTTTTATCACATCAAGGAGAGAGACATCTTCTTGAGGAGATCTTTCAAGACTTGGAGAGTTCTCTTTGAGAACACGTGTGCGGTGGAGGTTTGACAAATCGAAGAGCATATACCTACTTTCTTCAACATCAGATCATAGTCTTTGACCCATAGATTTGGGGCAAGGAGAACAAGGTTTTATTTAGCGGTCGCTATCTTGGACAGTGGCCCATAGGCTTAGCTTAAATAGACATAACATCTTTTATCTTGTTTTCTTATATCATTAAATTAGATTTACTTGATTCCATGGTATCGTTTTATCATATTTCTATTACATTCTTTGATTACTAACAACCTTATCTGAGAAGGCAATATTAGACAGCTAAACATGCATTATCATTTGAATTGCATACAAGGCCATAGGTTCATGAGACATAATCCATGACATATGAGAGCAAGAGGATCCATCCGGGAGACATACCTAGAGAAGGAGGCATCTGTAAGCCCTCAGACATTTTCGTGTGCAGAACTGGGAAGCATTTTAGAGCACACCACCCTTTTTCAAAAGGGGACATCTATTCATCCACTTGTAAATAATTAAATCAAAATGGGTATCCCTAAGAGGTACTGACATGTAACCGGTGTTCAATATTAATGAAAGATCCGTTCTTTGTCATTTCCTTGTTATATATTTTCTCGTAATATTTTAGCTTAATTTTTGGTATAGTAATAACATCGCAAGTAGAGTTAAGAGCCACGCGTGCACCCCTGGGTCGCTACACTAATTAGTAATATCGGCTCATGCATTTCTAGTTAATGAGGAAGAGAAATATCCAGATCATCCTCCAACCCCTTAGGAAGAGCACTCTTATGGGTAAATTTTGGTGCCACTTTACCCACTCTTCCTTTTGGTAATATGTTAGAGGTAGATTACCTAATTTTGAAGCATTAAAGGACAGATGAAAAATGGAAAGGTGGGTGCTAAGCCCAAATCCAAAATCCCCACCATACTCATCAGACAAAATAATGGGATCCATAATCCTTGGAAGATAAAAGTGGACTATGGCCCAAATTTCGTAAGTCCCAAGTTCCTATTCAAAAGTCGGACAAAGCCTTGGGAAAATAAATATCATAAGGCCAGACCGAATCTTCCATCCATATCAGGATATGATGAGTGGAAGAATGAGAGGTTAGTGTAGGGAAAGTCTATCCAAAAATCCCATCCAAACCTGAGATCACCATGTAATAGGATGGAATCTTAGAGGATCCCCATGAGTGAGTCTTAATGATCTTAGTTGCCTAATGCAAATGCCTTATGGGTGCAAAGGAGGAGGATTTGAAAGTACACAAATTTAGAAGTAATTAATCTCTGACCTATCTATAACATGAAGGGACAAGGTATATTGGAATTTAAGAGACTATCAAAATCATTCAGGGTTCAAATCTCTACAGATACACCCAACTCCTTCTAGATGATTATTGCCCCTTCTATAGTAGAGCATCATCAGATCTTCCTACCGCTTCCATCTAATCTTTCCTACCATGTGTCATTAATACTTAAATTTTGGAATCATTGTAAAATATTCTTTAAATAACAAAATTCTTGCCATTCCAAAGGGCAGCTCTATGGCCTTTACAATTCAAATGTAATCCTCTATTGCTTGTAAACAATAGTAACACATTGTTTGGTATATCAATCTATATTTAATTTTCTTTCTGCCTTTGTGTGAGTGTTTATTTCTATGATGGTTTTTTGAGTTGATCCACTTAATTTTGCTATATAGATTTTGTGGGTTTTATTGGGTGGTTATGGAATTAACATTCACCACTGGACATCGAGGTTTATTTTTTCTAAAGCCAATTAGGTGGGAGCACTCTAATTCTACTTACTATATTTTATGTACCCTCTTGTTGGTTCTGGAATTTGCCCTTGCACATCAATCCAAAGGAGAAGTGATAGGCGAGATTTTCTGATATATTAGGTGGTTCATTTTCCTTTTGTGTTGGCAACATTGGAGGAGTGTGTCTTGATGCAATCACATTCCATCCTTGTTAGTTTCGGCTATGGCCTTATTTATTTCCTTCCTCATTTCCTTTCCCCATTTTCCTCTTTATGATGTAGATAGTTGCAACCACAATAGTCAATCTTATTCAAAGATCGATCGACTCTACCCCTCTAGGTTTAGGTAGCCATTAAATGTTATTTGAAAACCTTCGGGCATGTATCTCGCTCATCCGATGCCAGTTTTCACACCAATAATTTCTAGTGACTCTATTGGGGAAATCTATGAGTTTCCATGTTTAATAAAACCAGAGTTTGGTGATTCTATGGTTTACATAGATCTTGGTAAATCACCTGGCAACTCTGACTATACTACATCTCCACATCATAAGATCAGTTGCCTTCTTATGCTAAAATTTTTCATATATCGAAGGACCCAAGGTTTTATGAGAAACCCTAACCTTGCAAGAGGTGATAGTATGTTCATTTAGAAACTTTATCTTAGTAGTATAATTCAAAAGATGTGAGGGACCAATCCTTTAATGGCTCAACCAAAATGTCCTAGTTGGAATAATGCGGGTCTCCTAAAAATATCAAGATCGTAAGACATTCCCAAGGCTACTCTCAAAACACTTCCCACTTATGAGGGTATTGATGATGTTGCATATAAACACTGCTAGGATGTAGCATCTCTCTCTTTTATCCATGGTGTTGCTTATTTATATATGATGCTCATGCTCGTTGATTTTTATCTAAAAGGAAGAGCATTATCATGGTCCAAAACTCTAGAGCATGGAAGCATTTGTAAATCAACTGATATTGTAGAAGCACTCACTGATGCATTTGATGCTTTTGTGTATCCCTCCCTCCTACTCACACAAATTGCATTCATCAAGTGGGTCGACAACGAAGCCATGGTTGACTTAAATATCTTATTTACCAAAATTTGAAGGAATATCCCCTATGACCCAAGCATACATTTACTATGTATGTGCCTTCGATCCTGACATAGGTCTCCTAGTGCAATAATTATGAGAGAGATGCTTTCCTCAAATTTTCAAGGAAGCATCCTGTATAAAGAGGATGTTGGTTCAAGCAAGAAAACTCCCCAAAAATTATTTTCAGTATCTTCTACCCATATTATCTTTTGTTCAGAATCTAGGGTGTGTATCTCATTCTCTCTCGACATATCCCAGCATAGAGCAAGAGCTCATAATGTAGGAAATAAATCGGTACCTTAATCCATATAGCCAAAGTAGCCATATACCTCTCAAGGCAAGAAATATCTTAACATATTGTTTCTCACAATTGAAACAATACAATGACACATTAGCACCAGTCCCTAAACTACAAGAGAAGGAATCTACACCAACTCGTATGCGGATCTGGGTTAGAATGAAGCAAAGCTACAATAGAAGAATCAGATCACTTCTACTACAACCATCCCTAGGTTTTAAAACAACCTAAATATGAGGGTATTGATATCCCTACCAAAATATATGAAGTATGGGTGAAGCTGATACATACAAGGTACATTTTTGGTATCCACTTCCAGAAGAGATGATAGCCCAAGCATGGGTTAAAGTACTAAAGGCAATTTTTGCACGAGCAGTCTGCCTTCAGAATATGGAGTTGTTGAGGATGAAAGTAGCATTAGGCCGATAGAGCCAAATGGAGCATGAGGAGAAGTTAAAATTTTGTGTCATTTGGTTCAAACATTGTAGTTTACAAAATAAATGATAGAGAAGTATCATGGAGTGGCATACCAACAAGCATTACAATTTTGTGTAAATATGTTGGTAGATAAATAAAATGTGCAATTTGAAAGGCCACATAAGTTGCTGAAATAATCTCAAGAAATTCACTTCTAGAAAATAGGATGGTTTCAGATGACATATCTTCCTTAAACGTTCTTTCTTTCATTTTTTATCTCATGATTTTGTAGCCCAATGGACAATCCTTTTAAAAGGTTTGTGAGTCAATGTAGCAGGTACACCTTGGATCATATAGTAAAAGATATGCATTAAGCTAAATATTTTAGAATAAGTACAAAACCCAACATAAATCGCTCTATAAATGGCCTTGTGTGCACCCCTGATGATTCATTAATCAGTTAGCTCAAGAGTGTGAACAACAGTTCCAAGATGTAATCTGACAAGTTGAGAAATTTCTTGTTGAATTGCATAAGAAAATTTGACTATATTAGAATAGGCAAATTGCTTTGGCATTCTATCTATTCTTGAAAATACCTCGAGCCATGAAGGAGTATATCAATCAAGGCATGCTTTGAGAGGTTTTCTTCAGGGCTACTCTCTCTTTTATTTCCTTCTTGCACTGCTTCTCTCTCTCCCCCTTCCTTCCTATATTTTCCTTCAATGCTTTTCTCCCTATGCTTCTTTTTCTCCTCTTATGTCCTTCTTCTCTTGTTCTCCACCGTATGATGCCTGATTGTGCCCTTCCTCTTCCCATATTTTCTTTTGGTAGCATTCTCTTGGATAAACCTATTCATAGTTAATTTTTGTGTCCTAGTATTCTTCCCTCCACTTTTCTATCTATATTTTATAAGGAAGAATGCTATCCGAGCTCCTATTTCTAGCAAGTGGAAATCCCCTGTCATTCACCAAGAGTGTGGGTAAATTTTGATATAATTAGAACATATTTGGTTCAGCCCATAGGATATGGCCATTCTAAAATGGTGTTCCAGTGTTCATCATGACACCAAAATCACTTACAAGGAATCTAACCTTTAGGATATCCCTATTAAATATGTATTTTTGGGTCCTCAATATGATCTTATTAAAAAACTTTTGAATCTAGAAACAGTGCTTACTTTTTATCGAATATATCATCATCCCAATAAGGGACCTAGCAGTATGGTTTTGAATATTCCTATACCATATCATACTACCAATCAATCACTAGGGCATAATCAAAAATATATTCCATGGACAAAATTGGATGATCAAGCACATCGCTTGATAGATCATGGATGAGTCAGAAGTATACTCATTTAGATAGGTATAACACTCACCATCCTACTTAGATAGTCATATTGACTCATGCATTTCTATTTAATGAGGAAGAGAGAGATCTAGATCATCCTCATACCCCTTAGGAAGAGTACTCTTGTGGGTAAATTTAGGTGCCACTTTACCCACTCTTCCTTTTGGCAAGATTTTAGTGAGGTATATTTCCCAATTTTGAAGCATTAAAGGATGAACAAAAAATGGGAAGGTGAGAACTGAGATCAGATCCAAAATACCCACCTTAATCATCTTATGTAAGAATGGGATATTGAATCCTCAGACAAGAAAAGTGGACTATGGCCCAATGGTCACAAGTCCCAAGTTACTATCTGAAAGCTAGATAGAATATTCAGAAAAGCAATATCAGAAGTCCAGACCGAATCTTCCATCCACATCATAATATGATGAGCAGAATATTGGGAGGTTGGTGAAGGGAAATTCTATCCAAAAAGCCTATCCAAAGCTAATATCACCATGCAACAGGATGGAATCTTTAAGGATCCCTAGGAGTGAGGATTAATAATATCATATGCCTAATGCAGATGCTCGATGGGTGCAAAGGAGAAGGATTTTAAAGTACACAACTTCAAAAGTAATTAATCTATGACCTATTTGCAACATGAAGGGATAGGGTTTATTGGAATTTAAGAGGCTTTCAGAATGATTAAGGGCTCATATCTCTACAAATATACCCAACTCCTTTTGGATGACCACCATATCTCCTGTAGTAGAGCATCAATAGATCTTCCTGTCGCTCTGGTTTGATAATTCCCACCAAGCATCATTAATACTTAAATTTTGGACTCATTGTAAAATATTCTATAAATAGTGAAATTATTGCCATTCCAAAGGGTGGCTATGTGGCCTTTATAATTCATACGTATCCTCTTTTGCTTGTAAATAATAGTAACTCACTGTTTGGTCTCTCAATCCATATTTCATTTTATTTATGTATTTGTGTGAGTGTTTATTTCTGCGATGGCTATCTGAATTGATTCACTTAATTCTATTATCTGGATTTCATGGGTTTAACTGGGTGGTTCTAGAATTTATATTTTCCACTGGATGTTAGGGTTGATACACTTAATTTTGCTATCTGATATCACGACATGTTGCATCATCGTGGCCAAAAGAGAAAAAGTGTCACGATATCATGACATGTTGTAGTTTCACGGCCAAAAGAGAAAAAGTGTCACAATATCGCGACATGTTGCATCGTCGCGGCCAAAAGAGAAAAAGTGTCATGATATCGTGACATGTTGCATCGTCACGGCAAAAAGAGAAAAAGTGTCGCGATATCGTGACATGTTGCATCGTTGCGGCCAAAAGAGAAAAAGTGTCACGATATCGTGACATGTTGCATCATCACAGCTAAAAGAGAAAAGTGTCACGATATTGCGACATGTTCCATCATCACGGCCAAAGGAGAAAAAGTGTCACGATATTGTGACATGTTGCATTGTCGTGGCCAAAGGAGGAAAAGTGTCATGATATCGTGACATGTTGCATAATTGCGGAAAAAGGAGGAAAAAGTGTCACGATATCGCGACATGTTATATTTTCACGACAAAGGGCCACAAAATGAAATGAACAATCAGGGAAGGTGAAACGAAGAGCCATGGGAAAATGAAACGAACAGTCAGGGAAGGTGAAATGAACAACCATTGGAAAATGAAATGAACAGTCATGGAAGGAGAAACAACATTTTTTCAAAAGTTTAAATATGCCATTCAAAGAGGCTAGAGGGGTGGGAAACTATTGCAAGTAGCATTGCAGATTTGAAGGCAAGATAGCCATTCTGGACCTAGTTGGGTTGTTTTTCTTTCGTAGACTGGTTTTTCTTCTTCATGGACATGGGTTGGAAATTGCTACGAGCAGAGTTGCAGACTTGAAGGTGATAAGGCCATTCTAGACCTGTTTGAGTCGTTTTTCTTCCATGGACTGGTTTGGGAAAACCAAAAATTTTGCTATTGTAAAATAACACATTTTTAATGCAGAAGTTTTCAGAAATTTGCATCTTGTGGACAAGAAAGGAGGAATCATTTTTTGCATGCAAGATTAAATGTCTATTTTTCCCCTTTTTAGATTTTAGGCTTGTAAATGAATTTTATGCAAGTTTTCTTGGTTGCTTCATGCGAATGTTTAAATCTAAAAAATCTCATTTAAAACCCTAGGATCCAACACTTAGCTTATCCGGATTGTGTTTGTTTTGTAGGTCCAATAGGTTAGGTTGCATGCATGAAAACCTCACATCTTCGGTTTTGTCAAAATAAGATAACATCATACTGAATGCATTTTATTTTTAGTTTTCTGCATTTTATTTTCATTTTTCTGCACTTTATTTTTTCTAGAAATTTTAACTTATTTTCAGGCATTAAAATAAACATTTAGAAAATTTCAAAATCCAAAAAAACAATGAACAATCATTAAAATTTCATGGTGAAATAAACCAACATTGCCCCTTGTTTACAGTTACTTGCAATCACTAATGTGTTCCAAGCATTTAAATTGAATATCTTTATTTGAGATTACTAATACACATATGCAAATGCTAATACAGCGGAGACCTTGGAAAAGTTTATTTAATTTCTTTGCAAGAGGGGATTTGGAACCCAAATCCTAAAGGAGAGTGTACTTTCACAACTGGGTGAAAATACCACTCAACAGATTGACGCTAGAAGGAAGGCTTGAATTGTTTTATTTTAGTATGATTTAAATGCTATAGGGATTTAAATTTTGAATATTTCATGCCCTATTGGTTATTATCTTTAGCCCTCTTTTAACAATACAACCTTGTAGTGTTAAAAAGAGGACATGAATTGCTATGCATTGTTCTAACGCTTTTTGATTGTTCATACAGGAATAATGTGTTTTGATTTGACTTTAAAATAAATAAATAAATAAATTTGACTAACGAGGTTGTCTCCATGCAATTAATTTCATTCGATTTTAATGGATACACCTCTTGGTTGATGCTAACATGATTATTCATACGTTACATGTTTGATATTTTCTAGTCATTTCATGCTTATTTGTAAGGAATTATTTTGTCTAAAAATGTATTTGTTGTCGGTATTATGCTCTTCACCTGCGCGTAATGCGATCTTGTGAATCAAAAAACCTACAACACTAGGAGTATGCTCTTCACTTGCGCATATGCGATCTGGTGAATCAGAAACTAATTTACACTTTTAGAATACTTCTTTGTCAAGGTTCCTTCTTTCATGACTAACAAATTGATTTTGAGGTTATTATTTAAATTTCATTAATTGCAGGATTTTCTTTGTGTTGCAGGTTTTCTTTGAGGTACTGAGAGTTTTTTCAGATTCTTGTAGGGTTATCATCATCAATTTTGAATAAAATGGCCCAACCTCCACCACCTCCTTGGTACGGAACCCATAACATTCCTTTGAATATTACAGGGGATATTCATGATATCCCTAAGAATATAGAGAGATTTTTTCCCAAATACAAACCGGATGGCCCAAGGACCACAAAAGAACATATTCAGGCCTATAGGGATGTTTTGATAATATTGCAAGTTCAACATGAATATGTGGCTTGTATACTCTTCCCCATGAGCCTAGACCTAGTGGCCTACGAATGGTATATTTGCTTACCTACTGGTTCCATTACGTCATGGATGCAAATGGAGAATGCTTTTTTCAACCAATTCAGGTCACCATTAGATCCCACAATCATCTATAATCAGTTCATTACATGCAAAAGGGGCATTGTATCCTATGATGACAATGTTTTCAAGGTGAAATCCTCAAGTTACCACGCTTGTTCTAGCCTACAATGAAGCTATGACCATTGAAAAACAAATGACACCATAGAGTTATGGGTCTTCCTAGATGCCTATGGTAGGACAATATGGTCCATATGGTCAAGCTCCTATGATGAATCAGATCATGGCACCACAAATATCAGGCATAAATGCTTGGCCTTATCAACAACCATATTCATCAACACCCGCTTACGCACCCAATCCAATTCCGTTTCAAAGCGTGAATCCCTATGCAAATCAAGTGGCTCAAAATCCAACTCAAATGTTAAGTCAAGATCTCACCAATTACGCAAATCCTATTGGAACTAGCAATAACATAGCTCAACCAAAAGAGATTTATTCAGAGGTTGAAGAACTCAAAAAGATAGTTCACAAATTGAGTAATGATTTGGTTCAAAAACATAAGTATGAATCCCATGCCCCTCACCCAAATCAAAATTTCAACAATAGAGAGGGACAGTGGAATACAAAGCCAAACAATGGGGGTGTGCCTTCCCCTATTTCTAATTAGATAGATACTTCTGCAAGACCAAGTCACTCTAGTTCCATTCTTAATATTTCTAATTTTGTGTGGGAAAAGAGGTGTAGATTGCATAATACAAAGGAGCATAATGAAAGGAATTGTCTTGAAATTGCTATGTATACCCATTGTATCCAAGCTCAAGTGGATGATTTGGAACTTGTGCCAAATAAGGGTCCACCCCAACATCAGCAAGGAGTGGACAACATTTTGGTGGTGGAAACTCTATATCGTCAAGAGAGTGAGAGTGATGACCAAGAGGATCCACACCTTCCAAATTGTGATAAAATTGAATCATGGGTTACAAATTTGGATTATGATAGCTTTACCAATTTGAATTCAAGAGATAACCCACTTTTGGAAATAACTGGACCATCGAAGTAAGGTGAAGATGAATTGGATGAGAAACATGTTGATGAATCAGAAGATGAAGAAGAAGTACTTGAGTGTCACAACTTGAACTTGGAGGATGATTACTATGATTCGTGGAAGAAATTGGAAGAATATTATCAATATAAATCTTCTAATAAACTTGTTGTGTCAATTAATATGCAGGATAACTCAATTTCTTCCTCGCATGAGGATACTATAAATCCTATACAATTTGAGAAAGTTTTGGAAGAGGAATTCGAATCTCATCAAATTTTGGAACATCATAAGGATTATACAACAATGAATCAAGAAAGATAGTCATTTGCTTTAGATTCCTTTGGAGGAAAAGAAATTGAAAATCTTGATCCACTTACTTGTGCTACAATGATAATGACATTTCGAAATGAGAAAATTACAAAACCTGAATCATTTGGGTTTGATATCATTGATGATCCAATTGAAAATCTCACATTACCCAAAACAACCCAAGTGATTGATCACAAAAATGTGTTAGTTAACCCACCCCTACATAGACAAGACTTATGGTTTGAAAGGGATGGGCATATTTTCAATTGGGTACCTAAGTTTGGTGCCTTTGATAAATGAGTCATGGAGAAAGAACAAGTGCTACATGATGATGAATTTCATGAGAGAAAAGAGGAATTTTCAAATCCTCTTCAAGTAAGGTCAAATGAAAGCATGCCAAAGGTAAAATCTCACCGTTTTGGTTTCACCATGCAAAATTCGAATGAGGGTTTGCCTAATGAATGGTTTGATTCAAATATTATTAATGTTATGGCTTTATTGAATGAAAATGAAATCTTATTTCTACACCATGAATCAAAGTGTAGAATGGACATCTTAAAGAATAGACATAATGAAATTGAATATCAATCATTGTCTAATCAATTTGAAAACTTGAAACTCCACCATAGGATTATTAATGAAACTAAATAAAATTGGTATGGTGAGAGGGGCAAGTGGAAGTTTTTTTCTTTGTTTGGTTTGATCTTGTTTTTTTTGGATTCCTGCAAAACTTGGCATGCATATCACATCATACGTCTTTTAAAGAATTCTAATCAGGTTTGGGATCCAAGAAAATGATAATCCAAACTTTTTGTACATTTGTATATACTTTGGTTTTCGTGTTTTGGTTTTGTATTGGATCTCATTTTGGTTTTAAGTTTTGTGTTTTGGTCCTTTGGACACTTTTGGTTTGTTAAATTAGGTCCTTATGAGTGTTGACTAAGACTAGGAGAATATGAAACATCAAAATTGTATTGCAGAAAGCTCCATGAATTTTGCAAACACATTAAAGAGTATCATTTGGAACTTGTGATGCAGGAAGTTGTCAGTTTTATAAATTATGGCAAAGTAGGTGGTATACTCCATACGCGTTTCAAAAGGAGCATTGCATTCATATATCATGTACATTCCACATTGCATATACATTCCATCTCAGTTGCATCTTCATTTCATGTGCAATCATTGAAAAGGTGTCGAATCCTCTTAGGGTTATTACATAACATATATTAAAAGGATCCTAAGGTTGGGAACTGATGCCCGAACTATCTTGAACCAGGCATGTTCTACACATTTTAAAAAAGGATCTTGAGAAAAATGGTCAAAACCATACTTGGAAGAAAAGGTGAGGCGAAAGGAGTATTTCGTATCTGTCCTATCATACAACATACTTAAACAGTGGTTTTTACCACTCCCATAGATCTTAAAGCCTAAAATCAAAGTAGTAAGGATAGGGTTAAATCCTCATCGAACTTAGGTTGAGGATCCAATTCCTCAAAGCTCTGATTTGACCTTCATGGAGTAGTAAGGATAGGGTCTAATTTTCATCTCGCTTAGGTTGAGAATTCGATTCCCCAAAGCTTTTATTTTGCCCACTCAAGAACTTGAAATTCCAAAGCAAATATTTTTCATTTCATCATTAATATTGGATTGGAAGGATCATACTACATGTCCCTTGCAAGGATGGGTAGTCATCCCCAAGGTCCAAGAAATCAAAAGTAGAGCCAAATCATGGATTATGGGGTTAATATCCACCGGGGCTATAGACGCCTGGCTGGCAGTGGAGTATGCTCATGCGTGGCAACATGTCTTGTCTAAAAGCAAGACCACTGACTACTCAAACGGATAGGCTAGCTTGACAGTTTCATTCATAATAGGTTAAATCATTTTGTTCAAGATGAGGTAATGAATTTTAGATCATAGTAATAAGGATAGGGTTAAATTCCCATCTCGCTTAGGTTGGGAATCCTATTCCCAAAAGCTCTGATTTCACTTACACTTGCACATGGGTTCAAGATGGTAGGGGCACATAACCAACTTTGGGATCTAGTAAATTAATTCAGTATACATATGTTTGGTCCTAAGAGGGTTTGACAGTTTTAATATGTTTGTTCATGATGCTAGAAATTCTGAGCCTTTGCAAAGCAGGTTGTTATATCTTTAACATAGTGGTCATACATCAAATCCTGCACAAATCATTCATAGCCTTGCATACGAATCATAAGTGAAACTGACAATGGAAAGTTGAACGAGTTTCAAATGATAGGGAATGAAGCACATTGCACACACCGAGCTGATGCTTAATAATTCTAATGCTTCATGTATTTCTTATCTAGTTTCATTCTTGGGATATTTGTTGACGCTTGTATTTGAGTTTGTGTATTTTCAGGTTGAGTTCTCACCAAAATGCTCGAGAGCATCTTCCAGCAGAGTCGCCATTTGTTGTGGCTGCTCCACAACGTACCCCAAAATTGGGGACCCACCTTTTTTACATGTTTTCCAAGATGACCGAAGTGGCCCATAGGCTGAAGATCAAAGAAAAAAAGAAAAACACAAGGAAAAAAAGTGTCGTGATATCGCGACATGTTGCGGTTTCATGGTTAAAATAGAAAAAGTGTCGCGATATCATGACATGTTGCAGTTTCACGGCCAAAAAAGAAAAAGTGTTGGGATATCACGACATGTTGCATCATTGTGGCCAAAAGAGAAAAAGTGTCGCGATATCGCGACATGTTGTATCGTCGCGGCCAAAAGAGAAAAAGTGTCGCGATATCGTGACATGTTGCGGTTTCATGGCCAAAAGAGAAAAAGTGTCACGATATCGTGACATGTTGCATCGTCACGGCAAAAAGAGGAAAAATGTCATGATATCGTGACATGTTGCATCGTCACGACCAAAAGAGAAAAAGTGTCATGATATCGTGACATGTTGCATCGTTGTGGCCAAAAGAGAAAAAGTATCACGATATCACGACATGTTGCATCATCGCGGCTAAAAGAGAAAAGCATCACGATATCGCGACATGTTGCATCATCATGGCCAAAGGAGAAAAAGTGTAGCAATATCACGACATATTGCATCATCGCGGCCAAAGGAGGAAAAGTGTTGTGATATCGCGACATGTTGCATCATCACGGCAAAAGGAGGAAAAAGTGTCACGATATCGTGACATGTTATATTTTCATGGCGAAGGGCCACAAAATGAAATGAATAGTCAGGGAAGGTGAAACGAAGATCCATGGGAAAATGAAACGAACAGTTAGGGAAGGTGAAATGAACAACCATTGGAAAATGAAATGAACAGTCATGGAAGGAGAAACAACATTTTTTTAGAAGTTTAAATACACCATTCAAAGAGGCCAGAGGGGTGGGAAACTGCTACAAGTAGCATTGCAGATTTGAAGGCAAGATAGCCATTCTGGACCTAGTTGGGCTATTTTTATTTTGTATACTGGTTTTTCATCTTCATGGACATGGGTTGGAAATTGTTGCGAGAAGAGTTGCAGACTTGAAGGCGATAAGGCCATTCTAGACCTGTTTGAGTCGTTTTTCTTCCATGGACTGGTTTGGGAAAACCAAAAATTTTGCTATTGTAAAATGACACATTTTTAATGCAGAAGTTTTCAAAAATTTGCATCTTGTGGACAAGAAATGAGGAGTCATTTTTTGCATGCAATATTAAATGTCTATTTTTCCCCTTTTCAGATTTTAGGCTTGTAAATGGAGTTTATGCAAGTTTTCTTGGTTGCTTCATGCAAATGTTTAAATCTAAAAAATCTCATTTAAAACCCTAGGATCCAGCACTTAGCTTATCCGGATTGTGCTTGTTTTGCAGGTCCAATAGGTTAGGTTGCATGCATGAAAACCTCACATCTTCGGTTTTGTCGAAATAGGATAGCATCATACTGAATGCATTTTATTTTCAGTTTTCTGCATTTCATTTTCATTTTTCTGCACTTTATTTTTTCCAAAAATTTTAACTTATTTTCAGGCATTAAAATAAACATTTAGAAAATTTCAAAATCCAAAAAAACAATGAACAATCACTAAATTTTCATGGTGAAATAAACCAACATTGCCCCTTGTTTACAGTTACTTGCAATCACTAAGGTGTTCCAAGCATTTAAATTGAATATCTTTATTTGAGATTACTAATACACATATGCAAATGCTAATACAACGGAGACCTTGGAGAATTTGTTTATTTAATTTATTTGCAAGAGGGGATTTGGAACCCAAATCCTAAAGGAGAGTGTACTTTCACAACTGGGTGAAAATACCACTCAAGAGGAAGGATGAGATATGAGGTGGTTCATTATTGTTTCCATCAACGATGTTGGAGGAGTGTGTCTGGATGTAGCCACATTCCATCCTTGTTATTTTTGGCTATGGCCTTATTTATTTCCTTCCTCGTTCCCTTTACCCTATTCCCATTTTCGATGTAGGTAGCTGGGACCTCAAGAGCCAACCTTCTTTGAAGATTGACCGACTCTACCCGTCCAGGTTCAGTCAAACATTCAATGCTGGTTGAAAACCTTTGGGTGTGCCTCCCACTCATTTTGTGCTATTTTTTGCACCAAAAACTTTGTGTAAGCACATTGTACCTCTATGTTGTCTGAGTACACAGAGCTTATATTCAAGCTTGAATACCAGGTCAACACAACTTCCCTTGATCATGAGAAATAGGTAGCCAACCCTTCTAGGGCCATAAAGCAAGTCAGGTCCCTTCGTATTAATGTGAAGGTCAACCACCCCCACAATATTAATCACATAAGTCAAGCACTTAGGTAAAGTGCTTATAGATAAGTATAGTTGAACTAGTTAAGGCTAGATAAACAACACTTATATTAGCAACATCAACTAAATCAGAAAATGCTACACTAGCATAGGTTGCACTAGCAACGACTATATCATGAACAATTATAGAAAGCCTTGCATGAGATGGTTCCTACATCAAGTATCCATAGGTAGGAAACACATCAAATGCACATTGCACATCATTAGGACCTACCACCTAGACCAAATTAAAAGCATCCTCCTCATGCACCTATCCATCCCCATAGGTATGCACAACATCAACCATACAACCATCAACAAGGATATGAGACCTATGAGGATTTATAATTAGAGGACTAGGAGAAATGTTATCCTAGATTACCTTATGATAAAATGGTTGATGACCACATTCAACCACTACATCCTAATCAAAATATCTCTCACCCTCCTCTTCAAGGTCAAAGTTAGGAATATGAGATCATATTACTATAATCTTACAAGTTGCTTATAGAGAACATTAATTCATTAGAGAAGCAAGCTTCAGGAATAGGTTATCAAAAACCCACATTGCACCAACTTTGTAATAAATTACTCTATCCTTCTATCCCATCTTCTCCATATCTTGAGCATTTCAAAATTCCCAAGCTAGAAAAGTTTAAAGGAGATGATGATGTGTAGGATCATGTCACTAGCTTTATGAACCTTTGCTTTCAACTCCAGGATGATGATGCCTTGTTACTTAGAAACTTCTTAATAATACTCTCTGGCCCAACCCTAGAGTGGTATAACTATCTACCAAGGTATAGAATCCATAGCTTTGAATAGCTTGTAAATGCATTCCTGGAGCACTTCTCATTTAGCATAAAAAAGAAAGCAACCTTGACTGATCTGTACAATCTTCTATAGTTTAATGATGAGCCAGTATTAGATTATGGTAATAGGTGGTGAGAATTTATCTCAAATTTATCAATTACTTTACCTATAATAGAGCTGACTCATCTATTTATGAGTATTTGTTCAAAACAAATTTCATTATTGTTACAACTCCAATAATATAAAACATTCGAGGAATCCCTAGCTCAGGCAAAGGTCATAGAAGAGATCAAGGTTTAGGAGGGGGAGATCAAACTTCATAAGGAGTGGAACAAGAACCCCAAAGGCAACCATACACAATAAAAACCATATTTAGTTAATCAAGTTGTCTTGAGTGTTCCAGGGCCTACAAAGCAAATTCCACCTCAATAAATCAATTATTAGGTCCAACCCCCTCGTGCATAGTATCACAATCAAACTCAGTAGAATCAGGTGCAAAATCAACCATACCACTAGCTTTGCCATTATACACCATTGCTTTAATATTTAGAGTTACTCTTTAAAACACTATGCAAGGCAAAGACCATAAATATGCAAGATATTCACCCTTTGGATCCTAATAAGCCAAATACTAAGAGGCATCAAGAGGAATTATACTATATTTATCATAGACAAAATGGTCATGATGTTCCATCATGTTACGCATTTAAAAACATAGTACAGGATATGCTTGAGAGAAATGAACTTCAAATTAGCAATCCTCTCGCTACTAATAATCAACAAATGGGCATATTTAAGGATCTAGTACCCACACATGAGGTTCAGGTAGATCAACCAAGATTGTCAATGAAATCCACATATCCCCACCTAATCAAGAGTTTGTTGGGATGATTAATATCATGACAAGGAATCCAAGGTACACTAATAAAGTTGCACCACCTGTAGCTCCAAATATTGTTCCTTTCACATAATAGCCTTTGCCACAACCAAATCCTATCCAAGGTCCTCCACATCACCTGGTAGTGATGATCAAAAGTAGACTTACCCAAAGTATATGAAAGACATCGACAAGACTCTACATTTATGAGTTGATACAAAAATTTCCACCACATAGAGAAGCTTTAATGGAGATTCGAAAATTGATTGAATTGCAACCCTAGGATCCCAAATATTTTTCCAATTTTGTGGGATACGTTAAAAATTTTAAGGAGCCTATTATCACATTTCATGATCATGAGATCAAGTCGACTCCTACTGATGTACCTGATACTCCACTACACATAATTGCTAGTGTGAATTGGATTCCTTACAAGTGAGCCTTAATTGATACAAACTCCTCAATAAATATCATTACAACTACTACACTACAATATATTAGTATTCTATCATCACACATTTTAGCATATGCATTCACCCTTTGATCATTTAATGATGCTTTATGCTCTACCATTAGAAAAATAGTCCTCCCTATTTAGGTTGGACTAAAGACTATTCCTGTATTGTACCATGACTTGGAGGGTGCAATGTAGTATAACATATTTATTAGAATACTTTGCATCAAATATATGATGTGCATCCTATCCATATTGCACCAGTACCTTAAGTACATCTATGAAGGGAAGGTTCATGTAGTTCATGCAGACCTCGAGCCCTTCAAGTTCTGCAATATGGTACACCATCCACGGGAGTCTACCTTACCATATAATCATATAGAAATCTAACCAAATGAACCTATCAAAAGTCTAGATCTATCACAAAAATCACCCACCAAACCATCACCACCTCCTCCATCTCCACCATCACCATTGGTTTATTTCGATATCTTTTCTTCATCATCGGATCCTCTGAGCAAGAAAATATCAAATATGTCAATCGATGAAATTCCATCATCCATTTCCATCATTTCTACAATAGATATTCCAAATACTATGAATTAGGAAGAATCCCTCATGGACATCAATGAGCCATATGAAGTCACACCTCCATCATCCTCATCTAACCCACTGTAAGTCACGATTCATTTGGCTAATCCTGGACTCATTGAGTATCTTGTGCAAAATATCATATTCACCGCACTCATTGAGTCAGTGTATGACATGGGAAGACCTCACTTTCCATCACTACCCATTGGTACCATTGTGCCCTTGGGGATGCCCCTAAACCAAACAAATTTTATCTATGGGGGTATTGACAATTCTACAAGTTCATCACCTATGGTGGACAATGATGATGATCTGTTTTACGAAATGTTGGTTATCTGTAAAAAATGGATTTTATCCCGTGGTAATTTTACCACTACCATTGGCATACAAATGGTCTTAGCTGGTATGAATAAGGTCTCCAAGCCCCTTATCAACTGTAGTATCAACTTCCCTATGATAGGTCCAACTTAATGTATATCGAGCGCATACCAAATGATATATTAGAATATGCCCTTTACAACCTTACCATAAGTTTTGGAGAAGAACTTGAGAGGGATGAATAGTTGACCCTAGTAATATTCATTGATTGGATAAATATTTTCTCATATTAATGGTAGTCGTCGAGCCTTCTAGTCCTCCCAATGCAACATCTAAGGAGACATTGAATGGAGAAGTTTTAGAGTATCTTGGTCCTAGCCGCACTCAGTGGCCTATTGATCAAGTGTGAATCATTCAACTCACTATTGAATCTTCTTTCTCCTTTAATTCAAGGTATACAAGTGGTGGTATATTTGATGAACATTCTGACATTGATTAGGCTGAAGACAATCAGGAACCTAAAGGAGATTGGGTTTATAATATATATTTTAATGGAGAATGGATGGTGATATCTATGGCTTCAGTTATCTTAGAAGAAGAAGAATCCTCCCCCATCAAGCTTATCATAGACCTAGATTATTTTTATTTTAGGGTTTTTACTATGCATCAATCCATCTAGAGTTATCTTATACCACCAGAATATCCAATCATCCTTGTTCCACCTAGGCCTCATCTAGTAATTCCACCTTGACCTCATTCACCTCTAGTGCAATTAAGTCTACCCATATTCTATAGGCTCTTCCTACACATGAATGGAAACCATCTACTATCCATCAATACAGTTTCCATTGATATGACCACACCAATTCATAATCCCAGTGACCCTTCAAAATATTTGCATCTTAACCATGAGGCAATTAATTTTGATCACACCGTATTTCCATCATCACCCTCAAATTTTTTCCCTTGTAAAGAAATATTACAACCATTTCATTTCTCCTAGGAACCATCTAGAGATGTTTGTTAAGCTAAGATCAAACCTAATAACATGATCAATTCTTTGAAACTAGTTTATGACATCCATTTGATCCCTACACCTTATCAACTCGAAGAAGGATCCCACATGTTAGTTGAAGATACAATTGACATGAATATCAGTATTGAACCTAAAGTTAATGATAATGTCAAGTTGGGACATAGTTTTTCCCCAAAGGAACAAGCTGATATTATAGCTCTCATAATAGAGAAGCAGATAGTCTTTGCTTGAACTTACAAAGACATGCTGGGTCTCAATCCAAATTTGGTTATGCACAACCTAATGCTCGATCCAAAAATCAAACCAATGAAGCAAAATATTCGAAAGATACATCCAATAATAGCCTTAATGGTTAAATATGAATTACAAAAATTGCTGGATGTAGAGTTTATTCAACCCATTAATTATCCTGACTATATTTCCAATATGGTACCCATAGGAAAACTGGATTGGAGGATTTACATATGCACAAATTTTTGATATCTTAACAAAGTGACTCTTGAGGATGAATTTCCTCTCCTGTACATTGATGCTCTAGTAGACACGACTACAGGTCATAAAATTTTATCCCTCATTGATGGTTTCTCAAGCTACAATCAAATCTAGGTCAATCCTAAAGATCAAACCAAGATAACCTTTACCACACCTTGGGGAAATTTATATTACACAATCATGAAATTTGGCCTTAAAAATGTTGGTGCAACATATCAGTGGGTCATACATACATATTTCATGATTACATGGAAAAATTCCTAGAGGATTACATGGATGATATACTAGATAAATATTTATTGTGTCATGAGCACATCGATGTTCTATGAAAATTCTTTGATCGCTTAATCAAGCATAACGTTAGAATTAACCCTTAAAAGTATGTTTTTAGAGTGACATCCAAGAAAATTTTGGGTTTTATAGTATCAAAGAAAGGAGTCAAAGTCAATCCTACCAATGTCAAGGTAATACATAAAATGCTCATGCCTACAAACCTTAAGAATATTCATATCTTACAAGGGAAGTTCACATCTATCTGATGCTTCATAGCACAACTTTTAGATAAATGTTGACCAATGAATCATCTATTATAAAAGGGGTCTCATTCAATTGGGATGATGAGAGTCAAAAAACCTTTGATGATATCAAATAATACTTAATATCACCACCAGTATTAGCTCCGCCTAGACTAGGTGTGCCATTCTTATTATATATATCATCTATCGACTTTTTCTTAGAGACCATGTTGATAAAAAATAATGAGGTAAATAGGGAGTAATCTATTTATTATATTAGTCACACCTTGGTAAGATATCATCTCAAGTGGTATTCACCACCAAGAAGCTTTTTAGGTACCAAAAACATTTGTTAGGTACCAAATCCACTTTGCCCAAATTGTTGATATGATACCAAATGTAATCCTAACAAGCTTCTTGAATATCATTCTAAGGTTGGATTATATCAAGGAATAAAACAAAGATAGTAGCATAAATCAAGGAAACAAAAGTAAAGGAAGAATCAATAGAAGAGAGTAAGAAAGAAGAGCAAAAATAAGTTGAACATCAGGCTAAGGTTGGAGTATATCACCATCCACACCACCATGAGAGGCAAAAATCATGGTGATAGGGCTTGAGGCCACATAAGATCAATGAGGGACATATAAGGAACCCAAGGAGCCAAAAATTTGGGTATGCTACAAGTCTTAAATGCAAGCAGGTATGGATGAAAAAAGATGAAATTTATGCTTTCAACACATGGCATTGGCATCAAAGAAGACCACCACCAATCATAGTTCCACTTGGATGGATGGATGATCAAGATTGGTACCATTATTCAGCATGGCTTAAAATATCATATTATTTAACCTCTTCTAAAGTTTTGAGGATGAAACATTTGTAAGGGGGATGGAATGTTAGATACCAAGATAGGTATTTAATATTGAATATTTTAATATTGTATTGTATAATGGTATGAGAGATAAATTAATTATTAAGGAAGGCCACATGTCAAAATTGAAATAGGTTTGTCATAGAATCATATTTGTAACCGTTGGGAGAATATTTTCATATGTAACCGCAAGGAATATTGTCATATTATTATGCAATTTGTAACTCATGGAAGGTGAACCTCCACAAGTGTGATATTGTATCTCATGGAAGGTGAATCATCACACTCTTGTATAAAGAGAGATGTACCCCCATTGTGAAAGGTATCTATTATGTATTCTCTGAGAAGTCATGGGTAGTGGAGCTAGAGATCTTATGGAGTCGATTCCTTCCAAAAGGAGTATTGTATGGTGTTCACCTATCTCAAGGGTATAATAAATATATATTTTATTGAGCAATTTATTATGAAATTAATTTTTTTGTGGATGCAAGTTGAATATTTTAATTTATTGTTGAAATATATATGGAATGAGAAAAGAGGTTTATTACAAAGCTACACTATTACATGCTAAATCAAACAATGTATGTTATGTCTAAAGAAAACCCTTTGTGGTATAAGATGAGTCAAACATACAATAATAGTTGTGTCACAAAGTGGATCATGTTGTTTATAGAATTTAACCTCAAATTCATGTCAAAAATCTAGTAAAGGTCAAGTCATTACTAATCAACTAGCAGAGGCTCCTCTCCAAGATGATATGCCTCTTACAATCGAGTTGCTTGATTATGTAGTTTTTATATTATCGAACTCACCAGAACTTGAAGAACCTAAAAATAAAGCTGATATGAATCATTCTTCAATGCATGGTTATGCATAAGGGGTAGTACCGAAAAAGTATTTATCAAATCGAGGTGAATCAATGTGAAAACTATATAAACTATGGGGTGAATTTTTCAAAATTTTGAAGAAATTTTTTCAAAACATGGTGATTTTTTTTTTCAACTACAAGTATCAAAAAAATTATCAGAAGGCGACTGGTAAAAGATGACTAGAAGAAGGCGAATGACAGAAGGCAATTGACAGAAGGCGACTGGTAGAAGGCGACTGACAAAAAGCAACTGACACAAGACGACTGGTAGAAGGTGACTGATAGAAGGTGACTGACACAAGGTGACTAGCAGAAGGTGACTGACATAAGGCAACTGGTAGAAGGTTACTGACATAAGGTGATTGGTAGAAGGAAACTGGCATAACATGACTAACACAAGGCAACTAGCAAAAGGTGACTAGTAGAAGGTGACTGGTAGAAGGCGACTGATACAAGGCAACTAGTAGAAGGCAGCTGGCAGAAGGTGACTAGATGGAGGTGACTAACACAAGGTGTCTAGCAAAAGGTGATTGGCAGAAGGAAATTTGCAGAAGGTAATTGGTAGAAGGTGACTGACACATGGCGACTAACAAATGGTGAGTGGTACATGGCAACTAGTAGATGGTGAGTGGCAAAAGGTGAGTGGCACTAGGCAAATGGTAGAAGGTGAGTGGCACATGGCGACTGATAGATGGCGAGTGGTGCAAGGCGACTGACAGATGGTGAGTGGCACAAGGTGACTGATAGATGGTGAGTGGCACAAGGCGACTGGAAAATGGTGAGTGGAACAAGGTGACCACCATAACCTTAAATAAGATGGTGCCATGTGTGCTCCTTTCTGCCACATGTCATTCATGCATTAACTCCTGCCATGTAGAAAATCTATAAATTTATTTGCAGGGTCATTTGCAGCTTTTCCCAGAGTAACTTTAAAACCTTTTTCTAGCATTTTTAGGGCATTTTCCACAGTGGTTTTAGAGCATTTTTAGAGCGTTTCCAAGCAATTTTAGTGCATTTTGGCAACATTTTTAGAGCGTTTTGGCAGTGTTTTGGCATCATTTTTATAAAGTTTTGCCAGCATTTTCTTGCTTTTTAGAGATGGCTAGTTGTTCCTCTCCTCTTCCATCCAAAATTCATTTCAAGTACACCTTCTACCCCAATATAAAGAGTATTTTCAACACTCTTGATAGATATTCCTAGTGGATTTACACCGTTGGACTTGCTGGTGTGTTGAAGATGCCTCAGTTGAACATTAACATTCAGTTGATGCAATAGATCATTTCTTGTTACAACCATGATGTGTGCACTATTTCGATCCCTATGGATAACAACGAAATTGTTTTTCGGTTAAACCCTTCGATGTGCGACAGTGACTAACAGGGCTACCATTTTCGGATGGTGTACTGGTGAACAACCAGTATGCCTTAACCAACGATGATAAATCCACCCTAGGAAACCTTTATGTTGTTCATACTGACAATATGAAAGGTATAATTTGAAAATTTATATTTTATTTAACATTAAATATTGTTCTCCTATAGTTTCATTTCTCTAAAAATGTTCTCCTTGTTTTATTTTTTGTTTTCTAATAATGTTCTCCTTTTTAAGTCAATTATTCTAAGTCCAAAATGGGCTTAAACATTTCGAATGTTGGAGACAAATTTTATATGCTTGCATTGAATTTTTTTAGGCAAGGCTTATTCTGTAGGGGTAACCTACATAAATGCCTTTTTGGGCACTTTATTTATTGCTTCGTTGTATTGATGACGGTAAATTTGACTAGTGCACACACATTTCCAATCACTTGAAGCATGACCTTTTGAGTGCCCACAAAATTCAAGTATCTGCTTACATAGTGACTACCAGCAATTTTATTCTTTTTTTATTTCAGGAAGCTTACTTCAACCTTCAACAGAGCAGTCCTCCCACTACATTGCACCTTACTTTGTTGTCTATTGGCATGTCTGATGGTGAGATATAGGTAAAAATATTTGTTAAAATATATTTATTTTATTTTTTTAATTTTATATTTTTATTCTCTAATTTTGTTTTAAAAACATAAAAAAGCATCTGAGTCTTCAAGTAAGAGGGATGCTGCATTTAGGATTCTGGAAGTATCTGCTGATTCTGACACACAATCGCAATCATCACCAGTGACTCCCAACAAACGTGTGAGGTTTGATGATGGTCGGATTCAGTATACACCTATGACACCTTTTACTTGAGAAAGAGTTACAGTCGATGTAGAAGAGGTTACCTCCAACCCACAAGGTAACCTTACTTTGCATTGTTCAAAAATGCTTTTTTAAATGATTTATTTTTTTGACTTAAAATTATGTTTTTTTAATGTGTTTTACGTATTTTTTAGATAAAGGGAAAATGGTTGAAACATCAATGGTTGTAGAGTTAGAGTCAGGTATGTATATTTTGAATAAATATTTTTTAATGCTATTGTTATTTACAAATGATTTATTTTATGTTCTTGTGTGAAATTTAATAGAGGGACCTCATAGATTCAAAAGGCTAAAAAAAATGATGGCTCCACCATCTAACCCTCTATGACCACAACCACAACCACATCCACAACCATAGCCACAACAGGTTTAGGTCCACCCAAAGCAATTTCAAGTTCATCCACTTTAGGTTCCACATACGAGGAACCAATCACGCATGCGTGGTAAAACGTTCCTCACACCGCCACCTCAAAATGCAAGAAGTGCTACAGAGACACAAAATGTGTCATCATCTAATATTTCTGTTGTACCAATATTAACCTTGGAGAATTTTTTAAATGTTGAGAGTGCATCTCAAATGCCCTCGGGAACTCTTGATTGTGACTTTCTTTATCGGGGTATGAATCCTAAAATTTTTCCTTTAAAGGCAAGTGATATTATTGAGGATAAAGAGGGCATTGATGGAGAAGAAGAGGATGTCAATGTAGATGTCGTCGAAGTTTTTCCCTCCACTGCACAACAAGTCATTGCTTGTACTATTACAAAAGATGATATCCTAAACATTTTTGAAAATGTGTTATTAGCCGATGCATGTAAAGTTGTAGTTCATAATACTCTTCTTTTGAATATTGATAAATTGAAGGAATGGGAATATTGGGCCAAGGTTTTGATTAAAGCCATCAATGGCCAATATAATAATTTTTCAAAAAGAAAAGAGTTGTTTCTCAAGATGGAGAATGAGACCCAAAATCTTGATGCCTTGCTACATAAAGCTGAAATTGGCACTATGGAGCCCGAGTCTACATACAGAGATGAAATTCTTGTCGTTGTTATGAATCGTTTGGAAAACCTCAATGCAGAAGCCCAAGCATATTTTAATGAATGGGCACTTGATAAAAACAAAGTAGCAGTTGCAAAAAAAGCATGACTTACAGCTGATGTAAGTTCTACATATAACTAAAAAATATTTTTTTGTTAAATATGTTTTGTTTATAAATATTAACCTTTTTTTATTTTTGTTTTGTAGTCTAATTTCCAGCACCTAAAGCAACAACTTAGTGCCATGAAATTTTTGTTCAAGACTTCCAAAATTAGCATTAATAATGCTATTGAATTGAAGAAGAGGTTACAAAAAACGGTTAGAGAAAATAATTACCTAAAGAAGGCTATCAAATATGGGAGCCTGGATGTCGAGGCTAAACTGAAATAAAATGAGGAGCTGAATGCATCTTTCAAAGAAGATCCAACAAAGGAAGAGAGTGCCTTGTTACCAGGGATCAACACTATAGTAGAAAGTTTGGTTAGGGCTGGAGTATTAGAAGAAAAGGATATTGAGGTAGATGTGGGTGGACCTTCAGAAAACATTGAAAAATAATAGATCTTTTTTGTGTTGGGTTTCAAGTGAAACGAAAAATCTTTATATCTTTATATTTTTATAAATATTTAAGACTGGTATTTTTTTGAAAATTGAAATCAATGTTAGAGGCAATTTCTAAAAAATTTATATTATCATTTTGAATTTTTGTTTCTAATTATTGTTATGTTTTAATTTGAAGCAGAATAAATAATGTTTGATATGTTTTGTTTGATATGTTTGATATCCTTTTTGAGAATTGAAATCAATGAATGAGACTATTGTCAAAAAATGTTTTATCTATTGGAAATTTTGTTTTCAATGTTGTTATGTTAAGATTATATGTGTTGATGTATTAATTAATTTAAAGTGGAAGAAATAATGTTTGATATGTTTCTTAAATTGCAAATGAATGGTATCATTTTTTAGAATTGAAATAATGAATGAGACTATTTCTGAAAAATATGTTATCTATTTGCAATTTTGTTTTGAATGTTGCTATGTTATGATTATGTGTTGATGCATTAAGTAATTTTAAGTGGAAGGGATACTGTTTGATATGTTTTGTAAATTGTAAATGAATGGTATGATTTTTGAGAATTAAAACAATGATTGAGACTATTTTCGAAAAATGTGTTATCTATTGGAAATTTTATTTTGAATGTTGTTATGTTAGGATTATATGTGTTGATGTATTAAGTAATATGAACTGAAAGAAATAATGTTTGATATATATTTTAAATTGTAAATGAATGGTATCCTTTTTGAGAATTGAAACAATGAAAGACTATTTCCGAAAAATATGCTATCTATTGGAAATTTTAAGTGGAAGAAATAATGTTTGATATGTGTTATCTTTTTAAAACTTTGTTTTGAATGTTGTTATTTTTTGATTGTTTGTGTTGATATATTAAGTAATATTGAATTATGTGAATACATTAAGATGTTATTTTATGTTATATGAATTAATTTGAAATGTCAAAAAATACAGCATAGGCAATTACTTTCACGAATAACAAATATTACAAGAAAAATAATGTAACATGTGAAATCAAATCAAATGAAATAAAATCAAATGATAGCATCCTTTCATTCAGATATGTGAAATCAAATCAAATAATAACATGTGAACTCAAATTAAATCAAATTAAAACATCCTTTCATTCTGATATGTGAAATCAAATCAAATGATAATATGTGAAATCAAATCAAATAATAACATGTGAACTCAAATAAAACAAATGATAACATCCTTTCATTATAATATGTGAAATAAAAAAAAATGATAGCATCCTTTCATTATGATATGTGAAATCAAATTAAATGATAGCATACTTTCATTTAGATATGTGAAATCAAATCAAATAATAACATGTGAACTCAAATTAAACCAAATGAAAACATCCTTTCATTATGATATGTGAAATAAAATCAAATGATAGCTTCCTCTCATTCTGATATGTGAAATAAAATCAAATGATAATATATGAAATAAAATCAAATGAATGCATCCTTGCATCATAATGTTGGAATCTAGAACAAACTCTTTTCAGATTGTACAAAATGTTCTGCACTCATTCCCAAAAATTTTGTCGTCACAATTTGACCAGTGTTACCATCATCCTCATCATTATCAATATTCGTTACACCTCTTCTCTCTGCCAAAGAACTCCAATGTGACAATTCTCTTTCATAAGGAAAATCCTCCACCTCATAGGCCGACACATATACTATCAAGAAATTCTCCAAATTTTTGTCCAACCGATTTTTAAATTTTGATTTTATATATGAAAGTGCACTGAACACCCTTTCATCTTCCACGGATCCTAAAATCATCGTTTGACATAATTCATATAAATGAAAATATTCACTCATAGTATGTTTTAAGATAGTACTTGGTTGTAATATTATCCACAAACGTGAAATAGAACCTGCTTCATGATGGTTAGAGAGTTGTGAAACTTGAGCAGACATTATTGTTAGAAAATAGTTGGATTGTTTTGTCAAAAGATCTTTGTTCAGAATGCCATTGATTTCAATGCCATTGACTACAACACTTTGACTAAAATGGCTAGCAAGTTTGCCCATGTATTTGAGGATCAAATAATTTATAATATGGTATTCATTACAAGGATCCCAAAACATTGGATTTACCACACCCATAGCCTCTAGCAATTCATATCTTTGAAAATGATCTCTAATTTCTTTTGTCAATTATTCTGCTATTTGTTTTAGTTTAAGTTTTGTATCGTCCACAACCACATGAAATATATTGTAGGTTATGGGCATTTTCTCAACTTCATTTGTAGCTATATCCAATCACACACCATAAAAATATAAAGGTATTTCATTTCCACAGACATTAATACATAGATGATCATTAATATTGAACTTCAAAAATCTTTGAGGACTATTCACCCTTGTTAATGCTCTCCAACTCTAAAAAAAGGGATCCATAAAATTTTGACCAGATGCATACATCATATCAATATGCATGTAACTTTGTATTCTTGCCCTGATGAAATCCATTATATAAATCGATCTTTATTGTGCAATTTTGATCAAAGTATTCATTTTTTCCAAAATTTTAAGAACTCCACATAATGTGATAAGAGTTTCAAAGTCACTCATTCAAAAAAGTAAATATTTAGCCTTATCAACCACCCTACGATTTGCATACATAAACCCTATCAAGGATTTATATTCTTTGAAAACTCTTAATGCCAGTAGATACATCGAAATCCACCTAGTATCCACATATTTCAACAATTTTTTACCTTCGGTAACTCCTAGTGCAAACTGTTGAAACTCTAAAAATATTTTTGGACTACGTGAAAAATATTCATGAATTTCATGGATAAGCTCTTCCACTATGGAAAAATTTGTAAATGTATCCACAATTTTGTATGCAAGATTCATTCTGTGAACCATGCAATGAATAGGGATCAAATATGGGGAAACTGATGTTTGTAGTCTAACACAAAGACCATTCTTGTGTCCTTGCATTCTACCATTATTAAGAATAGAAAATACAACAGCAAATTGCAAACTTTTTGAAGCTAAAGTTAACTTATTCATTTTTTGAAATTGGGCTTGAATTGTTGCACCTTTCTCAACCAATTTTTGCTTTTGTTTCATTTATTTATCATATTCTTCTACATATCTCATATGTGCACACTTTGATGCATCCTTCCACCTATAAGTTTTTTGTGTTGCTCGATCACCTTATTTTGTTTTGATATAAACCTTTCCACAATGTTTTTCTACTATATCTTTCTTAAGTTGTAATCTATGCTCCTTTCTATGTTTCCAACTACAAATTACGCATCTTAATTCTGTTATATCATCACTACTATTCTATGGTAGCACTGGCTCAATAAATGGAAATTTTGATATCCAATCAGGCTGAAATGATCTATTAATTGTCCACCTAGATAACCTTACACGTTTATTTTTTTAGATGAAGATTATTCGAAAGTAGGGACAACATAAGAACTATTAGTTTCTTTTCCACTTGGCGTGTTAGATTCAGGAATCTCTTCATGTTGTTGTTTGATTTTATTGAGATTACATTCATGTGTGGACTGTTGATTATAGTGGATATGTGGAAGTGGAGGAATACCAAGGTTAACAATGTTTTCTATAGAGATAATTCTAGTTTCAATAGTAGATTCATTATCACTATGGCATTTAAAAGCATACTAGTGTTTTCTATAGATAAAAGTGAACAAATCCATCAACAAAAAACCACACTTCTTTATGAATTGAGGACATTATATTTAAAATTAACAAAGTAAAAAAATTAACTAGTGAGTAAAGGTGTTCATACGCTCAGTTTCTGCAGATGTTGATGGCATACTAGGTTTTGAAATATTATAAAAGTATTTGAGGATACTCCTTTTATTGGAAGACTCTCTTCCCTTCTTTCCACTGCCTGTAGTTAAAATTTTTACCTGTATGAACAGAAGAATAACATGAATAAAGAACATCATTTTTAAATATGAAAATAATAGGTATAAAAGAGAACTACTGCTAAAGACAACAAAATCTGTGACTGTCCCATGAATATTGTTCGTAGACAAAATAAACCTCCTAATTGAGTGTTCATTAATAAAATAAAAAATAAAATTTAATGGTAAAAGAAGCATACGGATAAATTGAGTCACCTTCTGCGCTTGCCTTCTGCTAGTCACCTTCTATTGATCACCTTCTGCCAGTCGCCTTCTTCTAGTTGCCTTATGTCATTTGCCTACTATCAGTCACCTTCTATCAGTCACCTTCTGCCTGTCACATTCTATCAGTTGCCTTCTATCAGTTGCCTTCTGTTAGTCACCTTCTGCCTGTTGCATTCATTCAGTAACCTTCTCTTAGTTTCCTTCTAGTAGTCACCTTCTATCAATCACCTTCTGGAAATCACCTTTTGCCAGTCGCTTTCTATCAGTTGCCTTTAGTAAGTCACCTTCTAGTAGCTACTTTTTGCCAGTCGCCTTCTACAAGTCAGATTCTATCAGTCACCTTCTATCAGTTGCCTTCTACCAGTTGCCTTCTTCAGTCACCTTCTGCCAGTCGCCTTCTATTAGTAGCCTTTTGTCAGTGTCCTTTTGTTATTTGCCTTCTATTAGTCACCTTCCGTTAATTACCTTTTATCATTCACCTTATGTCAGTTGCCTCCTATCAGTCACCTTCTACCAATCGCCTTCTGGCAGTCACCTTCTAGAAGTTGTGGACTCTAATTTTGTCAGTACTCTGCTTTGTATCGCTTGCTATCTGAGAAAAATATTGTAATTGTATGAGAGTCATTGTCAGGGTTAGCTATATATAATGGGTTACAAGGGGCGATTTGGATAGGAAATTTCTTATTTTAAATAAATTTAGGGCAAAATTTGGGTGTGAAACCTTATGACAACGAGGTGAATTTACCCTAAAATAAATTAGATCCTAAAATTTTCGGGTGAACGGGCCAACCTCTATGGTCCCAAAAATCGTAAAATTGACATTCTAGAAATCCAAAAATTCATGCTAAATTGTGAAATTCGCCACTAAGCAAAACCTTGCTTCAATGGTTCTAAGTGTGAGTAGGGGGATTTTTAGCTTTTGATACATGTAATGGGAGATAAAAAAACACACGATGCAGAATAATATAAAATAAAATAAATCTACGAGATGACTAAAAATATACTAAAAATAGAAATTATGGAGATGTTTACAAAAGTAGTTGTGGAGGAAATGAAAACTCCATGAATATATCTATAGCTCAAGAATGGGAATTGAGCATATTACACCCCATCACTACATCACACTGCTACATCATGCCACTTTGGTCTATATCACACAATGACTATGACTGAAGACTATATCTTCTCATATGATGTTCTAAACCTATGGCCCTTCATATAGAAAATAAGTTCCTTAGCCAACACTCTACCTATATGTATTACATTGCATGTAGTAATAATATAACTTCCCATTAAATTAATGTCCTAAGTATGTACCAAGAAAGGTACATTTACATTATCTAAATGGTGTAATAGCCTATTTCTAACATCCCCCTGTATTACATTATTTGGATATTGAAGACTTTAGTATTCAATGTGGATCTTCTTTCAGTTGATGATCTTCATCTTCTTCTAGGTTCTATAGATGCTTCAATCTTTGAATGATACAAAAATAGACTGAAGTTGTAGGTTCTCCTTTCAATTGATCTTACACTGAATTCCTCCTTCATATTATTCTTATTTAGATTTATCTTTGGATTTAGTCTCTATGCTTTTGTAGGTGGTCATGCTACTTCTTGTTTCTTGTAGAGTGAGTCCCTTTTTATTATCTTTAATTTGTACAAAAATTTCTGAACAACCACTCAAAGTATCATGAAAAAGTCTTGGATTAGTAGATTCTGAAATGCTACATGAGAATTGGAAAAAAATTTCTAGATATACCTCATTAAGTTTGATCTTCTTTTTGAGCAGTTCAATCAATCCTATTTGTTTTACATTTTCTTTCTTGTAGAATTTATAGGTAAGCAATGCCATATATAAAATGCTCACAATATTTAAGGAAAGTGTAATGTCACTTTTTCCATTGTCAATAGCTTCATTGATATGAGCTTGAAGATAGTTTTCCATAGTATCAAAATTATCGTCTAAAGCCTCACTATGTATTAATTTTGAAGTTATATCTATCATTATTTAAGATTTCATTAGCAGATTCATGATACCATATTTTATAGCACTGGCTTTTTCTTTGCCAAAACAATCATCCTTATTGGAGTCTGCATTGAAAGTAGATATTCTTACGACTCCAAAACTAGGATATATGATTCTTGATGAAATATAAGCTTGATTTGATAAAACCTATAATAATAATCCTTGTTTTGTAGACTACCTTATTTCTCCGAAATAAAGTGAGTATATACTCCTAAGGATTTTTAGGTTATGAGGAAAACTTATATTTTGTAACTTGATAATCTATGATGAATGCTTGATATTACCAAGTTTGTAGAATGCCTTATGACTCCCTAGTATGCTATGGATAAGATATAGTTCTTTTTGTAGATTTATATTTCAATATTGATTTATTTTGTAAGGTTTTTTAAAATACCAAAATCAATTCCTATTATCCATTATTATTCCTATTGACCTAAGTATTGTTCCCAAATTTTAAAGAGGTTATAATGTTGGATCTTTTGTCTCCTTTTGCAAGGAATGATACAATAATATTATGAATATCCAACTTATGAAAAACTCTCTTTATGAACAACCCTTTGAGAATTAGGTTATGTGTATCTAATTTTCCAATTAAATGATTTTATGTAGTAGCCCTTATGACTCCCTAATATTTGGAAAAATTAGATCACAATTAATATTTGTAAATATATAATATTTATCCAGTAGAAAACCTTATTACTCCTATATTTTATATTGCAAATATTTGATTTGATAAAATATTTCCCTTGATATATGGCTTCCAATGTAAATAAATTCCTTTGATTTAATCCTTATAACTCTAAGGAAATAAATCTCATATAAATAGAAATGATTTTACCTTTCTTCATGCATTGTTCGATGCTGATTTCAGAGAAGTTTGAGCTAATGAAAAATATAGATGATGTGGATGATTTGGACATATACTCCAATGGAATTCCTTCTATGTTTTATGCTCTCCAAAAATGGTATCTTCAAGTCTCCTTCCCTTGGCTTCGATTGCCTTGGCATTAAAGGCTCGAACACATTCTTGACTATTGTAACTTGGCCCTTTGTCACTCAGACAACGTGAGAATAGCTTCAAATTCGAAGGATGTTATTTGATGTTAATTTTTGATATACTTAAATGGGAATGATCCATATCTTATGTGCCAAGTGGCATGACCATTACCTTTGAGTGCTTTATGAGATTTTGGTGTCAATGAATACTTCATCTCCTTCTTGTAACGTAAGAGAATTAAGTTCTTTAGTGAAACACTCAGTCTTCCTTCTTGACAAGTGTATCCAATACACCAAATGCAACAAGCTATAAATGTAACTCCCATTCAAAAATGATCACTCTTGAATCGAGTTTTAGGGTTTACTCTAAGTGACAAGTGTCACTTTCTTCTCTACATGAATGTATACCCTATTACTGGTTCGAACAAATTATTTGAGACCTTTGTAGTATTGCAATCCTCCTCGTTTGCATTTGTTCATTAGTACAATATTCTATTGGGATATGGAGTAGGAGTTTGGAGGCCTTTGAGCACTACTTTCAATGAATGTGCATGGAGTAAGTAGTGCTCCAAATGCTGTTTCAACTTTCTTGTTTTGTACATGATTTCTTCCCTCCTTATGTAGACTCTCTTGCTCTTTGATAACATTGTGATTCTATTCTATTGTACATATGTTTTTGTGGGTTTGACACTCTTGAATGTGAGGAGTATGAGCCCTTCGAATGGCTATCGATCTAGGATTGAATGGTTGCTTACATACGACTACTTTCGACTAGTTTTTCTAGCAAGGCTAGTGTATTTTAGGCACCTTTGAATTTGTCTATTTTACCTTTACAACTAGATTAGATCAATTTCACAATTATGTATAATAGTTTTAATACAATATGACCTTGTTGCACTCTTTTTTGCACCCGTATTTGTTGTTCATAACTAGATTAGAAAATGAATGATTGGTAACAAAACAATTTAGATTGAATTATTATATCCTTTGGTTTGGTGAAATATATAACCCAAAATGAGAATTAGAAATGATAGACATCCCAAGGCATTGCTTGGATAGGTTTTATAATGAATTATGTTTGTTTGGTGTTTTTCATCTTAAGTATGAATAGAAGAAACTGTATTTTTGAGTTCTCTTTAAGCCTATAGAATGATGAATATTAGAAAACTCTAATACAGATGAATGTTTGAATATTATCAATCAAAGTATCATACTGGAATGAATGAATGTTTCCTTTTAAATTTGAAGAGTAGGAAACTCAGTTGTCCAATATTAAGAGTGATATATTATTTTATATACGACTGTGTTAGATATATCTGTATAAAAATAAAAGGTTTATATCTATTGGGATATCTCCTTGGTTTGTATGAATTCATATTTCTTTTATACTAAGGAGTTTTATAATTTACCTTTGTCGATTGTGGTAATGAAGGAGCTTCTATGTCTTGATTGAAAAAGACTCAAAGACCATTTTCAAAAGCTTTAACATCTACTCCTATTAGTAAATAAAATTAGTGACTGAGTTTAATTAAATTTAGATTTTATATTTAAATGAAACACCTTCAATGATTTTCTTGTGCTCTAGAATTATATAGAATTTATAAATGATGTAATGTACATTTTTGAGATATTTAATGAGAAATGATATTGTGATTGAGTGGCGGAGAATGTCTCTTGCATACTACAGAAAAACCAGAGAAACAAGAAAGAAAACCAGAGAAACAAGAGCCCAAGATTTGTATTCAATACTTTGGAAGAATTTACATGAATATACAGCATAACAGCCGTGTGCCAACCCCCTCTCCTTACAATCCATGGGTTTTTATCGAGGTCCCCATCCTCTGTGCTTCCCCACTTTCCACGATCTACAATCGCCACTTGGAGCAATTTTCCCAATTTGCATTGATGAGACTCGAGTTGAGGTGCGCGACTGGCTGCCATACCTCAACGAAATCTTCTTCTCGATCTGCTGCTTACTGTTTGTTGCTGTAAATGCGTCTCCAGATCTCATGCGAGAGTGGCCAACATGCCCGTTGAAACCCTTCTTTGAAACTGCTGCTTTACTGCCTCTAACTTGCCGTGCACTAAGGGGCGTCTTTATGAAACTGGAAGTGCGTGTCTTTCTGTTTGGTCGCGATATCGCGACATGTCGCGATATCGTGACCATTTTCCTCCGGCACCTTCTCTCTCCATTTTGGCCGTGATATCGCGACATGTCATGATATCGCGTCATTTTTCCCATCGGCCTCTGTTCTCCCATTTCGGTCACGAAATCGCGACATGTTGCGATTTCGCGACCGTTTCTTCCCCGTGCCTTGGTTCCACTGCAGTGGCCATGATTTCATGACATGTCGCGATTTCATGACCATTTCTCCCCGTGCCTTGGTTCCGCTGCAGTGGCCGTGATTTCGTGACCATTTCTTCCCCGTGCCTTGGTTCCGCTGCAGTGGCCGTGATTTCGTGACATGTCGCGAAATCGTGACATGTCGCGATTTCGTGACCGTTTCTCCCCGTGCCTTGGTTTCGCTGCAGTGGCCATGATTTCGTGACCATTTCTCCCCGTGCCTTGGTTCCGTTGCAGTGGCCACGATTTCGCGACCCTTGTGTCCCTCGGCCTTGCCTTCTCCGTTTGGGTCACGATTTTGTGACATGTCGCGATTTCGTGACCCTTTGGCTCGACTTTGCTTTCCTCCGACTTGGGTCACGATTTCGTGACATGTCACGAAATCGTGACATGTCACGATTTCATGACCCTGTGTAGCACTTAGAAAAATAACAGCAAAAATAACTTTGTTACTTAGAAAAAAATAACAACAAAAGTTTGGTTGATGCTCGATTGCTTTGCTGCCCTCGGATGCTCCTGCATCAGACACCCGGGGTGGATTGAGAAGTGATCCTCACTTTTGATCTTTGGGAGGAAGACCCAGGCGGTCAACCTCTATTTTTGACAACCAAGTTGCATCTTCTACGGGTCTGCCCTTCCACTTGATTAAATACTCAGAATACTGTTTGTTCCTTGTGCTTCTGCCTTCGCGAGTATCTAATATTTCCTCTATTTCTTCTTTGGCTGGGCTAGACGCTGGAATGTTCCACAATTCAGTGCTTGGTGCCTCTGTACTATCTCCTTCATGGTACTCTACTAAATCAGATATGTTAAAAATAGGTGAAATGTCAAGCCCACTTGGCAATTCTACTTTATATGCATTGCCTGAATCCCATTTTTCCAGTATTTTGCATGGTCCGAATTTCTTCATTTTCAACTTGTTATAAGTTTTGGCTGGGAATATTTCTTTTCGGAGATGCACCATGACTTCATCCCCCACTTTGAACTCCTTGGACCGCTTCTTTTGGTCTGCTCTTGCTTTATACTGAGTATTCATTCTTGTGATCTGTTTCCTCACTTCTTCATGCAGGCTTTTCATCTGTTTTGCAAATTCCTCTGCCTCCGCACTGCACTTTTCTCCTTTATCCAATTTCCTCAGCTCAGAAACATTTCTTGGACTATTTCCATATATTATTTGGAATGGAGATTTGTTTGTACTCTTGTTGATAGAATTGTTGTATGCAAATTCTGCCTGTGGCAAAACTAAATCCCATCCCTTGGGTTTATCTGCTATCAAGCATCTTAGCAGATTTCCCAGACTTCTATTTACCACTTCTGTCTGTCCATCAGTTTGCGGGTGGTATGCAGAACTGAACTTCAGATCTGTCTTTAGCTTCTTCCACAATGTTCTCCAGAAATACCCAACAAATTTGGTATCTCTGTCAGAAACTATGCTTCTTGGTAGACCGTGCAGTCTTACTACTTCCTTGAAAAATAACCCTGCAATGTGAACTGCATCACTTGTTTTCTGGCAGGGAATGAAGTGTGCCATCTTGGAGAACCTGTCAACTACCACAAATACAGAGTCATTTCCCCTCTGTGTTCTTGGCAATCCAAGAATAAAATCCATGCTTATGTCCTCCCACGGCCTCTCAGGTACAGGTAACGGCTGGTATAATCCTGTATTTTGCCTTACGCCTTTTGTCGTCTGGCATATTCTGCAACTTTGCACAAACTTTTTCACATCTTGCTGAAGTTGCGGCCAGTAGTAATTTTCATTTACCAGGGCAATGGTCTTATCTCGACCAAAATGCCCAGCCAGTCCTTCGTTGTGCTTTTCCTTGATTAAGTTCTCCCGCATGGAACTCCTTGGAATGCATAATTTACTTCCTTTGAACAACATTCCATCTTGGATTAAGAAATCCAACCATTTTGTCCTGTCCACGGTAACAGGTGCCAAGCAAGCCGTCCAGGCTGCTGCAAAATCAGGATCTTCAGGATAAAGGCCCTTCAGCTCTTCGAATCCCACTACTTCCACTGTCATTTCAATCAGCAGATTCTACCTTCTGCTTAAAGCATCTGCAACTCTGTTTGATTTCCCGCTCCTGTGCTTTAATACAAAGGTATAGCTTTGGAGAAACTCAACCCATTTCATGTGCCGCTGATTCAGTTTTGTCTGGTTGTTGATGTACTGCAATGCCTGATGATCAGTAAATAGAACAAACTCTTTTGGCAACAAATAATGCCTCCACTTCTTCAGAGCTTGAACTATGGCATAAAATTCCTGGTCATAAACTGAATACTTTTTGCGAGCATCATTGAGATTTTCACTGAAATAAGCTACAGGTCTGCCTTCTTGGCTCAGTACAGCCCCTATTGCACTGCCACTGGCATCACAGTCGACTTGAAATACTTTGTTAAAGTCTGGAAGTGCCAAAACAGGCTATTCTGTGACCTTTTTCTTTAATGCATCAAAGCTCCTTTCAGCCCCTAAGGTCCACTTGAATTCTTTCTTATCCCCTCTCATTGTTTCTGTGAGGGGTGCACAAATGCTGCTGAAGTTTCTTATAAACTTCCTGTAAAAGCTGGCTAGACCATGAAAGGATCTCACCTCTGTTGTGCTTCTTGGAATAGGCCATTCGATGATAGCTCTTACCTTCTCTGGGTCCATTTTTAGACCTTCTTCTGAGATCACAAATCCCAGGTATACTAGCTCTCTCTTGACAAAATTACACTTTTTTAGATTTATCAATAACTGCTCCTCCCGCAGCTTTTCAAAAACCCTCCTAATGTGCATCAGGTGTTCCTCCAGGGTTCTGCTGAATATTAATATGTCATCTAAGTAAACAATGACAAATTTTCCCAAAAACTCTTTCAGTACCTCATTCATCAGCCTCATGAAGGTACTTGGTGCATTGGACAGCCCAAAGGGCATGACCAACCACTCATACAAGCCCTCTCTTGTCTTGAAAGTTGTCTTCCACTCATCTCCTTCCCTGACACGGATCTGGTGGTAACCACTCTTGAGGTCAATTTTGGTGAAGTACTTGGCTCCACTCAAACAGTCCATTATGTCATCCATCCTTGGCAGTGGAAATCTATATTTTATTGTTATCTTATTGATGGCTCGAGAGTCTGTGCACATTCTCCACTCTCCATCCTTCTTGGGTGCTAGTACTGTAGGTACTGCACACGAGCTAAGACTCTCCCTAATCAACCCTTTCTCCAGCAACTCCTGGACCTGCCTGTTTAGTTCTTCAGTTTCTACAGGTGTCATTCTATGTGCAGCCTTATTTGGCAAGCTTGACCCTGGCACCAAATCAATATGGTGACTGATTTTTCTTACTGGGGGTAAACCCTCAGGCACATTATCAGATATGATATCTAGAAATTCCTTTAACAGCTCTTGGACTTCTGTTGGTGCATCTTTGCATTTTGTATCCCTGGCTCTAGGAACTAATGCATAACACATATGCTCATGCTTCAAATCATCTAAAAACTTTCTTTCGTCAACCAAGCAAATTCTTGCACTACCACATACCTTCTCTTCCACCTCCTTCAGGGGCTTCAACTTATGACGCATTCCATTCTTGGTCACGGAATAGGTGTTGGCTCGGCCATCATGAACCGCACACCTGTCAAACTGCCACGGCCTTCCCAGCAGCAAGTGGCATGCATCCATGGGCAGAATGTCGCACAGAACCTCATCACGGTAATTTCCAATACTGAACTTCACCAGGCACTGTTCATTGACCAAAACTTTGTGGTCTTTCTGCAACCACGTGATCCGATATGGATGCGGGTGTTTCTTTCTCTCCAGTTGTAGCTTTGTAACCATCCCCTCTGAAACTAGGTTATTTGTGCTACCGTTGTCAATGATAATGTTGCAAATCTTACCAGCGCACTTGCACCTTGTGCGAAATAAAATTTTCCTCTGACCTATAGCTCCCTCTTCATTCAGTAGGACTCTCCTTGCAATCATTACCTCTCCTCTCTCAGCTTCTTCTGAATGCTCAGACCCAACATCTTCATCCATGACTGCTACTCTGGCATTTCCTTTCGGCCTGCGATTATTTCTTTCTCGCTGTTGTGGGCACTCATACTGGTGATGTCCCTCTTCACCACACTGGAAGCAAGTCCCTCAGAATCTTCCTCTTCCTTGACCTCGTCCAGCTCTGCCTCTTCCCCCTCGGTAGCCATTATTCTGATTACGGGGGCGGTCTGCATTTTCCCTCCTTTGTTCTTGATTGTTGCTACTTTCTCCATTTTTTTGAGATTCTTCATTTCTTCTTCCACTGTTCCTTCCGTCGGTCCTTCCACCTCGACCTCTTCCTCTTTGCTTGTTTTCAAACCTCCTATTGAGCTTCTCCTCAACCTTTAAAGCAAATTGGTAGGCATCCTCTATGGTGGTCATCCGGACTAGACTTAGTTCCTCCTGAATGCTGGCTCGCAACCCATTAATGTAACGGGCTACCTTCTCCTTGTTGGCCTCTGAATGGCCTGTTCTAATCATTATTTTATGAAACTCTTCTGTGTATTCTTTCACGAGACTTGCTTGATTGTCTCAACCCTTGCATTTTCTTTAGCAGGTCTAACTCATAATCACCAGGGATGAACTGCCTCTTTAGCTTTTCTGCCATCCGTTCCCACTTAGTTATTCTCTCTTTCCCTCTTTTATTTTGCTCCAGTTGCACTCCCTTCCACCAAATGTTGGCATGACCTTTCAGTTTGGTCTTTGCGAATATGACCCTATCAGGATCCTCAACTTCCTCGTACTCGAAGTACTCTTCCAGGTCGTTGATCCAGTCGATCAATTCTTCTGGATCAAGGTTCCCAAAATATGTGGAAACCTCCATTTTTGGCCTCTTCCCAATCTGGGATATGGCCTTGTAAAGTCTGGCCTAAGCAGGATCTACTGCTTCTTCTTCTTCCTCAGGTTGGTCTTCTTCTTCATCATCTTCCTCTTCATTGCCTTCATCTCTTCTTGGCTCCATTCTTCTACGCATTTCTTCTTGCAGAGCTTGCATTTGCCGCTGCAAAGCTCGAACATCTTCTGCTGCTGCCATGCCTCTCCCACCAACAGGATTTCTCCTTGGAGGCATTATGTTCACCCGATCTCAAGCCCTCCCACAGGTCCTGGTACAACTGCCTCTCCTTCGGCGATCTGCTGCACACTCAGGAACTACTGGCTCTGATACCACTTGGCGGAGAATGTATCTTGCATACTACAGAAAAACTAGAGAAACAAGAAAGAAAACCAGAGAAACAAGAGCCCAAGATTTGTATTCAATACTTTGGAAGAATTTACATGAATATACATCACAGCCATGTGCCAACCCCCTCTCCTTACAATCCATGGGTTTTTATCGAGGTCCCCATCCTCTGTGCTTCCCCACTTTCCACGATCTACAATCGCCACTTGGAGCAATTTTCCCAATTTGCATTGATGAGACTCGAGTTGAGGTGCGCGACTGGCTGCCATACCTCAACGAAATCTTCTTCTCGATCTGCTGCTTACTGTTTGTTGCTGTAAATGCATCTCCAGATCTCATGCGAGAGTGGCCAACATGCCCGTTGAAACCCTTCTTTGAAACTGCTGCTTTACTGCCTCTAACTTGCCGCGCACTAAGGGGCGTCTTTATGAAACTGGAAGTGCGTGTCTTTCTGTTTGGTCGCGATATCGTGACCATTTTCCTCCGGCACCTTCTCTCTCCATTTTGGCCGCGATATCGCGACATGTCATGATATCACGCCGTTTTTCCCATCGGCCTCTGTTCTCCCGTTTCGATCGTGAAATCGTGACATGTTGCGATTTCGTGACCGTTTCTTCCCCATGCCTTGGTTCCACTGCAGTGGCCGCGATTTCATGACCATTTCTCCCCGTGCCTTGGTTCCGCTGCAGTGGCCGTGATTTCGTGACCATTTCTTCCCCGCGCCTTGGTTTCGCTACAGTGGCCGCGATTTCGTGACATGTCGTGAAATCGTGACATGTCGCGATTTCGTGACCATTTCTCCCCATGCCTTGGTTCCGCTGTAGTGGCCACGATTTCGTGACCATTTCTCCCCGCGCCTTGGTTCCGCTGCAGTGGCCGCGATTTCGTGACATGTCATGAAATCGCGACATGTCACGATTTCATGACCCTTGTGTCCCTCGGCCTTGCCTTCTCCGTTTGGGTCACGATTTCGCGACATGTCACGATTTTGTGACCCTTTGGCTCGACTTTGCTTTCCTCCGACTTGGGTCACGATTTCGTGACATGTCGAAATTGCGACATGTCACGATTTCGCGACCCTGTGTAGCACTTAGAAAAATAACAGCAAAAATAACTTTGTTACTTAGAAAAAAAATAACAACAAAAGTTTGGTTGATGCTCGATTGCTTTGCTGCCCTCGGATGCTCCTACATCATTGAGATGGTTGAAACTACACCACTGGGAAAAATATATTTTGCTAAATTATTGAAATGAAGTTGTTTTTGATCCCCATTGAAAGACATTCTTCTTAGTGGTTAATTAAGCTACTATGAAGAATGAGAATATGACTTCTAGAAGGTTGGAAATGATGTAGTGGTAGCAGAAAATGACCTCATAATTATGCATTTGAGGTGGTTATATTTCATTCGAGTTTAATTCCAATGCGAAGATCTACTGGACTGGTTTACAAGCCTTGGAAGTAGAATTTCTATCCAGTTAGGATGGTCAAAAATAAGATCATACCATAATATGATCACATTGTATCTTGAGCAGTGGACATTTCCCTAGTGGTGCACTGGTGCTAGTGAAGATATTGTTGACAAAATTATTGTGATGATTTGATATTGTCTTTAAATAAAATGGATCATATTTTATCACTTGTGTTTATTTGTTCTCAATACGAATGATGAATCCTAAAGTGTAATTGATTAAATTAAAATTCAATTTGAGTTATTTTTATCAATCTTGTGTCACAGAACTAGATGGATGAGTTTGTTGATAGTTGAGCAAAGTGGATTATGTTTACTTCCTCTAGAAATCATGTCTGTTATACATGAGAATTGGACCTTACTGATTTGGTTGTGGTGTTAAACCTTTGGCTTAGTACACTTTTTGTGGGTCAATGTATGTGCATTAGGAGTACTAGATTCATTGTGCTTAATATTTTTAATTATCACTCGAAACTTATAATAGAGTAATGGGAATGTATATGGTAATATTTAGGTTGGTGCACTTATGGAATTGACATTGCCTTGTTAACCTAAATTATTATAATTAGATAAATGGTTCTTAATGATATATTATTAAGGTACAAGGAATTGATATTATTATTATTATGAGCTCAAAAATGTTAATTGTATGTCTCCAATGGATGAGAGAGATAGTCAACACCTTTTATGCTAATATCTCTCACTCAAAAAGAAATGCGTGAGAGTAGGGATTAGCTTGTTACTTTTTTATGGATAGAAAAGAGAATTAGAACTAGCTCATCTGGCCACTGAGAGTGAGATTCAAAAAAGGGTGTGATACCTAGTACTCTTGCACAAAAGAAATCATTCTTGAGTAGTGATGGGTGAGAAGAATGATATATATATATATATATATATATATATATATATATATATATATATATATATATATATATATATATATATATATATATATATATATATATATAGAGAGAGAGAGAGAGAGAGAGAGAGAGAGAGAGGTATTAATAAGTAAAGTTTGGGTTTTGAAATTTGGTATCAGAGCATGGTTCATAGTGGAATAGATTCACTGCACAAGAATTAGTTACAGTGTGTGATAGAAAACATACTAGACCCTAATAAATAGAGAAACTAGTAGAAGTAAATTGGTTTGAACTACTTGAGATGATAGGGTAAATAATTATTAGAAAGAAAATAAAATTGAAGGACTAATTGCTAATGAATTTTTACTATCTCTTTTGTGTGTGGCTAGGAATAATACCACCAAATATAAGAGGAAGTGTTACTCCATCGACAAGGTAGACACAACAAAATAGTATGGAGGGTAGGCAACCCTAGTGATGAAAGGGAGAATCCTAGTAATGAGAGTATTACTAAGATTGTGGCTCTACTTTAGGAATACATAGAAACTTCAAAATAACTATTGGATGTCATATTTATTCAAGAAACACAAGAAGGTAACCATAGAGTAAGTTAGGAAAATGAACCCCTTGTCGAGGCACAATAGTCTAGGGTTCAATTAGAGGCTAATTTGGGTAAGGAAATGAAATATTTGAAATCTTCCAAATTTAATGGAGAGAAATATGGGGACAAGGCAAAGGCTTGGTTAAAATAAATAGAAACATATTGCAGCATGAATAACTTTTCCTTGGGCACTCGAACATCCTATGCCACACTACATCTGCAATGCGATGGCTTAGATTGGTCAAAAGTGCATAGTGATGAGATGGGTCTTACGACAATAGTAGACCTAAAATAGGAAGAGTGTAAAATCCTTCAAAGATAAATTTCTCACAAAACAATTCTATTCCCAAAATATTGAGGAGTTCATTAAGCTTCGATAAGGAATTATGATAGTGGAGAAGTACTACCAAAAATTTGCTAAACTTATTAAATATATGCCCGCTTATAACGAGAAAATAAAGATATATAAGTTTATTCTAGGAGTGGATCCTATAATAGAATAAGAAGTGGATATGAGAGAACCTAGAACTCTGGAAAAGGTCTATGAGTTGGTTAGAAAAGTTAAAACATATCTCAAACCTTAATTTTATTATGAAGGATTAGATGAAGAGGGTAAAGAGGTACTAAGAAAGAGAAATAGTGTAGATTTTATAAAATGGAAAGAGAAACAGGTAAGTAAGAAATTCTCTCAGTAGGACCGAAGAAATGACAAGAAGTAGGGGAAGTTTAGTAAAATGTTTTAGGGAAAGAACCATAACAACGACAAAGGTAATGTTAGACCATTATATGGAATGGATAATTCACCATCTATAGAAAAAGTAAAAGAGGGACAAAAGTGAAAAGAATATCCAGGGCTAAAATAATGATGTTATATTTGTAGAGGATTGAACTATACTTATAATTATCCACTAAGAACGGAAATGAATTCCAAAGGAAAGGAGCCAATATTCAAAGAAACTGCACCTAGAGATCCCACACACAAGATTTATGTAGCTATAGAAAACCAGAATCTTGATGGTCAAGCCATGCCACTAGTGATTGAAGGTAAGATTTTTGATAGGAAAGTTAAAATATTGATTGCTAGTGGTTCTATAGATAGTTTTATTTCCACTACTTTAGGTAAAGATATTTCATAAAGGTAAGGAATCATGGCTCATGGGTGGAAGGTCAAGTATGGTTCAAGATAAACCTACTCCATTAACCAATGTTACCCTATGGAAGAAATCATATTACCTAGTGGAATAATAGTAGGGTTTTTGTATGTAGAACATCTGTATGCTTTTGACATAATCCTAGGAATGGATTGGTTGCAAGTGCATAAGGTAGTACTCAAATTTCATGATAGATGGATTGAGTACATAGATGATAGGGGAGTTGCATGTAGGATGTATAGTCTACAAGGGGATTTTTGATCTCAAATCCTATCGACAATGCAACTTAAGAAGGCCATAAATAAAGGAGGAATTATCTATGTTGTTAAGATAAATAAAATTGATAAAGAGAAGAAGGAGGTGGTAGAGAAACATCTAATTCTTCAGGATTTTAGGGATGTTTTTCTAGAAGATTCACTTGGATTACCCCCTAAATGGGAATTTGAATTTACTATTGAGCTTCAACCTAGAATTAAACCCATCCATAGAGGTCCTTAAAAAATGAATCCCATAGAAATGTAATAGTTGAATGTACAATTCCAAGTGTTACTAGAGAAAGGATTGATCAAACAAAATGTATCACCTTGGCGTGCACCAATGCTATTTGTAAATAAGAAATATGGTTCCTTGATATTATGCATAGATTATAGAATTTTAAACAAGGTAATTGTCAAGAATAGATATCCTCTACAAGGAATCGAAGATCTTTTTGATCAAATCAAAAATGCCATAATCTTTACAAAAATTGATTTGAAGTTAGAATACCACCATTTGAGGATTTATGAGGAGGATACACATAAGACAACATTTAAAACTTGTTATGGAAATTATGAGTTTGTTGTCTTACCTTTTAGTTTAAAAAATTCTCCAGCGGTAATTATGAATTTGATGAATAACATCTTCAGGAAGTACTTGGACAAATTTATACTGGTATTTCTAGATGATATTTTGACATATTTAAAAAACAAGATAGAGCATGATGAGCATATTTGAATTGTGCTAAAACTATTAAGGAAGAACCAATTGTATGAGAACCTATCCAAGTGTGAATTTTATGTGTCATAAGTACAATATTTAGGACACATTACTTCGACTAAAGGGATCACAGTGGATCCTAAGAAAATAGAAGCTATTTTTAATTGGCCACCTCCTACAAATGTGATAAACGTTCAAAGTTTCATGGCATTAACTAGATAATATAGGCATTATGTAAGGGACTATGCCAAGATCACCTCACCAATAACCAACCTTCAAAGAAAAGTAAAATAATTCAAGTGGACAGAGAAATGTGAGGAAGCCTTTGGTTTGCTAAAGCAAAAGCTTACCATGCCTCCTATATTAAAAGTACTTGATCTTCAGGGAAGTTTCTTGGTTTGTAATGATGCATATTTGGAAGGTTTGGGAGGAGTGCTCTCATAGGAAGAAGCAATTATAGCCTATGTATGCAGAAATTTGAAAATACATGAAGTTAATTACACAACCAATGATTTAGAGTTGGTAGTTGTAGTGTTTGGTCTCAAAAGTTGGTGATATTATTTGGTCTAGAGACCCTTTGAGTTATGGACATATCATGAGAGTCTGCAATATATATTAAATGAACCTTTACTCAATGCTAGACAAAGAATATGGATGCAATTCCTCATAGAATATGATTTTAGAATTGATTATATTAATGGAAAAGAGAATAAGGTCATTGATGCATTGCAAAAGAAAACATATAGTAGTTTTGTCTCACATCCATGTCGACTTAATGAAATAAGCCAAGGAAATGCAAAGTTAGGATGCATATTGCAACCAAATTTGGGAGAGGATGGAAAGTAAACCTGAGGAAAAAAAGGACTTTGGCATCAATGATGGTTTCTTATATTTTAATAATAGGGTAATAATTCCTAAGACTAGAAATTTGATAAGGATGATTATGATTGAAGTGCACAAATCTCTATATTTTACTCATCCACGAGGAACAAAAACGAGGGAGAATATGAGAAAGACTATATTTTGGCCAGGAATGAAGAGAGACATAACTAAATTTATTGCTCAATGCCTCGAGTGCCAAAAGGTAAAAGTAGAACATAGAAATTCTGCTGGTTTTGTATCCGCATGATGTTCCTATGCAAAAATGGCAACTAATTTTGATGTATTTCATAGTAGGGCTACCTAAGAACAAGTTTCAACATGATGCTATCCTTGTAGTGGTCGATAGACTGACCAAGTAGTACACTTTATACCTGAGAACACCAAGGATGATGCCATGGCTATGGCTAATAGATTTCCGAAGGAAATATTTTGGCTTCATAGTTTTTCAAAGGTAATTATATCAGATAGGAACCCAAAATTTACATATGATTTTTGGTAATCCTTGCATCACGTCATTGGTACTAGATTGAAAATTATTTCTACTTATCATCCAGATTGATGGGCAAACTGAAAGAGTAAATTAGGCGCTAGAAGATATGCTTCGCATGTATTGTATGGATCATAAAACCCTTTGGAGGGACTACTTGCATCTCATAGAATTTACCTACAATAACGATGACCATTCGACCATAGGCATGATTTCATTCAAAGATTTTTATGGTAGAAAGTGTAGGATACCATTATCTTGGGATAATCTAGAAGATCGAATTGTGTTTGAATCAAACATGGTCAAAGAAATGGAGCAACAATTAAGGGTGATCAGAGAGAGGCTAAAGGAAGCTTTAGACTAAAAAATAAGTTATGCCAATCTTAAGAGATCACAAAAAGAGTTTGTTGTGGGGGATAAAGTGTTTCTGAGGGTAAATCCAAGAAAGAGTGCAATTAAGTATACAAATCTAGATCCTTGCTTTGTTGTACCCTTTGAAATCATAGAAAGTATTAGTCCTGTGGCATATCGACTTGCCTTACCACCCAATATATCTAATATTCACAACACCTTTCATATTTCTTTGCTTAAAAAGTATGTTGCTAATCCTAATCATGTGTGGGATTTATCTAATTTACAGATAGCAAACCCAAATGCTATAGAGGTTCAACTAGTAAGAATCCTTGATTTTTGATCTAAATCGATGAGGAAAGGAACTTTAGAGTAGTGTAAAGTTCAATGGAACCATTAATCTAAAAGGAATGCTACTAGAGAAAGTAGCGAATTTGTAAAAACACTTTCCATTTCTATTTGAAAATGTTGTATAAATACTATTTAGTGTTTACAATGTTTGAAAAACTTAAAGGGCTATGTTAAGCCTAAAGGGGGGATGATTTCATGACCCACCCTTTGGCAGACTTTTCATTTTGATGGATTTATGTTTTCCTTTATGGATTATGGATTAAATGATGGACTATTTTTATTTCACTAGGCAAAATATTTGTTCCTTATTGAAAAATGAGATATGAATATTAATGAGTGATGTAGAATAATTCCATGATTGGATTTTGTAAATACCTATATTTTATATATGAATATGATACTGCTAATGAAAATACACTTTTGCAGGAACAAGTTTCTTTATGGTGGTAGAGAGAATTAACCACCGAAAAAATATTACCTTGGGGAAATGATGTGATGGGTTATTTTTCATATTATTTGAGAAAGCAACATGGAATAATGCCCCTTTTTATTGAGATGCATATCATAAATTTTAATAAGGATAAATAAATCAATTTTTAGTTGAAACTCTTCTTGCATAATAGTTTTTATCTATGTATGAGTTCTACTTGATTTATTTCTTGCTGCAAAATAAAATGAATGCCTATGTTCTTTAAGCATTTTCCTTTTTAGAAAATATTTCATTCTTGTTGATAAATGGCTTTGAATGTTAAGAAAATGAGTTTTTGATTTATTTTAAAAAATAGAAGGAACTAATTTCCTTTATTGTTTTATATAGGAAAATAAATAACGTGCTTTGCATAACTCAAAGTTACAATTAAAAGAAAGAGAATCCTATGAAAGAGAGCTTTGTTACTCATTTAAAAATATTATTTGAGAATGTATCTTGAGAATAGAACTACTATTTTTTATTTTATTTTATTGAATGAGGCTTGAGAGTGGTCGTTGATCGATCGAGAGATAATGGTTGGCCAAGAGTGGTCATTAATGAGGGAAACAAGAGGAGGATAGCAGATTTTAGTGAGGGTTCATAAATTGTAATAGTGGATGGTGGAACTCAAGTAAGTAGGAGAAGTTTTAGAAAAACACGGGGGGATCATTGGAAGAGGACAATGAAAGGAGCAAGGACAAAAACAACCAGATAATCTCGAGAGGAGCTGAACCCGAGAATATGCAAAAGGAGAACCAGGTTTTAGAACCTTTTTTGTCTTCATTGATGTTTTCATATGGATGTGAATGATATTTTTTGTTATTTACGTTATAATGTTCTCTTAGTTCTATTACAAATCAGAATAGTAGAATGTTACTATTGAAAACCTTATTTTTTGACTAGGAATGAATGGTTGATGATGAAACAACTTGTCTTGAATTGTTAAAATTCCATTGGTTGTTTGGAAAATTAGTTGTTGATTAGGAAATGAATGATTTGTAACAAAAAAATTTAGATTTAATTGTTATATTCTTTGGTTTGGAGAAATATATAACCCAAAAAGAGACTAAAAAATGCTAGATGTCACAAGGAATTGCTTTGTTGGTTTGAATAATGAATGATGTTTTTTTGGTGTTTGTCATGTTCAGTATGAATTGAGGGAACTATATTTTTGAGTTCTCTCTAAGCTTGTAGAATGAGAAATATTAGGAAAGCCTAATACGGATGAAAGTTTAAATATTCTAAATCAAAGGATCATATTGGAATGAATGAATATTTTCTTTTAAATTTTAAGATTAGGAAACTCAAATTTATAATATTAAGTTACGAAAAGAATTGATCTCTTCGAGAATGGAAAATGGAACCTGAGTGAGATATTGTTTTATATGCGACTGTGTGTTGTTGTGTATTAGATATATCTATATAAAAAAGAAAATATTTATATCTTTGGGATATCTCCTTAGTTTGTATGAATTTAGATTTCTTTTATACTGAGGACTTTTTTACTTTACCTTTGTCGATTGTGGTAATGAAGGAGCTTCTATGTATTGATTGGAAAAGACTCAAAAAACATTTTTAGAATATTTAAAGGTTACTCCCATTAGTAAATAGAATTAGTGTGACCGAGTTAAATTATAGTTGAATGGATGGTAGATTTTATATTTAAAGGAAATGCCTTCAATGCTTTGTTTGTGCTCTACAATTAGATAGAATTGATAAATGATGCAATGTATTATGTTGAGACTTTTTTGACAAAGGATATTGTGATTGAGGTGGTTGAAACTATACCATTGGGAGAAAGAATTTTTGCTAAATGATTCAAATGGAACCATATCTGATCCTCGTTGAAATGCATCATTCTTGATGGTTAATGAAGCTACTATGGAGAAGGAGAATATGACTTGTAGCATAATAGCAATGGTGTAGTGGTATCGTAAAAGGACCTCCTGATTGTGCAACTAAGGTTTTTGGAGTTCATATAAATTCAATTCCAATGCAAATATCTATTGGAATGGGTTACAATCCTTAGAAGTAGAATGTCTATCTATTTAGGATCACCGAAAATAATATCATTTATGGTTATGCATAAGGGATAGTATCAAAAAATTATTTATCAAATCGGGACGAATCAACATGAAAACTGTATAAAATCTAGGGTGAATTTTCAAAATTTTGAAGAAATTTTTTCAAAACATAGCGATTTTTTTTTCAACTACAAGTATCAACAATATTATCAGAAGGCGACTGGCAAAATATGACTAATAGAAGGTGACTAACAAAATGCGACTGAAAGAAGGAGACTAGTAGAAGGTGACTGATAGAAGGTGACTAACACAAGGCAACTCGTAGAAGGTGACTGGTAGAAGGTGACTGACACAAGGCAACTGACACAAGGCGACTGGTAGAAGGCAACTGACACAAGGTGACTGGTAGAAGGCGACTGACATAATGCGACTGGTAGAAGGTGACTAACATAAGGTGACTGACACAAGACAACTAATAGAAAGTGACTGGTAGAAGGCAACTGGCAGAAGGCAACTGACACAAGCTGACTGGCAGAAGGCAACTAGCAAAAGGCGACTGGAAGAAGGTGATTGGTAGAATGTGACTGGCAGAAGGTGACTAGCAAAAGGTGAGTGGCACATGGCGACTGAAAAATGGTGAGTGGCACATGGCAACTGGTAGATGGCGAGTGGCACTAGGTGACTGGAAGAAGACGAGTGGCACATGGCGATTGACATATGGCGAGTGGCGCAAGGCGACTGACTGATGGCGAGTGGCGCAAGGCGACTGACTGATGGCGAGTGGCACAATGTGATTGATAGATGAGTGGAATAAGGTGATCGCCATAACCATAAATAATATGGCACCATGTTTCCTCCCTTCTACCACGTGTCGTTCATGCGTTAACTCCTGCCATGTGAAAAATCTATAAATTTATTTGTAGGGTCATTTGCAGCTTTTCCCAGAGCAACTTTAAAACCTTTTTCCAGCATTTTTAGGGTGTTTTCCACAATAGTTTTAGAGCATTTTTAGAGCATTTTGGTAGCATTTTGGAAGCATTTTTGCATCATTTTTATAAGGTTTTGCCACCGTTTTTCTTGATTTTCAGAGATGGCTAGTTGTTCCTCCCCTCTTCCATCCAAATTTATTTTCAAGTATACATCCTGTCCCAATCTCAAGAGCATTTTCAACACTCCTGATAGAGATTCCCAATGGATTTACACCGTTGGAATTGCTGGTGTGTTGAAGATGCCTCAGTTGAACATTAATGTTTAGTTTATGCAACAAATCATTTCTTGTTACAACCATGATGTGTGCACTATTTTTATCCCTGTGAATAACAACAAAATTGTTTTTTTGGTTAAACCCTCTAATGTGTAGCAACTAATAGGGCTACCATTTTTGGATGGTGTACTGGTGAACAACCAGTATGCCTTAACTGATGATGATAAATCCACCCTAGGAAACCTTTAAGTTGTTCATCCTAACAATCTGAAAGGTATAACTTGAAAATTTATTTTTTATTTAACATTAAATATTATTCTGCTATAGTTTCATTTCTCTAAAAATGTTCTGCTTGTTTTATTTTTTGTTTTCTAATAATGTTCCCTTTTTTCAGTCAATTATTCTAAGTCCAAAAGGGGCTTAAACATTTCGAAAGTTGGAGATAAATTTCTATATGCTTGCATTGAATTTTTTCAGGCAAGGCTTATTCTATAGTCGTGACCTACAAAAATGCATTTTCGGGCACTTTCTTTATTGCTTCATTGTATTGATGGTAGTAAATTTGACTGGTGCACACACATTTCCAACCGCCTGAAGCACAATCTTTTGAGTGCCCAGAAAATTCAAGCATCTGCTTACACAGTGACTACCAACAATTTTATCCTTTGTTTATTTCAGGAAGCTTATTTCAACCTTCAATAGTGCAGTAATCCCATTACATTGCACCCTAGTTTGTTGTCTATTAGCATGTCTGATGGTGAGATACAAGTAAAAATATTTGTTGAAATATCTTTATTTTATTTTTTTAATTTTATATTTTTATTCTCTAATTTTGTTTTGAAAACAGAAAAGAGCATCTCAGTATTCAAGTAAGAGGGATGCCACATTTAGGATTCTAGAAGTATCTGTTGATTCTGAAATGCAATCGAAGTCATCACCAATGACTCCCAACAAACGTGTGAGGTCTGATGATGGTCAGATTCATCATACACCTGTGACACATTTTACTAGAGAAAGAGTTATAGTCGACATAGAAGAGGTGCCCTCCAACCCACAAGGTAACCTTACTCTGCAGTGTTAAAAAATGATTTTTTAAATGATTTATTTTTTTGACTTAAAATTATGTTTTTTAATGTGTTTTATATATTTTTCAAACAAAGGACAAATAGTTGAAACATCAATGGCTTTAGATTCTGAGTCAGATATGTATATTTTGAATAAATATTTTTTAATGCTATTGTTATTTACAAATGATTTATTTTATGTTCTTGTGTGAAATTTAACAGAGGGACCTTGTAGATTCAAAAGGATGAAAAAAAGGATGGCTCCACCATCTGACCCTCTAAGACTACAACCACAGTAGGTTCAGGTCCACCCAAAGGAAGTTTAGGTCCATCCACTTTAGGTTCCACCTACAAGGAACCAATCATGCATGCATGGTAAAACGTTCCTCTTACTGCCACCTCACAATGTAAGAAGTGCTACAGAGACACAAAATGTGTCATCATCTAATATTTTTGTTATACCGATATTAACCTTGGATAATTTTTCAAATGTTGAGAGTGCATCTCAAATTCCCTCGAGAACTCTTGATTGTGACTTTCTTTATCAGGGTATGAATCCTAAAAATTTTCCTTTAAATGCAAGTGATATTCTTGAGGATAAAGAGGGCATTGATGGAGAAGAATATGATGTCAATGTAGATGCCACTGAATTTTCCCCCTCTGCCACATAGCAAGTCATCACCTGTACTATTACATAAGATGATATCCTAAACTTTTCTAAAACTGTGTTATTATTCGATGCATATAAAGTTGTAGTTCATAATACTCTTCTTTCGGATATTGATAAAATGAATGAATGGGAATATCGGGCCAAGGTTTTTATTAGAGCCATCAAAAGAAAAAAGTTGTTTCTCAATATGGAGAATGAGCCCCAAAAGCTCGATGTCTTTCTACATAAAGCTGAATCTGGACCTATGGAGGATGAGTCTACATACAGAGATAAAATTCTTGCCATTGTTATGAATCATTTGGAAAACCTCAATACAAAAGCCCAAGCATATTTTAATGAATGAGCACTTGATCAGAACAAAGTAGCAGTTGCAAAAACAACACGACTTACAGCTGATGTAAGTTCTACATCTAACTAAAAAAAAAAAAAAATTGTTAAATATGTTTTGTTTATAAATATTAACCTTTTTTATTTTTGTTTTGTAGTCTAATTTCCAGCACCTAAAGCAACAAGTCAGCGCCATGAAATTTTTGATCAATACTGCCAAAATTAGCATTAATTATGCTATTGAATTGAAGAAGCGGTTACAAAATATGGTTAGAGAAAATAATTACCTAAATAAGGTTATCAAATATGGGGGCTTGGATGTCGACGCTAAACTAAAAGAAAAGGAGAAGGAGCTGAATGCACCTTTCAAAGAAGATCCAATGAAGGAAGAGAGTACCTTGTTATCGGGGATCAACACTACAACAGAAAGTTTGGTTAGGGCGGGGACATTAGAAGAAAATGATATTGAGGTAGATGTGGATGCACCTTTAGGAAACATTTAAAAATAATAGATCTTTGTTGTGTTGGGTTTCAAGTGAAACAAAAACTCTTTATATCTTTATATTTTTATAAATATTTAAGACTAGTATTTTTTAAAAATTGAAATCAATGTTAGAGGCAATTTCTAAAAAATTCATATTATCATTTTGAAGTTTTTTTTTTAATTATTGTTATGTTTTAATTTAAAGCGGAATAAATAATTTTTGATATGTTTGATATCCTTTTTGAGAATTGAAATCAATGAATGAGACTATTGTCAAAAAATGTTTTATCTATTGGAAATTTTGTTTTCAATGTTGTTATGTTAATATTATATGTGTTGATGTATTAATTAATTTGAAGTGGAAAAAATAATGTTTGATATGTTTTGTAAATTGCAAATGAATGGTATCATTTTTTAGAATTGAAACAATGAATGAGACTATTTCTGAAAAATATGTTATCTATTTGCAATTTTGTTTTGAATGTTGCTATGTTATGATTATGTGTTGATGTATTAAGTAATTTTAAGTGGAAGAAATGTTGTTTGCTATGTTTTGTAAATTGCAAATTAATGGTATCATTTTTGAGAATTGAAACAATGAATGAGACTATTTTTGTTTTGAATGTTGTTATGTTAGGATTATATGTGTTGATGTATCAAGTAATTTGAACCGAAAGAAATAATGTTTGATATATATTGTAAATTTTAAATGAATGGTATCCTTTTTGAGAATTGAAACAATGAATGACTATTTTCAAAAAATATGTTATCTATTGGAAATTTTAAGTGGAAGAAATAATGTTTGATATGTATTGTAAATAACAAATGAATGGTATCTTCTTTAAATATTGAATTCAATGAAAGAGAGTATGTTTTGATTATTTATGATGATGTAAAAGTTTGTTGTTCTTAATTTGAAGTGGAAGAAATAATGTTTGATATGCGTTATCTTTTTAAAACTTTGTTTTGAATGTTGTTATGTTTTGATTGTTTGTGTTGATATATTAAGTAATATTGAATTATGTGAATGTAGTAAGATGTTCTTTTATGTTATATGAATTAATTTGAAATGTCAAAAAATACAACATAGGCAATTACTTTCACGAATAACAAATATTACAAGAAAAATAATGTAACATGTGAAATCAAATCAAATGAAATAAAATCAAATGATAGCATCCTTTCATTCAGATATGTGAAATCAAATCAAATAATAACATGTGAACTCAAATTAAATCAAATGAAAACATCCTTTCATTCTAATATGTGAAATCAAATCAAATGATAATATGTGAAATCAAATCAAATAATAACATGTGAACTCAAATCACAACAAATGATAACATCCTTTCATTTTGATATGTGAAATAAAAACAAATGATAGCATCCTTTCATTCTGATATGTGAAATCAAATCAAATAATAGCATCCTTTCATTCAGATATGTGAAATCAAATCAAATAATAACATGTGAACTCAAATTAAACCAACTGAAAACATCTTTTCATTATGATATGTGAAATCAAATAAAATGATAACTTCCTCTCATTCTGATATGTGAAATCAAATCAAATGATAATATGTGAAATAACATCAAATGAATGCATCCTTGCATCATAATGTTGAAAGCTGGAACAAACTCTTTTTAGATTGTACAAAATTTTTGGCACTCATTCCCAAAATTTTTGTCGTCATAATTTGACCAGTGTTACCATCATCCTCATCATTATCAATATTCGTTACACCTATTTTCTCTTCCAAATAACTCCAATGAGACAATGCTCTTTCATAAGGAAAATCCTCCATCTCATAAGCCGACACATATACTATCAAGCAATTCTCCAAATTTTTGTCCAACCTAATTTGAAATTTAGATTTTATATATAAAAGTGCACTGAACACCCTTTCATCTTCCATGGATCCTAAAATCATCGTTTGACATAATTCATATAAATGAAAATATTCACTCATAGTATGTTTTAAGATAGTACTTGGTTGTAATATTCTCCACAAATATGAAATAGAACCTGTTTCATGACGGTTAGAGAGTTGTGAAACTTGAGCAGACATTATTGTTCCAAAATAGTTGGATTGTTTTGTCAAAATATATTTTTTTAGAATGCCATTGATTTCAATGCCATTGCCTACAACACTTTGACTAAAATGGCCAGCAAGTCTGCCCATGTATTTGAGGAACAAATAATTTATAATCTGGTATTCATTACAAGGATCCCAAAACATTGGATTTACCACACCCATAGTCTCTAGCAATTCATCTCTTTGAAAATGGTCTCTGATTTCTTTTGTCAATTATTATGCTATTTGTTTTAGTTTAAGTTTTGTATCATCCACAACCACATGAAATCTATTGTAGGTTATGGGCATTTGCTCAAATTTATTTTTAGCTATATCCAATCACACACCATAACAATATAAATGTATTTCATTTCTGCAGACATTAATACATAGATGATCATTAATATTGAACTTCAAAAAGCTTCGAGGACTATTCACACTTGTTAATGCTCTCCAACTCTAAAATAAAGGATCCATAAAATTTTGACCAGATGCATACGTCATATCAATATGCATGCAAATTTGTATTCTCGCCCTGATGAAATCCATAATATAAATCGATATTTCTTGTGCAATTTTGATCAAAGTATTCATTTTTTCCAAAATTGGAAGAATTCCACACAATGTGATAAGAGTTTCAAATTCACCCATTCAAAAAAGTAAATCTTTAGCCTTATCAACCAACCTACGATTTGCATACATAAACCCTATCAAGGATTGATATTCTTTGAAAAATCTTAATGTCGGTAGATACATCGAAATCCACCTAGTATCCACATATTTCAAAAATTTTGTACCTTTGGTAACTCCTAGTGCAAACTGTTGAAACTCTAAAAATATTTTTGGACTACATGAAAAATATTCATGAATTTCACGTAAAAGCTCTTCCACTCTGGCAACATTTATAAATGTATCCACAATTTTATATGCAAGATTCATTCTATGAGCCATGCAATGAATATGGATCAAATATGGGGCAACCGATGTTTGTAGTCTAACACAAAGACCATTCCTGTGTCCTTGCATTGTACCAGCACCATAAGCTCCTAAACATATTAAATTAGTAGCTATTTCAATTTCATTCATTCCTACTTCTTTTAAACTAGTTACAACAACATTGTAAATATTTTTTGCATTACAATTTTCCACTATTTTGCATATTCCTAGTAAATGAGGTTGCCTTGAATAATTTTCCAATGTGTAAACATGCATGCAAATCCAAGATATATTATCAACTACAGTCACCTCATCAATTGAAAGTGAAATGAATTTTACCTTTTTTACTTTCTCTCTGAGGTCATTCTGCTCAACCAATGACAGACATTTTGCCATTTTCCAACCACTTCGATCTGACCAATGAGCGTTGGGTAAGTTCTGCACATTAGCTAGTCAAAATAGATATTTATAATCTATGAAATTAGACATAGGTCTACCCTTCTTAAGAATAGAAAATACAACAACAAACTATAAAATTTTTGAAGCTAAAGTTAACTTATTCATTTTTTTAAATTGGGCTTGAATTGTTGCACCTTTCTAAACAATGTTTGTTTTTGTTTCATTTATTTATCATATTCTTCCACATATCTCATATATGTGCACTCTAATGCATCCTTCCACCTATAAGTTTTTTATGTTGCTCGATCACCTTCTTTTGTCTTGATATCAACCTTTCCACAATGTTTTTCTATTGTATCTTTCTTAAGTTGCAATCTATGCTCCTTTTCATGTTTCCAACTACAAATTATGCATCTTAATTTTGTTATATCATCACTACTATTCTCTGGCAGCGCTGGCTCAATAAATGAAAATTTTGATATCCAATCAGGCTGAAATGATCTATTAATTGTCCACCTAGATAACCTTGCATGTTTATTTTTTAGATGAAGATTCTATGGAAGTAGTGATTGCATAAGAACTATTAGTTTCTTTTCCACTTGGCGCATTAGATTTAGGAATATCTTCATGTTGTTGTTCAATTTGATTGAGATTATCTTCATGTGTGGACTATTGATTATCATGGATATGTGAAAGTGGAGGAATAACAGGGCTAGCAGTATTTTATGTAGAGATAATTCTAGTGTCAATAGTAGATTTATTATCACTATGGCATTTAAAAGCATACTAGTGTTTTCTACAGATAAAAGTGAACAAAGCAATCAACCAAAAAACACACTTCTTTATGAATTGAGAACATTATATTTAAAATTAACAAAGTAAAAAAATTTACTGGAGAGTAAAGGTGTTCATACCTTCAGTTTGTGCAAATGTTGATGGCAGACTAGGTTTTGAAATATTAGGAAAGTATTTGAGGATACTCATTTTATTGGAAGACTCTCCTCCCTTCTTTCTACCGCCTGTAGTTGACATTTTTACCTGTATGAATAGAAGAATAACATGAACAAAGAACATTATTTTTAAATATGAAAATAATAGTTATAAAAGAGAACTACTACTAGAGACAATAGAATCTGTGACTGTCCCATGAATATTGTTCACAGGTAGAATAAACCTCCTTATTGAGTGTCCATTAATAAAATGAAAAATGAAATTTAATGGTCAAATAAGCATACGGATAAATTGAGTCACATTCTGCCAGTCACCTTTTATCGATCACCTTTTGCTAGTCACCTTCTTCTAGTCACCTTCTGCCAGTTACCTACTGTCAGTCGCCTTCTGCCAATCGCCTTCTATCAGTCGCCTTCTGCTAGTCACCTTCTACCAGTCGCCTTCTCCTAGTTGCCTTCTATCAGTTGCCTTCTACTAGTCACCTTCAGTCAGTCACCTTCTACAAGTCACCTTCTGATAGTCACTTTTTTCTAGTCGCCTTTTTCTAGTCACCTTTTGTCAATCACCTTCTACAAGTCGTCTTTTATCAGTCACCTTCTGCCAGTCACCTTCTTTGGTTACCTTTTTCCAGTCGCCTTCTACCAGTTGTCTTCTGTCAGTCACCTTTCACTAGTCACTTTCTATTAGTCGCCTTCTATTAGTCACCTCCTGTCAGTCGCCTTTTGCCACTCACCTTTTGGCAGTCGTGGACTCTGGTTTTGTTAGTACTCTGCTTTGTATCACTCGTTATCTAGAAAAAATGTTGTAATTGTATGGGAGTCATTTTTAGGGTTAGCTATATATAATGGGGTACAAGGGGCGATTTGGGTAGGATATTTATTATTTTAAATAAATTTAGGGTGAAAATTGGGTGGGAAACCTTATGACAATGGGGCAAATTTACCCTAAAAAAATTAGATCCCGAAATTTTCGGGCGAACAAGCTAACCTCTATGGTCCCAAAAATCACAAAATTGACATTTTGGAAATTCAAAAATTCACGGTAAATTGCAAAATTCACCACTAAGCAAAACCTTGATATCATTCTATAATATGATCACATTGTATCTTGAGCAGTGGATGTTTTTCTTGTGGTGCACTAGCACTAGTGAAGATATTGTTGATAGATTATTATGATGATTTGATATTGGATTGCATTTTATCATGTGTTGAGTTTTTCTCAATCCGGATGATGAATCCTAAAGTGTAATTTATTAAATTAAAATTCAAGTTTAGTTATGTTTATCAATATCATGTCAAGAAACTAGATGACTGAGTTTATTGATCGTTGAGTGAAGTGGATTATGTTTACTTCCTATAGAACTCATATACGTTAGACATGATAATTGGATCTTATTGATTTGTCTATGGTGTTAAACCTTTGGCTTAGCACACTTTTGGTGGGTAAACATGTGTGTGTTGGGATTTTTAGATTCATTGTGCTTATTGTTTTTAACTACCACTCAAAACATATAATAGAGTAATGAGAATGGATATGGTAATCTTTAGGTTGGTGTGCTTATGGAGATGGTGTTGCCATGCTAACCTAAATTCTTATAAGTAGATAATTATTTCTTAATGATAGATTATTAAGGTACAAGAAATTGATATTATTATTATTATGAGCTAGAAATAAGATCAAAAATTTTAAGTCTATCTCTCTAATGGATGAGAGAGAAAGTCAGCACCTTTTATGCTAAGAGCTCTCACTCAAAAAGAAATACATGAGAGTAGGTATTAGCTTGTTACTTTTCTATGGATAGAAAAGAGAATTAAAATTAGCTCATCTGGCCAATGAGAGTGATAGTTCAATAAAGGGTGTGACACCTAGCACTCTTGCATGGAAGCAATAATTCTTGAGTAGTGATGGATGAGAAGAACGATATATATGTGTGTATATATATAGAGGTAAGAATAAGGTAAGTTTGGGTGTTGATAGTGTGCTTCTTGTCTTCTACACTTATCTTCTTTCAAATTTTCACTATATATTCCTTGTTCTTTTAAGGCTTCACCTTCTTTTATCATTTTCTTCTCAAGACTCTCACTTCACAACAAATATCTTGGCAATATATGACTATAATCAACCTGTCTCAATCTCTTCTTCTCCTCAACAATTATCTCCACCTTGTTTCATTCTCATAATGGCTTTCAATCTCCTCATGGATTTTTTCAACCAGCAAATCATCCTCCCCAAGATTGAAAATTCATAGTTCATTTTTAACATCTCCTCTTTAGTGCAATGTCAATCAATCTCTTTATCTTCTATTTCTCAATGAAATATCAACTGTCTTCTTCTCTTCTCAATCAACAATTTGGGGATCTTATCCCTTCCTCTAAACTTAAAAATTTTAAATTTCTAGAGTGTAGTTGTGATACACTAATGACAATTTAGCTTGATTATTTCATAGACCTATTTTTTAGGATCATAAAATTAAACACATAATATGTATTCACAAATTAATAATATGTCATAAATATATAAGCCATAAAATATTACTAGATAAAAATGTGATTACAATGCATGGAGCTTTGTCTCCATAGTATAACCTTACAAGATGACTCTTCAATACTCCACTATTGCTCTCCTCAAACAACCAAGAGATACATCCTTTCACATTCCTCATATATAACAAAACTTTTATGACATTTCACTTTACATCTTGCAACCTAACACCTATGAATTTTACTTTGTAAAATCTATTACATAACACATGACACTCTCCATATTTGATACATACATTAAAACACACTCCTTACTATAATATCCACAAATTTACCAAATAATATAATATCCCCAACAAATGTTTCACAATACCATACACACATCCATGAGCATCACCAATTATATTGGTCACATAACATAGGCTTTCCAATTTCTCTCTTTTCCTTTATAAGGGAGAAGGGTTTATAGTTTAAACATTACACTTGATACATTTGTTGAAATCATGTATCATTTAAGAAATTTTATAGGTGAAAATTAAAACTTATAATGTTATTTATGAAAATTATAGATGAGCTAATCAATAGTAAAATAATAGATAAGCTAATCAATTGTAGCAATCAATTAACTACAGAAAAATCTTAACTAGACAAGATGGAATAAAAGTTAAAGAAAATATCTTTTGGCAAACGTTCTCTAAAATGGTTGTTGTCTAGTTGATCCTCAAAGAGTTTTTTACTATTACTGCATCCTGAAATATTTTTGTTGTAACTTGCTTTATAATGTTATCATTTATATCATATCAATATTATGCTTAAAATTATATATTTTATAAAAAAACTTTGAATTTTATTTTTTCATTTTAACATCTTAAATTTAATTTACATTTAAAAAATATAACCACATTCCTTACACAAATGCTTGCAGAGACTTGGACGTGCATGCAAAATGGGAAGATAATAAAATAAAATACGGTGGGATAATAAAATAATAGTAGTGAGCACTGTAAGAGGGTTTCACAACGCCCGTATTGCATTGAATACTCAGACTGGCGAAACGGTCTTCCAGGATGCAATCCCCGCAGTCCCTAACGGCCATAATTTCTCGGGCGAAAATTTAGCCCAATACAACGCGGATTATTTTTATTTTTTATTTTGTACAATAACGCGGATTAATTGATAAGTAGTATGGCTAGCAGCCTTTAATATCTTGCCCTTAGAATGTTATAACTTCTTGTGCAAGCATATTAATACCCTCTAGAATGTTACAACTTCTTGTGCAAGCATATTAATACCCTCTTGTTGATCCATTACGGTATTCATGGAATAAATGTGTGACCTTTTCTCTTTAAATACGTATAAGCAAATACGCTAGATCAAATCCTTGTTTACATAACACATCTCAAATTAACACGACCTTGATGTTAAAACCTTATTTTTCATATCATTATAAGATAATATGGTTTTATCATGTTTGGAAGTATTAAGTGCTACCAACCATCCACACTATTTGTTGGATCTTTTGTAGATTGGCTTCTTATTGTTTGCCTTCTTTTGAATGTGCTACTCATTTTTAGAATGAATATTGTTCAACTCATTAATTAGATTTCATTCATGTACTAATTTTTTGGTTTAATCTTAAGAGAAAACTCGTGGACATTTGATATCCAACTTGTTTATAATTTCACCTTGTAGAATGAACGACTAGATATATTAGTGGATAACTTAGAATATGTTATTTTGATATTATCATAGTCTAAACTTATTTCTATGTATATTTTTTCTCATAAATATATAATGTTTGAATCATGGATGCTATAGGATGTTCTTCTGTATTGTCATTTCGTTGTCTTAGAAATACTATTATTTTTATATCTACAATGAAGAACTGAGAATAAAATATTTTTAATAGACTATATTTACCAAAACAAATGCTTAAACTATGGCTTGTTTAATATTTTGAAATGATTATGTAACATACTTTATGGATATAAAATTTTTATTTCTTTAGAATTGGTGTGATTGACTTAACTATTTGTATGATGTTGATGGTGAATTTATGAATTTATAGACGTTGTTGATCTAGAGAAAGAAGGAATATATATTATTTTTACTATGGAAATTATATGTCTATGATGGATTTAAATATATTGATATTAATGGTCAATCCATATTTTGAGGGTAAATATCTAAGTAAATTTTATTCTTGGATATAAACGATAACTTTTTGGGATTTAGTGATATTTGAATCTTTGTTCAAACACTAAATATAAATCTTATAAATGATATTTATACTTGAAAAAGAGCATGATATAATTTACCAAAAATATCTTAATTATGATCCCTTTATGGACCATGTGCATAATTTTTTGAAAAGTTACTCCTATATTATGTTAGAGATATTACATAATTTGGTAGCATGTGGTATATTTGTAAATGTTAGATTAGGGTGTGTACATATTTTTCCTCATGTATGTATCAAGGTGTGAGAAGTGTCCAAGTGTTATGTAATAAAGTGTGCAAGTGTCAAAGTGTGCAAAGTGTGAGGTGTGGTTTATGAGTGTAAATTATTATGTAAGTAAATTATAGGAGTTAAGTGTCAAATATGTAAATGAAGAGTCACATGATATGTTGTGAGATGTAAAGTGAAGAGTCATGAGAGTTTGTAGGAATAGGAAAGGATGCATCTCTTGGATGTTTGAGGAGAGCAATAATTGAGTATTGAAGAGTCATATTGTAAGGTTTTTTATGGAGATAAAACACCACATATTGTATAATGTTCCTTGATATATTTGTGATTCATGAATAATGTTAGTAGTTTTATATTATGAAATATTATTGTGAATATGTGAGTGGATTTTATATAATTCATATTTGATCATTTGAAAATTGAACCCTTGAAATAATTTGGCGAAATTGCTATCAATGGTATTAGATATGCACTTTGGCCATATGAAAAGTTTAAAGAATTAAGAAGAGGAGAATAAAGTATTAGAGAAAATTGTGTGTTTGGTTGATGTTGCACTGAGAAGGAGAATTTGAGGACATGATAGATGGGCTAATTACACCCTAATATTACAATTTGGACTAGAGGATAAAGTTTACTTGTTTGAGATATTAGAAAGGATGAGTTGATTGCACCTTGATATTGTTGGAAATTTGAGCATGTTGTGTTGTAATTGATGTCAAAAGGTTTGATGTCCTAATTTGATGGTAATGTAAGTGAGAATATTCTTCAAAGGGCATGTGAGGTATGAGGTAGCAAGAAGAAAGAAAAGCCTTCTCAATGATGGTATTGGAAAAATAAAAAGGTCTTTATGATTTACCTTGGTGGTAATTTTGCAAAAGAAAAATGTTAAATTGATTAACTATGGTGGCAAAAGTTTTAACCTAAGAAAATGCTCTAAGAGAAATTATAATATTTAACGATGGAGAGGAAGAAGACGTCAGATTTTTCAAAATTGAGGTAGAGCAAAGGATAAGGAGAAGGGGCTATAAATTTCTATCCTATATGGGTAGGTAGATTAAATGGTAATGTTCGCAGTGCTAGGGCATGGTATCAGATAGGGCTCATGTTCGAGATGCGATGAAGGCGGGTGATAAGGTTTTATTTGAAGTTTTTCATTTTACTCAACAAAGGTTAAGGATAAGGCATAACGAATGCCTTTAGTGTTTGTGTGGGTGGCTAGCCCATGCGATGGCCTAGTCATGGCTAGGGCATGGGCTAACAATCAGTGCAGATTCAAATCGTGATGGTAGGAAGCAGCAAAGGGATTAATTTTTGAAAATTAAATTATGCAAAGTCTAAGGTTCTAAGGTATGTGTGCTTGTCTAGGGAGATATAAGGGGTATTGTTTTTGCTTTTATTTTTAAATAAAAGGGTTATAAATGTGCTTTGACTTTTGGATAGAATATTATGTGGTGTTTTTCTAGTTCCTTGGGGTATAAAATAAAACGATGATTTAATTAACTCTTTGGAAGTGCATTAATGTCAAAAATGAGGTATAAGGTGTCAATGAAAATTTTGCTTGTGTAATTTATGATTTTTGTTGGGTTAAAAATTAATTTGCAATATTAGGTGTAATAAGGTGTAAAAGTGTTTTGAAAATTTTATTGTACCTCTTACTTTGTGAAAATAGTTTTTGTGGGATTTTTTAAGGTTTTAATGCATCTTCCTTAAGATCAAAAGAAGGGTCCTAAAACATCATTTTTAGATTTCATTAAGCACATTTTTAAGGGATTTTTCATGTCGATATTTTGAAATAGACTCTTGCTATATAACCCTTAAAGTGGCACAAGAAGGATTGGTTTTTTGTGAGACAGGTTTTAATGACATATCTTCATAAAAAAAAAAAATATGTATGGGCATATTTTTTCTTATTAAGGTGTATTATTGAGAAAGATTTTTTGGAACATAAGGTAGAGATAAAAGGGTAATTTTCTAACCATTTTTAAAGTATTTGAGTTAGGTATTGAGACCTACATTATGTATCTTTGTTGAAAGAAAGTGGAAGCAACTATTTTAGGTTTTTTGATAAAATTGTACTTCATTGTCTGAATGATTGTGTGAATATTTTTGGCATTGGTTTTGATTGATATTCAAAGTGAATGTGCAAACATTAGAAATCATATTTGTGAAAGCAAGTGTGTGCATCAGAAAGATAGGTGTCATGTGCTAGACTAGATCTACCTTCAAAAAGTAATAAATGTGAGACATGTGAAAGAAAAAGACTTCATGAATGATTAGAACATATTGAGCTACTTGTAAGTGCATATCATTCTCTATATGTTCTAGAGTTTAAACAAACTTTGAGTAAAATATATTTGTTTGAAGAAAACATTTTTGAAAAAAGATATAATATTTATTTGTGTGCAAGGTTTGGAAATATTTGAGTAGGTTATGTGAGTACCATTAAAGCAGATTTGAGCAAGTCTTTTGAGAAGTCTTGAGGGCATATTTGAGAAAGTATTTTGAGAAGTCTTGAAGGTATTTTGAGGAAGTATTTTGAGAAAGCTTGAAGGCAATTTTGAGAAAGTATTTTGAGAAGGCTTTAAGGGAATTTTGAGCAAGTATTTTGAGAAGGCTTAAGGATATATTTGAGATGGAATTGAGAGCAGGTTTGATTGCTAATTTATTCAAGCTTTGTGTTAAGTCTTGGGGTAGAATTGAGGTAGAATTAAGAGCAGATTTGTGAGAAGAGTTAGAGTATATTTATGCTAGAATTAGGAAAAATTTTGGTACATATTTATGAGCAGAGTTAGAGAATATTTGTGCGATACTTGGAATAGAGTTTGGTGCAGATTTGAGATAGATTTCAGAGTAGAATTTGGAGGTTATAAAGAAAAGAGGACAACAATCTCCAGTGGATAGAGATCCATCAACCAGTGTAGTGGAGATAGAGGTATCCTATGGAAATATATCCATAAGCCAGAGTAGTGAGTCAAAATTCTTATAGAATATCACTAGCCGAAGTAGAGGGGATAGAGTTCTTGTATGGAGAAATATCCACAAACTAGAGTAAGGGGAAAGAGTTATCCTATGGAGAGATATCCATGAACTAGCGCAAGGAAAAATAGTTATCTTATGGAGTGAGATCTATGAACCATTTTGGGAGATAGACTTATTCTAGAGAGATCTATAAACTAGTTGAGGATATAGAGTTCTCTTGGATCAAGTTCCATGAACCAGAGAAAAGAGGAAAGAGTTCTCCTATGGAGAGAGATCCAAAAACCAAAGTAAGGAGAAAGATTTATCCTATGGAGAGAGATCCACAAATCATATCATAGGGTATTGATGTATACTTTGGACAAAGATCCATAAACATTGTAATAGAAAATTTATTCCCAAGAGATTTATTGAGAAGCTTTAGAAGAAAATTTTTCTCCATGGATGTAACCCACATTGGGTTAACCATGCTAAATTTGTGTCTCTCATGTGTGTGATGATTTGTGCATTTCTTTGATTACTACTATTGATATTACCATTGATAATATTAGATAATATTGTTTGGAAAATAAAAGTAAAAGTTGGTCTTATACTATTCACTACCTCTCTTAGTATAAGCCTGTGTTCTTCAATTGATATCAGAGTGGGTTCCTTTGAAAAAGTCTAAAAAATTGAAGGAAGATATTACAGGAAAACAGATGGCATATCAAAATGGATCTTCATCAAATAAGGTACCATTGTTCAATGGGAATAATTATGCTTTTTCAAGCATAAGAATGAAGAATTACGTGATTGAACAAGGATATGAAACATGGCAATCCATTGAGGATGATTTCACACCTACATCTAATCCTCCCATAGATAAATATGGGAATATGTTACATGTGAATAATTCCAAGGCTATGAATGGAATATTAAGTGGATTACATGAAGCAGAATTTGTGAAATTTATGCATTGTAAATCAGCAAAAGAGATATGGGAAAAATATAAGTAAACATATGAGGGAGATAAAAAGTTAAATATGACAAAACTACAAAATCACAAGAAAACGTTTGAAGATTTAAATATGGAAGATGAGGAATATATTGCTATATACTTGATTTGTGTGAATGAAGTTGTAAATACCATGTGTGGACTTGGATTCAAAATTGAAGACTCCAATGTTGCATAGAAAGTATTCAGGTCACTTTCTATGAAGTATGATGGAAAGGTTTTAGTTATAGAAGAGATGAGAGATATTGAAAAATTGACTATGGATGAGTTACATGGAATTATCACAACTTATGAAATAAGAATAATAAAGGATCCCAACTCCAAAAAAGAGTTATCTTTCAAAGCATCAATGAAGAAAAAATATAAGAAACCAGAATCAAGTGGTGAGTCAAGTACTGATATAGAGTCTAACTATGGTAGAAGAAACAAGGACACAAAAAGCACAAAGGTATGAAAATAGTGAAATGTTTTAACTATGGTAATTTTGTTCACTATGCATCTAATTTTCCAAAAGATAGAAGCAGTAGCAATGAAGATAAATAGGATCATAAGAAAAAGGAATAGGAAAATCTAGGTATGAAAAGAAAAATAGGTATGGTCAAGGTAAGAATGAAAATAAGTTCTTTAAAAGGCACAATAAAATTTTCTATGTTAAAAAAGGAAGCAAGACTTCAATTGATAGTGATGGAAGAATCTCAGATAGTGAAGAAGAAGAGATCCTATTTTTGGCAATAGAAGAAGAATAAAATGATCCTATTGAAGACAAGGTTGAAGAGTATGCAGATGCTCTTGGATACCAATAAGTGGAGAATGTAACAACCCCAATTGTTACTCCTTATTCACAAAATTATTTATTTATTTATTTATTTTTACATATATAAATATTCTTCTTCATATGGCAAAAGACTTAATCATACCTTAGGATAGACATATTCCATTTGGATTGCAAATTTCAAGGAAAATAACTTCAAGAGCTATAGATACTTGATCAAAGTCTCTTTAAGTAGAAGTGATCAATTTCTATAAGACCCTCATACTCCACTTGGTATGAGTATGCTAGCCAAGTGCTAGGTTTTATCCCCATAAAAGGAAAAATCACCAAATGGTCCACCCAAACCAAGTGAATGCCTTGAATATGGAGAACCACACTAATGGTAAACCATTATAGATGAAATAACCACACAAATGGTTATTCATAAATCTTAGATCTAATCCACTCCATCTATAAGGGAATTCTAAGACAAAAATATCACTATCATGATAAGAATCCATGGAATATCCTCTTAAACATGATTACCTATATTAAAACCACTTAGAACATATTGGTACACTCTTTGTTTAGGCAACCCTCTTACTGATCATAGTGATTTTATTACAAATGGACATTATTTGTCCCATACAGGTGTTTTCCTCCACATGTAAACTTAATTATTTGGAGTAGAGTGTAGGTTCTATCTTGGTTTGTAGATCAAGATTATTTTGCCATATTGAGAGTTCCATTCCACAATATAACCTCGACTGAACCATCGTGTGAGTTTATGAGGTGAATTCAACTTCATGAGGCCCTTTTATGGTAAAATTATTTACATCATATCCTTAGGTTTGAAGCATTCCATTCAAGAATAAGTGTATAATGTTTAGATCAACATATATCTAGTTACCCCACAACGTTATATAAAGTTAAACAAATCTCAATAATTTATCAACATATTTAAGTAAGCATACATTCTTCACATGGGATTAATATTGAGCAACTCTATCTAACTATATCATTCATAATTACCCATCATATTCCAAAAGTAAATGACACAATTGCATTACATTAAATTATCAACATATTAGAAATTGAGCATACATTTCTAACATCCATACATCATTAACCTACTAAAAATTTAACATCCATTCTATCATGTTTGGTTATACTTAATTATAGTGCATGAAAATAAACATTACATCAAGCATCTAATATCTCATTAACATATATCATTTTCATTTTGGAAATAAATGCAACATCCATAAGAAATAAATAAGCAAACCATAAATTATTGACACAAAGATTTATCCTAGGAACCCTCATGGGGAATAAACCTAGCCTCCAAAATATGATCTTGCCTCATATTCATAAACTCATGATGTTAAATATTACAAGTATATAAGGGTCTCAACTAATCCCTTTTCCTCAATATACAATTCAAGGAATGTTACTATTCCTATACACATACATGATGCAATTAAGGATTTGTTTAATTCCTTTCTCTAAGTCATCATGTTAATATTGGAATATCTCCAAACTACGAAGGAAATCACCTGCTCCTTCCTAATTAAGGATGCATTCAAGGAATCTATTGATTCCTTTTTATATAACATCTTGTGCAAGTTTATGATATTCATTGGTTCCATATTTTGGAGATGACTATTTTACATTAGTGGAAATCTCATAAATTTCCTCCAGAATGAATCCCAAATTCATTCCCTTAAGTTGATAAACAATCAACTTGTACTTTATAAATTAAAGTCCCATACCCTTAATTTATGAAGTCTCGATCAATCGTTCTTCACTAATTCCTCTATATACTTGGTATAGTTTCCTTACCAAGATTGTATTCATAGCTTCCAATCTAATTGGATTGTACTACTTATAATTGGTTTTAAGGCCATTTTTTAAAACCAAAGTTTAAATTAAACTACATATCTTCATAAACCATAATTCTTGAAAATATCTAATATAATTTCATGAATAATTTGTAAGTATTTTCACTATGTAAGTGTAACCAACAATGTACATTCACCTTTAAAGGTCTCCCTAGTTTTATATTTTTATATGCCACTTTATTTCAACAAAGTTCATAAAAAGGTACCATTATATTACTTAATAAGACCCTTTGGCCTACTACTCTTTATACCTTCATGCTAAACTCTAACCCTTATATAAATATGTTATTAATTGGAGGTTCATTTTTATCACACCATGGCTTTCATAGAAACAGTCTCATAGATTATGGGGAATATTATTCCATGTTATGGCTTGGTAGTATCTCTTATAAAAACAACATGGAGATACATTTGCTAACCCAATAAAATTTCACCATAGCTAATCCCCAATGTTTCCTACGTTAGAAATGTCTTTCTTTTAAATAAAACCTCTACATATTTATCATACACAAGATGGATTCGTACCCATATTTATCCCAAGTGGTAACATTACTACGAATGCCATGTGGTATTCTATACTTGAGACTCAAGTTTGGGTCAGTTGACTTCGATTCCCTACAGGGTTTCAACTTATAATAATATTTTGAGTTTAATGCCCTTAAACTAGGTTAGATCTTCAATTACTAGTTAGTGGTTAACCACACATACTCTGTGATTACAAGTTTTGTGTTTAGCATAATAAATGAGTCATAAAGTTAATTAGAGACTGGGACATTTACAATTTTGTTAGCCAATGCTATCAGAGACACATACAATATAAATGTTTCCCATGATTCGATGATAATCATGTAGGTGACAAGGTCACTTCAGCCATCCCCTATGACAACTATGAATTAATTTTTGGGGATTCTACTTTATGCCTACTACCTTCGATGTTGGGTTCATGTTTCTTCAAAATTGATTGACTAGAGTGACAATAAGTCAGTTAGTGAAAGAACCCCTCGGTGCAGCATTCAGAGCACTTGGGTGATGTCAACTACTAGTAGCTTTCTCATTATGCAAGGTAGATTAGCTATTTCAAGGTCTTCGAGATCTATGAGCCATCTTACTATAATGTCTACTTACACAACTCAAACAAGTGGACGAAATTAAAAAGCTCCAAACAAGAGTAATACCAAATTTATATACTAGCAATGATAAATGGAATATTTTCATGGGCTTCCTGATAGAGAGTTGAGGTTCTTGATTGCGCATATTTTAAAATAGCAAATGGATAGAAATTTACTCAGACATTAATTGCAAGGTAGATAGATTATTGCTTGAAATCATAACACAATAGGGATCCTTAATGTTGATTTGATTAGACCAGCCTTCCATAGTTCTACACATCCATACCCATACTAGTCTTGGTTGAGGGATATTTACTCAGAGATCTAAATCAAGCAAACCAGTGCTTTTTTGATGATTCATAATCAGAGGTATCCCTAGTTTGAAGGAGAAAACTACAATAGTTCAACCCTATTATACTAGGATCTATCGGATGGGGCATAATTGTTCTCCCCTATTGGCTATATGAAGTAGTAGCATAGGGTAAATCAATTTAGGCATCACTATATAAGCAAGAATACAATAGAGGTCGTAGGATCATCGATAGTGATGACGGTCGCTATACCAAGTTCTTCACCCAAGGTAAATTAATGATCTTCGTATTATTTTAAATCCTTAGATACAGACAATACAACTCAATGGTTTACAAGAGTTAATTAAAACTATAACATATCGAAGAATCATAAGAGTCCCATCCTCTGAAAGAGACTAGTTATAAATGAATGCGGTAATAAATTCCTAGGTCAAAGTTTAAAATCTATTCAAATGCAAAACTTGAAAAAAAAGCAAGCATCGGACAACTAATTATATTTCTTCATTGAACATGTATTCCTTTATGAAACATAAGGAATAAGGAGAGGTCTAGCCTATTTTTCCTCCATACCTTATGTTGTGTCTTTATCTTCAAGATCCCCAATCCATTCCTTCCTTCTAACTTTCAAGCTTTATATTTATTACAACTAGGAAATCCTTTCAAACCTTCTTGTTTATGATCCATCCAAGGTGAAGAGCATACTCCCTAGGTTTTCCAAGCCTTCCTAGATAGCCATTTTCTCCCAAGATGTCCTCTTTTAATAGGGAAAATTCCTCCACTTATGGCCAAATAGTGGTCACATTATAATAATATTAAAAAGATACCTTGGGTCCCTTAAGACCTATGATGTCACTAAAGGGTCCACTAAAGATAAGGTGAATGACCTTATTTTGTTTTGTGTCCCTTTTTTATGGGGACAAATATAAAACCCATACTATTAAGGCATAGGATAGTTACAAAGTTAGAACTATTTTTGATAGGGTGAGAAATCTCCCTAATGATTTTCACCAATATAGGGAAGCCACATGGGTATTTCCCATTAGATACGATAACCCATTTATTATTTAAAAAAAAATCCTCTAGTCCTTTTAAGTCCCATGTAAGTTGGGTCCACTAAATTTTACACCTAATTTATCATATTGGTATAATTTTGCAAGAGATAATCCTCCAAATTTATCTTTCACAAAACCTCATAATTAATTTATAATTAATTATGTTCTCCAAAAGACAATTAATATTTTACTATTATTTTATTAGAATTTTTTTTAGGCCTCCTTAGGATCTATGCCCCTTTTAACAGGTATTAATTGATCCCCAAGATCAATTAATATTATTTAAATAATGTAGGAAGATGACGGGTCATGATATACACCCCCATTAGATTAAACATAATCCTCTATGTTGGGACATATACCTTACAAAAGCACATTTGTCTAGCAAATTATAGCCTTTATCCTGCTATTTTATAATCATATTCTTTTATCATCCAACATTTCAATCTCGATGGCAAGCTTCATATTCCATCCCTGAGAGTACCTGGACCTACAAAAATGCAAAATATCAATAGTACCATGTCTTTATAAATAATATAACATCCATTTTGCATATCAACAAGTATTGAAATCATCATATGTACGCAATATCATCTCAAAACTACAGTTTCAATTCATTTCAAATTGCACAAACAATTGATCTAGAGAACTATAGTATTAGAATTTGCAAAATGGTGTTACAATAATATCATGAAATTATGAATTTGTACCTTTTTTTTTGAAAAAATTGAAAAAACTTGTATTAAAACAAAGATCAATTACAAAAGGGAGTAAACACATCCCGTACCGAGAGCAAAGAAGCAAGATTACAACAAGGCGTGAAAACGCGGCATGTCGCGAAATCGCGACAACAACCCAACCGAGGCCGCGCAAGAGCAAAATGGTTATGAATTTGTACCTTACTAGGCATAAAAAGTCTTGTTAATTTTATCAAAACTTCCACCAAGGAGTATCACAGTATAATTTGGTTAACCTTTGGCATGAATTAACTTGATAAAAACTAGTCCTAACAAAGACATCATAATTTTAGAGTCTCAATTTAGGATATTCACATATATCCTAATATGTATTTTAATACCAGAGCATCCACCTAGATGTCTCCTAGTTTATATCATCATGGAGAAGTCCTATATCTTCTCCAAGAATGAACACCAATCCATTCTTCAAATTCATTTAGTGTTCTTCTATTTAAACAAGTTTGCTTTACATTCATAAGCTATTATGAGTTTCATGATAGAAGACACAATATTTCATTTTTATACCAAATATATATATATATATATATATATATATATATATATATATATATATATATATATATATCGAATGATTTTTGCTTACAATTGGCCAAAATATTTTTTGGCATGCTAATGCATATAGTTTCTAGGTTAGTGATTTTGGATATCAAGGTTGTTCTTCCTCGTATATTTCACCTATCGATTCCATAACTATATTACCAGTTTGAGAGTTTGTTGGAGAAACTGCTCAAGAAGTGGCTTGGGTTCTATTTTGACCAGTTGCTTGAGTTGTGTTTCCCTTTTCATGCTGCCCTAAAACCACTAGTTGTAGTGGAAGAAACAAACCATAGCTTATAAGTGCATCCATACAAGAATTCAATAATTTAGCTTGGTATATATCTCTTTCGTCGCATAATTGTGAATTATCTACTTGCAAGGAAATCCCTACTATATCTCTCCAGTAGCGTATTTTTGTTAATTACAATCAAAGCCTCTCTCACTCTGAGATGGTGGCTTATTTCTCATTCTCCAAATTAAACCTTTGTTGTACCCATTTGTCTACTAACTTCAACTATTGAATTTCTAACAATCGAATTTGTTTCTTTAGTGCATCCACTTTATGTTGTGCTTTCCTCATAGGTTCCTCTTCCCTTATACTAGATGGTCCAACTCCTATATCCAACCATTGGTACACACATCTTCTGTAAGGTTCTTCCTCATTTATCTTCCTAGATGAGTATTCCTCTTCTACAACTTTATAAGTTTCTCTATCTCTGCTTTCCTTGCTGGAATATTCCTCCTAGCGTTGTCATTAAGTGGTCCACCAAATATCGTAGTCAGGGATTGTGCCTGCATCATCCTCATCAGGTGTCTATGTAGCCTCATCAGGTTCTGAAGCTAGTGTTTCTATTGGTGGAGGTATCATGGCTTTTCACCCCTTCCTCGTATAAACCATGGATGGGTCCGATATCCATTGTGTAATACCAAACTATCACAATACCCGAGTATATTAAAAATACTCGTATTGCATACTGGTACATCTGATCAACCATATTGCTTGCCTCACCCAAGTGAATTGAACACTATATTCTACCCAAACTGGGCCCTCTCTCCAAGGTATCCAAATAACATCACAAAAGTGCATATTCTCCCAAATAGAGTGGAATCACTCTTTATTTCCTTCAAGCGGCTTGCGATTAGACCATTCCTTTTTTTGTTGCTATCTCAATGCATAGGGAATCTCTGGCCCCATAAATTGGTGTGCATCATAAGGTAGCCCTTGGGGTCTTGCTACCGCTATGTGCTTCCATGCACACACTTGTAGCAAAGTGCTACAATTCAATCTAATTTTCATCAATGTTCTTAAATCGAACAACTCTCTGTAGGTTTAGGCCAATAATGTTGGTGCCCATGTATATATTACTGACTCTTCCACTATATCCTGCATGATTTCCAATAAATTCCAAGGAAAACATGCACTCCTTAATTTGGGTAGAATGACTCTCGATAAGAGCTCCATTATAACTTCATGCTTATGTATCAATCTACCCTGCACATAGTGAAGTTCATACTCTATACACTCCCTATTGGTGTTCACATTTCTCCATTATGCTCTAAACACTCTTTCCATAATATGCCCCTTTTTGGCTTCATTGGTAATGGTCACTGTGTGACCTTCTACGAATATTTTGTATGTCTTCTAACATAACAGTCATTTCTCTATTGGGTAGTTGGAATGTCCCTCTATTAGGATCCCATATTTCTACTACGGTAGACAGATAACATTTGTCTACATGTATTAGCTCTAATCGATCTGCTCCCTCAAATCCTACTTCTTTTAGCCATTGCCAGTCACTTGCATCCAACCTCTCCTTGGCATTCTAAAATATTATCCTCAAATAATATCATACCCCGATGCTCTTTAATGGTTTAATTTTTGATATTTTTTTAGGATTACCACTATCGGTTCTGACATCTTCAGAAGCCATAACTCAAAGAGTATGTACCAAAAAATTGGCTAAAATAAACAAGATGATTACGAGACACACTATGGTGTCCGTTCCTAAAACTATCAGTACTAATAGGATAAACCCTAATATGATCAACATGATATTTACCACCATGAATAGTAATTAGGTTATTTTTGTATCTGAAACTGAGATAAGTTCTACACTATTTACTCCATTCTACGATGTTGTAGTTTTACTTCAATTTATTCACTGGATAGTATTTTGAGGTCCATTTATTTCTATAGACTCATAGATTCATAAAATTGAGTTATTGGGTTCTCCTCCAATTTCCAAGGGAGTAATATTATTTTCAATGTGCATAGAACACATCATCATAACCCATGTGTCCTTTCCTTAGTTTGCATCACATCCTATAATCAACCCTTTGATGACTCCACTGGATGATTTCGTACCTTATTTCTCTATTGGTAAAACACATCTACCACACTATACTAATGTTGTAAAGTGTACCACTATTGACCTTATTGTCATATGGTGGAATTGCAATTAATTTTGTATTATCTTACTTCTAACTTTTGTGTTTGGTTTACACCAGTTTCATATACGTGGTTTTTCTATGTTCCAACAACCGTTTCAAAACCACACTCTAATTTTCTTATAATTTTTAATACCACATTCATGACATATTGTTTAGTTCTTGATTTAAATAGCTTATCACTCATTATTTCTTTCAACCACTACCTAGGTGTCTGGGTGCATACTTTTCTTAGGATTCGAGCTACTTTGGGATGTTGGTGAAGCTCCATGTGGCAATGATTCTTGGTATTCCAGAGCATACTTGGTGGAGTTCCCTAATTCTCATGTTAGAGATGAGTTTGGTGAGATTTGGGATATTTCCATACTTAGACATGAAGTTTCACCCTCCTTGCTCTCCTCCAACATATCAGAGTTTCAGGTTCTGGTGTTGTTGTCAGGTGACTTATTCTGCCATTGCACCATAATCTCTAGTTGTAAAATTCCATAGTGTATTGTAACATTGATCAAAAATAAAGAAAACATTGTTTTGTTTGAATTTCCACTAGTTAGTTTTCGACTAACTTAAATGGTTGAATTTATGTTTGCATATCCTAATATTTCACTTCAATTCATGACTATAATCATTTAAGTCGTCCAAATTGGTTTGACAATTATAATTCAAGTGAACCCTTAATAAATATGAACCTTGACTCATACACAAGTAAGTATTAGAGATATAGATATCAAGTAATTTCCAAAAATAGTCTAAGCTGCACCGCTTAAATTCCATGCAGGAGGGTTCACTTAGCTCTTCCACTTTTGAATGACTTTGGATCTACTTGTGAGGGATAGAAACTCAGACATCATCATCCCAAGAACTTACCAAGTGTGCATTTTAGAGTTGTGAAATTTTCTTTCAAGTTTAGTTTCATGCCCCAAGTCTTTGCTAACCTAGACTTTAACTAGAGCTTATCAGTTATCTTGGGATCTGATACCAATTGTAACAACCCCAATTGTCACTCCTTGTTCATATAATTATTTATTTATTTATTTATTTTATATATAAATATTCTCTTTCATATGGAAAAAGACCTAATCATACCTTAGGACAGACATATTCCATTTGGATTGTAACTTTAAATGCAAATAGCTTCAAGAGCTATAGAGACTTGATCCGAGCCTATTTAAGTAGAAGTGATCAATTTCTACAAAACCCTCATACCCCACTTGGTATGAGTGTGCTGGCCAAGCACTAGGTTTTATCTGCATAAAAAGATAAATCACCAAATGGTCCACCCAAACCAGGTGAATGTCTTGAATATGGAGAACCACACCAATGGTAAACCATCATAGATGAAATAACCACACAAATGGTTATTCATAAATCTTAGTTTTGGTCCACTCTATATAGAAGGGAGTTCTCAGACAACAATATCACTATCGTGATAAGAATCCATGGAATTTCCTCTTAAACATGATTACCTATATTAAAATTACTTATAACATATTGGTACACTCTTTGTTTAGGCAACCCTCTTGTGCAAGTTTATGATATTTATTGGTTCCATATTTTGGATATGACTATTTTACATTAGTGAAAATATAAAAAATTTCCTCCATAATGAATCCCAAATTCATTCCCTTAAGTTTATAAACAATCAACTCTTACTTCATAAATTAAAGTCCCATACCCTTAATTTATGAAGTATCCATCAACCATTCTTCACTAATTCCTCTATATACTTGGTATAATTTCCTTACCAAGATTGTATTCATAGCTTCCAATCTAATTGGATTGTACTACTTCTAATTGGTTTTAAGGTCCTTTGTTTTGAACCAAAGTTCAAATTAACCTACCTCTCTTCATAAACCATAATTCTTGAAAATATCTAATATAATTTCATGAATAATTTGTAAGTCTTTTCACTATGTAAGTGTAACCAATGATCTACATTCCCCTTTAAAGCTCTCCCTAGTTCTATCTTTTGATATGCCACTTTTTTTCAACAAAGTTCATAAAAAGGTACCATTATATTACTTAATAAGACCCATTGGCCTATTACTCTTTATACCTTCATGCTAAACTCTAACCCTTAAAATATGTTCTTAATCAGAGGTTCCTTTTTATCACACCATTGCTTTCACAAAAAACGGTCTCATATATTATGGGGAATATTATTCCATGTTATGGCCTGGTGGTATCTCTTATAAAAACAATATGGAGATACATTTTCTAACCCAATGAAATTTCACCATGTCTAATCCCCAATGTTTCCTATGCTAGGAATGTCTTTCCTTTAACTAAACCCTCTAGATCTTTATCATACACAATATGGATTCGTACCCATCCTTATGCCGAGTGGTAACATTACTACGAATGCCATGTGGAATTCTATACTTTAGACTCAATGTTGGGTCGATTGACTTCGATCCCCTACAAGGTTTCATCTTATAATAATATTATGAGTTTAATGCCCTTAAACTGGGTTAGATCTTCAACTATTGGTCAGAGGTTAACCACACGTACTCTATGATTACAAGTGATGTGTTTGGCATAATAAATGAGTCATAATGTTAATTAGATATTGGTACCTTTACCCTTTTGTTGGCCAATGTTATCCGAGACACATACAAGTTGAATGCCACCCTTTATTTAGTGATAATCGTGTAGGTGACAAGGTCACTTCAGCCATCCCTTGCGACAACTATGAAGCAAGGTTTGGGGATTCTACTTTACGCCTACTACCTTCGAGTTTGGGTTCATATATCTAAAAAATTGATTAACTATGGGGACAATAACTCAGTTAATAGAAGAACCCTTTGGCGCAGCGTTCAGATCACTTGCGTAGTGTCAACTAGTAGTATATTTCTCGTTATGCAAGGTAGTTTAGCTATTTCAAGGTCTTCGAGAGCAATGAGTCATCTTACTATAATATCTACTTACATAGCTCAGATAGGTGGAAGACATTAAAAAGCTCCAAACAAGAGTAATACCAAAGTTATATACTAGTAATGATAAATGAAATGTTTTCATGGGCTTCCCGATAGAGAGTTGAGGCTCTCGACTGCGCAGATTTTAAAATAGCAAATGGATAGAAGTTTACTCAAACATTAATCATAAGGTAGATATATTATTGCTTGAAATTATAACATAGTAGGGATACTTAATGCTGATTTGATTAGACCGGCCTTTCGTAGTTCTAAACATCCATACCCATACTAGTCTTGGTTGAGGGATTTACTCAGAGCTCTAAATCAAGCAAACCAGTGATCGTTTGATGATTCATAATCAGAGGCATCCCTGGTCCGAAGGAGCGAACTGCAATAGTTTAGCCCTAATATACTAGAAGTAGTAGCATAGGGTAAAGCAATTTAGGTATCACTACCTAAGCAGGCATACGATGGAGATCGCAAGGTCACCGTCGATGATGACGGTCGCTATACAGGGGTCTTCGGGGGAGATAAATTAATGATCATTGTATTATTTTAAATCCTTATATATGGATGATACAACTCAATGGTTTACAAGAGTTAATTAAAACTATAACATATAGAGGAATCATAAGAGTCCCATCCTCCGAAAGAGACTAGTTATAAATGAACAAGGTAATAAATTCCCAGGTCAAAGTTTAAATTCTATTCAAATCCGAAACTAAAAAAAAAAAGCAAGCATCCGATGATTAATTATATTTCTTCATTAAACATATATTTATTTATTAAACATAAGAAATAAGGAGAGGTCTAACCTATTTTTCCGTCAAACCTTCTGTTGTGTCTCTATCTTCAACCTCCCCCAAACCTTTTGTTGTGTCTCTATCTTCAACCTCCCCAATCCATTCTTTCTTTTTAACCTTAAAGATTGATCTTTACTACAACTAGGAAATCCTTTCAAACATTCTAGTTTCTTATCCACCCAAGGTGGAGAGCATACTCCCTAGGTTTTCCAAGACCTTCTAGATAGTCATTTCCTCCCAAGGTCTCCTCTATTTATAGGGGAAATTCCTCCACTTATGGCCAAATAGTGGTCATATTATAATAATATTAAAAATATACCTTGGATCCCTTAAGACCTATGATGTCACTAAAGGGTCCACTAAATATAAGGTGAATGACCTTATTTTGTTTTGTGTCATTTTTTTATGGGGAAAAATACAAAACCCATACTATTAAGGCATAGGATAGTTACAAAGTTAGAACTATTTTTGATAGGGTGAGAAATCTCCCTCATGATTTTCACCAATATAGGGAAGCCACATGGGTATTTCCCATTAGATAGGGTAACCCATTTATTATTTTAAAAATCCTCTAGTCCTTTTAAGTCCCATCTAAGTTGGGTCCACTAAATTTACACCTAATTTATCATATTGGTATAATTTTGCAAGAGGTAATCCTCCAAATTTATCTTTCACAAAACCTCATAATTAATTTATAATTAATTATCTTCTCCAAAAGATAATTAATATTTTCCTATTATTTTATTAGAAATTTTTGTAGGCCTCCTTAGGATCTATGCCCCTTTTAACATGTATTAATTGATTACACCTAATTTATCATATTGGTATAATTTTGCAAGAGGTAATCCTCCAAATTTATCTTTCACAAAACCTCATAATTAATTTATAATTAATTATCTTCTCCAAAAGATAATTAATATTTTCCTATTATTTTATTAGAAATTTTGGTAGGCCTCCTTAGGATCTATGCCCCTTTTAACATGTATTTAAATAATATTAATTGATCCCCAAGATCAATTAATATTCTTTAAATAAGGTAGGAGGGAGATGGGTCATGCCAGAGAAATATTCATAAAATGAAGAAGAAGACACAGTAGATCTAGAGGCAGAACTTATTGTTGCTCTTAAATAATTGAAAAAGGTTAAGAAACATAATTCAAGACTAAATACTCAAGTTCAAGAATGTGAGAAAGAAAAATAAAAGCTTCTACAATATCTGACAAACTCAAAAGCTAAGGCAAGGAAAATTAAAGAGGTCATGAGTGAAAACTTAGAGGTAAAAGAGTTAGAATGTAAAATATTATAACATGAGGTAGTTTCACTAAGGATGGAAGTGAAATATTCTAAGGACAAGCTACATAGGTTTGGGAAAATTTTAAAAACTTTGAATAAGATTATCAATGCGCAAATATCTTCATCTATCTAAACAAGACTTGGTTTTGAATAAGAACAAGGGAAACAATAAGAAGGATCAAGCTCAAGCTCAAAAGAAGAGGAAGTTTCAAAGGAAGAGAGTGAAGAAGAAATTGAGACTTATGAGAATAATCTCAAGAATAGAAGTTTCACTAAGAAAGGAAACAATGCACAAACAAGAAACATGGATCATCATAGAGAAGGCAAAGAAAGGACTAAGAGACAAAAAGGTTCAAGACAAGATTTATTCAAAGGACGTCGTTTTTCATGTAATTTATTTTGTCACAAGGCTATGCATTGCAGGACTCATGGAAAGGAGTATGGCCTCAGTAGAAGGAATGTCAAATATTTCAAATATGGATATTCCTTCCAAGGGTATTGCTACTTTTGTAATCAATTTGGTCATAAAGCAATCCACTGCAGGGTTCATAATAGAAATGAGTATGGCTTCACCAGGAGGAACTTCAAGATATTTACACCTTCCAAGAAATACAACATTAAGTGTTACAAGTGGAATAATCTAGTGCATAAGGCCAATGTAGAATAGAGTTTCCTGTAATGTCCCACCCTGGTTTTGATATTTTTACCTTGCATTTTTTTTTGAGGTTTTATGATTTTTTTGTGATTTTTGAATGTTCAAAAAATTATGAACAACAATATTCAAAATGTTATAACGTTAAAACTACCAATCCAAATACTTTTAAAATTTAAACATAGATAAAAAATATATATAGCTACAAACCCAGTGAAGGAAATGGTAAAATAAACAAGTACCCAAAATTTATTAAAATTTGGAAAACATAGTTTAGACTCAGTCCACCAACACATAAAACTTGATTTATTAATAATATCTTAAAATACAATTATTTCTCCAGCAAGCAAATAGCCTCAATGCCTTCCAAAAACCTAAGGCACCAAGGACGAGAGCAAAAAATGATCAATAAATGGGGCGATTCCATTGCACAAATTCCCATGTTGCCCTCTATGGTAAGACCAGGTACAACAGGTGTACAACCAACAACCAAAGTGTCCCAAAACTACCTCCAAACACTCCAAATCCAATCCAAATGCAATCATTAGGCTAAAATAAATATGGCATCCAAGTTTACTCTAAAACCCTATAAAAAAAACTCCAAAAAAATGCACTGAATGAAGGACGAATGGTAGATACCTATTGGAATGGCAAGCACAAATGAAGAACACCCAAAAGATATTGAAATCCTTCCAAAAAATACTAAAGACTATCAACAATTGAAGCTCAATACACTCCCTAAAGTAGGAGTGTCAAATATCAACCTGATGAGGTCTTCCACTCCTAAAGTTGATTTTCCTGATGGAGGTTTTCATCCCAAAAAAGTTGTAGAAACCCTTCAATCCAGTTGTAAGTCTTCTCTCCACAATACCAAGCAATATCAAATACCAACATGAGAAAATGAAAAGAGAAAATGTTCTTTTATTTGCCTTCTCAATAGGTTCGACCCATTTTGGGTTTGCATAGAGATTTTAAAACAATTAAAATATTTTATTTTCTCACCATGAGGGTGGTATCCACTTATTAAGTCATTTTTTTATTTTTGGTTTTTTCTCCTAAGTGACAAGAACACCTTCTATCCCATTTTCAACATAACATAAAGTTAACTATATAAAAATAAAATAATTAATTTAAATTTATATAATTAACCATTACACATTAAAATTTTAGACCTCATCTGCCAATTCTGCCAACTGATCATAGATTTGGACACCCTTTTGGAAGATGAATCTTCTCATACCCTCTGTATCGCCAGAAACCATAAAAATAGACTTACTAAAAATAGTAAGTCCACTCTACCATGCTCAAAACACCTCTAAAAACTAGAAATTGAAAACACATAGCATCTCGATGAAGACCAAACAACCCCCAATGGGACCCCATACATTTGTCCTAGCCTACAGGAACCCATGAGTATGATAGCCCTCTAAACGATCACTAACTGATTAGTAATGGGACATTATAGTCCTTCCTCCCTAAAATTGCTTGTCCTCAAGCAATTGGAGTGGTGGATGCTATAAAATGTGTTCGCTCTCCCAAATAGAATCCTCAACCAGCAAATCCTTCCACTTAATAAAATACTATTTGATCACCTGTTTCCTGAGAGTACGCTCTCTACTATTTATGATAGCTTCTGGAATGAGTATCAACTTACCCTCATCATCCAAGGGTGGCAAAACTGAAGAAGGCACCATGTTATGACCCAATATGCCTTCTTAAAGTGTGATACATGGAACACATTATGAACTCTACTACCTATCAGTAATTTCAACTCATAATCCATTTCCTCAACTCTCATGGATATCCTAAACGAGCCATAGAACCATGGCAGCTTAAGCTTATCTACTCCACTCTTTTTGAGATTAGACTATCGGTAAGGCTGCAACCTCAAGTAAACCATGTCACCTACCTCAAAATTATGCTCTATATGCTGTTGATAAACATATAACTTTTGATGATTCTATACCTATTGCAAGTTTTGTTTTAGTGACTTCATTATATCTTGATTGTCTTGCAATAAATCCTTCACCTTGGGCACTCTACAATCACCTAGAAGAAAATCCACAAATTTTGGAGCCTAATACCTATAAAGAGCCATGAAAGGTGACATATTAATAGACATATGATAAGTGGTATTGTAACAATACTCACCAAGGTGCAACCACTTTATCCATATGTTTTGCTACCCTATAGTGTAATTCCTCAAATAACCCTCCACCCATTTATTCATTATTTTAGTTTGACCATATGTATGTTGGTGGTAACTGGTGCTAGAATTGAGTTATGTCCTACTCAATCGAAAGAGCTCCTGCCAAAAATTACTCATGAACCTATTGTCCCTGCAGATCACAATATTTTTTGGAAGCCAATGTAATATGAATATCTCTTTGAAAACAAAATTAGCAACCTGTGTTGTAGTATATATGGATGCAATGGTAGAAAAATGAGCAAATTTTATCAACCTGTCAACCACAACATAAATGCAGTCCTTCCCCTACATATTAGGTAGTCCTATGATATATTCCATGGATAAACTCTCCCATTTTTTACTAGGAATCGGTAGGGGCTGCAATAGATCAACTGGATAGGTATGCTCATCCTTATTCTATTGGCAAGTGAAAAACTCTCAAACATACTTTCCATGATAATCACTCTCTCACATGTTTGTATGTCTTATAATACCCCTCATGACCAGCCATAGGAGAATCATGGAAAGTCCTCAAAATAGTCGCTTTCAACTGAGAATTAGGTACCAAAAATATCTTGATTTTGTAAATGATCAAGCCATTAGTCACTATATATCTATCATCTTATTTGGTACCATAAATTATGTTGGAAGCCCATTCATCCTTTGCATAATCTATCATAATTTTTTCCTTCCAATCTGTTGTAATCTCCCTAAAAGCACACAAATGAGGGTGCATGGACAAAGCATCAACAACTATGTTCTTTTTTCTTTGACATAGACAATGTCAAAGTCATACACCTGTAACTTACTTACCCATTTTTGTTGTCTTTCATTCAAGTCCTCCTGATTAAGAAAGTACTTCAAACTGTTATTATCAGTTATGAAAATAAATTTACCACCCACCAGGTAAGGTCCAAATATGGCCAATGCATGAATTATGGCCAATGTGTCCTTATCAAATATAGAATAGGCCCTCTCTGCACCCCTAATTTTCCTACTATCAAAGGTGATTGAGTGCTTATCCTACATCAACACTACTCCAATACCCTCCCCTAAGGCATCACACTCCAACTCAAATGGCATAGAAAAGTCTAGAATTGCAAGAACTAGATATGAGCACATTACCTTTTTAAAATTATCAAAACACACCTATGTTGAATATGTCCATATGAAGGCTCCCTTATTTGTCAAGTCTGTAAGAGGTGCAGTAAGCTATGAAAAATACTTTATGAATCTCCTATAGAAACCACACAACCCAAACAATCCCTTAAGCTAAGTGAGATTGGTTGGGGGTGGTCAATCCACCATTGCTTTGATATTATTTGGATTCATTCTAACTGCTTATGCACTAAGGATATGACCTAAATAGAGCAACTAAGTCAGCCAAAAATCCCATTTAGAATCCTTGGCATACAATGATTCCTACTCTAGGATTCTTAGCACCTCATCCAAGTGTCGCATATGCTCCTCCTAAGTTTTTTTTTATATGAAGATATCATCAAAGAAAATCAACACATACTTACGAAGCTGCCCACTAAAAATCTTGTTCATACATGTTTAGAATGTGGTTGGAGCATTAGTCAAGCTGAAAGGCATGCAAAAAAACTCAAAGTTTCCAAAGTGACACCTGAAGGCAATATTCTAAATGTCACTCTCCATCATATTGATTTGATGGTAACCTAACTTGAGATCAATCTTAGAAATATAACAATACCCATGTAACTCATCAATTAGCTCATCGATCCTCGAAATGGGATAGTTATTCTTTATTGTATTTGTATTTAGTACCATGTAATCGATGTGCATGCACATTATCCCATCATTATTCTTGACTAAGACCACTAAAGATGCAAAGGGACTCTTACTAGGCCTGATGTGTCCCATGTCAAGCAATTCTTTTATTTCCTTTTCAATCTCATATTTATGCCCTTTTGGGTGTCCATAAGGAGTGGTGATTATAGTTTTTGCCCCCTCTTCTAGCTCAACAACATGTTCTATTCCCCTTCCATGGGGTCTCCTAGGAGGTATACTAGCGAAAATTTTTTTGTGTTTGTCCAAAAGTACTTGAATATCAGGGTGATAGTTATTCCTCCCCTGCTCACCAACTGTATGCATCATAATACATTCTTCTGCCCAATATATCTAATCATGCCTAAATAATTTTTCCATGCTCTTGAGATATACTACTCTCATCCTCCATATGAAATGCCTCTAAGGACTATCTTCTTCCCTCTTGATTCGAACTTCATATCCATACTATGCAAGTTCATGGTGAACTTGCCAAGGGTACATATCCAATGCATACCAAGGACCACGTTTGTGTATCCAATATCTACAACATAAAAGTCATTTTGGAGGTCATATTCACCCATCTAAATGTGAATATTGGGAATATTCTATGTCCAAGTAAGAGTGAATCCATATGCCATCATCACCGTGAACCCATTGAAAGGTTTTGTTTGCAAGCCCCGCTTGGCTATAAGCCCTTCATCTATAAAATTATGTGTAGCACCTGTATCAATGAGTGTAGTAATCTGATATCCACTTAACACTCCTCACACCTTAAATGAACCAGTATTCTAGAAATTACAAATTTGTGCCACAACTCCCTCTTTTTCATGTGTAGCCTCAATATCTCTATCATTATCTGAGCCACTACAAAATAATCCTATTGGTTTGTTTTTGTTAGTTTTACAATGGCACTAAGAGGGGGGGGGGTGAATCAGTGTAGTTCTTTGAACTTAAATTCACAACTCTTAAAATTGAAATAATGAAACCTTAAAACCAGATAAAGCAAGTATCACAAGAGAACATCACACAACACAAGATTTAACGAGGTTCACCAATTTGGCTACTCCTCAAGAATGACTACTTGGACTACCATCCAAATCTAGCCTTTGTAAAGCACCAACTTTATAATCAATTTACCAGCACCCACTGAAAGGAGCACCAACCCCTTATTTATCTACACCAAAAAAAATGAGCACCAACCCTTGATTTACCAGCACCTACTAGAAGGAGCACCAACCCCTGATGCCAAGCTACAATCTAGACTTCAATTTTGAATCTAGAAGTTTAACAAAAAAATACCTTCACTTTTACAAGACGCTGACTGGTCTATTGCTTACCCAATATCTCTCACTATTTATGGAACAGACACATCTTTTGTGATCTACAGCCACACTTCCCATTCTTTGAGTCACTTATCTACTCACCCTCTGTGCATTGTCTTTGTACACTCTGTGCCCTTATAGCTGCACTTTGCGTTTGTCTTCACCCTTTGCACTCTCTGCGCCTTCTGATTTCTCTACGCAATCACAGTTGCACTTGGTCGAGCTTCAACCTTTTTCGCTCTCTGTGCACTTTGCTCTCTCTACGCACTCACAGAAGCACTTAGGACAATTCGACATGACTCTTCGCTCACTTTACGCACTTCACCATCATCTCGCTGCTTTTGCACTTTCTGCGCTCTTACGGCCGCATTTCACACTTCGACACGCATTCGACAACTTATTCAACACACAACAATTCTCCAAACAACCCTCCTTTTATAACAATATTTTCATGATGAAAACCCTAATATTAGTTGGCTTGCATAACAAATGTAAACCCTAATATTAGTCGACTTTCATAACAACTGTAAACCCTAATCTTAGTCTATTGTCATCGGTCTTAGTCGGCTTCAAATAATGAAGATATTCGGTAATTCCACCACTCGAAGATTTCATTCGATAATAGTCCCTGTAGCCGCCGCACTAACTTTTGTTCACTCTTCATATTTTAGCTGCATGAATTCACTCTGTATCTGCCCTGTAAATGCCGTAGAGATGTCGGTCTACTGTCATACTTCTCATTTTAGTTGGGTTCTTCTTCTTGTCTTGCGCACATACGACTTGTCGTGAAATCGTGACATTTTTGCCTCTGTAGCTTCTTTTGTTGTTGTTGCCATGAAAATACAACATGTCGCGATATCGCGACACTTTCGCCTCCGTACGCTTTCTTTATTCTTTTGTCGCAATATCGTGATACTTCTGCCTCCGTAGACTTCCTCTTTTCTTTTGTCGCGATATCATGATATTTTTTCCTCCGTAGACTTCGTCTTTGCTTTTGTCATGATATCACGACACTTCTACTTTCGTAGACTTCAACTTTGTTTTTGTCGTGATATCGCAACATTTTTGCCTCCGTAGACTTTGTCTTTGCTTTTGTCGCAAAATCGCGACACTTCTGCTTTCGTACTTAGCTTCTTTGCTTTTGTCGCAAAATCGTGACACTTCTGCCTTCGAAGTCTTCTTCTCTACTTTTGTCACGAAATCACGACACTTCTACTTTCATACTTTACTTTTTCTTTTGTCACGAAATCATGAAAATTCTGCTTCTAAAGTCTTGCTTTCTGCTTTTGTCACGAAATCGTGATAGTTCTACTTTCGTACGCTTCCTCTCTTTCTTTTGTCGCAAAAATGTGACATGTCGTGATATCACGACATTTTTCAAACTTACTTTCTCTCTCCTATTTTAGTCGCAAAAATGCGACATGTCGCAAAATCGTGACACTTTTCCAACTTACTTTCTCTCTCCTATTTTAGTCGCGAAAATGCGACATGTCACGAAATCGCGACACTTTTCCAACTTACTTTCTCTCTCCTATTTTAGTTGCGAAAATGTGACATGTCACGAAATCGTGACACTTTTCCAACTTACTTTCTCTCTCCTATTTTAGTCGCGAAAATGCGACATGTCGCGAAATCGTGACACTTTTCCAACTTACTTTCTCTCTCCTATTTTAGTCACGAAAATGCGACATGTCACAAAATCGCAACACTTTTCCAACTTACTTTCTCTCTCCTGTTTTAGTCACGAAAATGCGACATGTCGCGAAATCGTGACACTTTTCCAACTTACTTTCTCTCTCCTATTTTAGTCATGAAAATACGACATGTCACGAAATTGTGACACTTTTCTTACTTGTTCTCTTTCTTCAAACTTGTCATGAAATCGTGACATTTTTTCCTGCTTTCTCTTTCTCTTCCAACATGTCGCGAAATCACGACAGTTTTTCCACTTGCCTTTTTCTCTTCCAACATGTCGTAAAATCACGACATTTTTTCCACTTGCCTTTTTCTCTTCCAACATGTCATGAAATCGCGACAGTTTTTCTTGCCTGTTGTATATGTCACGATATCGCGACACGTTTCTTACTTGTCTTTTTTTATTTGATCTTTTGCATATGGGCCACTTCGGTCTTCTTGGAAAATCACTGTACATACTCTGAATAACCTCTGAACTCCTGTCCACTGCATCAATCGATCTATCTGACTGTGTTGACAACAATGACAATACTTTTGCTGCACCTTGCTCAACATTTTTCTCTGTATCTAAATATGTAGTTGAAAAATACTCAATCTATTTATCTTTAGCTTTCACTGCATACTTGTGAGATGGATTCCATGGCTCCCTGCACTGAAAACATAATTTCTTCTTCCTTATCTCATTCCAACTCTCGTTGTCCACTTTTCTAGGAGAATATTTAGGTGGGTTAGAATTCTTATAAAATTATCTCTTATCCTTATCCTTCTTATGCCTGAAACCCTTATATGAAAATTTACTCCTGTAAGTGGATGAATCCATATCCCTAGCCTTGTGAATGGCTTCCTGCAAGCTGGTAGGATTAAGGGCTTTGATTCAACCCTTCAATGGATCAAACAAGCCATAAATGAACAACACTATGAGCATCCTATTAGAAATATCTATAACCAAAACTAAGAGCCTCTAAAAATCAGCAACATAGATCTCTACTGAACCCCACTACTTGAGTTGTACCAACTCCTTAAAATGGAGCTCTGGATCCTTCCTGTCAAATATTTAAATCAATCTCTATGTGAAGTATGTATAGGAGGAAATATGACCATGTCCAAGGGTGATCATACCATGATACCACCACTTGTGCTAGACCATCTATATGTAATGCTAAATATTTGATTGCTTCTATCTTAGGCATCGAGTTCAATTGAAAGTATTTGTCCAATTTTTGGACCCATGCTCTAGCAATACTCTTCCTTGATCCATCAAAGTATGGTATAGAGAGTTTGCTAACCCTCTTCTAAAGCTTGTTATTATGATGCCTTCTCCTTTGTGGCCTATTACTAGCTCTCCAATCTGTATACTCTCGAAAGGATAAGTTTACTTTAAATTTAGGACTAGAATTTTCCCAATCCCATAGAATCTACTCCTAGAAGTCATTTTGAGTAGGCTCCTCTTCAGGCTGCACCTCAACTCTGGGTGAACAGGTAGGAATCAAATATCTAATGCTCACTTCCCTAGCTCTATAATTCTTATCTACAACCCCTTATTTCATTGAACCCTCTTTTTTTCCATTATTTCTATTGTTTCCATCCTCACCTTCTCGCTACCTATTATTATTTTTATTTTTTGTTGTTGTTGTTTACATTGTTACAAACCATTTTTTGGGCCACTAGTGAAACTAATTGAGCCATACTCTATTGAAGGTCATGTTTCCCCCTCTATAATTCTATTATAGTCCCTCTATATGTAGGTCCTTTATTCTCTCTATCCCTTTCTCTATCTCTATCTCTATCACCTATGTTTTCTTCCTCTCTCTCTATTTTTGAAAATGTATCAAATGGTCATGTATATTGGGATTAGTCTTATTTCTCCATGAGTAATACTGATGGCCACTTGGCTGCATTCAAACCCTTTAGGATGGTAGTAAAATGTTGTGCTTTGATACCACTATAATATTCCACCCTGGTTTTGATATTTCTACCTTGCAATTTTTTCTTGTTTTTTAGGGTTTATGATTTTTGTGTTTTTTGAATGTTCATAAAATTACGAATAGCAAAATTCAAAATACTATAAATTTAAAACTATCAATCCAAATGCTTTTAAAATTGAAACATGGATAGTAGACATATATATCTACAAATTCAATTAAGGAAATGGTAAAATAATCAAGTACCCAAAAGTTATTAAAATATGGAAAATGTAGTTCAGACTTAGTCCAACAACACAGAAAACTTGATTTATTAATAATATCTTCAAATACAATTATTTCTCCAGCAATAAAATAGCCTCAATGTCTTCCAAAACCCTAGGTTCCAAGGATGAGAGCAAAAAATTATCAAAAAATGGGGTGATTCCTCTACCAAAATTCCCATGCTCCCTCTATGGTAGGTCCAGGTATAGCAAGTGTATGGCTAGCAACCAAAGTATCACAAAACTGCCTCTAAACACTCCAAATCTAATCCAAAAGCAATCACTAGGATGAAATAAATATGGAATCCAAATTTAATTTGAAACCCTATCAAAAAATTCTAAAAAAGTGCATTAAATGAAGGCCAAATGGTACGACCCTGCTATAATGGCAAGCACAAATAAAGAACACCCAAAATATACTGAAACCCTTCCGAAATAACACTAAATATTATCAATAATTGAATCTCAATACACTCCCTGAATTACGAGTACCAAATATCAACCTGAGGAGGTCTTCCACTCCTGAAGATGATGTTCTTTATGGAGATTTTCTTCCCCAATAAGATGTAGAAACCCTACAATCCAGCTACAAGGCTTCTCTCCATAATACCAAGCAATATCAAATCCCAGCATGAGAAAATGAGAGGAGAAAATATTCTTTTTGCCTTCTCAATAGGGTCGACCCATTTTGGGTTTGCATACAGATTTGAAAAGAATTAAAATATTTTATTTTCTCACCATGAGGGTGGCATCCACTTATTAAGTCACTTTTTTATATTTGTTTTTTTTCTCCTAAGTGACAATAACACCTTCTTATATTCCCTTTTCAACATAACATAAAGTTAACTATATAAAAATTAAAAAATTAATTTAAATTTATATAATTAAAAATAACACATTAAAATTTTAGACCTCATTCGTAAATTTTGCCAACTAATCATAGATTTGGACACCCATTTGGAAGATGAATCTCATCATACCCTCTATATTGCCAGAAACCCTAAAAATTGACTTACTAAAAATAGTAAGTCCACTCTTCCATGCTCAAAACACCTCCAAAAATTGGCAACTGAAAATACACAACATCCTAATGAAGACCAAATAACCCCCAATGGACCCCCACACATCTATCCTAGCGTACGGGAACCCATGAGAAGGCTAGCCCTTTGAATTATCATTGACTGATTAGGAAGGGGACATTACATTTCCAGAGCTTCTAGAGACAAGCAAGAATAGGGACACTCAAAAGGATCAAAAGGGTATGTTGAGAAAGAAATTTAATAAAGAAAAAGAGTAATGTATGTTGGGAGTAGAAATACTCCCACCCCAAAATTAATCACCTCAAGGAGAGGATGTGGGTATGGGGTTGAGCTAAGAGTCTTATCTTTAGCCCCAAAGGAGTCCCTTTGCCATTGATGTCAAAGGGGGAGATATTTGAGTAAGGGAGAGAGCATTCAGTCAAGGGGAGTAGTTTCTTAGGGGGAGCAAATTTGGAATCAAATGGTTTGGAAAAAGGAATTTTTAGAAAAGGGTTACCATCAATGACAAAGGGGGAGATTGTTGGAAATTTGAGCATGTTGTGTTGTCATTGATGTCAAAAGGTTTGATGTCCTAAGTTTATGGCAATGTATGTAAGAATATTCTTCAAAGGGAACATGAGGCATGAGGTAGCAAGAAGAAAGAAAAGACTTCTCCATGATGGTATTGGAAAATTAAAAAGGTCTATATGATTTACCTTGGTGGTAATTTTACAAAGGAAAAAGTTTAAATTGATGAACTATGGTGGCAAAATTTTAACCTAAGAAAAGGTCCTAAGAGAAATTAAAGTATTTAGATCCCTTGTATTTAAATTATTATAATTAAAATATAATATTTTATTGGCGCCAAAGGTTTGCAATTCGAGCGTCGATGTCAAATTCAATGCCAACTATGGCATATAAATATTGCATGTTAAGGTGGTTAAGATTTAGTTCAAAATTGAGAAATTTGTGCACCCAACAGATCATTTTTTGTTTCATGGTGGAGAGGAAGAAGACGTTAGTTTTTTAAAAATAAAGGTAGAGTAAAGTACAAGGAGTGGGGCTCTAAATTTCTATCCCATCTAGGTAGGTAGCCCAGATGGAAGTGTTTGTAGTGCTAGGGCATGGCAGTAGATAGGTATCATATTCGATACATGGCAGAGGCAAGTGACAAGGTTTTATTTGAATTTTTTCATTTTTGCATGGTGGATGTTAAGGATAGGGTATAGTGCATACCTTTAGTGTTCGTGTGGGTGTCTAGCCCACATGGTGGCCTAATCGTGGCTAGGGTGTAGGGCATCAAGCAGCGTAGGTTTAAATCATGGCGATAGGTGGCAACAAAGGGATTAATTTTTGAAAATTAAATTATGCAAATTCTAAGGTTCTAAGGTATGCGTGCTTGTCTAGGGAGATATAAGGGGTATTATTTTTGCTTTTATTTTTAAATAAAAGGGTTATGAATGTGGTTTGACTTTTGGATAAAATATTATGTGGTGTTTTTGCTAGTGCCTTGGGGTATAAAATAAAGTGATGATTTAATTATCTCTTTGGAAGTGCATTAATGTCAAGTAGGAGGTATAAGGTGTAAATGAAAATTTTTCTTGTGTAATTTGTGATCTTTGTTGGGTTGAAAATTAATTTGCAAGATTAGGAGTAATAAGGTGTAAAAGTGGTTTGAAAATTTTATTGTACCTCTTGCATTGTGAAAAGAATTTTTGTGGGGTTTTGTTGAGTTTTAATGCATCTTCCTTGAGATCAAAAGAAGGGTCCTAGAACATCATTTTCAGATTTCATTAAGCACATTTTGGAGGGAATGTTCATGTCAATATTTTGAAATAGACTCTTACTATCTAATCCTTGAAGTGGCACAAGAAGGATTGGTTGTTTGTGAGACAGGTTTTAATGATATATCTTCATCAAAACAAATAATAGGTATGGGCATATTTTTCCTTCTTAAGGTGTGTTATTGAGCAAGGTTTTCTATAACATAAGATGGAGATAAAAGGTTTGCTTTATAAGCATTGTTGAAAGTATTGGAGTTAGGTTTTGAAACCTACATTATGTATCTTTGTTGAAAAAAGTGGAAGCACCTATGATAGGGTTAGTGAGTAAATTGTGCTTCATTGTTTGAATGATTGTGTGAAGCTTTTGGGCATTGGTTTTGAGTGATATTGAAAGTGAATGTGCAAACATTATAAATCATATTTGTGAAAGAAAGTATGTGCATTGGGAATATGGGTGTCATGTGCTAGACTAGATCTACCTTTAAAATAGTAATACATGTGAGACATGTGAAAGCGATAGATTTAATGAATGAGTAGAACATATTGAGCTATTTTCAAGTGTATATAATTTTTTATATGTTCCAGAGGTTAAACAAATTCTGAGTAAAATATATCTATTTGAAGAAAACATTTCTAAGAAAGATATAAGATTTATTTGTGTGCAATATTTGGAAATATTTGAGCAGGTTAAGTGAGCAGCATTAAGGCATATTTGAGCAAGTCTTTTATGAAGGCTTGAGGAAAGATTTTAGTAAGTATTTTGAGAAGGCTTGAAGGCAGTTTTGAGCAAGTATTTTGAGAAGGATTTAAGGTAGTTGTGAGAAAGTATTTTGAGAAGGCTTGAATGCAGTTTTGAGAAAGTCTTTTGAGAAGGCTTAAGGAAAAAATTGAGATAGAATTGAGAGCATGTTTGATTACTGATTTTTTCAAGTTTTGTGTTAATACTTTAGGTAGATTTGAGATTGAATTAAGAGTATATTTGTGAGGAGAGTTAGAGCAAATTTGTGCTAGACTTAGGATAGATTTTGGTGCATATTTGTGAGTAAAGTTAGAGCATATTTGTGCTAGACTTGGGACAAAGTTTGGTGCAGATTTGAGATAGATTTGAGATAAGGCTTTGGAGGTGACATAGCAAAGAGGAAAACATTCTCTAGTGCATAGAGATCTATAAGCCAATGTAGTGGGGATAAAGGTCTTCTTTGGAGAGATATCCATAAGCCAAAGTAGTGGGGTAGAAGTATTTTAGAATATAACTAGCCAGAGCAAAGAGGATAAATTTATCCTATGGAGAGAGATCCATGAACTAGAGAAAGGTGAAATAGTTCTCCTATGGAGAGAGATCCATGAACTAGAGCAAGGGGAAAGAGTTCTCCTATGGAGTGATATCTGTGAACCAATCAGGGATATGGATTTCTTATGTAGAGAGAGATCCACAAACTAGTTGAGGAGATAGAGTTCTCCTGGATCAAGTTCCATGAACCAGAGAAAAGGAGAAATAGTTCTCCTTTTGAGAGAGATCCACAAACCAGAGCAAGGAGAGAGATACACAAATTAGAGCATAGGGGATTGGTGTCTCCTTTGCACAAATATCCATAAATATTTTAATAGGGAATTGATTCCCAAGAGATTTATTGAGAAAATTTAGAAGAAATATTTACTCCATGGATGTAACCCACATTGAGCAAACCACGTTAAATTTGAGTCTCTCATGTGTGTGATGATTTGTGCATTACTTTGATTAATATTATTGATATTGCCATTGATATTATTGTATAATATTTTTTGGGAAATAAAAGTAAAATTTGGTATTATACTTTTCACCCCCCTCTCAGTATAAGCATGTGCTCTTCAGAGATTGTTGGAGAAGTTGTGTATAGAAGAAGATTGATTTGCATAGCTCAATATTTATCAAGATATCTATTATAGGTGAAATTCATATGAGGAGAATGACTGGTGAAGTTGAAGCCTTGAAATAAAAGAACCAATTAAGAAGAAGCAGTGAATATTAAATAGAGATAATTTCAACACAAGAAAATTGAAGGTGCATATTTCCAAGAAGAAGAGAACTTATGTGAAATCTAATCTAGAGAAATTTGAGGAACCAAAAGATATATGACATGGGAGATACAAAGCCATATGTTATAGTGATCCTATGCTTGAGCATTCAAATAACCTATAGACTATTAGAGAATTTGAGAGGAGTCATTTACATTCAAATAATGAAGAGTACTTGAGAAGAGTAAAAAACTTGCATCCATTCTAGAGAAGGAAGTCATAATTCTACTACTTTGAACATTGCCTGAGAAGAGATAATAATGTCAAGAGTAATTTGCATGGAAGGGTGAACATTACTTTACCACATGTGAACAATAAGATGAGCACCAAAGTATTGATTTTTCATTTATTTCACATATTGAGTGCCTATTTCAAGCTAACTTAATTTATCTTTGGGAGTTAAGAATTTATATAGATTGTATTTAATTATAAGCTTGAACTTTGGAAATAAATTTTTTAATGGAGAAATGAGAAATTAAATATTGAATTTGAGAGTTTTTAATTAAAAGAATGACTTAATACATGGAATATATAAGGAAACAAATAGTTTAAAATTTACATTGAGTATTAATTTTAAATTGGAATTAATTGAAGTGAGGGTGAAATTAAAATTTGAAGGAATAATTGAATAAAATAAATATATTCTAGAAATAAGAATTAAAATTGAAATTGAATGAATAAATGAAGATGAAAATAAATAAATGAATAATTGATTGAATGAATGATTGAAGGAAGGATTAGGAATTAAAAATTGAAATTTAGGAGATATAAGTGAAAATTAAAAATTGAATCAAAAAGTGATATTTGGGATAAAAAAGGAGTAAATGAAATTTGTAAAATTTGTATAAATGATTGAAACTAAATTTGGGATATAAAAGGAAAGAATTAAATTTGAAGAATTGATCAAAAAAATTATTGAATGATTTGATTATTTGATTGAAGAAATCTAAATATTGTTAAATATTGATTAATTAATGAATGTGAACATTGATTTGATGAAATTTGAAAATTGAGAAGAATTCAAAATTAAGTTTGGGAGCTATAATAAGAAAGAAGAAAGAATTAAATTTGATTGTTTAATTGAAGATTAAAGTTTTAAAATTAAAATTATTTGAATAAATTGATTGAAGATATTATGTGATTAAAAATTTGGGAAAAATACTTCAAAGGAATTAAAATTTTTCAAAATGAATGAATCATAAATTATATATTCAAAGGATCAAATACTATGAGAAGACTTTTTTAGAACCAAAAATACTATCAAAGACATGTGATAAGATCACGTGAAATTAATCAAAACATGATAAATTAAGAAGACACATGGTACATAGATTTAGGTGTTATTCATCACATGGTAGGGAACTTATATAGGTTTAATTCATTGCAAGTAACATAAAACATTCCACTAAAAATAGTGGGTGAAAAAAATTATCATATGCAAGGATCATGAAATGTTACACCTAGTTTTCCATATTCACAATTCATGCTAGAAGATGTATTATATGTACCAAGTTTAAAAAATAATATTATTTATGTAGCTCAATTGGTTGAAATGTGTAGGACAATGGGATTAAAATACATAATTAGAAATATAAAATGTTTCATCAAGAAAAAAATAAAGTTGAACCCATTGGTTCCATCAAAGAATAGAATATTTCCTCTAGACACAATAGGATTACCACAAGGAATTTTAGATTATATTTTGCCACAAGAACAATTTAATGTTGAAATTATTTAACTTCTCTAAAAAATAGGAAATGGTACATTGTACTAAGCACAATGCAATAATGTCAACTAGAGTTTGTAGGCATAAACCATGGATTGAAAGAAAGGGAAAGCAAAAGATGAAAATTGAAGACTACAAGTCTTCACACCAAATAATGTAATAAAAGAGGGTGTTAGAGATATTACATTCTTTGGTAGCATGATACATTTGCAAATATTAGATTAGGAAGTGTGATTTATATTTTATTTATTGTATGTATCAATATGTGATAAGTTTCCAAGTGTCATGGAATAAAATGTGTAAGTGTGAATGTGCAAAGTGTCATGTAAGTATGTCAAGAGTCATAGGAGTTAGGTGTTAAATATGCAAGTGAAGAGTCACACAATATGTGACAAGATGTAAAGTGAAGAGTCATGAGAATTTTATCATATGTGAGGAATATAAAAGGATGCATCTCCTAGATGTTTGAGGAGAGAAATAGTTGAGTATTGAAGAGTCATCTTGTAAGGTTATTTAATGGAGATAAATCTCCATGCATTGTAACAAGTTCCTTGATATATTTGATGATTTATGAATAATATTGTGATTTTTATAATGTGAAATATTATTGTTATTATGTGAGTGGCATTTATATAATTCATATTTGAAGTTGAGAAATTAGACCTATGAAATAATATAGCAAAATTGCCATCATAGTATATAATCTAAATGGAAATTATTGATTAAAAAAGGTTCTTTAATTTGTTATAAATTATTTTATGTTGATTTTTGTTCTGCAACTATATATATATATATATATATATATATATATATATATATATATATCTCAAAAAAAATATCAAATAAAGATAAATCTTAGAACTACTTATAGAATTTGATCCATTGAGAGAAATGACAATTTATCTTTCAAATAAGCCTTATTTAAATTGTAGAAATAAACACACATGATATTACTACCATTAATTTTTTTTGGAACATAATTTATAGAATTTGTAGATAGTGTCTAATTATCTCTTCAATGGAAACACACATGGCTATTTGGAATACTGATCGTATATTGGTCAATCTAGATAGTGTCTATTGATATATAGAGATTCATCACTCCTTTGTGGATATTAGTTTTTGTTAATATTCATATTCCATACATATGTATTTGTATATAAAAAACCATTAGGTAATTACAATATCTTTAGAATTACCACTAATTGTGAAATTTGATACAGTAATATCATTAGGTATGTATCTTTTAGTGAAGCCTTTTAAAATTCTAAAATTCATCACATAAGTGAATATCACTATTCTTATTTGTAACTAGTACAAAATTAGACATATAGATAAAATGCTTGATTAGTTATATGATATTCACTTAAAAAATATTTATCAAATTTTTCTATATGATCATTCTTTGTTTCACCAAAATTTGGACAAACCTAAAACCTAGAAGGATTCTACACCCTAAAAGTGAAGGCAACACAACCATTAATAAAAACAATGTGGTAGTGCAAATTATAGACTATGAAGTGGGGAATATAGTCTAGAATCTTGGACATATATAGATACATAAAATAAAGTATAGGTTTTATGCATAATATAACTAGTGGGAGCAATGTAAAGTAAGTACTTGAAGAAAAATAAATGAAATATATATGATCAAGTGAATAACAAAGATAAACAAGGGAATTATACTACTCTTTGAGGGTGCTAACATTTAAGGTGAATATCATACTATGAGAATTCTTGTATTCAACTATCTTCCTTTAATCCCTAAAATATATTGTATCCTTTGACACTTCATTAATGATCTTTATACTAGAAGGCTTAAGACCTCTCTTGATTCATGAAAACCTATATTGACCTAGAGGTGAGGTGCTTCTTATAGGAAGAAAAAAATAATATAATGTGAATGGAGAGTGATTTATCCATTATGTGATGATTATATTATGTGCTAATAGAATATGTTTAAGAAGGATATGATCTAGAAACTTGGATGAGTAGCCAAGAAGAAGGTTGCTAATGGGTTTTGAAAGAAGATATTATTTTTATGCCTTTCACTTGGTTTATCTAGATCTATGAGTGAATATATAAAATGAGTGAATGTTAAGTTATCTTCCACGATGTATTACTTAAACTAATTTAACATTTTAATTCAACTAATAAAAATCATTAACCAATTATGGGATCATACATCAACAAGGGTTAATTATGAGCAAATACTTCTAAAACCTACTAAACAAAGTAAATAATAAATAAGTTTTGTAGTTAATTGAGTTTTAGAAACAATATGAGGGAGACTATATATCATTGATTCCCATATAAATGCAAAGTTTTAGGGTGGGATTGCCACCACGATAAAATAGCATTATTGCTAAAAATAGTGACACAAGCTAGTAAAATTGATGGGATGAGGCTTGTCCTAAGGTAGTATAATAGGGATAAGAGGCATTATAGGTGGTAATATAAAAATTATATTATCCTAAGAGATTTATTGGATAATAAAAAGGAAATATAATGAACTATATAAGTCGTACGAATCTCAAATCCTAACCTTCCTTTATTGAGACCTATCAACAAATAAAAAAAGGAAATATATATACCTCAGACTTGTATTAATATTTTCCTTGTACACATATATATTTTTATATCCATGACTATTTATTTTTATCTAAATGGTATTTCTATAGTAATAACACTTTTAGCATTCTCAATTCATCCATGCTATACGCATTGCTATAATGCAATCAAATTATTTGCACAATTTATTGAAACTTTACATATTTAATTTGTAGTATTATAGTTTTTCAAAACCAAAGAATTATGATTAGAAGCTTGAATTAATTTTTTCCAAAATCAATTCATAAATGACACTATCATCTTGGATGAAGCCGCAATAAGATACATGAGGATATACATAATATCTTATATCTTTATGAAAGAGATTTCAATCAAAGTGTCAATTTTAGTGAGAGTCATGTCTATTTTTTCAACATGGTTAGCTAGGTGAAATAGAGAATATCTAGGATTTTGGAATATAACATAGCAATATCTCTAGCTATCTACCTTGTATTACCTCTTTTCATAGGTAAATTTTAAGAAACATTGTGGGCTTTAGTTATAAACTAGATTTAAAGGAAGTTGGTAGGGTGGAAGGGTAATATGCTATCTCAAGCTTGGAAATTACAATTTCTAAAGGCAACATTATAGAGCATCCCAATTTAATACATGCCACTTTTCATTAACCTATACAAATTTAAAATTAGAATAGACCAAATATTTTGAAGGTTTCTTTGAACAAGGGTAAAATAAAAATAGAGACTTGATCTAGTATCATGGGATAGAGTTTAATCCAAATATGGAAGGTAGTCTAGGGGTCAAAAAGTTGCAACAATTGAATAAATAAATGCTAACTAAAATAGGTTGGAAATTAACCAAAGAAAAATATATTCTTTGGGATAATATTCTTAAAGGTAAGTACTTGGAAGGTTTCATACCCTTCTTTAGAATTTTGGACCCTCCCAAACCATCAACAATTTGGAATGGAGTTTCAAAAACTGGGAAATTGTTAAGAAGTGGACTAAGATGGATGGTAGGATAAGGTAAGGAAATCTTATTTTGAGAAGAAACTTAGATTGTAGATAGTCCTTTATAGAAAATATAGGAGTTCAAAGGATAAAAAAAACCTTGGTTCAAAAATATGGATCACTAGTCAAAGATTATATAGAATTTGGGGAAGATCAAAATTTTTGAAAAGAGCTTACTTTGGATTCTGTTGATCCAAAACAACAACTATCTCTGCTAAATCTTAATAGGTTGTTGTAGTAGTACCACTTACCTCCAAATGATGATAAATACTCTTTGATCTAGTTCCCTACTTCCATAGGGAATTTATTTATGAAATTAGCTTATACACTATAGTTTGGAGGTGTGGAGGACTTTTATATAAATAAGGTTTGGAAGAATGAGTTAATCCCTAAATTGGATTTCTTTCCTTGGCCATGCTTACAAAATAATATTCTAGCTCTAGATAGCCCGAGCAAGAGATGTTTTCAAATGCTAAATATATGCTCTCTTTATATGAAGGATGTTGAATCAGTCAACCACGTGTTTATTCATTGTGAGTTTGAAAGTAAGGTACTTAATAATTTAATGGAAGCTATGTCCTATTCTTGGGTGTTCCCTAGTACTTAACCAATGGAGATGCCCTTTTAGTAGCAACAAGTTATCAAAACTCTAGAATTTACTGCTACCTCATTTTCTATGGCATGTTTGATGGGAAATAAATTAGAGAGTATTCAAGGGGGAAAGTAAGGATGAACATTCATTTTCTAATAGAATTAAAACCATCATAAGGGAGAATTTCCTTTCCATTAATAATATTGTGGAATATGAGAATAATTTGGAAAAGAGGATCACTATAGAATAGAACTTGGGAGAACCTAGAATAGCACCTTTTCCAATCAGTTTGAAAAAAATCAAACAATAGATGGTTAAAATTAGAGGATGGGCAGGTAAATTTAAGCTTTGATAGAGTTATGAAAGGTAACCTAGGTAGAGCAAGAGGAGGAGGTGTCATTTGGAATGATAAAGATGAATTGTTATGGGTTTATGCAAAATGTTATGGATACAAATCAATCACTATGAAATTTAAAACCCTATACTCTAGTGTTATGTTGTTGAGACATAAGAGTGTAATGAAATTCATCATAGAAGGAAAATCTATGAATATTCTCAGGGATCTTAAGAAAGGAGAATGTATTAACTGGTAGGTGTTGGGTTTAATTAAGGATACCTCATCCCTATTAAAATAAGTGGTAGAGGTGAAGATATATCAAGAGAAAAATGTTGTAGTTGATTGTTTGGAAAACATTGGAGTTAATTTTGATCAGAGGAAGATATGGGAAAAAATAATATTCTCTTCTCTTATAAGGATTACCTCATTGGAGATAGAAGAAAATTCTAACTTGTAGGATGTTATATTTTGATGTTGCTTGTACTGATATTGCTTCTAGGGTTATTTTGGTTCTCCTGATGTGACTATATGCTACTGCTAATATAGTACTTGTAGTTCTAGTGAATGCTACTATAGTGTGCTTCTAATTTGGTTGTTCCTACATCTATTTATTATATGTATGCTATTGTAGTATATGCTACTGCTAATAAGTTTTAAATATTTTTTATGATTTTATAAGATGTATAATAAAGGTCTGAGGTATAGACCAATTGGTTCTTCCAAACCTCATAAGGGGACGAAGGTCCAAGGTTCAAATATCGGGCCTCATCAGACTGAACACTTATCCCTTTCCTGGTGCTTTCAACGGTGTAAAATAATTAAGATGATTATGACATGGTTGTTATAGGGGTGGACTGCACGAGTACTGTGTGGTGGCTTTTGAGGCATCCAACATAGAATATTGTGGTAGCCATTAAATATAGAAATCATACCAAAATACTCATGGCAGCTACCGATTCCACCATGTAAGCTTAAAAATAAATATGTACAATAAGAGCATATAAGACACAAATAAAAAGTTATTGACATATAAATACTATAATTTTTTAATTTATTTTATAGTAAATTGGTCATAAGGTATGGTTTCAGTATATGAATAACAAATCATAGAGGGCCTAAAATAAATATTGAACCCTTTATTATAAACCTTATACACTTACAATAGAGGTAGAAGAAAATGACCGGTATTCAATATTTCACTCTAGCTTGGGATTGAAATTTATTCTTAATGTATAGATTCTTTAGACATACTTCACAATAATAAAAATATAAAATATAGAAAAAGAATTAAAATTTTAAAATTTAAGGTTGATTATATTTATACCATACTTACAAAAAATCAAATAGTGAACACATAGGTCACAAGAAAGATAAATCATTTAATAATAAATATTAAAAATAAACTCTACATTAAGTTCTCAATGTAAGGTCTGAAGATTTGGTTGGTTAGTAAAGCACCCTGTTTGACATGTGTAACCATGTTTCAAATATTAGGGCCTCATAAAACTAGAGGGTTTGTTGTTCCAACATCATTGGCTACATTAAAATGTTTACCCAACACAACTGGAGGTTATAATGGCAACAAGGGGTGGGATATGAAACCACTATGAGGAAATGAAAAATGTAACAAGCTACCAATTCCTCCAATATACGTAGCAAAAAATTCTCAAATTAGAATAATTAATTAACTAGTGCAAGTAATTAACCAAAAATTAAAAAGAAAGGTGTTTCCCATAATTTAAAAACTTGATGTAATGAATTTTATTTCTCCTATTAAATATTGATATCTTTTAGAAAAAATATTACATTTCCAATTCTAAAATACAAATTTAAGAATCTTTGAAGAATATTTACGAGGCTACAAACTAAATTAATTGGTTTTTTTAAGATATTAAATTATATACATTCTTATATTATTTTTTAGAAGGATTTATTTATAGAAAATAGATATACAAACATAAATTTATGATCCTTGAGACTTGTTAAAAATATCATCTATTTGTGCATTTTGTATTAGCACTAGCAAAATATGTGTAATAACCTAATATATATTATATATAATCGAGTGAATTTTGTTAGGATTTTTTTGAGAATGTAATCAATGAGAGTATTTTGTTGAGAATGTAATAACAAAATCTAGGGTTTTTTTGAGAATGTAATCAATGAGAGGAGCAAGAGGCTTGAGTGGTAGGGGCCAAGGTAGGGTTTGAAGTCATGGAATATGGTGGGATGATAGATTTATCTGTGATAGCTCTTGAGGGGTCACCACTATACCTCCACATTTTGACTAGGAAAAATATGCTGAGGAGAGGATGGTTGTTTTGTAGGCCATGAAAAATAGTCTTCCCTCGAACCTACTAGTTTTGGTACTTCCCTTTCTTGCTCCTTCAGTCTTGTAGAGGTTTCTTATCTATAAATGGTCCAATATTTGACTCTTGATTCACTCGTATCTACTTTGATAGAGTCAAGTGTCCTCTATATAACTGGTAAAGTTTCTATTCAGATGCATTCTCTCTTGCTCTTAAGAGACGTTGCCACATTTCTTCTTGAAGAGGTTGTGGTGGGTCTAAGGAGGAGTTGTTTCAAATGGATCCTGTGTTGGATGTTAATGGGGATATCACAAGGTTGGCTCTTTCTAATATGGGAGTTTATCAAGGGATAATCCTTTATGAGGTAGAGGATACTATTCTGACTCTGATTGTAGATCTAAATGCTGACCTACCTGAGTATATAAAACTTTTATTAGAGGTGGGTAATAGAAATCAAGTCATATTGTATGTAAAAAATATTGGGGTCTATGTTAAGTGTAATTCTTATGGTCATATATTTGGATTATGCCCTCAAAATCCTATTATTAGAGCCTTCAAAAAGGTCCATGCTAAGAAACCTACAAAGGAGATTTAGTTATTTTAGATGAAAGTACCAATATTGATCTAAGGATGGCATCGAGAAAATATAATCACCTTAATGTTTTAGAAAGGAATAGATACAAGGTCTTGGCCCCTCCTTTGATGTAGATTTCAAATAATCTCTTTGCTTGTTTGGCTACTGAGTCAAATCCTAAAATGACAAAAAATCCTATGGTGGATTTGGATTTGATTAAGTTGAAGGAGCTCATTCCGCCTTCATCAAAACTAGGTTTCTTGAAAAAACTAAGTCCTCGGGCCCTGTAACTCATGGAAAAATTAAATGTAGTGTTATAAAACCCCCATTAGATGCTTTCTCAACCCTAGTTTCTATAGTGGGAGTAGGGAGATGTTGAAAGTGATTTTCAATGTCCCTTTTTGATTGACAGTTTTGGTGGAAAATTTGTATTCAAATTCAAATTTTTGGTTTATCTCCTGGGAGGGATAGTGGCATTTTTTACCATGTTTTTAATGTTCTTTATGGCTCTTTAATTTTTGGCTAGCTAGATTTCAACACTAGTCATTCTAGTTCTGACATTAGATTCAAAATTTGAGTTGATTTTTTTATATATATCTCCACTCTTTGGTGTCTGATTGGAAGTGTGGTTGGTGGATCCTCTTTGGAATCTATGTCAAGTCTTCAAGATATTCTACACCTCCTAGGGTGACTTCTTTTATCATTGCTTGTGCTACTTTTCTTATGATGGATTGTCTTTTTCCTTTCTTCAAGTAGATATTTTGTTTCATTTTTGTTAAAGGGAAGGACTCGAGTTAACAGGTGGTTGAGTGGTAGGAATGTGTTGTATGTCTCTTTTGATTTTCTTGTTTGTTATGAGTTATTGAGGGCTATATCTAGATGGGACAAATTTATGAGTAATGTTTGACTTCTAATGTAAAAGGTTGTGGGGCCCCTTTCAAAACCCTCTTCACAGTCTAATCAAAAATATATATTATAAGTTTCAATGGGAACTTTCATTATATAAAATGATGCAAAAGTGTTCATAATTATTTTTTTTACATTGGATTAGTTTTTACATAAAATCATTGGTTTACATCATATAGTTGCATTTTGTGGAGTCAATTCTTATAAAATAGTAGTACTAAAAATTTAGATGTGGTATGAATGTAGGATTTATAATAAGTAATTAAATAATAAATTTTCTTTATTTATATTAATTAACTATGTTTCTAAATTTTCATTGTTTTTAATTTAATTATTAGTACAATTAAATGATTAAATACTACATATGTATCATTCTTATAAAAACTAGTTCCATTGCACATACATATCATCCTTATCATTCATATATAAATAAATTATTTTCTCATACACATGTATATATTAATCATCATTATTATATCAATAAGTTATATTTTTCATAAATATCATCATCATTATATATAAATCACTCTCAATCCAATATATACTTAACATCACTAATTTGCATAAGGTGAAAATTGTAAAATATTATATATAGATTTGACATATGAGTAACCAAATTTTTACTAAATTTACATATATGAATAAACATGTTGAATGCAAAATTTCTAAAAATCTTGGTTATATTATTATGCAAATTGGTTGTGTGTTGTAATGACTAGGTAGTCCACCACAAATCTCATCAACAATCATTACCATCATTGTTCAACTAGTTTATCACCTTATTGATCATCACCATGACCCTCTTCATATGCATCTTTCTAGATCCTTTGTTGGTTTCCCTCACTCTTCTCATATAACATAGAATTGACATCATCATTGGTTTTAATATCATCCATATAGTCATCATCATGTTCATTCACTAACATAATTTTATCTCCAAAGATAATTAGATTCCACCTTTTATGTAATGACAAAAAATAGATTGCATTTGTTGTGTTTCAATGAGTTTACATAGGTTTTTATGAGGGGCTTTTTTCCCCTCATACTGAGTGGGGTTTGAATCTTGGACCTTTCAAAGAGAGGCCAAATCCCTTATCACTACAGTAATATTGCAGCTAAATAGATTATATTTGTTACATAAATAATAATGAATATTTTTTTGCTATATAATATTTTGACTTTTCTCTAGTGACTAACACTTACCTTAGCACTGCTCTTCAACATATTATTGATATATGATATTTTAGCACTGCTCCTCAAAAAATATTTTTCTTCACCTACTTAAAACATGGGCTCTTATGCTTTCACTTTGGCCTTTCTCCTTTCCTCTACATAGTTGCCTTATACTCATTGTAACATAATTCTCTAAAACTCGAATCTTATTTTATGCTTGGCATATAACCTTTCCTACTAAATTTATCTATAAATTGACTCACTAAGAAATATATTATGTTTCTCCTTGGCTTACTAAGACCCGAATCACACTACACCTATCTCCTTTTCTTCTACTCATTATATCTCGACTTTCTAAAACTTAAATTATGTTGCCCTTGTCTATTGACTTACCTTCTTTACTAGGTAGTATTATTGATATTCTGAGTGTTATTCTTGAGTACTATTCTTCAAGCTTTGAGACTTTTGAACTCTATTAGTTGAGCACCACTATATCCTCTTCAAAATTGTGCTCCTACAATTTGTGTAGCTTATCCAAGCACTATGTTCCTTTTTGCTTGTTCTTCAGCACTATCACATTTCTCTAACTCAAAATTTTAAATGTTGTACTTATACTATAGTGCTTCACTACTATTCCTTACATATTTTCTTATTGCTTGTATTTAATTTACTTCTCTTGTGATAAATAGATGCATGCCTTTTATATGGATGAAGGAACCTTTCCTTAAGTAATAAAGAACTTATATCATCAACATAAATATCTCTGCACTTATATTTTGATTTCAGGGGCTTACATTTGGCTTCTATATGTATCTAGAAAGTAGTACATCCTTTCCTTTGTAGCAAAAAATCTTCTAAAATAAATATTTTTTTCAATTGAATGAATCTCTTTATTGTTAGAGTATATTACATCATTTGTTTCATGTCAATGTACCCCTTTGGGTACATAACTAGAGTAGGAGTTTACCTTAGAGTAAATTTAGGTAGTTACTTGAGGAAGAAGTAATAAATGCACAAGTGTTAGAATGTGCAATATGTAAATTGACAAGTTACATTAGGTAGTAGAAAAGTGTCTATCATGTAGGATTCACATACTAGTATATGTTTGTGACCCCTCATTGTAATTTGTGCAAGAGTGTGCATTGATTATAGCATGCACTAGTAGAGTAGGTTTTCTATCTATGATATCAATTCCATATCTTTGTGATTTTCATTAACAACATATTTTAGTGTTGTTCCTAAGCTTCATTATTTTTCTACATCCTATGATTTCATTCTTCCATAGCATACTTTATCAAAAACTAATAGTGGTATCAGAGCCATGGTGGATCTAGATAGGAATAGGGAGATCCACAAGAAATATTGAGAGGAGAGAAGCAAATCTTAGTTCCAAAATTTTTGAGATCACATTTGGCTAAAGTATTTTCATAGAGTTCTAGAAAACTCGTGAACACCAAGACTCAACATTCATCCCACTAGGGACTAACCCTTTGTTGCAGAAAAGAAGAAATTGAAGGAGGTCCAAGAAGAATACCCCATTGAATATTGGAGATAGAGGAACCACTATTGCTAATATCGACCTAAAATCTGCTACATATTTGCAAACTAGAATCATTTCTATGTGTCATTGCATTTCGTATCAATATTGGTTGATAGAAGGTACTATAAGCCTTGTTGCAAGATTCAAGAAGAGAAAAATGAAGACATAAATACTTTTAGATTTTTGAGAAGAAAGCCTTGTTTAAAGTTAAAATTTGATAAGGAGGTTGAATTAGAACTCAGACAAGAGAAGCCCACCAAATCCAAGATATTTGGATATTGCCTTTTACAATTAATAAGTCACACTTTAGAGATAGGGTTTGCTAGATCTACAACAAAATACTAAAGGGTTTCTTGAAGGATATATCAACTACAATTTTGGCAATTCCTACCAAATTTGTGAGATTCAAGGGAAACATCTTAGTAGATAGATTACCTGCTAGAGGGTAGTAATCAAGACAACATTACTAGCTATAAAAATTTGGATTTCCAGACTACATCCTGAAGAAGAAATTGAAGCTATCTACTATAATTTCAAGCTAATAAACTAGAAGGATTAATAATTGTGAGCAACCACCATTCCAGATGGAAACTTGGTGAATCAAATCATCAAGATATCCATCATCATAAAAGGTAAGCAACTTAATATGCAAAGGGTTCATTAATTGAACACTTATTTAGATTACTACTTAGCTTCAATTTATCACCATATTAGAATTCAAAAATTCTAAAAATAGAAGGTTGCATCTTAAGTCTTCAAAGGAAATGCAGAAGATAGTTCCTATTAAGGGTTAGTACCTACATAATAAAATAGGAGTTAGATTAATTCTTCCTATTATCTATTTAATGAAAAGAAGACTACATTATATTACAAAGATTACAAAGTTCTTTAATATTTATATTTGGTGTATATTACAAGTTTATTTTAGGGAGCAATAAGAAGATTATAGTTGCACTATATTAGTTTCTCTTAAATATTATTAGAAGTGCAATAAGTGATTCAGTGAAGGTGTAAGATTAGTGTAAATATTAATCTCTCTAGCATATTGTGTATATGATTATTAGCTTGGATTAATTATTACTAAACTATCCAAGTGTAAGAGTTAGATATTAGTGTTTTCTAATAGGAAAGGCAACAACACGTTGCTCTCAAGGATTAAGAGCAAGTAGATGTCATATCTAACCAGAAAAGGTTAAAATTTAGATCTATATTCATATAGTATAGAGTCACCATATGATAAGAGGAAAACAACAAGTTCAAAATAAGAGTATATTATTTACATTATATTTTTGGACCATATTCATCCAAAATAGGACAAAGAATAGAGTGTATCAAGATATTAAAAAAACAAGCATCTATGTTTGAATCGTTGAAAGAAAAAATTGTAAAATTTAGATAGAGTAGGTGAGCAAACCTAGGGCTCATAAGCATTAGTTCTAGGTGTCCAGAAGAACCTATTTAGCTACCAAGGTAAGCACCCATGAAAGCATTAATCTGTAGCATAAGGTTCCACATATGGAGGTGATCATCTACTTGATACCTACATAAAATATAGCACTAAAAATCGATAAAATAAAGCTATATTTTAGTGCATATCAATGTATAAAATACAGTGAGGCGTACCCAAGCCTTGTCTTGGATTAACCATTGGTTGAGTGTAGAAATATCTAAAGCATTGAATCCACCATTAGAGCACCATAAAATCTTCAGTAAATTTCCCTAGAATCACCTTAACTGGAACCATACACACAACATCATTGAGCGCTTGGAAAGAAAGTTTTTTAAACAAGAATACTAAGGGCATTCACTATAAAAAGAGATATTGGAGAGTCTTTCATGCAATATAGTAAAGTGTCACTTGGACCTTCCACCTAAGACACCTATATATTCCCTAATTCACATCTAGAAAATAAGCAAGGTAATTTCCATTGATTGAGCATTAATAGCATTATTTGGGGGGTTACAAAGCATAGTAATTATAACTCTTCATTCAAAGGAGGAGTCTATCAAAAATGTGATATCCATAAAAAAAAGCATTAAATGAAGAAGTAATGCTCATCCAAGATCTCACTATGAATTAAGAGAACTATATTTTCATATGTCCACCAAAGAGGACTAAGAAGAGCCATACACCCACCATAAAGAATTGGGGAGAGCCTGCATCAATTATAATTGATATTCACTAGCATATTAAGCCATCACCATGTGGATAAAGGAAAGAGAGAGGTAGAGAAGACCCATATTTAACGAAACTTGAGCATATATTTATTACTAGACTAAGCAAATAGGAGATATAATGAAGTATTCTGAGCATCAAGGAATCAAGCATTGTAGATGGAGTTTCATTTCAAAGACACCACCATTGGAGGAAGGATAATGTCTAATATCAAGCATTAATTTGTAAAGAATATTTTTGAATGACCACCATCAGAATAGTATCGCATAAATATAACCATTGAGACTCACTTAGCATATTATAGGGACTTGAGTAGTTGAATTGTAGGAATCCACAATGGACAGTGCATGGGAAAAGGAGTTAGTCGTTGATCATAGACACACACACACCAAAAGGCTTTAGATTAATCCCGAAAAAAGGAAAGGATTTTAGAGGTAGATATTATACTAGCAAACAATTATTCATTGATTAATACATGAGGATACAACATAGTAGGGCCCACATGGTCATCATTTTCCAAGGTCAAGCAACATTGGAATAACTCATCAAGTCAATAGTGAGAAAGTTTAAGCACTATGGGGTCCATATGGTTGAGGTTTAACACTATTAACAAGAAGACCATCAGGCATACTAGTTTTTTGGAAGCTCGCATGGAGAAAGTTGAACAATTAACACGTAATTGACTAGCCATTGAAAAAATAGTCATTGAGGAGTTTCCAAGTACCTTTGGAGAAGAATGATATTGCTCATTTTACCGCAATGCTCACTAAAGCACGAACACAACATACAAAGACATGTTGGAGGAAGTGAAGCATTAATCCATTCAACGTACTACATTATGAAGGTAATTTGAAAGAATATTTATTTGGTTTAATTAAAGTAAACTAGAAGTTATAAGGTGGATAATTTTGTTTTTATTGCATTGGAGAGATAAGGATTTATCTAAACTAGTAAACAAGTTCTATCTTCAAGCAATATTCTCAAAATCAAATACATACTTAAACATTATAATATTTTCATGGAGTTATAAGGTTTTTGAACATTTGGAAAGTAGTATTTGTAAACATTATTTTATTCTAAATTTTTACATTTGGGAGATATAAGTTTTTCTACATCAAATATTGAACTATTGAAATTTAGAAAACTATTACATCAAGATTTGAAGATCAATAAAACCAAAACTATTGATTGCTTAAGAAAGTTGGAATTTATTAATTGTACTTGTCTCATATACACATTAAAGAGATAAAATAAATCCAACTATAGAGAACATCATCACAAGTGCATATCTTTAGTAGGATTTGGTTATTATTATTCTCAAAACATTACAAAATCAACCCAAAAGGTGAACTAAATATTGCTAATATTTATAGCATATCCTAAATTACTTGGGATATATAAGGAATCCTACAAAACCTAAATCCAAGAGAGATGTTATCAAATTAGTTCACATACTCAAAACTAGGGAGTCATAAGGAAGATAACCTCAAAGTATTAGAACCTTCAAAGTCAAAGCAATTATGGATACAAGAACAAATGAACATATAATAGGAAATTCATGATGGTATGATCGCCTTAAAGTCTCAAATATTTCTAATTTGAGAGAACTATATACAAAATCCATTGCAGCAACCAAACAAACTAAAGATAAAAATATTTTAGAATTCAAGTATGAAATAGAAGCCACAAGACCTATTAATAAGTATGCTCTAGATTTATTTGGATTCACTCAAGATGTTGTTCAAAATAACACTAATGGATTTTTTGAGAAGCATATTGCAAGGAATGAAAAAGAAAAATGGATCAATTATGATCCAAATTTATCTTCCATATTCATACACAAGAATCAAGGAATGGATGTGATGAAGCAAAAGTTTGTAGATAGGAAAATAAATGATAATATGATTCTAGGAACAGAGGAAAAAGAAAAATTTGTATACAAGAATTTGATGACTACGAAAGATATCAAGAAACTTGTAATCTTAAAGACACAAAGATTGAATTATACTAACCACTCATTTTATCAAGTATAAAGGAAGATATCATATTGGAGCAAGGAGAAAAGACACATGAACTCCAAAAAAAAATTGAATACTGAACCAAATAAAGAAGAAGAAATTGAACAAGATGCTCATCCAAATTCAGAAAAAGAATATTATGAAGGAATCAAGGAGAGGAGTTCAAATTCCAAGACCAATATGAAGATTCATATTGAAGACTAAAGTATTCAATACCCAAATAATGTAATATAGAGGGGTTTTAGAGTACATTACATCATTTGGGCTATGTCAATATACCTCTTTTGGGTACATAACTAGAGTAGGAGTTTATATTAGAGTAAAGTTAAGTAGTTACTTGGGAAAGAAGTAATAAATGCTCAAGTGTTAGAATGTGCAATATGTTAATGGACAAGTGTCCTTAGGTAGTGGACAAGTGTCTATCATGCAGGATTCACATACTAGTATATATTTGTGACCCCTTATTGTAATTTGTGTGAGAGTGTGCATTGCTTATAGCATGCACTAGTAGAGTAGGTTTTCTATGTATTTTATGAGTTCCATATCTTCGTGAGTTTCATTAATAGCATATTTCAGTGTTTTTCTTGAGCTTCATTATCTTTATACATCCTGTTATTGCATTCTTTCATATCATACTTTATTAAAAGCTAACATTTCTCTATTACCTCTTATTGTATATTATGGGCATATTCTATTTCATTTATACTGTCTTCAATATATTTTCCTTGAAGTGTCTGAATCTTTAACATTGTCCTCTAGCCAATTTCTCTATATCTATTATATTCAAGCCTCCCTTTTCTGAAGGTCTCACTCCTTGGCTTCTTGAACTAACGTTAAGGCTACTATCACTGAAATTTTTATCAAGGCCTTTTTATTCTTCAAATATATTTTTTTGATAGATAGAAAAAGGGGTTTTGAAAGGGACACCAAATGTTTTACAAATGACCAAAAAAAAATACAAGAGTTTAGACCAAAAGGACATTATCTCAATAGAGATGACCTCAACAAACTAAGAGGAGACCATCTCATCGTAGATGACCTTGAAAAAACATCAGACTAAAAATAAAACCAAGATAAAACAACCCTTAAAAATAGAGCACAGACAAAGAAGGCATAGAGTGATAATGATAGACACTGCTCTAACAAAAATACCACTATCCTAGAAGACCAAGTTACTCTCCAAAGCCAAATGTTTATATTTTTCCTTGAAGTGGAATAGTTTTCCTACTAAGCAATGCTTTTACCTATGCATAATGTCATGATCATTGGATAATTTAGTCACCTCATCCAATATGTAGGCACTAACTTTCAACTTGAGCCCTCTTAGCATCACATGACCATTATCCTAGATGGAGGTGAATTCCTTGTATACGGTAGGGTCATGGCAATTAAACTTACAAAAAAAGGGTATGAAATTGTGAATCCTCATAAACTCCTCCACAAGGACATCAACTTTTAGGAACTCGGGTTTGATTAGCACCATCCTCTAAATCTCAATGATCCACCTCAACCATGTGACCCACCTATAGAAATGAATCCATAGGCTTTGGAATTTCCTCTTTGCATCCGCCCACAACTGAACAACCTTCTTTAGTAAATTGCTCATACTCCACCTTAGGAACACAACATAAAGCATGCAAACATCAATATCTTTCATATTATAATAAAAGCTTTATGGGAATATGTGTCATCACAATCTTCTATAATATGCAAGCCACCTAGACAAGATATCCATAGATTGCTCAACTCATGCCAAGAGAACTTATATGGATGTGCCCAATCTATGTTGGAGTTATCATAGCCAATAATATCATAAATCCATTTGAAAATGGTCCTCACTTTGATAGTTAACTTTGTGTGAAAGGAAATTAGGATAGATATACCCCTTTCTTAGAAATAATTTGGGCTATAAGTACATTAAAAGGGACCACTAGCATGGTAAATATAGACTACGAAGAAAGCATGAGTTTGATTGGGGTATTGCATGAACACAGAGAGGCTAGACTGGATGCAAATGGTTATATGATTACAAGAAGCCACGTGCTTAGAGAAAGCATGAGTTGAATTGGAGTGACACATGAGCACAAAGAGGCTGAACTATGTATAAATGGTTATATTATTACAATGAGCCACATGCATAGCACAAGCGTGAGTCATATTAGAGTGATACATAAGCGCAAAGAGGCAAAAATGGATGTATTTGGAGATAATTCACATGCATAGAGAAAGCGTGAGTTATATTGGAGTGACACGTGAGCATAGAGAAGCTAAAATGAGGGTAAAAAGTGGTATGATTACAAGGATTCAGTAAAATTGGGTGATGACAACATGGGAATACCATCATAAAATACCTTTTGAAATGGATAAGGTGGAAGGTCATGACATGATATTCAAAAAGTGGACTTGGCTAGACTTGCTTGCCAAACTGGCTAAAAACCCTTTGAGAGTGGACACCTAAGTTATAGCAATGTGGAGTCATTAGAATTAATGTTAATGAAAAGGCCACTAGAAAAGTGATCGAACCAAATACAAAGATTATCCTTAGAGAGAGTAAGGTTGAAAAAATATTTGTAGCATTGTTGCCCTCTCTTTAAGTGTGTTGGATGATCACATTATCATGTATGCAAAAACCTTTTTGAATCTTCTATTATGTTGAAGATGCTCCCTTCAATAGATTTAGCACCTTTGAGATTGTTAATGATGTTCAAAGAGTCACCCTCTATGACAAGATTGTCGAAGGATAAACTATAAAGGATGGATAATCCCTAGTATAAAGCTCTAGCTTCGACCGTTTGGTTGGTTTGGAACCCAATATATTTTTAAAAACCTACGATGATCTTGGTGAGGTTGTCTCTAACAATTCCTCCATAGCTAGTTTTACCCAGATTACCTTTGGACACTTTATCAAAATTGAATTTTATCCAACCAATCAAAGGGTGTGACCACCTTACGACAATGCAATCCATAATAGGGATAGACGTTCAAGGAAGGTCATCAAAGAGGTTGAAATAAAATACAAGATTGGACTCCAAAATATACTTGGGGGTCTTGACCAAAGGAACTAGAAGAGTATTCTTAATGGAAAAATTCAAAACTTGGTGATGAATGGAGAGGGGATCACAAGCCAAACCATTAAAAACCTTATTATTTTTTTCTAACAAAATTCACCACAATAAGTGAGGTCATAAGAAGGCCCAAAGGAAACTAAGATGCTAGTGGAAGAAAGGATTAGAACATTGGGTGAACAGGTCACAGAAAAAATTGGATTGGGCCCATGAAAGAAAGAACAACAAAAAAAGAAGTATAATATTGAATAATATAATGGACAACCAAGGAAAGTATGGGCAATCGACTCCCACTTAGAATAACAAAGGACACAATGATTAAGGATAATAATGCCTCTAGAAAGGAGGTTGTCCACTATTAAGAATTTGTTTTAAAATATGAAATAGAAAAAAAATATGACTTTAGAGATAAGGTGCTTAAGCTAGATGAGGCTAACTAGGGAATAGTTAGGAATAGGATCATCTTGGATGTGGTACATAGACCTGACATAGAAGAAGCCATTATCACTCACATTATAGAAAGGAGTATCCTTCAAAGGGTTACTCAGGATGATGAAGATCTTTAGAAGACTAGAAATAAGTATGGCAACATTAGTTTGTTCAACATTTAGCCTAGTAAGATGGATGATCTTCCAAATACATTTTGAGAAAGACATTGAGTGATGAAATGAGATATAGAAATACCAAAGAGATGGTCATTGATAGGCTTAAGGATAATCAGGCTAGGAATATTGATCAAAGTTTGGTCCTTTACCCATAGGTATTCCCAAAAATGAATGGACCTTCTATTACCAAGCCCTCATATAAGGCCTCTTCTAAGAATGAATCTATATTTGGTGATAGAGTTACAAAAGGATGATCCATCAAGTAGGAGCCCTTCATCTAAGAATAATTTCCTCTGAAGTTATTTTATTTTAATGATCTCCACCCATAAATTTTTGGCATTTGTGAGGATTATCCACTCTTGTTTGGCAATGAGCACCATATTTATCATTCCCACCTTCTTGAATCCTAAACCACATTGTATTTTCTTAGAATAAACCTTGAACCAAGCCACTAAGTGAATTCTTTTTTTATTTTTGGTCAATGACCAAAGAAACCTCTTTTGGATTTGCTTGATTTTTTACCAGACAAATATCAAAGCTTTGAAGATAGACATGAAGTAGACTGGGATACTCTAAAGACAAGCTTTGATGAGGGTGGCTTTGGTGGCCTGGTTGAAAAGGGCTCCTTTCCAACCTGTAGGTTATTTTATGATTCTTTCAATGAAATTATTCCACATAGAATCTACTAGGCTTACCTGGAATAGAGGAAGACCCAAATAAGTGGATGACAAGTTAGAGATCATGCATCACAATATTATAGCAATTTTTAGTTGACTATCAATGGGGGTGTTGATGAAGAAGACTTTGCTTTTTTGGAAATTTACTTTCTATGCAACTGCTTCTTCGTAGTTGTTTAGGATTCTCTTGATGATATTCATATCAAGCACCAAAGAGAGAGTGGCAAAAATATTACCATCAACAAAATTTTGGTGGGTAATCGGGTGGAGACTAGAAGATGCCTTAATACTTGAAATAGCACCCATAGAACAAGTAGCTTTGATATTTCTACCCAAATACTTAGCTAGGATAATGAAAATAAGGGGAGGAAAAGGGTCCCTTTGCCTTAAGCTTTTGAATCTCTTGAAGTAACCTATAGAAGAACCATTTATGAGAACACGCAGAGGAAATGCACTCTTTTATTAGAGTGATCCAATCTTCATGGAAACCAAATTTGGTGAGGACAACAAAGACAAAGTCCTATGAAAATTTATCGAAGGCTTTATTCATGTCAAGCTTGAGGAAGAGGCTTATTTTTTTACTTTTGGCAAGGGTCAATTATGGAGGGTAGGTCATATTTTAATCTATTGACAATAACTTTGGATATCATATTATAGATGACATTACATATACCGATAGGTCTGAAGTCTAAAAGGGATCTATAGAGGTGGTACTTTGGGATGAGAGTGATGAAAGTCAAATTGAAACCTTTGGGTAAATATTTGTTCCTTTGGATATTCTAGATGGCTTCTATGAGATCAAATTGGATGATGTCCAATAAATATTGGAAGAATCTAGGAGGAAACCCACTAGGACCTGGGGATTTTTTAGCATCCATAAAAAAGAGGACCTCTTTGATTTTATCCTAGAAAAATATTTTAAGAATTTTTGCATTGATGTCTAGAGAAATGAGGTATGAGATATTCTAGAGAAGGGTATTCAAGGCTTGGGTAGAACAAGGCCGACACTATCTCAAAATGTCTTCAAAATGAGTGATCGCCTCGACTTTGATTGCTAAGATATCATTGGTTATAGTTACATAATTCTTGAGAAAATATCTTATCTTGTTGGAGATTCTATTCCTAACAGTCAAGGTATGAAAATAATTCATGTTGGAATCACCCTTTTTGAGCCATGAGGCTCTAGAATTATGTCTCGAAAATAATTTCTTTTTGACGAGGATGTTATGGAATTCTAACAAAAGATAATTTTATTTGATTCTAATTTTAGGAGTCAAAGACCTATATTGGATCTATTCTTCACTAATTTTGAGCTGACTCAAATGCATTGTTTGCACTCAATTATATTACCAAAAACTTCTTTGTTCTAAAATTTGAGATTGACTTTTATAAAGCACAATTTATTAGAAATTTGGGATATGTGTGGACTTGAGAAGGTTTTACTCCACCATTTTTCTATTTTATATCTATTTTTCAGATGCCTTAACTAAATTAACTCAAACCAGAAGGGAGTCTTGAAATACAAAGCTAGTCTGAGTCCCTTAAACACCAATGGATTGTTTTTGAAACCAATACTTGGTAGGGAATGCAGGGTAGAATATCAAAATAGGTGAATAAATTCTTTGGATAGGATAAATCTATCCAGCCTCAATTGAATGAGTTGACTTCCAATTCTCTTGTTGCTCTAAGTGAACCTGGTTTCTTTCAAGTGGATGTCCATTAATTTTTTATTGTCAAAAACATTAGCAAAATACTCAAAATATTTCGGAGTTATGGGAGTGCCTCCATTTTTATTATAAGGATAAAGGGGAGTGTTGAAATCCCAACCAAGCATCTAGGCTTCATTCTAAAAATGTTTATCATCTAGCTTAGAGTATTCCATAAATATAGTCGACCCTACGGGTTATTGGGGGTGTAGATATTTGAAATAATCCAACTTGCTTTGGAGTCCTTACAAAAGAAGAGGATATTGGTGATTCTATCAGAAGAAGAAAGTAATCTACATTCAATTAGGATACCAAAGATAAAGGAAACCTCCAAAAGCTCCCTAGGATGGATTGGCAATGAATTCATCATTCCTCTAGATGGATTTAGAAATTCTCACTGCACTGGCTTCATCAATATTGGTTTATTGGAGAAGCATGATACAAGGTATTAGATCTATCCTCATAAATTATACCAACATTTGTTTGGTTAGTCCATTAAGGCCTATCAAATTCCATGAGAAAATCTTCATTTAAAATTCTTGGTAGATGATATTTTCTCCCCCTATGTTGATACTGGGTTGGTTTGGATCTCTTTCCATTATTTTTAGGAAAGTCTTTGGTTGTCTATTATACCTAGGAGGAGTGGATGGTGGATTAGGTGTTATTAAATATATATTCTTTAGCTTCTTTCTTCCTGAGCTCTTGGTTAGAGGATCTACCCTTTTTTTATATTGTTATCGATGTCAACAATTAGTTTTCTTTGACTCTTGGTAACAAGATTTATGGGACATGGAGAGTCCTAAAATTTTATTATAGGAGAGGAAATAGGGCTCACTTTGGAAAAAATCTCTAAATATTGGTTGGACTCAAGTAGACCTAGAGACCCAAACCTTGAAGGAGACAAAGGAGGGAACCTAAGGGTGGGATCAAAATTCATCGAGGGGTGGTCATGGGGTACTCTTGGATTACAAAATCTTTTGAGGGGTATTCTTGGACCATGAAATCCTATGGGAGGTACTCCTAGACCACAAAATACTTCAAGGGTCACTTCGCAGTGTCTATTTAGAGATCTTCCTGGGACTTAGAGTCTAGATCATAAATAAGGGGAGGGATTTAATATAGATCATCTAAATACCCATCCAAAGAACTTAAGGGATTGATAGTATCAAAGAGAGAACAAAAATTATGAGGAGAACCAATAGGGGAAGAGGTCATCGGCTACTTACCTTTGAACTTTTTCATAAGATCAATGCCTAAGGAAGAAGTAGAGGTCTAATTTTGGGGTTGGTCGAAGACCTAGGAATTAACATGTAATATCCTAGAGTAGAAGCATTTCTTATTTGACTATTTTTTTAAGAGAGTTATATTTTGCCCTAAGGTGATCCCATTTGTGGCATTCAATGTAGAATTTTGGTTTACTTTCATATTCGATGGCTAGGCACCTTATCCATAAACCAAAAACTAAATCAATGTACATTACTAACTCTAACTCAAGATTATTTTCAATGCATAAATGTGCATATATCATTTGGGACTTGGTATTGGCCATTGGATCAAATACCATGAGCTCCACAATGGTTTGAGTAATTTTACTTAGGATTGATTCATGCCAAAACTAGACCTAAAGACTAGGAAGCCTCATCCAAATGAGTGTTAAGTTTATGCTTTGATTTTAGGATTAAAATTTGTATCCCATATTTGGGTGAAGAGGCTTTGATGGTCGAAGAACCAAGGATCCTCTATGAGGATACTACAGATGTCACTTGAGTTATTTATCCTAATTAGGAAAAAAACTCTAGGCAGGGCAACAAGATCCATGTTATTTCAAGGATACCATTTTGATAACACCCATTTGTGGATGGATTCCATGTCTATATAGGAACCTAAAATTTTTCCAATGAGCGACAAGTAGTCCTAATAAATTATAGAAACCATGAATTCTAGAGGATACACCAACTCTTTATGATTTAGAGAGAGAGTTCCAACACAAAGAGATGAGGGTGTTAGAGGAAGCCTTGTGTTTTTTAAAACTATATTCACATATGAAACAAGAATGAATTTTTGAGGTGGTTTCATAGGAAGGCCTCCTTTTACACCGATGGTTTTTTGTCCTCCAATTCGATGGAGGATGAAAGGAATGATAATTAGATCATTCCAAGCTGCAAGGATCTCAAGTGTTAACAGAAACACCACATTCAACAAAAATAAGAATCTGAAAGCAAATTGACAACATAAGCTTACAAATAGATATGTAAACAAGAGAGAAACAATATCATATATTATATCTAAAAATGGAACACCGAGTACAATGAAGGTGCCTTGCTTATATAGGCAAGGATGATCAACCATAGTCGTAGGATCAAGCTAAGGATAAATATCCACCGTACAAAAGGAATATGTGATATGGTCCATAGATATGTAACCGCTATGGGAGAAAGAATATCAACCCTCAAAATTTAACCCCTAGGAATATTCAAACCTAAAAATATCCCCATAATATCTAAGAAATAAATATGTAACATTGCATAATATCTAAATAAGATAAATGAAATATCCACACATAAGTGGGTGGGAAAAATACATGGAATAACTAAATAAAAAGAAATAAATAACCTAGGTGAACATGAGCTAAGGTAAACAACCTACTCTAAAACCCCCCCTCAAGTGAATCTAGGGGCCAAAAATAAAAGTGGCATATCCACAGTATGAGTCCCGACAACAAGGCTTGATAAGGTACTCATGTACAATATATCCATGAAGAAATCTCGAACTATAAGAAGGAAAAACCACATGGGAAAAAGATCATCCTACTAGAAAGAGAGAAATAAGAAGTAATATGTCCTCAATAATGCCCCCCAAGTATGACTTCTGAAACCCCAAGCATGCCATGCAACTCAAGGTAGTGATGTGATGCAAAAGGCTTTGTAAATATGTCGGCAACCTGCTACTGAGTTGGAATGTACTCCAAGAAAAGAACTCCATACTGAATGTACTGAAGAATCAAGTGTATGTGAATCTCAATATGCTTGGTCCATTGGTGCTCAAAAGGATTGTGAGAAATGTGAATTACAGTTTGGTTGTCACACCAAAGCACTATTTCTAAATCATGTGGGAAGCCAAAATCTGTCAATAACTGTCGTAGCCAAAGAACCTCATGTCTCGCTGTGATTTATGCCCTGTACTATGCCTCTATAGATGAAAGTTTAATAGCCTATTGCTTCTTGAATGCCTAATAAATTAAAGAAAATCCAAAACAAAAAATGTAGCCATAAGTGGAACGCCTGTCATCAATAGAAATTGCCCAATCTGAATTAGTATATCCAACCAACTGAGTAGAACCGCGGGTGTAGTACAATCCAAAGTGTGAAGTGCCTTGTAGATATCTCAAAATCCTCTTGGAAGCTTGCCAATGACTACTATGAGTGGCATGTGAAAACCAAGACACAAGTCCAACTGTAAAATAAATATCAGGGCGAGTATGGGTCAAGTACATAAAACTTCCAACTAACTGCCTATACAAGGTAGGATCACAAATAGGAGTGGTGCATGTGGAAGTAAGATATACCCCATACTAGAAAGGAGAGGTACATGGCTTGCAATCATCCATACCAAAATCTTGAAGAAGATCATGGGTGTACTTTTGCTGACTCAAATGAATCCCTGAATCTGACTGAGAAATTTGCAAACCAAGGAAAAATTGTAAAATACCAAGATCTTTCATATCAAACTACATTGAAATATCCCTTTGAATAGTCTAAATTTTGGAATAAGAGCTACCAGTGAGAATAAAATCAACATACAAGACAATTATAACTATATCCTCTCCAACATGTGTATACACTATAGGATCTAATTGGCAGCGACAAAACCAGTAGATAGAAGAAAAGAGTCCATATTCTCATACTAAGATTGAGGGGCTTGTTTGTGACCATATAGAGACCTCCGTAGTCTACAAACAAGATAATATTCATGAACAAAACCATCAGGTTACTCCATATATATTTCCTTCTACAAATCTCCATGGAAGAAGGCACTCTTCACATCCATCTAGTACACTAGCCAACCTTGTGATGCAGTAATAGAAAGTACAACATGCACATAATCGATATTGGTGATGGGTGCAAAAGTCTCAGAGTAATAAATAACTTCGACTTGTAAGAAACCCTTCACTACAGTACAAGCCTTATACGTATCAATGGACCCATCAGCTGCATATTTAGTTTGGTATACCCACTTACACCTAACCAACTTTCTTCCCTTAGGAAGAGAGACCAAATCCCAAGCATGATTCTTCATCAAATAAGAATACTCATATGTCATCGCATCATCCCACTCCTGTATCCCATGAGCCTATGAGAAATACTATGGATCCCTAGAAACTGCCTGACATAAAATTCCAAAATCTATAGAAAGTGCATGATGATGTCTAGTGGGTGGAAGATCTTGTTTGAAAGGTATTGTCTCAGAAATTGTGGTACAATCCCACCTAGGAAAATTGACAACATTAGAAGGAAAAATATTCTTATCTAAATCTATATCCATGAACTCCTCAACTACCTCCTGAACTTTCTCCTCAAATAATGGATCCTCAAGATGAAGTGAAGAATCATCAATGGATGAAAGTAAAGAAGAAGAATCATGAGAAGAGAAGCACTCATCAAACTAAACATGAGTTCTAAAAAGAACTTCATGAGTATCAGGATATAAAAGTCAATAAGCTCTCATGTCCTCATAATAATCCACAAATATCAAGGGTTTGCTCTTCTTATCCAAGTCTTTCCTTTGCTTATTTGGCATAAATGCCCAAGCATGGCTTCCAGAAACTTTGAAAAATGAGACATCAGGCTTAGTCCTAGACCAAGAATCCTCTGGATTCAAATGATCAAGTGCTCTATGTGGTGTGCGATTCTGAATGTAGTTCACAAAATTAACTGTTTCTTCCCAATATATAGGAGGTAAATCTCTGGAATGCATCATGCAGTTAGCCATCTCCTTCAAAGTTCCAGTTCTTCCTTTCTTATAAGCCATTTTACTGTGGAGTATGAGGAACATAATGTTGGTGAACAATGCCATATGCTACAAAAAAATTAGAAAACTCTCCGTTGAAGTACTCCCCCCCATTATCAGTGTGAAGCTTCTTTATGCAACTAGAAGATTTATTCTCAACAAAAGCCTTAAACACCTTGAAGTGTGAAAAGACATCACTCTTGTACTTGAGAAAATAAACCCAAGTATGCCTTGATAAAACATCAATAAATGTAAGTGCATTCATAACTCCTTTGAAAGGAGTAGAAAAAACCATCAAGTCACTATGCACAAGCTCAAGTGGTGAATAAGCTCTTTTTGACTTACCCTTAGAAAATGGATCTTGGTGTTGTTTTCCTAATTCGCATCCAGGGCAAACTCCATCAAGACAAGAAACTCTAGGAAAACCATCAACCATATCATGAGTTCTCAACTCCTTCAAATATCTATAATTAAGATCTCCAAATATCTCATGCCAAAGCTTACTCTCAGAATCTGCATAAGCAACCAAGCATGTCCCTACATAAGAAGTGTCATCAAAACCCTAAAAGTGATATAGTCTAGAACTATGATCAACAACACCTTGTGCAACAAGTGAATGAGGCTCCAAAAAGGTTCTAACTTCAACTTATTGTGGTGTGAAATTCATTGTTTTACCCTGAACAGAATGACAAATTTGATAAACAGAAAATAAATTTGTAGTAATTTCAGGAACATATAGTGCATCATTGATGCATCCACCATAAATTTGTATGTCACCTTTTCCCTTAACAAAAATAAAGGAAGAATATCCAACCTCAATGTTGGAATTAGAACTCAAACCAAGAGATACAAATGACTCCTTAGAAGAAGTCATATGGTGAGAATCACCAAAATCTATAACCCAACTATCTATATCAACCTGATTGAGATCTCCCAACAAGATTAAGTGCTTTGCCATGCTCACTAGAATTAGGTGGAGTGGAGATATATATCTTGTGTTTTCTGACTACATCCTCTAAGGCTTGAATTCTCTTCCAACACCTGGTTTCTACATGATTATTCCCCCCATGAAAGGAGCATGAAAGGCTAGACTTATTCTTGGATTTATAAGACTCTTTGGGTTTAGAGTTAGATTCTTTGGGTTTAGGGGCACTTTGAGATGGAGAAGGAGAAGACTTAGGTTTACCTTTGAATTTTCCCTTACCCTTAGGACTAGATTCTACTAATGCCTTTTGAGATGTGGAAGACTCAAGGTTAGACAATTTGGATTCTTCTCTAGTAAGTCTTTCACAAAACAACTCCAAATAAAGCATTATGAGTGTGTCACCTAAGGCATCCATGCTAGAGAAAAAGGTAGAAGAAAATATTTGGAATGGACCTTTCAACTTGGATAGAATTAGGTAAACACACTCTTCATATTTCTTGTCTCTCCCACTCCCCTTTAACTATGTCAACAAGTGCTTGAACTTAGTAAGATAGTCTACAATAGATAGAAAATCTTCAAGATTGAGAGAAGTAATCTCAACTTCAAGTTGCATGGCTCTTATGTGATCCACCTTACCAAATAATCCTTTTAATTTTTTCCAAATTTTTAAAGGAGAGTCACATCCTTCCAAATGAAATAAAAGACTATCACTTACATAAGTTCCTATCAAACCCATACATTCATGTAATTTGCATTGGTGCTGAAATTTTTCATATTCTCTAGTGAACTCTGGTTGTTCTTCAAGCATTAAAGCCCATAATCCTTTGCGTTTAATAATTTTTTCCATTCTTGGTTTCCATGTGTGGTAATTATGTGTTGTTAATGACTCACATTGATCTAATGCAAGAGAAGCTGAAGAAGCCATTCTAAAAAAATAACCAAAGAGAAAAATAATGCAGATAGGATGCACAAATCAGCACGGAGACAACCCTCCCAAAAGATTATTTTATTAGATTCACAAGAATGCAGAAGATGGGACTTTATAACAATAGTCCATATACAAGGTTCAAGTGCAAAAACCATTTTTTTTTACAATGCAATATTGAGAGTGCAGTAATAAAATAATTATAAATATCTAAATACAAATCCAAAAATCTGAAATTTTATATACATATCAGAAAAATGATTTTACAGGCTTGGAAAAAATTTCGCTGAGCAACTCTCAATATTTCTCCTGAAATGACGAGTTTACTAAAAATAGTAAAATCACTGTAACTATTAGAATACAACTCAAAATGCTCTAAAATTTTATGGGATGGTCTATAATATTATTTTACACATTTTGTAAAACAATCTACAAAACATCAGAATTTTTTATGAAGATATACATAGATTACTAAAAACCTGTAGATTTTCATAAAATCAAGATATCTTGAAGAATACTGATCCAAATGAGATGAAATTTTGGGCACAACTCAAATGAATGCATCTACAGACCTCCAAAAACTTTCATGGAAAAAATGGAATTTCTATAAGGATATACATACAAAATATAAAAAAGGCTTGGGTTGGTGACTCTGCCAAAAAGGGAAATGCTCAAGAAAAAAAATGCTTATGACATATCCAAGGGAATGAGGCTATTGAAATATCGGTAAAAGAAATTTTAGGAGTTTTGTGATGATATTACAATGGAAGGAGTGACACAAACTATCCAAAAAACTCCACCAAGGACCCGATCACAAAAACCAAAGCTTCCACACCATTCTTTGAATTTTAAGAGAAACAACTACACAACACTCACAAATGGATGACTGCAACACCTATCACTTTGATAAAATTTAAGGAATAATAATAATATCATTCCAAGTTGAAAGGATCTCAATTGTTAACAAAAACACCACATTCAACCAAAACAAGAATCTGAAAGCAAATTGAAAGCATAAGCTTACAAATAGATATGCAAACAAGAGAGCAACAAATTCTATTGATTGATCATATACTACAAGATTTGAAGAATTAAAATCTATAATTTGGTCATAAACTCAAATTCAACTTATAATTCAAATAGGGATATACAAGGTCTACAAGTTAAAATAGTTTATTAAAACAAAGGAGGAAGAAATATGTCTACTACAAAGAATACAATGAATAATGATATGGACAACACCATCAAAAGGGAAAGGGCAAGTGTTATAAAAATTTGAATCAAGAATATACTTATAAAGTCTAAAGGAAATTTAGAACTTACTTTAAAAGTGATTCATAGTGAATCTTTAAAATAAATATTTGAAACTCTAGAATATTATCTACATGCTAGAATTACCGAAGCAATTGATAATGAAAAAAATGATACTAAAATTCCTTTAAACATTGGTAGCATATTATTTATGGAAATACTTAAATTAAAATGTTACAAATATGAGAATGTAGAATAAAAAGGATTGATTGGACAACTTAAAAATAAAACAACAATAGATGAATCCTTCTTAGAGAATATATTTTAATCCTCATGTAGTATTGGTACTTCAAGTTATACTACCTCAAGATCCTATAATGATGCCTTAAGTGATTGTTCAGAAGCCTTTGTACTAAATAAGAATAGTGATAATAAGGACAAATGCAAAGAGGAAATACTTTTGAAATAATCAAGTGATAGTACAACCACTCATGAAATCACAAAAACTAACTTCAAATACAAGGATGAAGAAGAAGAAGAAAAGAAACCAAATCAAGTGGGCATACAGGGTAAAGTAAATTAAATATAATACAAAGAACCTGACCAAGCCAAAAGAATATTTGAAATATGAAGACCATATTGAAGACTAAAGTCTTCAATACCCAAATAATGTAATACAGGGGGTGTTGGAGTATATTACATTATTTGGTACATGCTAATGTACCACCTTGGGTACATAACTAGAATAGGAGTTTACCTTAGAGTAAGGTCTTCATGCAATGTAATAAATACATAAGTGTTAGAATGTGCAATGATGTAAATATGCATGTAGTCCACATGTACATGATTCATAGGTTATATAGATGAAGAGTCATGAGTAGATGAAATGCCAAGGGATTTATCTCCCTATATATGACTTTGAGGTATAAGATACAAGTGGTGACAAAACATACAATAGTTACTAGTTGCATTAGCAGTTATAGTGAGTACAATGTAGATCCTTCATGTATTAATGGAGTGTTCATGTCCTCCATTTTATATCATTATACTATTTTCTTGAGCTTTCATTATGGTATATTTCTAAGTTATAGCAAAAGTTTCTGTTATAATTCTCCTACATATTATAGTGAAATTATCATATAGTTATCATTGCTTGCTCATTTTACATCTTGTGGTTGCATTTCCTTTAATATATATCATCAATTGCTAACATGCATAAAGTATTCCATGCATTTGTAGAATTTTTTGCTCCACTTAAATATAGATGTATCTCATCAATTACTCCAAATGTTATTAACATGAGAGCTTTTGCATCTCCTTCTTCAAATATTTGTATTTCTTATTCATCCTTGCTAGGTTTTTTGTTTTTTCTACTTCCTATATACCATAGTTTTTCTACTGCTAGGATTGATTTTATTTTGTTTTTCCATGATGCAAAATTTGGTCCTTTCAATAGTTGAGATTTAGAAAGGAAATTTTTTTTAATTGATGTAATGAAACCTATTAAAAATTTTGAAATCCTTTGAAGTAGTAATTCTTATAACTTTAAAATTAAAAAATGACTCAACTATGAAATTTACAAATTTTAAATTTTCTAATCCTTTGATGTAGAAAACCTTTTAACTCCCTAATAAATTTGCAAATTTCCAATTTCAAATTTTTTTAGAAAACTTCAAAAAAAAATTAAAATCTCAAATTACTTCAAATTAAAGACTTCACTCCTTAAAACTTTAGCAAACTTTAAAAAACTTTCAAAAATTACTTCAATATTAAAAATTATCAAAACACATTAAAAGGTAAACCCCTTTAACTCCAATAAATCCTTTAATTTACTAATATTTATATTTTGAACATATTAAACTCTTAAAACCTTATCACTCCATAAAAAATTTAAAAGATTAATTTTTGAAAACCCTAATTAATAATTCCTAACCCTTATTACTCCACTTAGGTTTTCAAAAAAATACTTTCACATCTATTTCCCTCCAAACCTTAACTAAGCATTGGAAATAGAATGTAATGTTGGACAACATTTCTTGAGTCTATCGGTGTTGATTCTATTATGTTGAATGGAACATTAACATTGAATGTTTTCTCAATTATTCCTTTCTACTGAACATTGTTCTTCACTCTTTCCACTATCCACCTCAAGCACTTGCCTTTCCATGGATGCTCCTTTCTCCACTCGTAAAGAATTTTTGTCTCCTCAAATTCTCCTTCTACTACATGCCTCAAATGTCTTTATCTCAATTAATACCAATTATTACTTATTGCAAGACCCTCTAATGCATTTTAATTTTTTTACTAGATATTAAATGTGTCTCCATCTCTTCTAGAGGCTTAACGTCTACTAGAGGTCGAATGTCTCTTAGTATCTGTTGGAAGCCAAACATATCCTAGTATTTTTTGGAGGTTAAACATTTACTGGAATTCTCTAGAGGCCAAACGTCAACTAGTCTTTACTAAAGGCCAAATGTCTACTGCTCTTCACTAGAGGTCAAACTCGTCTTTCTCCTTGTTGTATTCAATGTGGGCTACTATTAGCCAATACATTCACTAATGGCCACTATTGGCCAATGTTGCATTTAATGTTGGATTTTTTATTGTTCTTATATTATCTTATTGTTGTTCTAGTAGCTTTAGATACTGATCCTTTCTCTTATCTCTATTCCTTTATATCAGGTTCTATAGCAGGCTTTATATTATCTTTTCAAATACAAATAGGCTTTATGTTGCTACAATGTTGCTTTAACATTTTTCTAAAACTACTCTATTTTTATCCTTTCTCAAGGCCACTTTAGATTTATCTTACTTTGTTTGTTCTTCTATGTGGATAATGGCTCAAAAATATTATTCTTACTTGATCTAGATTCCACTTTGATGGTGTTCTCCTTTTTTTTGTATACTTGATTTTTGCTATCTTCTTCTTAATGCTTGATTTTATCTATATGGTTTTTATTTTGTTCTCTTTGGTTTCTCCAAAAGTTGAAATTCTTCTCTATCTCTATAGGAATCTTCTCAACCTTCTATAGGTTTATTAGGTTTCTAAAATTTGTAACCTCTTGTAATTTATTGCAATGTATTAGGTCACACCTAAGAACTCAATATGATTCTCTTCCTTGTTAGATAATCTAATAATATTAGGGTGGTTATGAATATCCCAAATGACAAATATCTTCTGAGTTGGTTTGACCTTAATCTATCAATCTTCAAACTTCAATTCTCAAATCTCAATATCCAAATTTTCTCTAAGTTGGCTTCCTCAATCAATATGCCCACTTCTCTCCTGATTTGGTCCTTTTCTTCAATATAGTTGATTCCTAGTATTCACTAGTTTTCCTTCAACCAAGTGGAAAGACCCTAGCATATAAATTAGGGTGACTAAATTCTTATCCCCTTAATTTTCTACTCATAATACCTTTAAATGTTAGAGTCCAAGTTTTCACTGCCTTCAAATTTGATAGACTCTAAATTAACTTTATCAAAAATGGGTAAAGTTAATAATAATGGTGTCTAAAATGAACTCTATCAAAATGGACAAAGTTAGGTGGTATATTTGATCCAATTGTTATATTTTTAAGTCTTATTACCACAAATGGAATGGGTTCCAATACAAAATAGCCACAATATTAAAGGTCAAAATAATAATAATGAGTAGAATAAGTAAATTAATATGTATATCAAGGCCTATATAATACTAAAATAAACATTCATTTATATAATAAAATATGAATTTAAATGGCCTAAGTCATTCATGAACTATGCATGAATAAAAATTACAATATTAATTACTCAAAAATGTATACAAACTTTATTCCAAACTAGATATCTTGCATATATAATTATCCTTCTTGATTGTACTTGAATCTAGATCTGAATATGGATTTCCTTCTCAAGGAGTATTGTCTCCATAATATAAGTATAGTAATATTACTCTTACTTGATTATTGCTCTCCATATGACAAGTCCCATGACCTTTGGCTTGTCATATTACCACTTGCATATTATACTCATCAAGTTATTCTTACATGGTCACTTGACTCTATAACACATCTACATGATGCTTATGCTTCTAAATGCACTCCTAATTTAAGACACTTGTGCACATCCTCACATTACATATTTTCAATATTACATACAAGAAACTTGTGCATATTATCTCAATATATACATGCACTCTAAATTACATGATACTTGTGCAATTTCTACACGTTACACTTTTACATGACACTTGTGCATTTCCTACATATTGAAACTTACATAAAAGGATAAATATAAATAACACTTATAAACTATAGACTCAAATATAATTTATTACATATATACAATTGTACCATGAATTTATCATGTGGGTACATTAGCATGTACTAAATAACGTAATATACCTCAACATGTTGAAGCCCTATCTAGTTCAAGATATACTGACTAAATAATCTAAAGGGAAAAATTAGCTTAAGTCCATGAAGATCCCAATAATCGAGGTTAAAGTAAATTAGAAGTGGCCCAAAATAGGAGTGACTAGAGATACATGTGGCTAGAAGCATGAGTTATCAGGAGTTCTAAATGACAATATTAGCAAAGCCTCATAGTAGCTCTAACTAGGTCCATGAAGCCCTAGTGGCAAGTGAAATACCTACAATAGATGGTGAAAAAAGGTTAAATAATATTGTATAGGTCTCTTTTAGTATATATTATGTGTGTCAAGGGTATTGGCCACCTAGACACTCCTCATCCATCCAAAGTGAAGTAGTTAGACAAAAAAGCAACAACTAGTATTCTAAAACCTATAACAATATCAATAGCTATCATGAATATAAATGCCTACAATGTTAACAACTAGCTTAAAAATAAGGTATAATAGAAATATATAAGCATTCTCAAAGGACCTAGACCTATTGAATACATGTATCTATTGAAGGTAGTGATTGATCGCTAGATCTATATATCTAGAAATGATAGAGTAAGAGAGTGGCAACCACTTCCTCAAGCATATTGATTGAGTATGAGCCCTAGGCTAGGATAAAATATCCCTATTCTTGTTAGGCCTATGGTAGGATATCCATTTAATAAGTAGCTATGCTATTATATCAAACTATAAGTATTGAAATTTACCTCAATATGAGGGTCAACAATTTGAGTGTTTTCCTGTTGTATGCTATGCAATTTTGCTCTACTTATTAATGAATCCACTTGCTTTTTTATCTTAGCTAATAATGTTTTGTTGAATTATTTTATGAATGAATTTTTTGTAGTCTCTACATATTTTTATAAAATATCTATGGGTGGTCTATTCTATTTTTCCTAATATGATATTTGGATTATCAATCTAGGATATTTGAATATTAGGGATGTGTAGTATTTAATCCTTGTGATTTTGCTTTCTTATATAAAATACTATCAATGGTCTATTATATTGATCCATAGCTAATTATTGGACTATCACTTAGGGATATTGGAGTAGTATAGGATATGGTATAAGATTAATTTACATTCTACAATGCTTTTATTGGTTATTGATCTGTTAGGCCCTGTATGTAGTCAAGTTGTAATATGATTTTGAATAGGATGTGGTAGTGTTGTTAGCCAAATGTTGTATACTTTTCAATATACATTTCTCTCACTTCTCTTTTTATAACCCTCCACTTCTCTCTTTAGTCTTCTTCCATTTATTTTAATTTTGTTTTGCAATAAGGAACTAACCTTATCTAGATTTTGGTAGGAAGAATATTTGAACATCCACTATTGTTCATGGTCTAGGATGCACATCTCACCACTAGGTAGATCATAGAACAAGATTTTTTGGCATGCCCAATAGGATAGATCATTCAATATTCATATCACATATCTAAAGGATAAATATTTTTGTGAAAATATTGACCTCACAAGTAGAGAATACATTCTTTTGGAAGCTCCACTAATTGGAGAACCTGGGATTGGTGACTCCATTGAAGGAACAAGCTCCAAATCATGTTTTAACAAGATTGAAAGCTAAAAATATCAAAGAAAATGTGAAATTTTTTGAACTAACTTCCTAAAGATCTTGTAGAATACTAGGTAAGTCCAACTATCCAGTTAGAGTTCCTTCTATTCAAAGTCTTGTCCCTCTACAAGCCTTTACTAGATAGTATCTTAATAGTCCCCATTTAAAAAATATGGTTGGACAAATTTACCCAAGATAGAATAGTAATGGGGCCCTTGATCTTGTAGATCTCTTTGAAATTTCCTAGTAAACGCTTAAAGTGTTACCAACCTATGATGACTACCTATGAGCACTATCAATATTTTGATACTCTATCCACTATTCTTAATATCCAACACAAAGATGTCATGGTGATACTACTAGCCATATCCTTAAGAGAAAAAGTGTTAACTTGGTATAGATCCCTAGATGAAAATAGTATTAATTCATGGGATTAGTTAGCCAAACCATTCATTTTGGAGTTTAATGATGTAGGAGATTCATTTTCATTTCCCACTCAGTTCACCTCCATTCAAAGGCATCCACAAGAAAATATAACTAATTTCAATTTTAGATTCAACAAGGTGTGGAAGAAAATCCCTCAAGATATTAGACCTTCCCAACCTCACGATCATATTTATTATATTCAAGCCTTTGTCCTAGATCTAGTATTATAGATTTAGCTAGCCAATGAAATGACATTGCTACATGTTTTCCAAGTTTTAATTACTCTAGAAAATACATTAATCTCTATTGGAAAATTACCTCCTAAGGTCACCATGCCATATTTTCTAGAGTTTTTTCAACCTTCATAACATGTTATGACCAATTCAATGGCACAAATTGATCCTATATTGATACCAAAATATTGAACTCAACCAACTACACCTTATCTACCTTTATTTCATGCCCCTAAATCCAAAGAGAACACAAAAATACTTGGTCTGAGAACAACATTAAAAAAAACTATGTAATAAAGTCATTATGCTAGAGAGGAAAAATATCAAGAAGAGATATGAGGGATATCAACACAAAAGGTTTCCTCATGTCACAAAATACCAAGGGGTGTCTAGCAAAAATGTGATTAAAATAAAAAATGTTCCATATAATAAGTAGGAGGATGCACCATCCACTTTCGCTTCCCAAGAAATCTACTAGTCCTTGGCCTGCAATGATCCCTACAATGTAGATATATGTATGGTCTACCATTAACAAGCCCAAATAGTAGTGAAATAGAAGGTAAAGAGGATAGAGAAGACACATAAGAAAGTGGTGAAAATATTGATGGACCTAAACCAAGTTATGCAAGCCAAATACCATATAGAAGAAGAATGCATTCAAATACTAACCAAATCTAGGAAGAAGTCTCTATAAGTGGATCCATAGAAATTGGAGCCCTTCAAATTCCTTACTCAACCTCAGAAGGAACAAGCAAAATAGTATCCAAGACTAGAGCCAAAAATGCTAGAGCTAGCAAAAGTGAAGACTATTCAAGATGATCCTAAGGATCAAGTAGTAAGAAAGTTGCAGTATCCTTTTATGACCAAAAGACAAATGATGGGAACCACTAGCAATACTACAAAAATTTGAGAAACCTAGCTAAGAGGATATAAAGCCTCCAAAAGTGACTAGATATAGCATTATAAAAGAGTTAAATAAAAAATCTTCTTGGACAAGCATGTATGATTCTTTGCTAATCCTTGGTCAAATAGAGTTGTTGATGCACCTTGCTAGGGCCATAACTTTTGCTTCGAGTATCTGTTTTACCCTGTTCTTTTTCGGAATGTGCTTAATGGGATGGAGAACCTAAGGAAAGTGGCCCATATGTTTTCCGGTGCAAAAATGCCTCTAGGAGGCCCAAAATTAGATTTTAATGTAATTTTAGTTTTCATAGCTGAAAAGTTATCATAACTATTAGTGTAGAACTAGATTGGGGTTGCTATCTTAGGGTAGTGGGTTTTATTGAATAACAGGTGCATGATTCCATTTTGGATGCCATATGAGTTTTTTTTAGGGTTACTAAAAATAGCAAGTGAGTTGATAAAAATAGAAAGTTACTAAAAATAGTAAGGGGGTAGTGTAAGCTAGGGTTTTTCTTTTTTGGGAGTATAAAAAGTGGAAGACTCTATTGTAAGGGGATGAAAATTCAATTAATGAAAAGAAGAATTTGTAGGTTTCTTTTATTGGTGTATTTTGTATGATGTCTTATCTTACAATTTTACCCTTGGAGTCCATTGATGGTCTCCTATAGTGAATTTTCATCAATTGGTATCAGAGCAGGTGAGATCTTGCTAGTGGAAATAAAATGAATAGAAGAGGAAGAGGGTGAGGAATATATACCCAAATTAATAAGTAGATGGAGGATCTACATACAAAAATAGCACTAATGACTAGTGTGATTAACCGCCTGGCAGAGGCCCGCACCAATGTGGACCCAGATCTAAGATCTGATAATGAGACCGTGGTTGAGGAAGGTGGATCTAAGGATCGCACAGAATAATAACTATAAAATTTTAAAAGTAGGCTAATCTGTGCCTTGGAAGGACTTAAAGGAAGCTGATATGGAATGAATATCGAGGTTTCTGAGTATGTTGGTGGGTTAAAACCAGATGAGCTAATTGATTGGGTAAATAGTATGGAGAAGTATTTTGAATGGATTAATTTGGCTGAAGAAAAGAAGGTGAAACTTGCATGCACAAAGTTGAAATGGTATGCTTATATTTTGTGGGATCATCTACAGAAATAATGATAGAGGAAATGAAAAGCAAGGATCAAGGCTTGGGATAAGATGAAGAAGAAGTTGCAAGAAAATTTTGTGCCTTTAGACTATTCCCAAACTTTATTTCATAGATTTTAGAACCTTCAACAAAAGGACCAAAGCATAGAGGACTACACCAATGAGTTCTACAAGCTATCTATCCGTGTGGACATAACGAGACTAAAGAGAAAAGGGTTGTAAGGTATGTAAATGGCCTAAGTTATGCTATTCAATATAATTTTAGTATGCATCGTACCCTTATTGTATAAGATGCATATCATATGGACTTGAGGGTTGAAGAAAAGCATAAGAGGAGTAATTATAGAAGAGGGAAGAAGGGATCAATATCTTCTCTAAATCGGGGGTATGAGGGATCTAGCTCATCAAAGGGAGAATCCTCAAATACAGAGAAAAATGAAGAGATAGAGCAAGGTCATGGTACCTACCAAAGAGAAAGAGAGAATAGAGGAGGTCGAGGTAATGGGAGAGGTCAAACCAGAAATGAATCATGGAAGCCATATACCTATTTTATATGTGGTGAGGAAGGTCACCGAGCATTTTAGTGCACCCACTATGATGCTGAAGAGAGGAATCAAGGAGGATAGTCTAGAGTCAACTTGGTTGAGGAAGAGGATGAAACTGAGATAGAAGTTGTTGCTGACACGGGTGAGAAACTCATGATAAAGAGAATATTGATTGCTCCAAAGAAGACTAAAATGCAAGCAGATGAGGGTGATGAGTCCTGGCTATGAACAAATATCTTCTGCACAAGATGCACATCGGAAGGAAAGGTATGTAAAGTAATCATTGATGGTGGTAGTTTTGATAGTATGGTCTCTAATGTAATGGTAGAGAAAATGAATATAAAATGTGAGAAGCACCCACATACCTATCGCATTTCATGGATCAAGAAAGGGAATGAGGTGACTATTGATAAGAGATGTTTGGTAAAATTCTCAATCGAGAATACTTATAAATATGAAGTTTGGTGTGACGTGATTCCTATGGATGTCTATCACATACTTTTTGGGAGGCCTTGGTAGTATGATAAGAATAACATCCATGATGGGGGTCGAAATACATACACATTTTGGAAGGATGGTGCCAATGTAGTATTGTTACCTCTTCAGGGAGAAGGGCAGAGTGATATTTTGTTGATTGTGAAGGATTTTATCATAGAGGCACAAGAATATGGTTGGTGCTATCCATTGACAGTGACGAAGATAGAGGTAGATGAGGCTCCTATACCACCAATAGCATTCAAGTTGTTGAAGGAGTATGCTAATGTTATACCATATGAGTTATCTGATGGTTTACCATCGAAGAGGGATATTCAGTATCACATTGATCTAATTCTTGGGTCAATTCTTCTTGACTAGGTAGCCTATCGATTGAGCCCAACCTAGAATGCAGAGTTGAATAAGCAAGTGATAGAATTAATACATAAAGTATTAGTAAGGGAGAGCATGAGTCCTTGTGCAACTCCTGCTCTATTGACTCTGAAGAATGATGGATCATGGCAGACGTGTGTAGATAGTAGGTACATAAAATTACTATCAAGTACATGTTCCCAATACCTAGAGTGGACGATATTATGGACTTCTTAGCAGGATCTAGCTACTTCAGCAAGATTGATCTACAAAGTGGTTATTATCATATCAGTATTATAGAGGAGGATGAGTGGAATACTACTTTCAAAACCCGAGATGGGTTGTACGAGTGGATGGTGATGCCATTCGAGTTATCAAATGCACCCAGTACCTTTATGTGGTTGATGAATCGAGTGTTGCAGGAATACATTGGTAAGTTTGTGGTTGTCTATTTTGATGATATCTTAAATTTTAGTAAAAGTAAAGAAGAGCACTTGCACCATGTGAGGTTGGTGTTAGAGTTAATACGAAAAGAGAAATTGTATGCTAATTTGAAGAAGTGTATATTTTGTTAAGAAATTCTAGTACTTTTTGGGCTTTGTAATTTCCAAGGATGTCCTGGAGATGGATGAGAAAAAGGTGAGGGTAATTCTTGAATGGCCTATTCCAAGGAATGTAACAAAGGTGAGAAGTTTCCATGGTTTGGCAACTTTTTATAGGAAGTACATTAGAAAATTTAGCAGTATTCTTGCACCCATAACAAAGTGTACAAAGTGGAAAAAATTTGTATGGACCAAAGTAGCAACTCAAAGTTTTGAACTCTTGAAGAAGAATGTTTTAGAAGCACCTGTGCTGGTATTACCTAATTTTAAAAAAATATTTGAAGTTGACTGTTATGCTTCACATGTGGGGATTAGTGTTGTTTTGATCCAAGAGGGACGACCAATAGTGTTTTTCAACAAAAAATTGAATGAGGTAAGGAAGAACTACTCCAATTATGATGTAGAATTTTTTGGAATTGTGTAGGCACTGAGGTATTGGTGACATTATTTTTTATCCAAGGAGTTTGCACCGTACACTAACCATGAAACCTTAAGGTATGTCAATTATCAGAATAAATTAAATAGTAGACATGTCAATTGGGTTTCCTTTTTGCAAGAATACTCATTTATGTTGAAGCACAAGTTAGGTAAGTAGAATAAGGTGGTAGATGCATTAAGCAAGAGAGTACTATTGGTAACCACCATGGAGAATGCAATGGTAGGATTTTAGGGGATTAATGATTTATATGAATCTGATGCAGATTTTGGAAGCATTGTACAATAGTACAAAATTCTAGTTGTGGGTGAGGCTGGTCAAATATTTATTGAGTATGTTATGCAGGATGGCTATCTATTTAAGGGGAAACAATTGTGCATACCTGTTGGTTCCATGTGGAAGAATATAATCTGTGAGCTGCATAGTGGTGGTTTAGCAGGACACTTTGGCGTAGATAAAATAGTTGCTCTTATGGAGAAAAAGTACTATTAGACATGGTTGAAGAGAGATATAATTTGATTTGTGTCCAGATGTAGAGTGTGCCAAGTGGCTAAAGGTCATGTAAAAAATACAAGGTTGTATACACCCTTACCAGTTCCTCTAGGATCGTGGACCGATCTAAGAATGGATTTTGTGCTAGGGCTACCCCATACTTAGTGAGGTAAAGATTCCATTTTTGTTGTATTAGATAGGTTTTCTAAGATGGATCATTTTCTTTCTTGCCAAAAAACCAATGATGCAACAAATATTGCAGTACTTTTTTTTGATGAAGTGGTGAGACTGCATGGAGTTCCAAAGACCATCACTTCAGATCGGGATGTTAAGTTCTTGAGTCATTTTTGGAGGACATTATAGAAGAAATTGGACACAAAACTACAGTTCAACAGTGCTTATCATCCATAGACTGATTAACAAACCAAGGTTGTGAATTAAAGTTTGGGCAATCTTCTGAGGTGCATAGTTGGTGAGAAACCATGACAATAGGATTTAGCTCTGTTGCAAGTAAAATTTACATATAATAGCTTAGTGAACCGCTCGACAGGGAAATCACCATTTCAAATTTTTTATGGCTAGAACCACAAGGGTGTTCTATATTTTTTGAATTACCAATCCATGAGCATGTTAGTGATGATGCAAACACCATAGCTTGGGAGAAGCAAATCCCTAAGAAGAAGAAGGAATGCATTGCATAGGTCCTTGATAGGAAAGTGATCACCACACACAATGGTAACTATAGAAAATACTTGGTACAGTGGGAAGTTTGTTCCAAGCTGATAACTCTTGGATTTCCAAGGAGGAACTAAAATGGGTTGACATTGACAAGCTTGAGGTATTTCATCAGAAAAACTCACAAGAGCTAAGTTCATTTTCAACTAGAGGAGAATGATGCACCTTGCCAAGGCCATAACTTTTCCTCCAAGTATCTGTTTGCCATTTTATTTGTTTTTAAAATGTTGAATGGCATTGAGAACCCAAGGAAAGTGGCCCATATATTTTCTGACACAAAAATGCCTCTAGGAGGCCCAAAATTAGATTTTAATGTAATTTTTAGTTTTCACAACTGAAAAGTTCTCATAACTATTAGTGTAGAACTAGAGTGGGGTTGCTATCTTGGGGTAGTGGAATTTATTGAATAATGGGTGCATGATTCTATTTTGGATGCCATCCGAGTTTTTTTTAGGGTTACTAAAAATAGCAAGTGCATTGCTAAAAATAGAAAGTTACTAAAAATAGTAAGGGGGTAGCGTAGGCTAGGGTTTTTTTTTTTGGGAGTATAAGAACGGGGAGACTCTATTATAAGGAGATGGAAATTCAGTTAATGAAAAGAAGCATTTGTAGGTTTCTTTTATTGGTGTATTTTGTATGATGTCTTATCTTGCAATTTTACCCTTGGAGTCCATTGATAGTCTTTGCAGCGAATTTTCATCAGTTTCCCAGGGCTGAATTGAAAGGTATCAATTCTAAAGGGCTAAAATCATTAGAACTAACTTGGCTTAAGACCAACAAAGTCTTTGAATAGGAAAGAACTGGCCATAACCTATTTGTATGTCTTTATGAATGGAAGGGTTGATAGTTCAAAATTGCATGGTCAACTCTAGAGCGACCACTACTATAATACCAAAGGTAGTATGTGAGGCAATGGGAATGGAATATACTCACTCAAGTTATGGAGTTATACAATAGATGGTACTCTACTCCAAATAATTGGGGTGGCCAAAGATATACCAATGGTGCTCCATAAGGTGTTGAAGGTTATATTTATTGAAGAGGTGGTCATGGTTGACCTTCCAATATACTTTGGTCTATGATTTTCTATAGAATTCACCTCCAAGTTGGGGGTACTTGTCCTTAGATTATTATCACATGGTCATCCCCCACAAGGGGAAAAAGTTTAGGATCTATGTGGAAAATCCATCTCCCTTCCATATTGAGAATATTGAAGAAGAAAATGTTAACTTGGTTGAGGATGGTTTGGACTAATTCAAAGATATGATCAAAGGTTTTCAAATTAATTTTGAGATTTTCTTGGAAGACTTTAATGCTCTATTAAAATTCAATTTGATAATGCATTCTACTATAATATCATATGATCAAAAGTTACTAGCCATTTCAAATTGAGAAATCCAAGAAATGAGGGTGCAAAAATTGTTGTTTTAGAAGGGGTAGAAAGAGAAATTCAACAATAACCTCTCACAATAACAATAATCTACTAAAACCTAGTCTAACATGAAAGACTAGTTACAAGTATTCCTAAAGGGCAATCCAATGCATTGGGATGAAAAAAATCTAGGTTAGGGAAACACCAAAAATTTGATCCATCATGGTCTAGGCATTAGAAAAGTGTATAAAGGTGTGAATGCAATGCATTAAATAACTAGAATCAATGGTCATAATTTACCAATAATCGTAACATGACTCTACATGGAATTATTTGAATAAAACATGAAATGAACTAATTTGTGTTGTAAATATATATATATATATATAAGCATAATCATATAATATCATGGTAAGTTTGGAAAGAAATAGGTGGCACACAATAATTTTGAATTTTAAATAAGCTATTGGTCCAAAAAGTAGTAGTAGTTAATGTTACTACATGCTTTAAGGTTCTTACATATTCTAACAACTTTGGAAAGCAATTTTTGTAACAAGGGAAGAGCATGCAAATTTTTAGCATTAAATATTTGAGTAGTTAGGCCTAATATATAAAACTAGATCCCTATGATTTCATTTGCACATTAGGCAATTAAGTAATTGGGCATTCAAGAACCAAAGAACCAAAAAGAAGAAGGAAATAAGCAAATTTAAAAAGCATTGTTACATTTTATCGCCTAAAAATTGAGTTGAACAACCATGGCCTACAAAAATACTGAACTCTACAATATGATGGATGATATTTATGACATAGAGCTCATTGTTAAGACAAAAAATTTTAGGAGAAAAGTAGAATAGAAACACATCGAACACCCAATGGAGCATCCAACCATAGTCACATGCCATTATTTTTTGTCATTATATATGCATAGACATGTACATCCTTTATAAGAATTGGTAAAATTTGTGGTAGATGAGTGCAATGTCAGAAAAAAATTGGTTTACAATAACAAAGTCCAAGTTCTTTTTGCTCTCAAAATTAATAATTCTTATACTCAACTTGGAAAATACATTAGAACCCTAAATAAATAAAAACAAAAGGGTTATTATGAAAAGAAGTTGTTTTATTTGCTCATTGAATGAATACATTATTGCCTATATAAATTTCCCAAGGGACCTATTAAGGTTACTGAGTTTAAATTCTTCAAATACATGTTTGCCATGTTAGTAGTCATCTCTAGTCTAAATAGTGATGAATATGTGTATGACATCCAAATAGCTATGGCATACACATTGACCTACCCCAAAGTCCTCTTCTATTTTTATTAGATCCAACACCTCAGTGATGTAATGCATAACTAGTTGGTGCATATTAGGAAGAATTATTATGGGGAATTTAGGTATCCTTCATACTTGACCTATTTTTTTGTATACCATAAAGTAGAAACATTCCCAAACTCAAAAATAAATTAGTAAACACTATAAGGGGAATTTATTTCAATAGTAGACTAGACCCAAGCCCTTAGAACTTCCAACTTCTATATGTAATTTATTGGATATTTCCTAGGACCTACCCTAGCCTATATCTATGTTGAGGTTTCTTTATTGACAAAAGGAGCAATGACACATCTCAAGACCCAATTACAAGCAACTAGAGACTACTGTTTTTTAGGAATGAAAAATTATAAGAATATATAGCTTTGATAAGGAACCTTATTTGCTTCCATATTATGTAATAACTTGGATCTTTGGAATGGAAGTTTTCCAATAGTTGGATACTACTAATGCATGTTTTGGGTTAGGGATAAATAAGGTATTCACATATGACCTATCCCTAAACTATGTGCCCACTATGAGGGCATGTAAGAAACATGAAATCTTGAATACACAACTTAAGAACCTTAAGTTGAATGTGATTCAAGATGGATGGAGGTATGATCCAAAAATTATTTTCAAGACCAAGTTAAAATATGTAAATAACAAACCTCATACATTTGAGCATGTCCAAAGACCAAATATAGAGGTATTTCAAAATAAGTTGAAGGTATAGAAGGTTAACATGGATATATGCCAAGTAAAGAAACAACCTCCATGGGGGAAGTTTTATGTTGTTGCAATGTTGCATGACCCAACTAAGAACAAAGACCAAGTAATGAGAAAAAAATATGCACAATAGGTATAAATGGTCAGCATAAAAAAATTTAGGAGTGGTGGATTTTTAAGTGTGAAAATTGTCTCTAGAGAAACGTCTTTGTTAACCTAGACCAAAAATTTGCATATCTCTATGATAATAATTTCCAAACATGGAGAGATGAGAATGATGAGGAAGATGAGCCCCAAAATAAAATTATTGAAGAATTATTCTAAAAAATGTGAAGCCAACAAGTGCAAGGTAAAGATTTCAAAGCTAAAAAACCTTAAACCTACTAGGTGTTATTTATTTCAAGTTTTGTTCCAATCCTTTTTTACAAATTTCTCATATTTTTGACTCCAATACCCAATAGATAAGGCTATCTAGATCCTCAATTTTGAAAGCAAAAATAATTAGGATGCACCACTAATGTGGACTAAGGAGAATTCCCATATGGATAGGTCCTAACAAATTTCGTTGGAGTACCAAATATTATAAAATTTTATTGATCAATATGTAAGGAAGCCATGCTAGAGTTGATAGTTTTTACATATGGCTGGAAAAATGCTTGAAGGTAGCTTGCTAGGTTCTAAACTTGACTAAGACATCAAAGCCTAAAAATTTTAAATATCCCAAATAGGAGTGGCTAAAATTTTGCAAATATGATAGCATGTTGAAGCCTTGACAAGTTCAAGATATAGTGGTTAAAAAGGGGAACACTAACTTAATCCATGAAGGTCCCAACCACCAAGGTTGAAGTAAAGAAAAATGGACCAAACATAGGAGTGACCATAGACAGGTGTATCAAAAAGTAGTAGTGGCTATAAGCAAATGATGATATCAACAAAACATCATAGCAACCCCAAATAGGTCCCTAAAGCCCTAAAAGCAAGCAAAAGATCCACCGTAGATGTTGACAAAAGGGTAAAGGCTCCTACATAGGTATCCTTTAGTAGACATAATATGTGTTAGATTCATTCGAAACCTAGACACTCCTAAACCATCCAAAACAAAGAAATTATACAAGAAATTCATAACCAGTATTGTATAACCTTCAACAATATCAAATACTATCATGAATAGAAGCGCATACAATGCTAATTGATGGCTCAACAATAAGGTATAATGGGAATAGTTGAGCATGTTGAAAGGAACTAGACCTACTAAATACGTGTGGATTTTTAATATAGTGAGTGGTAACTAGATAAAAATAGTTGGAAGTGATAAAGCAAGAGACTGACAACCACTTCCTCAAGCACATCGATCAAGCACAAGCCTAGACTAGGGTAGGATATGCCTATTATTGTTAGGCATATCGGATGATATCCTTGTAATCATATGTAATATTAGTATAGTAAACTTTAAGTATTGCAATTTATCTCAATATGAGGGTCAACAATTTGAGTGTTTAGCTATTTTATAGTAATTTTGATCTACTTCTTAATAAATCAACTTGTTGTTTGATCTTAGGCAATGTGTTGTTGAATTCTTTTGTGAATGAATGTTGTGTAGTCTCTAGATATTTCTATAAAATATTTGTGGGTGGTCTATTCTATTAGGCCTAAGTTGTTTGGATTATCACTCTAGGCTATTGGAATATTAGGGATGCATAGCATTTAATCATTGTGGTTATGCTCTCAAAATCTGTGTCAGATTCTTCAACAACAACATTCACTTGTTTTTTCTTTTGTGGTTTGTTTCGGCCTTTCTATTTTGATTTTTTATTCTTATGCCAACATTTGTTTGTATCATGACCTTCTTTGTCACAGATCTTGCAATATCGCTTTTTCTATTGAGGTTGTTGAGTTTGTTTCCCTTTGGAATCCTTTTGTGAATTCCATCCCTCTAAAAATTACCCTTCTTCTAGTTCTACCTTTTCCTGTTGATGTAGAGGGCAGTGTTAGAAGAATCATCTCGCTGTAGTTGGCATGCCTCCTCCTCTTGAAGCATATTAACCAATTCTACAAAAGTAAATTTTCGTTGCGACACCTAAAGGGAAGTAATCAACACCCGATAAGAATCAGGTAAAGCTCTCAATACAATTAAGGTAAGGAGCTTATCATCAACTGGTTCTCCTAAAGAATTCAACTTTGCTTTCAATTCAAACACTCTGCAAAGAAAAAATTCAACTGTCTCCCCCTGCTTCATGCTTAGACTATGTAATTGAGATTTAAGGAATAGAATAGTGGAATCATTCTTTCCCTCATATATAGTATTAAGGGCATCCCATGCCTCTTTACTATTTTCACAATCAATAATATGGGGTTGAACTTCATCAGCCACAACAATCAAAATGAGCACCTTTGCTTTCTTTGTCTAGCTTTTCAAAGTCTTTTTGAGCAGTAGATGGAGCTGTAGCACCATCAAAAGATGAAGGTCTTGTTTTTTCTCCAGATACAACATCCCATAAGTCATCCATGACTAGGATAGCCTTCATATTGTTTTTCCATGGTGTGTAATTAGGACCTTTCAACAACTGATGAGAATCAGTCATTAATTTTGCAGACATGGTGAAGGTTCCTTATAACACCAATTGGTCCCCCTTTCGATATACCTTTTGCTAGGCCGTTATACCATACAAAATACCCACCCTTACATGAGGTAAACTATAGGTATTTAGAAAGATAAAAAAAATCACCCATCCTTACGTGAGGGAAACTATAGGTAATTTTTAGAGATCATACGATACGTGGAACTTAAGCAGTATGCGAAAGGGAATAGTCTTGTTGATGGCACCTACCATAGAAAGTCTGCAATACTCATGCGTGGGGCGTAACTTCCCCTAAACACTTTGGATTTCAAAACTTTCGTCAGGATTTATGCCTAAACATAAGAACTATTAGGGTAATGGATGGAGTAAAAAAATGCAAAATGGCAAACTTATCTCTCCCCGACGATTTATAGAGAACAAGCTCAGATGTCGTTTTGGCAGCAATATTAGGCAGCGGATACAGTAGCGCAATCATGACAACTTTACCTATAAGTGCTGGACAGAGGTATCACAAATACCGAATGCTACAGTGCAATAAATTGCATGGATGGGTTTTAATTATTTTGAGGACTTAGGAGTGAATTTCATTTTAACTTTTAATGTTATAGTGCAAAAAATGAAATATGCAACATACAACATAAAAGTACCCACAAAAATAACCCACTAGGTGTCGGGCGTAGCCGAAAATTCACCTTTACAATAATGCCAAATTTGCTTTTCAAAAAATTACTCATGGTTCCCCTTTGATTTTTGGGAAAAAAAAAATACCCCCATAAAAAAAATCTCTTAACAAAGCATTTTTTTTATAATTATTATATATTTTTAAGTTAAAAAAATAATAATAATAATTTATATAGTTTAAAAACTATGAAAATATAAATTAAAATCAAATTTTAATTTATATAGTTTAAAAACTATTGAAAAATAAAATTTTAATTTAACTAAAAATAATAATAATTAAAAAAAAACTTTAGAATTTTTTTTTTTTTACCTTTTTTTCTTTCCAAGGGGGAGTCTGGGGGATTTGAACCCCTGACCTGCAGGCTCCCTGAGCCTTACCGCATAGTCCACCACCAGGTGGACTAGCGTGCTGATCCGAAAGGATTAGGGACCCCCTCCTATTTGAGGAGAGTCCCTCAACCCCTTTCCCCTGAGCGGCCACCTGGCCGCAACTTCCTCCATGGCTGGTGGCGACGGGAGGCCCACGGTGATGTCTGCAGCAGGTGGTCGCGGTGGCTGTAGCAAGTGGTCGTGGCGACAGAAGGTGGTCACGATGGCAAGACGTTGCGTGGATGCTACTATTGCAAGTGGCCGCGACTACTGTAGGTGGCTGCGGCTACAACAGGCAGCACACGTCGCCTGCGTCGCACGTCGCACGCGACGTAGGGGAGGGGGGGTGGCGCAAGAAAAAAAAATCATGCGAGGGGGGTGGCACGATAAAAAAAAAATTGCTGGGGGGGGGCACATGCGTGATGAAAATAAATCACGTGCGATGTCGTCGTGGGGGGAGGGAGGGAGGGAATTGCGTGAAATAAAAAAAACACGCGTAGGAATGGCACAGCACAGGTGGGGTGGTTGGGGGGGTCTGAGTTTTTTTTTTTTTAAATGCGTGCACAGAAAAAACACGCACAAAGAAAAAAATTTCTCAGACCAGCGCTGGAAAAAAAATGTGTGTATCTTCCAGCAATCTTTCGCTTCCTCCAAAAAAAACTTTTGCTTTTCTCCAGGCAAGACCAGCTCTACAAAAAATGTGTCGCCTCCTCTCTCTCTCACCCTTCTGGCTCTGATGCCATGTTGAAATAAACCGAACACTCTTCCATTGATTAGAACAATTTTAAATAATACAGTGAGCACCCATATTAGCTCATAATCTTAGGATCTAATCAACAGCTTAGGTATTCAAATAAAACATTAAAAATAGACCAAATATTATTACGCTAACAATAGCGTAACTAACCTAGGTAGTTAACTAACTACCCTATATAAATAAAGTAATAATAAGAATTACTATAGTAAATCTAACATTATTCGTTAGGCCATAGCTACTATATGGACTATCATAAAGGCTATTGGAGTAGTATAACTCTTCTTATGAGCTTACTATACATTCTACAATGCTTTACTTGATTACCAGCCTATTAGGTCCTATATGTAGTCAAGTTGTAGTGTGCTTTTGCATAGGATATGGAGGTGTTGTTAGTTAAATGGTGTCCACTTTTAAATCCATATATCTATCCCTTATCTATTTATAAAACTCTCTTTCTCTCTTTATTCTTCTTCTATTTTTTTATTGTTTTCTTTACAACAAGGAACTAGACTTCTTTGAAGTTTTGCAAGAACAAAGTTTGAGCCATCCAATCTTGGTCATAGTTTAGGGAACACATCTCACCATAAGGTAGATCTTAGCTGTCATAACACCAAATTCCATATCTCAATCATGAGTCATTTTTTATTTATTTAAAACATGGCTTGAAATCTATGTAGGATCTAAGTGTTCCTTCATTGAGTAATCAGACTCTTCAAGAAATTCATTTCATTTCTACTAAATCTAATGCATATCTCAATCATGAGTAAATTCCATATCTCAATCATGAGTCATTTTTTATTTATTTAAAACATGGCTTGAAATCTATTTAAGATCTAAGTGTTCCTTCATTGAGTAATCAGAATCTTCAAGAAATTCATTTCATTTCTACTAAATCTAATGCATATCTCAATCATGAGTGAATTCCATATCTCAATCATGAGTCATTTTTTATTTATTTAAAACATGGCTTGAAATCTATTTAGGATCTAAGTGTTCCTTCATTGAGTAATCAGACTCTTCAAGAAATTCATTTCATTTCTACTAAATCTAATGCAACAAATACCCATACCTACATCATACATATATCTATCTATGTAAGTGTACTAGGTAAAGTGTAAGTTTAAGCTATCATTCTCATCCTCTAATGAGCTAGCTTACTCCCTTTAGTCTATCGAAAGAACCACATAAATCTTTACTCCATACATAATTACTTCTATGTAGGAGCACTAAGCATAATAGGAGGAGGATATCAATCTCATCCCTATGACAAGCTAATTCTTCCTGATAAGTCTTCCCTAATGTCAGTCAATGAGGACACTATATTATTAGCTCTCTAACCATACCATAAATAGTCACCTTGAAAGATCTTATTCTTAATGTAACAAGCCATGTCTATTCATTACTCTTTTTACAACTATTGATGCAACACCTTGTATTAGTGTGTGATTTTCCTTATGTGAACCAACATCACAATTGCACATCAATTGCCCTTAAAATAGGGTCAATAAATAAGTCCTTCTCTTAGGATATTGCACATAAAATTATTATCTAAATTACATTATTGAAGCCTATCATGCAAGGCCTTTAAATATCCCATAGAGTTAATGTCAAGTAATTAATGCATAACCATGAAAATAAAAATCCAAAATGAAAGACTCATTTATTTAGGAAACATAGGAATTTCTTTATCATTACAACCATTGTGCACCATAGAAAAATATTCATGATACATTTACTCATAACATATTTTTTATCATGGGAACATTCATGGGGAATAAACCTAGCCTTAAATCATTCCTTATTTTATTCCATAAAAAATTGGTTTTATACATTGAGTCAAGGCCTCTCAATAAGCCTTTAGTCTCATCTTAAGAGTTCCATAACTCTTATAAAATTACAATATGAACTTGTCCATCAGCTAATAATCATACTTAGCTTCAATGCATTGAATTTAAGGTATTACATATTACCTTCAACATAAGAGTTCCAACATCCCATGATATTACAATAAGCATTTTATACTTAAATTCAAAAGTACAATCTAGTTTCCACAATTGGATCAAAGGTACCCCATAATACCTTTACCCTCATCATATGAGACCTATTCTTCCTATGATTTTATACATAGTCCAAAACTTTATGGTTAAATCTATATTCTTTGTTTCATAAGTTCTACTATCAAACAACACAAAGTCTTAATCAAATAAATAACTTTCATTCAGAGAGCACTATGTATAACTTACTTTGTCTTAACCTCTAAACTTATGAAATCCATTCGAATTAGATATATAGGCACATGAATTAAGAAAGAGCCATGGGAAAGAGATTGGAGGGTCTTGGGGAACCCAAACAGAAAGAGCCTTGAGGAAGAAAGTTGCATGCATTAAGAATAGATCCACACCAAGACCAAAATAATATAACCTAAACCCAAAGATGGCCTCCAACTCCATCGACAAACAACTTTAGGGATCCAAAAAAGGAAAACTAGTGGGATCACAATAGCAAGAAACTATAGGCCCCCAAAAATCCATGAAATATAGTTGATAACCCACCAATAAATCCACAACTAGACACCCAAAGAGCAACTCCACATAAATAAGCATGTGGTTCCAGGAAAACCATAAATATATTGTGGAAAATTGCTCATGAATCATCTCACTCAAAGTCATGATGCACCACACTAGGAGAACCTTTGAAACCTAGAATCAAGAAGAAACATACAAAAATCCTGGGACAAAACTAAGAGCACAAGAGAAAAATCCTTTAAGTAGCACAAAAAACCTAGGGAAGATTCGAGGGATGTCCCGTAACTAAGGCACCCAAAGGAACCTCACCAGAATGTATGGGAGGGTAGACAAATGGAACAGTGATCCCCCACCCCAAGGAAATCATCTACAAAACCAACCATCCAAGAAGGAATGGTTAGGGAAGTGCCAGAGAATTGGGACAAAACCAAGGAGGTGGAAGCAGATAAGCATAATAGGACTTCCCAGGGAAGTCCCTTACAGTACCCCTCTACAATGTGGAAGAAACATATCAAAAAAATACAATATATAATATGTACTCACATAGAACATAATATATTTTTCCCTCAAATTTTACTTTTTTTCTAAATGAAGGCAAAGCTATTGTATTACCTCTATTCATAGAGAGCATATAAAAAAATTCCTTCAATATTTTGCTTCTTCTTCTAGAAAAGACAAAGCTATTATATTATTTTCATTCACGGAGAGCATAATAGAAAATTTCTCTAACAGTTGCTTCTATTTCCAACAAAAACAAAGCTATTAAATTATCTCTATTCTCAAAGAACTTAATATCAAATTTTCCAGAATAACACTTACCATTTTAGCCAAAGCAAAGCAATACTTTAACATAGATTTCTTGACATTATTTGGTTCAGTGAGATCACAACAATTTCACATGCAAACCTTAAAACATCTTCTATTTTAGTAAGCATGTAATAGTACACAAGTGTTGCCTCTCAATCATCATTCTTCTTCAATGAGAACACAATATTTTTTTAAAAGTAAACAACTTAAGATACTCCTTTGATTCTATTCTGAAGAGTAACATACCCCTACTCTAGAAATCCCCATATTCCAGTTCTTTTTCTCTCCTTCCTATTAACCAATGACAACATGCAAAACCCATCATCCCTCTTCTCCTTCCTTCAATGATAGAGTCACCTCATCCACTCTATTTTCCATTCACATTTAAAAACCTAATAACCTCCCACTCAATATTTTCCAATAATGATTGACATAGTCACTCAAACATGGCAAAACATTGAAGCTCAAACATTGAACTTCTAACTTGGTAATCTCCTCATCAAAATCAAAGCTTGGATTATTCTCAATGTCAAGAGTAAATGCTTCAGCTATGAAATAAAATAAGAGGTTTTTTTTCATATAATTGCACTTCAATAACATGCAAAGGCATACAAATGATATTTATCCATCATCAAATATTTCTACATCATGAGTAGCACAAAGGCATCAGTCCAATTAAATCTAAATTGAAACATGCATGAAAGAATATCAAGAATTCTTTCATTAGATACCAAATCAATTTCAAGTATCCTATAAAACCTAATTTATGTCATATTATCATTCTCGTAAAGCATTACCATAGTTCTTAACATTTTTTTTATCAATAGAGTAAGTTATACTAGGCTTTAAGATAATTTAATGCACACAGTTAATTAAAAGGTGCTACTAAGGTGGGGTATTACATCCTCCCCCTTGAGTTAAATACAGTTCACTATGTTTTCTTCAAATTCTAAACATAAAACAATAATTACAAATCATTTTCAAAAAGGAACAAAAATGTCTTTGCATATCTGCCACTTTTTCCCAAGGAGAATTTCTATCGAAATAGCAGTCCCACTGAACCTTACCTTAATATAGAGTTCCCTTCATCATCAATTTGGAATGAAACTCAAGTATCCTCACTGGATGTGCCTTAATGGCCTCTAGATCTACCATTTATAATTTAGGAAGATACCACACATGATCAGGGTTAGCAATGTATTTCATTAGAAAATATATATGAAATGTGTCATGAATCTTCAACAATATGGGTAGTAAGGTGAGTCTGTATGCCACAAGACTAATACTTTTCATGATTTTGAATGATCCTACAAAATGATGATCTAGTTTTGTGAACTTTATGGCACTCTTTTTTGGTATCACCCTTAGAAACACTCTACCACAAACAAATTACTCTCTTGGTATCCTTTATAAATTGGCATAACTCTTCTAATGATATGCGATTTTCTTGGTCCTCTCTCTAATCATCCTTAACTATTTCTCCAATTCCCTAACCATTTCTAGCCCAAGTACAACCCATTCCTTTGTATTAACCCAAGACAAAGGTGTTCTACACCTACCATACAAAGCTTCAAATGGGGCCAAGCCTAAGGACAAATGATGACCATTATTGTAAGCAAATTTGACCAAGTGTAGATAGTCTTCTCATCAAGACTTTTGATCCATATAATACATTCAAAGCATATATTCCAAAACCTAGTTCACCCTTTTAGTTTACCCATCGATTTTTGGGTGATAAGCAAAAGTAATATTTAGTCTTATACCTATGGCATGATTTAGAGCTTACCAAAACTTGAAAGTGAACCTAAAGTCCCTATATGAAATGATCACCTTAGGAAAACCATGAAGCTTAAATATTTTCTTGGAAAAAATTTTAGCCATAACTATGACATCATCCTTGGTATTTTTGGGTATAAAATGTGCAACCTTGGTTAGTCTGTCGACCACAACTAGGATTGCATCATGCTAGAACCTATTATTTGGAAAACCTACAATGAAACATTGACATAACCTACCATTTTTGTGTAGGTACATCATGTGGATACAACAGTTCTACAGGGCGTCTATGTTTAGCCTTAACCTTTTGGCATTCTAGGAATTGAATGATAAATTTAGTGATGCCCTTCTTCATTCCTGGTTAGTAGAAAGTTTTCTTCATTTTTCTCTCATCTTTGCTCCTCCTAGGTGAGAATACTAAGGAGATCTATGTGCTTTATTCATGATAATTTTACTTAGATCACCTACCTTGGGAATCACTACCCATTCCTTGAAGCATAGAAAACCATCCTTGATGCCAAAATCCTTGTTTTCCTTTGGTTTCTTTTCCATTTTATCCTGAATTTGGTTGTAATACTCATATTGATATTGCATTTATTTGACTTGATCCATAAAATATACATGGATGCATATCAAGGAAACAATGTATTTTCTCCTACTTAGGGCATTGACAACCTTATTTTTCTTTCGTTTAATGTATTTGATCCCAAAATCATACTCAGTGAGGAAATCCATCCATCTAATTTACCCAAAATTAAGCAACGGTTGATTACATATATAATTAAAACTTTGATGATAGGTTCTTAGTTTGAAAGGTCTTCCCATCAAATAGTGTCACCAAAAATTGAGAGCATATACAACTGTTGTCAATTCTAGGTCATGAGTAGCATAGTTGACCTTGTGCGTCTTGAATTTTCTTGATATATAAGCTACTATTACTCCATAATACAAGATAACTCCATCCAATCCTTCCAAATATGCATATGTGCATACTAAAACACTACACTAAGGGTCTAGAACCTTTAATATAGGTGCCATTGCGATTTTATGTTTGAGAATATTGAAAGCTACCTCACACTTATTTTTCCACTTGAACTCCTTTCCCTTTCTATGGAGGTTAGTTATTATAATTCTATATTGGAGTAATCTTTCACATAGGACTTGTAATATCCTATCAAACCCATGAAGCTGCATACTTTGGTCACATTTTTAGGTGCTGGCCAATTTAGTATAGACTTTTTTTTCTTGGGATCCATTACTATCCGTTCATATGATATTTATATTTCCTAAGTACTACACTTATTATACATAGAATTCACACTTAGACAAATTTTCAAGAGTTTATTCTTCCTAAAAAACTCTAGAATTATTCTAATATATTTATCATGCTCTATCTTATTTCAATAATATACCAAAATATCATCCAAGAATATAAGAATGAATCAATCTAGATGCTCCATGAAAACACTATTCATAAATTTCATAAATTTTGTTGGAGCATTCGTTATCCAAAAAGGTAATATTGTAAAATTGTAAAGTTCATATCAAGTTTTAAATGTTGTCTTATGGGTATCTTCCTCACGGATCCTCAATTGGTGGTATCCGAACTTTAAATCAATATTTAAAAATATAGTACCATCCTTTAGCTAATCAAAATTATCTTCATTTCTAGGTAGAGGATATCTATTTTTAATGGTTTCCTTGTTGAGGATCCTATAATATATGCACAATCACAAAGAACCATCTTTTTTATTAACAAATAGTACATGTGCATCCCATGGTGATACACTTGGTCTAATTAATCCCTTATCCATAAACCCTTGTAGCTACACTTTTAGCTCTTGCATCTCAATGGGATTCATTATATAAGGAGCCCTATGAATAGGCTCTGTCTTGGGTTTAAGCTCAATTGTGAAATAAAATTCATGCTTTGGAGGTAGTCCAGGTAAATCCTCTAGAAATACATCTCTATATTCTTGAAGCACTGGGTGTTTCCCAAAAACCTCTTCCTTCTTTTCCTTTTCAATTTTATTTAACTTAACTACATAAATTGTTCCTCCTTTTTTAATGTATTTCTTAATTTGCATTACCGATAGGATCTGGGGTTGAAAATCCTCTTATAGACTATACATCCTCTATATTTTCCTATCATCTTCAAAATACTCAATCCATATGTCTTGGAAATTGATCACAACCTTACGAGCTTGTAAGAAATCCATTCCTAAGGCTACATCAAAGCCATGTAGTGGTTCTACATAAAGATATCCAATTGTTATACCACTAGGTAAGATAATTTTTATCATAGGATAACATTGACTCACATAGTAGTTTTTTCCTAGAACCATACTTGATCTTCCACCCATGTGCAAAGATTTTTGGTCTTTTTGATATATCCTTAATCAAACTAGTAGACACAAATATATTTTTAGCTCCATTATCTATCAAAATTTTAACATTTATACCAAATATATTACCCTTTATAAGCAAAGGAGTGGATTGTCATTCCAAATTTTCACTCCTTATAATTGCATAAATCTTTGTGAATAGGTTTCTTGTGTGTAGGTTTTTTATAAGTGGGTTGTTTTCTTTTGTAACTTGGTCCTGCTCTGAGAGGGCAATGGTTGGCATAATGTGGACCTCCAAAATCAAAGCATCCCCCCTTAAGGTATGGATGTGTTTTCTAGTTTTCTCCTACTGCTTTCACTACTAGTGGACGATTAGGTTGTCTTTGCGATGGTGACTTGCCATTATTGTTGTCATGATTGTTATTCTTTCCTTAGAATTTATTCCTAAAATTTCCCTATTTCCTATCATTACTTTTGTCTTACCCTTGGAAACTTTTGCTTGTTTTTTCTCTCTCCTATTTCATAAAACTTGCACTATTTATTTTTCTAAGTGCTTGCTTGTCTTGCTCAAAAGCTCCTTCATAATTAAAATAGGGCTTAAGATAAGTCTTAGCCTTTTGAACCAACTCATAAGCCTTCTAAATAGTATTAGGCTCTTTCCTGTTCTCTTCATGTCCTCTCTTGGGATCTCCTCCTAGTATAAATTTATGAATCTTTATATTCTCATTATACGCAAGCACATACTTCAATAGATTATAATTTTTTGGTAATAAGCCTCCATTATCTTATTTTCCTATCGAAGATTGGTGAATTCCTCAAATTTCTTGGCATAAAAATGCTTCGTGAGGAACCTGTATTTAAAGGCTACCACAATATCATCCCATTTTAGATCAACTACTTCCTTAATTTCTTTTTTTGTCCTAAAATTCTCCCACCAATCTAGTCTAACTCCCTATAAATGTAAGGTGGCATAGGAAATTCAGGTTCTAGTGGAGTAACTCTTCATATTATAGAATGTTTCCAATTCCTTCAACGAGGCATCAACTTCATCACCATCTTCCTCTCTATTAAATTTGGAGGATTTTACATGCTTTGAATATTTATCCATTTCACTTCTAACTACTTTCTTATCTATTGTGCCTCTAAAAGAGGTTTATTATCCTATCTAACCCTAGAGCTCCCAACTTGTGAATCTTGATTCACTATGGTTACCAACAGTTGCATCTATGTTTCCATATGTTCACAAAGTATAATCATTATTGTAGTAAGGTCTTCTCTATTGTTATTAGAATTTTTTGTACCCACATCTGGGGTTCTAACCTCAACATTAGTCTATCATGTTTGACTCATTGATGGTACAAACTCCCTCTCTTTCTATTTGGTGGTATTGTACCTAGCCACACACAAGAGAGATAGTAGGGATTATGTCACAATTACTTATCTGAATTGTTCCTCCTACTAATGACTAAATACTTAGCTAGCTAGACAAACATTAGAATTGGGTACCATCAATTATCCTAACCCATATGGGGGTAAAATCCTTTTATTATTGTACACCTATAAATTTTATCATTCACCTAGTTCATTTATACCTAGGTTTGCACAAGAAAGCTTATAGTTCTACGACCATGAGATTTGATACCAAATGTCACAAACCCAAATTCCTTATCCTAATTGTGAGTCATATTTATTATTATTTAAAACATGGCTTGAAATCTATTCAGGATTGAAGTGTTCCTTCACTAAGAAATAAGACTATTCAAGATATTCATTTCATTTCTACTTAATCTGATGCAAGAAATACCCATCCCTACATCATACATAAAACTATCTAAGTGTACTAGGTAAAGTGCATGTTTAAGCTATCATTATTGTCCTCAGATGAGTTGGCTTATTCCCTTTAGTCTATCAAAATGAGCACACTAATATCTACTTCATACATAAGTCCTTCTATGTAGGAGTTACTAAGCATGATAGGAGAGGCTATCAATTTCACCCCTATGATGAGCTAGTCCTTCCCAATAAGTCTTAATTAATGCTATACAATGATGACAATAGATTATTGAATCTCTAACCATGCCACCAAGATTCATCTTGAAAGATATTATCCTTAATGTAACAAGCCATGTCTATTCATTACTCTTTTTACTACTATTGATGTAATAACTTGTATTAGCGTGTGATTTTCCTTAGGTGAACCAATATGACAATTACACATTAATTGCCCTTCAAATAGGATCAATAAATAAGTCCTCCTCTTAGGATTTTGCACATAAAACTATTATCTAAATTACATTATTGAAGCCTATCATGCAAGGCCTTTAAATATCCCATAGAGTTAATGTCAAGTAATTAATGCATAACCATGAAAATAAAAATCCAAAATGAAACACTCATTTATTTTGGAAGCATAGGAATTTCATTATCATTACAACCATAGTGCACCATAGAAAAAGAGTCATCACACATTTACTCACAACATGTTGTTTATCCTGGGAATCCACATGGGGAATAAACCTAGCCTTAAATCGTTTCTTATTTTATTCCATAAAGAATTGGTTTTATACATTGAGTCAAGGCCTCTCAATAAGCCTTTAGTCTCATCTTAAGAGTTCCATAAATCTTATAAAATTACAATATGAACTTGTCTATCAACTTATAATCATACTTATGTTCCATGTGTTGAATCAAAGGTATTGCATATTACCTTCACTCCCTAAATAAGAGTTCCAACATCCATGACATTAAAATAAGCATTTTATACTTAAATTCAAAAGTACAATCCAATTTCCACAATTGGGTCAAAGGTACCCCATAACACCTTTACCCTCATCATATGAGACCTATTCTTCCTATTATTTTATACATAAACCAAAACTTTCTGATTAAATCTATATTATTTGTTTCATAAGTTCTACTATCAAACAACACAAAGTCCTAATCAAGTAAATAAATTTCATTCAGAGAGCACTAAGTATATTTGTATTAACATCTAAAATTATGAATTCCATTCAACTTAGAATTATAAGCACATGATCTAAGTCTTCTTAATCCAAAAAAAAAGTTTAGTAAACACCACAGTAGGTTCTACTTCTAAATTAAATTAGCTATTATTAGTCACAAAAATGGTTCACAATTTCCACGTTAGTCCATGTCAATAGTGAGGTGTGATGCTTATCATCTTGCAGGTGGCACCACAAAGATGTATTTTTTCACCCTTCATTCTAGGTTTAGTAGATATGGAACAAGATGCTCTATAATATGCCCTCAGGTTTCTCTCCAACCCATGTGGAATAGTCAGTAGCATAATCCAATGGCCCCAACTTCACCATGTTTTCAAAGAGAGATGTAACCTAAATATTAAATAAAATACCTAAGTCAGTCTTAGGTTCCTTATTATCAAAGTAATAACAAGGGCGACATATACATATGTCACTTCATTGAGGTGCATATTGGATGAAATATAATGCACAAAAGAGAAATTATTTTAATGTTTCATCTAAACATAGCTCGATCAAAGGAAGCAATGGTGCAGTGTCATATGGGATCACAAGGCATTGATGCACCTCGACGAAGAGATCATACACATACAAACATCTCAATAACAATAAACCCAAGAGGCATCTCAATATTTCATGAGATAATTAAATAATAACTTTCATATAAACCAAGCACAATAGTAGAGTTTATATTCGTCATTCTAAAGATATGATTGTGAACCAAAATCACACAACATTAACACAATAACTTCATTTAGTGAAGAAACAACACTGAGAAAATTATATCATTGGTTCTCATCTAGGGAAAAATAAAACTAAAATAATGTTGCCATTTAGCAAAGCTACAATACTGAGATTTCCAAAGTATCACTTCTATTTCCAGTGAAACAAAGACAATATATAATCTCTACTCACAGAGAACATATATATCTTTCCCTAGAATTTTACTTTTATTCTAAATGAAGTCAATGCTATTGTATTACCTCTATTCATAGAAAGCATATAAACAAATTCCTCCAACAGTTTGTTTCTTCTTCCAACAAAGACAAATATATTATATTATTTTCATTCACAAAGAGCATAATAGAAAATTCCTCTAATAGTTGCTTCTATCTCCCAAAAAAATAAATCTGTTAAATCATCTCTATTATGAAGGAACTAAATATCAAATTTTCTAGAATATCTCCTACCATTTTAGCCAGAACAAAGAAATACTTTAACACAAATTTCTTGACACTATTCACTTCAGCGATATCACAATAAAATTTACATGCAAACATTAAAGCATTTTATATTTTAGTAAGCATGTAAAAATACACAAGATTTACCTCTAAATCATATTTCTTGTTCAATGAGAGGACATTTTTTTAAAAAGCAAACAACTTAAGGTAATCATTTCATTCTATTTTGAATGGTAACATACCCCTACTCTAGAAATACCCCTATTTTAGTTCTTTTCCTCCCTAAAAACCCACCAAAAACATGCAAAACTCATCATCCCTCTTCTCCTTCCTTCGATGGTAGAACCATATCCTCCACTCCATATGCCATTCACATTTAAGTAACCTACTAACCTCCCACTCCATATTTTCCAATAATGATTGACATATTCATTCAAACATGGCAAAATAATGAAGCTCAAGTATTAAACTTCTAACTTAGTAGTTGCATCATTAAAATCAAATCTTGGATTAGTCTCAACATCAAGAGTAAATAATTCAGCTATGAAATAAACAAAATATTGTTTTCACATTATTGCACTTCAATATCATGCAAAGGCATACAAATGACATTTATCCATCGTCAAAGTTTTCTACATCATGAGTAGCACAAAGTAAGGTATCGGTCCAATTAAATCTAAATTGAAACATGCATGAAATGATGATCAATTTACTATTAAATCTACTTACCTTCTAATAGACCAATTTATTGAAAGCAACATCCCTGTTAAGTCAATTTGGCTCAAAAACCTTATTCCCAAAATTGGGTTCTTTTCTTGGTTAGCAGACCGAAATAAAATTTTGATCTTGGACAATCTCATAACTTGAGGGTTTCAGTTACCCAACCGTTTCCACCTATGCAATTTCGAGTGGGATTCAATGAGATATTTACCATATTCAACATTGCTTGGACCCACCCTCACATAGTGGTTGACATCTTTAATAAATGATCTAATTATTTTAGGAACCTAGAGTCAAATCCCTCTGGTCAATGTACCTCCATAATTTCTTGTGGTAAATATGGCTTGAGCGTAATAACTGTGCATTTTCCAATTCCTCCAAGGACCCATATTTGGTTTTCAACGGGGTCCTCAGCTTTGCCATTGAAAATGCATCCTTGTACCCATGATCTAGACCCCCAAGTCTTGGGATTGAAGCCTACATAGCCTCCTATATCCATATTTCAATGGATCCCATTAGCTTACCTGTGCATACCAATCCTTGAGCTAATTCAAAATGGACCCTGCCCTTAGAAGGTTGGATAAAACTAAACTTTGATGGCTCTTATATAGGGAATCCTAGGCGAGTTGGAAGAGGAGGAATCATTAGAAATTACGAAGGAAGCATAATTCTAGCCTATGATGAGAATATTTGCACCATCACCAATAATGTAGCATAAACTAAACCTCTACTAGGGGTTATAAATTATAAGTGATCTACAATGCAATATGGTGGTCGAAGGAGATTTGCTAAACATTATCAACTACTCTAAAACTAACAAGAACCCTAGTTGGAGGGTCAAAAATATTATTTCTAAAGTTAGGTGGCTACTTCTTAGTCATCCAAAGATAGTTGTGCAACATGTGTTTAGATAAGCTAATGGAGCAAATGATTCCCTTACCAATTTGGTCCACTTCCAAAGGTCTCTTAGTGTTTGATATGATGCTTTTCCTATAGACCTTTTCAAAGTTATCTCATGAGATTGACCTAGACATTTTTTATCTCTGGCCCTCACCCTGGGTTTTGAGCCCTCTCTTTGGTGCCCCACATTTGTCATCCATGTGTCATCCTTGCAGGTTTACCAGTTCAAACCCTTTGATCTTCCATCTATTCACCCTTAGTTGGTCCCACTTAAAACCTTTCCCCCTTCCTCTACTCCATAAATTTGTACCCCTCCCTTCATTTCTCCATGTGTATCACTTCCACCGTCATCCCCCTTGATTACCGTCGATCATCTACTATCAGTTTTCTCTACACCTTGTGCTTGGTTCCAAAATCCTTATCGACCTAGTTGTTGACTTCATTATGCTTTTTCATGCCTTGGTCATGAAAACTAGCCCTCGTGATCTTGATATACAAAATTTGTCAAATCAAAACCATGAGAACCTTAGAATTGCATCACTTCATGTGTGTAATATAAATTCAAGCTTCATTTTCATAGCATGCATATCTGTACCACCTCTGGAATACACAGCAAATATATCACCCTATACATTACTACTTCTCATGCCAAGGTTATCCACTATGCCACTAAAAATCACTGCTTCATTGAGGTCCCTCCTCTTCATAGCTCTTAGGTTTTTCTAACTAGTATGCATCCCATTAGGCATTGCCTTCCACACCTCACATCATTCTAGTGCACCTCATCTCCTACCCTATTTGGCATGCATGCTGGCTGGAACTTTAAATTTGGCATTTGCCCAAACATCCTCCATTTCACCTATCCTCATATGTATTTCATTTTTTCCAATTCCAAACCCCTATCCTTATTCCCCATGGCTATTCTTAAACCCTCGATCCTACAACTTGACCCTATCATCGAGGATATTTTGAATAGTCACAAATACCTCCCATTTTTGAAAAATTTGACTGGTAATGAGGAGGATATCACCAATACCATTGTAAGCACTTGGGAGGATGGTCGAGTCTCTATTTGGGGCCTTGAATTCACCATCGATGTGAAGCTATTGGTAGATGCGACTAGTCTTCCTACTAATGGGAGCAATGTTCATTGAAATAAACATACGATGGTGGTGGAGATCATTTTTTTCCTAGAGAAAGGTAAGGACCTTCTCACCACCGATGGGAGTATTGAGAGGACTAAACCCCCTTGACCTTGGGACGAGGTCATGATCCCTATCCTCCAGTATTTTACGGTTGATAAAATAGAATCCAACTTATGTAATTTCAACATTAAGTTTTTGAACCACCTAAGAGGAAATAAGAAAATCAACATACCATATTATCTATTTAGGCCTATTGAATTATCCATTACAGATTTGTGAAGGCCCACTACAACATCCTCCAGGGCCTGCATTACATTATATATAAGCATACCCTTGATGATTTCTCCAAAATATCCCTCATCGCCACTACCCCCACCCCTCCCTAGCCTATCCATGCTCCTCCCACTACCTCCCACCATGACTCCCTTGGTTCCTCTCAACCCACCCCTCCTAGACCCCTCAACTTGCCCCTTTGTCTTCTCCAACCTATCCTCCCACCTATCTCACCCTTGCCAAGTTTGTTGATAGTTTTTCATGACACTCCCATCCAAGAGGTCCCTAGTGATGACTTAGAGCCTTATTTCTCCTCCCCTATCACTCACAAGATTAAAGCTAAGGCTTATGATGATTCTGAGCTTAAACCTAGAGTTGTAAAATGATCTACATCCTATTTCCTCTAAAATCATAGCTCTTCCTATACACAAGTCCCCCCATGTATGAAGAAGGTCAATATGGATTTGGCATTCGCTATAAAAATTAGTGAGCCAACTAAGAAAATCCATTCATCACGAGCTAAGTTTAGTGAGGTGACCAAGGAAACTATCTATGAGGATGTGAAGGTGGATGGCAAAGGGGTTCAAGGGCTGGCAAAATAGGATGGTGATGAGGCTACCCTATGCAATGCAGTGCTAACTCACTTGGCTAGTTCGGTGGCCACCATATCTATGGCTGTAGAGATTGTCAAATCCACATGGATAATTTTCCAACAGGTGGCCAAAGACCTTGATTTAGGCCCTACCTAGCTCAACATAATTTTTAAGGATGCAGAAGAGCCTTGTACCACCCTAGATGGCAACTGAACACTTTGTTTCTATTGGGGAGTCTCCCTCCAAGATGGGCTCGATCTTCAGGATGGGAACATCTCCTTTGTTTAGCTTGCTTATTGTGTTTTGTTCCATGGGATGCTCATTATTTTTGTCAGATCTCTCTTGTGGGTTGTTTGTTATTTTGGATGTAAAGCCTATTTTATGTTATTTTCATTTTGGATGTACTAATATTTTGGTTTCCCTTCCAAAATCCTTCTATTAATGAAATCTTATTTTATTGATAAAAAATAAATAATAGCAAGGATCCTTTCATTAGATACCAAATTAGTTTCAAGTATCCTGCAAAACCCAAGTCAGGTCATATTATCATTCTCGTAAAGTATCACCGTAGTTCTTAACATTTTGTTTATGAATATAGCAAGCTATGCTAGGATTTAATATAATTTAACACAAGCGTAGTTAATTAAAAGATGCTATCAATTCAGGTATTACATAGACCAACACCAACTATTTCCATGACTAAATGGCTAGGGGAGAGAAGAAAAAATAGGTTTTCCCATATCTCATTCTCTACATATCAGAGCTAAAATTTGAGAAACTCAAAAAACTATATTTTAACAATTGGTCTTCTATAAGAAATCTCTTGTAGAGTAGAAGCAACATAAGGAATCTCACTTTAGACCAATTTACATATTGCAAAATCTAGTTGAAGAAATTACTAAGTTTATTTTTCTTGTGGTGAGTGAGAAATGAGTATTCAAGAGCTACAATGTACACATTGTTAGAATATGAGACCCATCCCATAATGTCTTTGTATTTTAACCAATATGAGAACCAACTTCTAAGACCCTGTTGAATAATCTTCTTGATAGACTCCATTTCTAGAATTGGCCAGACCATTACTAGTAATGAGATTATATCCTCTACATTCATTTCCTCATAGTTTTCATAATAGTATGATATATTTATCCATCCTTAACTATGGAGTTGTTCCATGAGGTCTCACCATTATAGAAGTTGTTGAGACAATGGAGGTAAACCATCACAAGTGTTTATCTATAAATTTGCTTCATGGTCATTTTGCACTATTTAGAACAATTGTAGCTTGATAATTGTCTTCTCTATCCTTAGCACCTCAAGAACCAGATATCCTCGATGAGGAAGATGATATGTAGTAAATAATTTTAGAGATCAATTTTTTGCATACTTGGATCTCATGATTTATACCCATAACTCATTAGGAGAAATAATCAATCAACAATTTAATTTTTCTACAAACATAAGTTATTTTTTACCATTTATTAGATATCCAAACCTCCCTTTTTTGTTGGAAAACATAAATTATCCCATTTAACTAGATCCCACTTATGCTCTTCTTTTGCCCCACTTCTTAAAGACTTTTGATTAATCTTGTCCAATGTTTTCAAAATATCCTTAGGAATACTTAAGGTTGAGGAAACATAAATGGAAATATATTGTAAAACTAATTTAAACAAGTGAAACTACCTATAAGGAAAAGTCATTGGTTGGTCCATTTATTCATCATACTCTTTTATCATATCTATCAACTACCCTCATTCCTCCTCTTTTTGTTTGGCCATCTTCAATGATACTCCTAGATAATATATTGGAAGAGATGAATATATAAAATTCAAAATATTTAGAATCATGATCTCTACTTTAGCAGTGCAATGAAAGGAACTAATATTAGAATTTTCCTCATTAATAAGTTCTCCTATGGCTATTGAGAAGAGGTTTAGAATTATTTTAAATATGGATGCTTCCAAAGTAGTAGAATATCCCATTAAGATTGAGTTATCTACAAGCTATAATTGAGAAAGAGAGGGGGTTGTCAATGCACATTTGATTCCTTGAATAGATATGTTATTCCTTTCCTTGGAGATAATATTACCTAGATATTATATCAAAATGATGAATAGAAAAGATGAAATAGGATACCTCTAGTATAATCCCATATAAGTAGTAAACAATTAAAATAGACTACCATTTATCATCACAACATAAGATATTGAGGAAATAGTACCTCTAATTCAATCCACCTAATCCTAGGAGAGGTCAAACGTTTTCAAGACATGTAGAATAAAATCCTAGTCTACACTATATGAAGCCTTGGAGATGTCCAAATGGATAAACATGGATGGGTATATTTGTGCCTACATGGACTGAAGTGCCTTTTGGACAAGCATTATTTCATCTATAATGTGTCTCCTTCCCACAAATCCTCCTTTCTCTAGAGATATTATCATAGGGAGGAATGGTTTCAACCTTTGATCTATCATTATCATAATGATTTTTATGAGAATATTAGAAAGGGCTATTGGTCTAAAGTTGGAAATCTCATCCACCTCTTGGGAATTGGGTATGAGCATAATGTAAATTTTATGTATTTATTTCAAAACTAACTTTTCCACCCATTCTTCCTCTATAACCACAAGTAGACAATATTTGATTAGGTCCTAGAATTCATAGAAGAACTCAAAAAATCCATTTGGTCTATTTTTGTTTTCTTCTTTTCTTCATCTTAAAAACCATTTTATTTACTTACTCCATAGAAATTGGAACTATCAATACCTCATTATCATATTCCTTAATAAGGAAATGGATTTCCTATATAATTTTCCCTTGATCCATAGGGTCTAAATAGACTATAGAGAAAAGTTCCTCAAAATAGACAGTGGTAATTTTCTTCATCCCATACCAAGAGTATAATAGATCACCAATGTTGGTCTTTAGGGAAGGAACAATGCTTGAAGCTCATCTAGCCAAAATATATATATGGAAAAAAAGAAGATTTTTTTCCCATTCCATCAACCACTAGATCATAGACTTGTGTCTCTATAATATCTCCTCCCTCCTTTCCCATTATACTAACTCAGAAGAGACTTGGATTTCCTATTTTTTGAGATCTTATGTAAGTCTTAAGGAGTGAATTTGGGTGTCCACTTACCCCAGCTAGAAATCCAAACTTACATTTTTAGCCTTCATATCCCTGAAATCATACCAATTCCATTCCTTAATTCTAGTTTTGATTAAATTTAATCTCTTGATAAAACAATACATCTAGGTGTTATATCTTAGATTTCCTTCCCTCCACCATTGAATAACTAATGGCCTAAAGTAAGTATCTTAAAACCACATAAATTAGAATTTAAAATGTAAGAAATTCTTAGCAGGCTACCAAAGATCTAGCAAAATATGCCAATGGTCTAATCCTGCATTATCAAGGATAGGATATTTTAGAATCACTTCTAGGTAGAGGCCATCCAAGATTACAAACTTGTACAAATTCTAAAAGATGCATGTAGGTCCCATTAATTTATTTGTTCATATAATCAATATGTTATTGGTTTTGACATCAATTAAGTGGAGATGTCTCTTATGCTCATGCATTAAATTAGTCATAGTGTTCATTGTTCTCATCCCTCCCATATTTTCATATAAGAAGAGAATAGTTTTAAAATTCCCTCCTAGGATAACTTTATCATCGGGAAATTAGATCTTGAGGTGTCGGATATAGTTCCATTACCTATGTTTATCCACTATAGTAGTGGTTATATATATGTTACATATTATTTGCTTATCCTTTTGCCTCTATTACCCCTAAATTCTAAGGAAGCCCCAACTTATCACAATCATATGCATCACAAATTCATTTAGATTTTATTGAGAGAAGATCTCACCCAAAGCTCCTTAAAATATGAGACGTTATACCTGACCTATGTGCCATAGTTTCCTAGAAATTATCTCCCTTTTCTCTACTAATAACTTAGTCTCCTAAAGAACATTTAAGCCTAGTTTTTTTCTTTGAATCATCCTCCTAATTTAATTATGTTGGAGGGGACTTCTTGTTATCCACTTTAAATTCCATGAAAGTAGCCTCATGAGGATGGGTGGATTAAAATTTTGGTGATAAGAGTCACCTTACCATCAAAGATATGGATTTTTCCTTCTTTTGATAGGTGGTTCTAATTGGTCTTAAGTCCCACTTTTTTATTGATGTCTATCTTCATCTTCTTGAATTTTTAATATTGTATACCAAAATAATCATGGGTAGGTACTCCTTCATGATCCTCTATGTATACCACAAAATCCTTATTAATGGGATTCAAGGTATATCCTCCTACTTTAGGTTGAGGAATACTATGTATTTCACTAGTATAACTCTCTTCCTTTTTAGCTTCTCCTCGCCTATTTTTCCTTTGTTGATATTTATGGTTTAGGTTTATGTCTATTTTCATGTTGGTTAGTGGTGTATTTTTCTCTAATTTAGACTAGGTAGTTTATTTAAGAATTATCTTTGCCATCAATTTTATCTCCATTTGATGATCTTATCCTGCAATTGAGTCTTCATCAGTAAAATGAGCAATTTTGTTTTTTGGTGTCACCCTACTTTTAGCATCTAATGTTTTCTTTGAATGTATTTTTTAGGTTCTTGAAATTATTTGAACTTTTCCTTTACCTATATTTTTTCTAAGTGCTTCTATGGATAGTCTCTCACCATGTGCCCATAATCACGGTATATTTAACATTTGAATGGGATATTTTCATAATTGACTTTTTTCTCCTAGGATTCATCCTATTTTTATAATGTGATCTTTTCTAGAACATGTTTGTTGAGTTCCATTAGGAAACATATTTTGGTATATATCATTTGATCAAAACTATGAGCACTATTATCCACCATCATAAAATTTTCTAGAGTGTTGTTAATGTCTAAAAATTTGATGGGGTTTAGTATTTAAATGGTAACCCAAATAACCTAATCCTTACAAACTCCATTGAAGTCATTTCCACCTCCACTTGGAACATTATAATCCAAGGTTTCATGAAGAAGCTTGCTCTTCAAAAAAACATTACCCTTCTTGTAAAACATATTCTTTATCCTCTTCACACTTAAAGAGTACTATAAAATAACCATTACATAATAGTATGTTCTAAAATTCTCCTTTAGTTTACCAATTCATAGACACCCAAAACCTAAGGGATGATAGTTGGGATCTAAATCCCATGAATTTTCATATCATATCTTCTCTTTCCATATCATTTATGCCCTGTTAAAGGGCTTCCTTTTTAAATTGAACTATTAGGGATCCACTACTTTCATGCATCCATTAAGATTTTTACTAGGGTCTATACATAGCATTCTCAAAGGTTTACGAGGAAACTTGGCTACGATATTACCTTCAAATATAATTTCACCCTAGAAGGAAGTTTTAGGGGGTGAGGAATCCCCCCATAACTATGATGGCATAACTATAGAGGTATCCAAAACCCTAATCTGCTTCAAAAAAAGAAAAATAAATAAAATGAATTGTATTTTTTTGAACAATGTTTGATACAATGAAAGTCAATCATATGCCCCGTATTCCACAACTATTTTACCTTACTAAATATTCTACATGCAATGGTGGTGGAAATGCATGCAAAACCTAGTAGAGCTCTCTAGAAAAAGAATATTTTTTCTCTCACCTCTGCATATTGTAGAACTTACATCTATAATTTACTTTTACTTTTATGATAAGGAGATAATCATCTATTACTGGTAAAATTGAAGTTAATTTACCTAGATCAATCTTAACCGCTTTCAATTTATTTTATTTGGATACTAACTTTACATATTTCTTCCAAAATATACTCCCATCCAAATTTGAACATGCACTTTGCACCTCATCATCCTATGCATCCTTTTTAAATTTTTTAAATATTTTTTTGAATGAACCATTACATGTTTTGTCATTTGATGAGGTAGAGGGGTCTTCCTTACCATTTTAGAGACTAGAAAATCATTGATATAATCCAATATATACTACTATATTACCTTATTTCTTAATATTTGATTTTTTATCATGATGACAACTTTTTATCTATTTTTCTATTAATTTTGCTTTACAATATCTTGGCATGTGTCTAATATCATAATACAATATTTTATTAATAGACTTGTTGATATCATTCTATTGATTTAGATTTAATGTTAATGATTTTGACAAATGTTTTAAGAAATCCATGGAAATAGATGTCTAGGTATGTTTACCAAGATTTTTCTCATTAATAATTGGAACCTATTGGATGAAATTCCCAATATTATTACCAATATTTTCAACACCTACTTATTAATAAGTTAGTATGAAAATCCAAAAATACTAACCTATACTGGAATAATTCAAGAGTTTTCATCTCCACAAATAAATGATCACTCCATTATATTATATACAATCTATCTATTCCCTAAACCATGGAATGGTACCCATTACTTTAGCTTTGAATTATAAACTAGATAATATGATGAGAAAGAAATACTTTAGAGAGGAAATTCATTGAGTAAGTTCAACTCAATACCCATTTACATTTATTCCACTTTTAAATATTTTTAAAACATAGCCAATATTCATTAAAAATACATATTAACCCTTTGATTTTGAAAACCATTAGATCATGCTCACTTATCTCATCATTTTTAATCATCGTCAACATATTATATACCACCTAAGTAGGTATCACTATAGATTTAATATTTGTTTTGTTCTTTCTTTGTAAATTACTATGCTTCTAAGTAGGGTACCCTTATAGCTAGGAATTTATTAAATGGTATTTATTCCTTTACATATGTCATTTCATCATGAGATTCCTTAATTCATTTAATTCATTCAAAGATATACATCAATAAAATTGAAGTTATGGGTAAATTATTTCTTACACTATTTCCCTACTTGCACTTGATCCTTCATCACACTCCTTTGCTTTTATATTTTTATAATAATATTAAGGTTCACCATTGGATTCAAACATCGACATACAATGTGAAATTTGTTGTTTCTCACCACTTACACTAAATCCCTTTGATAAATTTGATACTTAATTATTATGATTTTTTTTTTTAAATGTTACATGTAACTTGTTTGTTCAATACTATCATAAGCATATTTGGTGATTCCTTGAGGATATTTTCCTTGATTGAATTAGAAAAAACCTGATCTGCTCCCTCAAATTTGATTTTTGAGTTAGCCGAAGGTCTTCTAGCCTTCTTCCTACTAGATTTTGAGGTGCTATTCGATTGTCCTCTTGTCACAGGACCATGGGTCCTCAGATATTTCTTCTACAAAAGAGAAACATTTATGGGAGATTTGGAATCACTTTCATCCAAAACTAGAAGTGAGTCATCATTCTCATTTTGTTCTGAAGCCAAGAATTCAAAGGAATTTCCAAAAATATTTTTTGGATTCAAAGACTTTCCTTTTAGATCCAAAGAATTTTCTTGAAGCTTTGATAGAGATTCTAAAGTTGTAGATTTTTTCACCAAAAAATTATCCTTTGGTAATTAAGGCTGACCTTGAGATGCTTCTTCAACAAGATTATTTTAACAAACATTCTTCATTTAATGGGTCTCCTCCATGTTTCTCTTATTCCAAGGGTAGCAAGATGATTTATGTCCTTGAATTTTACAACTGGAACAAAATAGGGGTTTGTTCTCATAAAATATTGATTGTAATCTTGTACTCACATCCAAAACCAAATTAATAGAATCAATGAGTTCAACGTTGAGATCCACCATAACACACATGTGAGCATAAATAATTCTAGACCTTGATCCAATAATAGGATAAATCATGACTAAATCCCCTAGAATTTTGGAAATACATTTAAGAATTACTTCATGCTAGAAGTGATAAGGAAGTTCTAACAACCTTATCCAAATAGGGACTGTATTGATTTTCTAGGTTTTAGGATCAAAGCCAGTTTTCCATCTACGGAGAAAAAAACTTCTTCTCCCAAAAAAGCAAGGGCCATCACTTAGAATATTGTGTAAGACCTCTTCCAAGGATAATTGAGTCAAGAAAAAGCTATTAGGAAGAGAAATAATGTCCATTTGTCCTTGAGGAGACCAGTTTAAGAATGCCCATCTCTTAATAGAGTCTAAATCAGATCTGGAGTTACCCAAAAATTTACCAACAAGAGCCAGGTCACCATCATCCATGGTTAATTTTAAGATATTAGTAGGGATGGATAATGTCCTATTAACATACACCAATTCAAACTCATTTTTTTAAGAGAAACTCTTTTTAGGCCTATTAGAAAAAACAACAACAAGAGAAATATTATTAGCATAAGAAGAAAAAGAGGAATAGGGGAGAACCTAAGGGTGGCTCAGTTTCATCAGGTTTGACATAAAATTAATCACAATATTATAATATTGTTTGAGCATAGGATCCACCTCAATGGTATTTAAATCACCAAAAAAAAATTGACTCCTTTATTTTCCACCTTCCCTTTATAAGAACCATCTTTAGAGAGGAAAAAATTTGAATTTGAAACTTTATTTGGAGTCATCTTTGACTCCAAAATATTGACCACCTTTGGTGGAGATAAAATTTCCAAAGAAGAAATCTTGCTACCTAGGGCTACTTTTGAGCTAGGTAGAGGTGACTTGTCCTAATCAGAAGCACAAGGAATATTTAGAGGCTGAACAGGGGATAAATTTCCAATAAGAGCCTCATCACAATGAACATGTAGAGATTGAACATGGGACAACCACTCAATCAAAACATCGTTTGAATAGGGGTACTTACATTAAAAACATCTAAGGATGACATACCCAAATCAGTCGTAGATACAAGAGACATTAGAGAATGAGAGCCTAGTATAGAGGAATGGGTGATACAAGGCTTCAATGGGGAAGAGAAAACACCAATTTTGGTGCACTCTTTCTCAATAGCTTTCCTCGCATGTTTTATCACATAAAAATCACTACACCATTTCGCATAATCAAAGTTTGGATTGGGGAAATTTATGATTCTATTCAGGTAAGGTTATTCTTTGTAGCATCTTCCTCCAAAATATATCCCTCAACCCTGAGCATGCTCATGCCCCCGACCTCTCATGCCTCCCTCCAACCCTAGATTAACATGATTTTATTTTTTATTTAAATAAATTAGATTGTTTTTATAATGCAATTTATTTTAATATAATTGTTTTATTTTAGTGTACCACATAATTATACTTTTCTAGTAACATAATTCTACATTTTAAAGCAATGCTTGTGCAATTTTTTACATAAGTAATATTGAGAATGTATTAAAATGGGTTCAAGTAAAATTTTCAAGGATACACTTTTATATTATTAAATTATATAATGATTTTTCTTAATGATAGTTATAGGAACATTGTAGTCTATCATAAAAGGTACCTTTTTTGGTAGATTTATTGTATTAACAGTGGGTTTTTATAAAGGATCCCAAAAACTTATTTACAAAAATAGGGTTGAGCCTATTCTGTCCTTATAGGACCCAGGGCTAGGATCAAATAGACTTACAAAATCTAACTAAACCTGAATCAAAATTGCCCATAGGGCTTACAAAGGGGCCTCTATGTGAGAGGACCGACAGACAAAAACCAATTTGAAGTAAACTAAAATAGAAGCAACAGAAAACCATGGGAAAAATAAGAAAAAATCACAAGGAATGCAACCTCAGATCCTCCACTACCCCGGATCCTCCTGGTCATCCTTAACATTTTACTCCTTGATCTTAGTCAGCATCTTGATCAGATAATTGGTGGCTGAGAGGATAAGCCACCTCCGAGCGCCTTCCCTTTATGCTTATGTGTCTTCATGAGGAAAATATGATCTGGCCATCTTCTCCACCTCATCCGAAAAGGATGACCTCCATACTACCAAAACAGAGGTCAAAAGACCTTTATTAGCCATGTAATATACCATCATGTTACCCTCTTAGTATATGTGATTGATTTGGGCATCGGTTCATCTAGATAGGAGGATCCTTGCCTCAAAGACAATATTGAAAACTTTCCATGAAGGATCTTTGCCATTCGACAAATACCTTATGATATTCAAAGAGTCACCTTCGATGACCAAATGATGAGGATCCTCTCAGAGGAGCTGAAGCCCTCTAAGGACACCATTGACCTCCGTAATGTGATTAGATTGGATAGACAATTTCTCATAGAATATGAGGACAATCCTCCCCCTATGATCTTCGACCACCCCTCCTGCAGCTTTTGGCCTCGGGTTGCTACGAGAAGTGCCATCAAAGTTTAACTTAATCCAACCCTCCAGGGGGTTTCTCCATTTGACCTTGAGCCTAGGAAAAAATATGTTAGGGTGGTCTAGATCCTCCTTGAGGTTCATCCTTTTGAACATAGTTTCCTCCGACCGGATCCTGGGGAGGGGACTAGGAGTGAATTTTGAATTTTCTACTACAAAGGCAAGAGCTCTAAAGGTTGTGGAAGGGGGGTCTCTTGGAGGATTACCAAAGAATATTCCCTTCCTCTCCAACCAAATGATGCATTGTTGTTATGCATATCATTAATTCTCAATGAATTTATCAATCTAGGGCAGTGTACAAGGCTATTTGTAGAAGGAGTGAAGAGGGCTATAACTTAGGTCATTTGGGAGCAACAGGTCTTATTGGTGAAACCGATTGTGTGGGGGATTTAGGACATTTTTATCTCTAAATTGCATAAATTGAAATTTAATCTAATTGCAGGAATGGAAACTAATTACTAACTGCAAAAATGAAATCCTAATTACAATTAGAGAATGAAATCTAATTATGTTGCAGAAATAAATCCCTAGTTACAGTTGCAGAATTAGAAATCTAATTATGATTGCAGAAAAGAAGTCTATTTACTTTTGTAGCAATGGAAATTTGATTATAACATGGAAATTAAGTCTTTTCAATGCTCTGTAACAGAAGGTTGTCAATATTTTATGTAGGGGTTGACAACAAAACACAAAATGCAGTAAATTGTAGAAAAACAGTAAATTCTAGAAATGACAATCTGCAATAATTTGAAAACTTGCTAAAAATGGAAATTACAACCAAACCTATTATTAATGACAAGATCATCCTAATTGTGAAATAAAATAAGATTGCAAATACTGTTAGCTAATAAAATGACAAGTTTTATAACTTATTCTACTACAAAAAAATCAGAATAAAAACATGTTGTTAGTCCTCCTCCTAGGTCTACAAGTGGCCAGCATCCTTGTCCAGAAGAAGGTATGAGTCTTTATCTCTCTCTAGACCTTACTCACACTCATTCACAACAACATGAATAAAAATAGTGCACTTTATTGATTCAAGAACATAATTATAGTATTGCTCCTAAAAACCCTATTACAGGACTGTAACAATCACTTTTCTTATTATTATACTACTTGCTTACTTTTCCTCTACCATTCTTAGATCAACTTGGATGAGAGCTATCTATTTATAGATATCATAAAATCTAATTACAAACTGAGAATATCTCATTCCTATATTACAGATCTATTCCTATTATGCTACAGCAATTCCTAGGTTTATCCTAGAAGATGACCAAAATTGATCTTTTCTATGAATGGTGGCTTTGGATGGTAAGGATGGAAAAGTTATATGGGAGATATTTTACCTTAACCTTTTCAACCTTCTTTCCCTTTTTTGATCGTCATAATTTATTCAACAACTCAAAAAGTGCTTTTTGTTCTCATTTCGAAGATAAGTGGCTCATTCCGAAGAGACTATATTTCTCATTCCGAAGATGTTCGCTCATTCCGAAGAGATTGTATTTCTCATTTCGAAGATGTCTGCTCATTTTGAAGATCTTCGGAATGAAAAATTGTGTGCTCTTCAAGTGATTTCATCTACATTTCTCAGGTGGGTTAGCTCTTAGGATCAGATTGCAATAGCCTTCATCTCTCTCCATGTGTGAATTCCATGCCTTGTCATTCATTGGAAGATGGCTGAAATTTACATTGGAAAACCAGTTTCTACTGCACAATAATAGTTTTCTTGCACTATTTGCTAGATTTAGATAAAAAAATGCTTGAAACATATCAAAACAAAACTAGTGAAGTGCTGCTATCAACTTAAGCATACTTATCATTTAACAAGTCATGACAAAGCAACATAAAACTATGCAAAAACTGTAAAAAATCAGAATATAGTATTTCTAACACATTGATCATGCAAACAGTTAATACACAACATATTAAATAAACTTAACTAGCATATCATATTAAACATAAGATTTTTTAGGCAGTTTCAATATTCAAAACATGCTATGATTGAGGTATTTCCAGGCCTCATCATTTTCCCCCAACTTATATTAATGCATGTCCTCATGCATTCTGTTGGGCTATAGAATCACATATATCCATATTCAAATTCCATGATATGTAGAAAATTTTGGTTCCTATATAATATCCCCTGTTCTCCTGAAGGTTTCTAAGCCATTCTTCAAACTAATCATCAGGTTGAGGATCTTCTTCAAAATAGAAGGGAACTGGAGAAATGATGGTTAGAGGCCTAAATATGAGACCTATCCAATGATGTTGCATGATTTCAATCAGATGTATCACTCCTTATGTCCTTCTTATGGACCATTATAGGTTAATGAGGGATATAGGTTCCCTTTTCTGTAAAGAAATGGAAAGTTCTACCCATCCGCTTCTGCAAAATGATAATGTTGGAACAAAAATGTTATTACAAAAATTTTGGAATTTGGTCACACAATCCCTCAAATTGCTCAAGTACATCCTTTTTACATCTTCCCTGTTCATCATGGTGAAATGTTGTCTGGTGATAATTTGATGATTTGGCTAAACTGCTCTGACTAAGAATTCAGATCTTAATTCAATTTCTTTATTTTTCCTTTTCTCCTAATCCTAGTAAAACTGATTTTATAAAGTGGACATGAATTCTCTTAGTTGAACATCTTCTATTGAAATTTGAGGGTGAAACTCTACCTCTTCTGGAATAAATAAGTTGTGTAAAAATAATTCACATAAGAGGTTTTTTTGTTGTATAGGGCTGTCAAAATAAGCTTCTAAGAAATCTACAGTTGTGTCCAATTTGTATGGGAGACCTGAGCTAATCCTCATGACCTGCCATCTGAGATACTTATCCTTCAGAATGAGACTGTAAAATTTGGCTGGTTGTCTGAATTGCACCAAAAACTCAGCAATTTGACATAAATCAATCACTTTTTCATTCAATGCCTTGATTTCTATTTCTTTTGCCTCTAACTATTTACCTTAAAATTTAAAATTTTCAACTTTAGTGGCAAATTTTTCATATCTGATCACCCAACTAGCTATGTCTATATTATATTTCTCTAGGGATACAGTATTAGATGGTCTAACTAAAAGTGGAAATCTGGGTAGTAGATCTACCTGAACCTCTTTTTCTACTACTTCCACTGGTTGGTCATATAATAATAATTCTACTTGTATCCCTTTTTTTTCTATCCTCACTGGTTGGTTATCAGACAACAATTGTACTTGTACCCCCTTATCTTCTACGTTGATTGAAGGTATAACAATTTTAAATACATAAGTCTCATTTGAATGAGTACTTGAACAATTTCATGTTGCTGTTTAGACTGCTCCTGTGCTGGTGTTTCCTGTTGTAACTCATTTCCAATATTCTTTTCTATCAATTCTGGAGCATCTTCAGAATGAGAATTCAATGCTTCAAAATGGAAAGGTGCTTCTTCAAAATGAAAGGGCGCTACTTTAGAATGAGCATCTATGTCTTTAGTCATAGTTTTAGATGCCTCAATCAAAGTAAAAGACATCTTCCCTAGATAATACCATAAGTAACTGAGTCAAATTATCCTCATCAATAGATACAGTTGGCTATTCTTTAGACTGTGACAACCTCTTCTTCAATTCTACCACTTCCTATTGTAATTCTGCAATTTTCTTTTCTTGTGTTTCAATGATATTTTCTTTTTCTTCAATCCATTTAGTTTGTGTTTTGATAACACTTTTTGCTGCTCTTAGCTGTTCTGTGATGTCCACCTCCTCTATTTCTGATTTAGAATCTGATGCAGACAAATCATCTATAGTTGGTTTCTCAACAACTATCTCATATTTTGCTTCAGTTGTTTGCTCTTGTTCAGGAGGTTCCATGAAACTATCTATGATTGCATCCACATCTTTTGTGGCTTGTTGAACTGTCGTAACTTCAAAACTATCTTGCCCAGTCTCTTCCTCAATCATTTTTTTAGGGAATTCTAAAAAATCTTCAGGGGCTGGTTGCACTTATGTAACATTCAGAATGCATTGTCCACCTTCTTCTTCTATCACCTATTCTTCTATTTCTCTCAAGTGGAGTCTTATAGACCTCCTAGTTCCTGCTGTAAATTTTTTCTTCCTGCCCTATTTTTTGGTGACAAGAGGGGCTATGGGGACAGTTTCAGATTCTAGTGGGAGTGCTTCTATTTCCCTTGTTGTCTCTTCCCCTATTTTTTTGGGCACTTCACTCCCCTATTTTGATAGATCAACAACATCTTCGAAAAACTAAACTTTTTTCTATTTTTCTTTTTGACTGTCAGTTCCAGGCCCTCTCTTATTTTGTTTCTTAGCTTGTGAGGTTGAAGGTTCTGAAGAAAGGTGCTTTGTTGCTTCTATTGGATGTGTTTCCTCCTCTACAACAGCATATGCGATAGCATATATTTCTTCTTCCTCTACAACAAAATCTACGATAGTATCTGTTTCTTCTTCCTCCTCATCCTCTCTTCCAAAAACTACATCATTCAGAGTAGAATAAAACCTATCAAAGCTTCTAGGGTTTCCTCTAAAATGATTATGGTAGACTAATTTAATAAGACCATGGTGGCGAGGGCTCCATTTTCCTTCCTGATATCGTTTTGCCATATTTTTCAACTCTTGGTGCAGATACAGGGGAATATTTACCCTAACTTCTGGTTGTTGCCTACCATGTCTTAGGTGGTTCAAAATTTTGAAATGATGCCCTAATAAAAGTACATACTGCCCTTCACAAGTTAAAAATTTTATTACCCATGTGGCCACTTCATTCTAGGGTTCTTGTAGGCTGGCCCTTTTTACCCCCTTGCATGTGTTATTGTGCATTAAATATTCTGGCTCCCTATCATTTTCTTCCATAAATTGATTAACTATAGTTGCTAGTGTTTTTTTCTAGTTATGGAAATTTGAAGACCTTCTAATGGAAGCTCAGTAATTTCACTTAAAACTTTAGGGGTTACCTTAATTGTCATGTCTTTAATGTGTTCCTAGTTATTTTTGAATGTGTGAGCGAACATGTTGGCCAAATATTCAGAGGACCCATCAAATTTGTCCAAAAATGGCATAAGCCCTTCGTCTTCAAAAATTTTCAGCACTTCTAGATTTTCTCGAAGGTGGGTGGTATCTGTTGGTTCCATACTTGTATTTCGTCCCATTTTCCTATTTTGGTATGTTTAATAAAAAAATTGCTTGCCTCTGCTGCTACTCTTCTACTGGATCGCTGGTTTCTGGTTCTTGTAGATCTGCAGGGTTTGTTTTTAGGTTTTCAATTTCCTTTTTTTTTTCTTTGGAATGAACTATAATATCATCACTGTACCTCGTAATCACTTTGCGTTAACAATAATATCTTTGGAAGGAAGTGTGGCACACATCTCTATTTTTGCTCTGAACACTTGTCTGTTAATGATTACACAGATGTCCTTGTCGTTAGCTCCACCTTACTTATTTTTAGCTCCTTTTTTGTGCCCGTAGAATTCTCACGTGCATGGTTATCAACATCGAACAATGGTGGCATGTTGTTGGTCAATTCACCATGATTCTGGTACTTCCTTAATGTGTGCAAGATAAGACAAATAACATATCAACTTACACATGTCATTTATCATATGTAGTCAAAAAATTCTATTTGATCGTATATTTTCCCCCTTCTTGGATGCCACGTGGAAATATCCTATTGAATGCTCATTCCGAAGATTATGTTTTATTGCGAAAACAATTCCTCATTTCAAAGATAAAGTTTTCATTCTGAAGACAAGTCCTCATTCCGAAGATAAAGCTTCATTCTGAAGACAATTCCTCATTCTGAAGACAAAGCTTCATTCTGAAGATAATTCCTCATTCCGAAGACAAAGCTTCATTCTAAAGACAAAGTGCAACATTCATTCTATTATCATTTCGAAGACAATTTCATTCTGAAGACAAAGTGCAACATTCATTCTGCTGTCATTTCGAAGACAATTTCATTTTGAAGACAAAGCTTCATTTCGAAGACAAAGTGCAACATTCATTATACTGTCATTTCAAAGATAATTTCATTCTGAAGACAAAGATTCATTCTGAAGATAAAGTGCAGTCATTCTAAAGAACATAGCGAGCACTATTTTTGACATACTCATTCAGAAGATTAAGTAGAAACCAATATTCTCCTTCTCAAAATATGTTTTAAGTATGCCAACTCTTATGGATACCTTTTATGCTAATGGTTAATTGTTATATACTACATACCAATAATTTACAATGAAGAAATGTAAGAAATATATACCTTATTAAAACAAGTTAATGCAAGTTTTAAAGAATGACTACTTCTGTTGATGTTATGCTAATATTTTTTGTAATATTTCAAAACAAGTGCAGTTGGTGAATTTGTATAATGATGATTCAAAAATTTTCAAGGTTATGCATGCTAGAAAACTGATTTTCATGCATACCAACTCAGTAGTTCCTTAGGAAAGGTTCCTTTTCTCTCTGTTTTTTTTTTTTATTATTCTGATTATACCCGTGAAGGAATTCATGATTTCCCTGAAATCATGCCCATGAAGGAATTCACAATAAGAATTTATTCATATTTTTTTTTTTTTGCTTTTTTTGATTTTTTTTTATTGCTTTTCTTGAAATCCATGATCATGCTAATTTTATTGAAGTGGAAGAGGGAATCTCTTCCACCTATTATGCATCCAAACTGTCAAGCTGCTGCAAGAATTCATCTTTAGTCAGAGGTGTATGGTATACCCTGAGGTGATGTCCATTCACTACCAACTTTCTTCGTGACCCATCAATAGGAGATAGAGGAGCTACTCCATTGTCAAATACCATATTCCTCTTCAATATGGTAAGGTCCAAGCCATCTAGTTCTCAGCTTTCCAGGGTATTCCTCATAGTGAGAATCAAATAGCAAAGCCCAATCTCCTTGCTGAAATTTCCTCTATTGCATGTGACTGTCATGCCACAGCTTCCTCTGCTCCTGAATTACTTCAATTTGGTGTAGAGCATCCAACCGAAGTTCATCCAATGTATTCAGCTATAGAATCCTGTCTGTCTATACCTATGACAATTCAATCCCAATTTCCAATGTTGTGCGCAATGTTAGTAGATCAAATTCAATAGGTAGGAGGGGCTTTTTACCAAAAACTAGTTCATAAGGTGTGAATCCAGTAGTGGATTTCCAAGTAGTATTGTAAGCCCAAACTGCTTCAGGTAATTTATCTAGCCAGTTTCTCCTATGAAAAGCTACTATTTTTGTCAATATTCATTCCAGTTCCATGTTTGTTACCTCAACCTGGGCATTTGCTTGTGGGTGGTAGGTGATGATTTCCTATATTTGATTTCATATAATTCTATAAAAGCCTCAATGACTTTAGATGCAAATTGGGGTCCTTGGTCTATGGTGATAGACCGTGGAGCTCCAAATCTCTGAAAAATCTGAGTATACAAGAAATTGGTGACCTTCTCTTCATGAGCATGTTTGAAAGCACGCACCTCTACCCACTTTGTTAGGTAATTAGTACATACTAGAATATGGACTTTTCCTTGAGAAGGTGGATCAATAGGTCCTACAAAATCAAGCCCCCACATCTCAAATGGCTCTAAAACCAATTGATGTTGTAATGGCATTTCATTTGTATGAGTGGGTTTCCCCATTCTTTGGCATGCATCACAATGCCTAATGTACTTTTTCACATCCTTGTGAAGAGATGCTAATAATATCCTGTCCCTAAAATTTTTCTAATTGTGCTTTTTACAAAATAGTGTCCACCTAAGGCTTCATCATGAAAATCCCTAAGGATATCATATACCTCATCCTTTGGATGCACCTATGTAACACATGGTCAAGACTGCACTTAAAAAGTATACCCTTAATCCACTCAAAGGAAGAACTCTATTTGATCAATTGTTTTTTTTTTTTTGAAGTGAAATGTGGAGGAATTTTCCTTATGACCAAATAATTGGCTATATCCACAAACCAAGGTGATTGGACAGATATAGCAAATAATTTTTCATAAGGAAAAGTGTCCTCAACTAATTCCCCTTCCTTTGTGTTCTACAACCTGGACAAGAAATCTGCTACAACATTAGCTTTTCTTGGTTTGTTGATTATTGTGATATCAAATTCTTGCAACAACAGTAACCAACGAATAATTCTTACACTTACCATAGGCTTATTCATCAAATACTTAATGGTTGTGTGATCTGTGTGAACGAATATTTGATAACCTGTGATGTAATGCCTGAATTTGTTGATGGCATAAATTACTGCCAAGAATTCCTTCTCAGTTATGGTATAATTTTTCTTATCTCTTATCAAATTCTTGCTAATGTAGTATATGACATAGTGTTCACCATTTTCAATTTGTCCTAATGCTGCTCCAATTGCAGTATTGGAAGCATTATCCCATATGTGAAATGGTAATGTCCAATTAGGTCCTCTTAACACAGGTGGAGTTACTAATTTCTCTTTCAGAGCTTCAAATAATTCTTGACACCTTGCAGTCTAGGATAATTCAGAATCTTTAGTCAATAGGGAAAACATGGGATTGGCTATTGTGCTAAAGCTGGGAATAAACATGCAATAAAAACCAATGTGTCCTAGGAAGCTTCTGACATCAGTTTGAGTTTTAGGAGGAAGAATATTTTTGATAATTTCCACCTTCTTTGGATCAACTTGGATCCCTTGAAGAGAGATGTTATGACCAAGAACTATTCCTTCCTCCATCATCATAAAACATTTGTATGGATTCAAGGATAACTGGTATGTTTCATAGTGAGTTAAAACTCTGTCAAGGTTTTCTAATGTAAAGTCAAAAGTCTGTCCACATACTATGAAATCATCCATGTATATCTCAACACTGTTGGTAGTCAAATCAGAAAAAATTTCTAAGACCGCTCGCTAAAATGTTGCTAGGGCATTATACAAACCAAAAGGTAAAACCCTATAGACAAATGTTCCCCATGGATAGGTAAAGGTTGTTTTCTCTTGATATTCAGGTGCAACCTAAATTTGATTATACCCACTAAATCCATCAAGAAAACAAAAATATTTCTTTCCAGCAAGGGTATCTAACACCTGATCTATGAAAGGTAATAGAAAATGGTATTTGTATGTCACTTTGTTCAGCTCTCTATAGTATACATATACTCTCATTTTTCCATTTTTCTTAGGAACTATAACCAATGGAGAGACCCACTGGCTATCAAAAATTGGGTAAATGAATCCTACCTCCAAATTTTTTTCAATTTCTTCTTTTACAATATCCCTCAAGGAAGGATTCAGTCTTCTTTGGGGTTGTCTTAATGGCTTGACTTCTTTAGTATAAATCCTGTGGGTGCATATATCAGGGTGAATTCATGACATATCCTTGTAGTCCCAAGCAAAAGAATGAACATGCTTCTATAGAACAGTTATCAATTTTTCTTCCTCTTCCCTAGTAAGCCAGTTGTTAATGTTCAATAATTTGCATGGCTAGACTTCAATTTATTTTGTATTTGGAAGGACTGAATTCATTTATTCATACTTGGTGATTAGGGAGTTAAGAGGGCAATGATGATATGGGAGGAAATAAGAAGTTTTTGTTTCATTAATTTCTAATGGAAGCATATCCTGTATGGAACAATGATAAGAGAAAATCAAGTGATGGTGCCACCCATGTGGTATTGAAACTGATGTTTCCTATGATAGTATAGATGGTTCACCTTCAGAATTTTGGTTCTCCTCATTCCCTAACAACTGATGGATATTTACTGCTTCCTCTTTTAATCCTTGTTCATGCAAAAAATTCATTAGGATAGTTTCATTCTCTAAAGTTTTTATGTCATGGAGGTCTTATATGTGTTCCCTTACTACCAAGGTGGCTAGTGTGGAAATAACCTCTTCTGGTTCTTCATTTGAGTCAGGAAACCATAACTGACCTAAAAAATTGCTGGAGGGTCTTGCAGGAGGATATAGAGAGATCTGTTTTAGATCAATACCATTTGAAATGGTCATTTTTATAGATCTGCAATCTATGAAGGCTACTGCAGTTGCAAGCCAAGGTATTCCTAGAATGATGGGATATCCATGTGCTGAATTTCTTGGCTGTAAAACCAAAAAATATATATGGAATTCCCAAGAAGATACTTCTATAAGGACATATTCAATGATGCCTTCATGTTTTGCAACTGACCTATCAGCTATTTCTAAAACTATAAATGTGGGACTGAGATGTTTGATTTGTAATTGTTCCATTATATCCTTGGTCATGACATTTATTGTAGCTCCTAGATCTACTAAGACATTTGATATTGGTACTGAGCCTATGGTAACTATGATAACTAGACTCCCTGGGTCACTATACTTTGGAGGTAGTAGTTTTCTAGACAAGAGATCTGCTATCTTGCCTTCAACCTGAATAGTCTTGGGAAATGCTTTCTTTTTTTCTTCCTGCTCTTCTAATGCACAAATCTATGACAGTACTTTTAATAACTGGTATATCCTTAATGGCTTGCAATAAGGGCAATGATATAGTTAACTTTCTAAGTTCCTTGACCAGGTCTGACTCAGAATTTTTTGATGTGGTATTAAATATTTTAGGATATGGAATTATCTTTGATGAAGGTAATTGTTCTGCCTGTGATTCTATTTTTTCTTCTTCTTTCTCTGTTGTTGGTTTAAATCTAACTGGTTCCAAAGGTTCTTGCTTTTCATTTTCCTTGATTTTAGTTGAAACAAGTTCAGGTACAACTTTTCTTGAATGAATTTGGATGTTACTACAATCAAGAACATTTATTTCAGCATTTTCTTTAGCTTCAGCCACATAGACAAGGGATGTCTGTCTTATGTTTTTTGGATTAGTGACTAGTTGAGCTAGAAGTTGAGGCTGTTTCACCTATTGTGTTTGATATGGTTGGTTCTATTTTTCTTGAAATTTTTAATTAGGTGCAGGTAGCAAATGCTGAGTTTGACCTTGATTTCTTTGTTGCCTTGGATAGGACTGGTATTGCTGACTCCATTGTGGTTGATTTTGCATCCAATGTGGATTAGTATAATTATGATTCTAGGGTAGGTTGTTTTGATTCCATGATGGGTTATTCTAATTCTAATTCTAGGTTGGATTACTCCAACTTTTTTGTAGCTATTCTTTGGAATTTTTCCACTGAGAATAATTCCAAGGACGTTGGGGTGGTTCTGATTGTCCCCAAGGCATAGTCCAAGGATTATGCCCCCAATTTGTAGGAAAACAAGGGGGATTTTGGTTCTAAGCTCATGAACCAACATAATGTTGAGTCCTTGAGTGTTGAGAGAAAAACATTAAGTTTCTGATTATCATTTACATAGTCATAGGTTTGACACACTACTTTGAATTCAAACAAAAACTGATCACAATATTCAGATACAACACCTCAGAAGGTTTAAAGTACTGAAGGTGAAATGATTTTCATGGGGGAGTTTTGTGTTGGATTCAAACGGATAGGATATTCAAATGTTCTAGAAGGTTGGGGCATATCCTGATCATTTTCTTCATTATGTACACAACCATGTTGGCCATTCCCATCTAGATTGCCTCTCTCTACCATATTTTCCTGTTCCTTGGGAATAGTTAAACCTATCAAAATTTCACTCTTAAGAGGTTCAGAATCCTTTGTTGATGATGAGTCTGATGATTTTTCTTTCTCAGAATTTTCTAATGATGATGAAGCTGGTGATTTTTGTTTCAATTTTTCTGGTAGTTCAAACACAGGTGATTCACCCCTTAGGTGTGAATATTTTCTTACTGGAACAAGACATGGATCCTTTTGAGTAATTCTACTTGTTTCATCCCTAGGCTTACTCATTCATGTTTACTCTTGAATGACATAAATTATAGGTCAATAGTTGTTAATTTAACCAACTGTTATATTCATATTTTATCCTAAATTTTCATAGCTCAGTCTAATTAACAGCTATTGGACTGTTATCACCTTCTAGCAACACTATTCCCTAACAACGGTGCCAAAATGATGTGTTTTCATTATGCACATCATTAATTCTCAATGAATTTGTCAATCCAGGGCAGTGTACAAGGCTATTTGCGGAAGGAGCGAATAGGGCTATAACTTAGGTCATTTGGGAGCAACAGGTCTTATTGGTTAAACCAATTGTGTGGGGGATTTAGGACATTCTTATCTCTAAATTGTATAAATTGAAATTTAATCTAATTGCAGGAATGGAAATTAATTACTAACTGCATAAATGAAATCCTAATTACAATTACATAATGAAATCTAATTATGTTGTAGAAATAACTCCCTAGTTACAGTTGCAGAATTAGAATCTAATTATGATTGCAGAAAGGAAGTCTATTTCCTTTTGCAGTAATGGAAACCTGATTATAACATGGAAATTAAGTCCTGTCAATGATCTATAATAGAAGGTTGTCAATATTTTGTGTAGGGGTTCACAAAAAAACACAAAATACAGTAAATTGCAGAAAAAAAAAAATTATGGAAATGACAATCTGCAGTAAAATGAAAGCTTGCTGAAAATGAAGATTACAACCAAACCTATCATTAATCACAAGATCATCCTAATTATGAAATAAACTAAGATTGAAAAGACTATTATCTATTTACAAGGAAATAAAATGACAATTTTTACAACTTATTCTACTGTAGCAAAATCAGAATAAAAACCTGCTGTTAGTCCTCCTCCTAGGTCTGGAAGTGGCCAGCCTCCTTTTTCAGAAGAAGGTATGAGTCTTTTTCTCTCTGTGGACCTTATTTACACTCATTCACAAAAACATGAATAAAAATAGTGCACTTTATTGATTAAAGAACATAATTATAGTATTTCTGCTAAAAACCTTGTTATAGGACTGCAACAGTCACTTTTCTTATTATTATACTACTTGCTTACTTTTCCTCTACCTAGCTCAACCTAGACGGAAGCTATCTATTTATAGATATCCTAAAATATAATTACAAACTAAGAATATATCATTTCTATCTTACAAATCTATTCCTATTATGCTGTAATAATTCTTGGGTTTATCCTAGAAGATGACCAAAATTGATCTTTTCCATGAATGGTGGCTTTGGACGGCAAGGATGGCAAATTCAGATGGGATATATTTTCCCTTAACATTTTCAACCTTCTTTCTCTTTTTCCATCATCAAAAGTCAGTCAACAACTCAAAAAGTGATTTCTATTCTCATTATGAAGATAAGTGGCTCATTCTAAAGAGACTATATTTCTCATTTTGAAGATATCCTCTCATTTCGAAGAGATTGTATTTCTCATTCCAAAGATGTCTACTCATTCTGAAGATATTTGGAATGAACAACTGTGTGCTCTTCAAGTGATTTCATCTGCATTTCTCAGGTAGGTTAGCTCTCAGGATCAGATTGCAATAGCCTTCGTCTCTCTCCATGTGTGAATTCCATGTCTTACCATTCATTGGTAGCTGGCTGGAATTTACATTGGAAAACCAATTTTTGCTACACAATAACAATTTTCTTGCACTATTTTCTAGATTTAGATAAAAAAATGCTTGAAACATATAAAAAAAAACTAGTGAAGTGCTGCTATCAACCTAAGCATACTTCTCATTTAGCAAGTCATGACAAAGTAACATAAAACTATGCAAAAACTGTAAAAAATTAGAATATAGTATTTCTAACACATTGATCATGCAAACAGTTAATACACAACATATTAAATCAACTTAACTAGCATATCAGATTAAACATAAGAGTTTTTAGGTAGTTTCAATATTCAAAACATGCTATGATTGAGGCATTTCCAGGCCTCATCACCAAATCTGCCAAAGGATATGATGGAAGGACGCATCGAAAAGGAACCGAAGCTTAGGATTTTTGAATGGGTTTGGCCATTGAGCAAAGGCTTCCTTGATTGTCCTAGGAGGGCTCCAAGGGACCTAAAATGAGGAGAGGATCATGCTGAACACTATGGTGGTGAACAGGCAGTGAAGGAAGAGATGATCTATGGATTCACAATCTACCATGCACAAATAACACCTACTGGGGAAGGCAAACCCTCTTTTGTGGAGGTTGTCCATGGTTAGATATTTATTCTAAAAAAAATTCCAAGCAAAGAAATTTACCTTCAGGATCACTCCTTTCCACCAAACTATCTACCATAGGAAATACCCATAAGCCTCCTTGGAAAGGATCTCGTAGGTTATCCTAATTGAGAAGACGCCAGTGTCAGTGCCCGTCCATATCATCTTGTTGGGTCTTCTAGAATTCAAGATGGTAATTCCTTGGAGGATCTTATCTAGAGAGAAGACTTCAGCTTCACGACCAGTGAGGGTCAAGATGTTCTACTGAGGGCTGCCATCCTTCCTCACGATGTAGTCTTCTACCTTCTGCTAGGAGTTTGGGTCCACCAAGGATTTGAGGAGGGAAAGTTTAGCCTTCTGAGATAAAGGATCTTCTTCAGCCCATCTATCCTTCCAGAAGTTGATTGTCTGCCCATCTCCTAAAATCTATCGGACTCCCTTGTTGAGCATCTGCCTGGCTTGGAGGACTGCTTTCTATAAAGTGGACCCGTCGAAGGGGGCCTCGGCATCCAGGAAGGAGCAGTTGACAAGGTATTTATTCTTGATGATTTTTACCCACTCCATAGGCTCATTGGTTAGGATCCTCCAATAATGCTTGGCCACGAGGGCCAGGTTCATTAGACTAGTTCTCCTTAGCCCAAGCCCACCTTGGTATTTGATTTTGCACACCTTGTCCCATGCCACCAAAGGGATCCTATATTTATCTTCATTCCCAGACCATATAAAGTTCCTCTAAATCTTTTCGATCTTACGGTGGAAACACATTGGGAAGCTGAAGACTGACATGAAGTAGGTCGAGATCCCTTGGAGGTAAGCTTTGGTGATGGTAGTCTTGCCTACCTGGGATAAAAACTTACCTTTCCAAGAGGCCAACTTCTTGTGAATTTGCTCCACCACCATATTCCACATGTTGTCCTTGGCCCTACCACTATAAAATAGAGGGATCCCGAGGTAGGTGGTAGGGAGGGATTCGATTGTGCATCCCAAGATTTTGGCAATGCGGATCTACCACCCCTAGGGAGTATTCAAGAAGAAAAGCTTGCTCTTGGTGTAGTTTACTTTTTGGCCCGCAAATCACTCATAAAGGGAGAGGATCCTCTTTATGTGTCTGGCCTAGGCCATAAAGGCGATAGTAGACAAGAGGGTGTCATCCAAAAACTATTGGTGGGTGACTGCTTCCACTCCAAAGGTGGGGATGATACTCGAAATACTCTATCTCTAGAGGCTCTCCTTGAGGGTTTTACCCAAAACCTCTGCTAGGATGATGAAGAGAATGGGGGACAAGGGGTCTCCTTACTTGAGCCCTCTGGCACTATGGAAGTAGCCTACGAGGGACCCATTTATTAGGATAGATAAGTAAGGGGTGGATATGCAACTTTGAACGAGGCTGATCCAAGATGGAGGGAAACCAAACTTCAGGATAATAGCACAGAGGAAACCCCTATCCACCCTATCGAAGGTTTTGTTCATGTCAAACTTGAGAATGAGGGTAGTCTTATTAGACAAGGATGCAGAGTGGAGAGTCTCATGGATAGAAATGACACCATCAAGGATGTTTTTGCCTTTCATAGAGCTACCTTGGCAAGGGTCAATGATCAAGGGCAAGATGGGCTTCAACCTATTATCTAAGACTTTGATCAGGATCTTGTAGAAAATATTGCAAAGGCTAATGGGTCTATAGTCCGAGAAGGTCTTGCAGGCAAAGTATTTTAGAATAAGAGCTAAGAAGGTGGTATTGAGACTGGGGTGGATGGATCCAAATACTTGGATCTCATTAATGGCATCGTAAACATAATTCCCCAAAAACTCCCACATGGTTTAGAAAAAGTGAGGAGGAAACCCATCTGGACCCAGGGTTTTGTCAGGTTGTATAGAAAATAAGGCCTCCTTGATCTCGAAAGAAGAAAAAGTATCTAGGAGCCTGAGGCTAGCCTCCTGGGGTACCAGAGAGGGGATTTTTGCCAAAATATCTCTTTGGACCTATAAGTCGCTTTCGGGGGAGGATCCCAGCAAATCTTGAAAGAAGCCCGCAACTTCAGTTCTTATCTCAGCAATGTCCTTGGTAGCCATACCATCACTTCACCAAATTTTCTTGATTTTTTTGGGACATTTATGCCGGAGGGTAGAAGCATGAAAAACTCGGTGTTGGAGTCTCCTTCCTTCAGCCATAGATCTCTATATTTCTGTCTCCAGAAGGTCTCTTCCCTATCCAGGATAGTGTGAAAGTCTGCCAGGAGGATTCTCTCTTCATTTCTGTCAGATTCCTTGAAGACACCTACCTCCAACATTCTTTCCAAGTTTTTGAGGCTTTCAGATATGGCTTTCTTGGATATGAAGATGTTGCCAAAGACCTCCTTATTCCATATCTTGAGGTTTTCTTTGAAATATTTAAGCTTTAGGGCTAGGCATTTTGAGGTGGATCCTTTTGCCTCCTGGTTCCACCATCCCACTACCTATGCTTTGAAATATTTATGATGGGTCCACATGGATTCAAACCTAAAGGGTGTTTTGAAACTAGGCCCTTCACCCGATTCAAGAAGGATGGGGTTGTGGTTTGATCCGATCCTAGGAAGAGCTAGGAGGGTCGCATCCCCCAAGAAGGGAATAGCCTCTTGGGAGATAAGGAACCTATCTAGCTTGACCTGGATAAGCCCACTCCCTATTCTCCTATTACTCCAGGTAAAAGAGGAACCTTTGAGCTCTATGTCAACTAGCTCATTGGTGTCGACAAAATATCTGAAGTCTTCTATGCTTTTGGAACCAATATTAGATCCTTCATTTTTTTTGGAAGGATGTAAAGGGTAGTTGAAGTCCCCCCCTATTATCTAGGGGAGGGCATTGAAATTCCTTTGCATCTAGGTGATGGTATTCCATATCTCAAACCTCTCAATGACCGAGTTGGGGGCGTAGATGTTGGACAGGATCCATGATCAATTTCTTGTCTTAGAATGAAAGAGGATATTGAGAATCCTACTAGATGAAGAAAGTAGACTTCCTTCTACAAGGGTCGGGTCCCATAAGACCATGAGCCCACCTGAAGATCCTTGAGCTAGACTGAACAAGAGCTCTGCTTTGGCCCATATAGATTTCACTACTTTTTTAGCAGAGACCACACAACCTTGGTCTCTTGGAGGATAAGGATAGAGGGATTTAATTATTTTTGGAGGTTTGTAGCCATCCTTTGCTTGGATGCTCTAGTCAGTCCTCTCACATTCCATGAGAGAACCTTCATCTTGATTATTTGGAGGTTTCTTTCCTCCCTTCACCATCTAGAAGGGGGGTTTGGTTCCTTGTGCTTCATCCCACTGAGTGTCTAAATCATTCAAAAATAGCAATAGTTGGGTCCCATTCGCCACATCCTCCGTTGTTTCTTTGTCTCTCTGATATTTTCTAGGAGGTCTTCCTCTTTTCCTCTCATTGCCAAAATCCACTAATTATTTCTTGCTTCTGGTGTTCCTAGGGCTGACCCTTCCTGATATGGAGGATCCACTTTTTTTATGATGATGAGAAGGAAACTCCCCATTTTCCAGATGGGGTGAGGTTTTCTTATTGCCTATCAAATAATCTTCCATGAGGGATTGTAGGGAGTTAGTGACGGGAGAGATTTATACTTGGGAATTCGATTCATCTACTTCATATTGGGGTGGAAGGCTTGAAACCACCTCTCGATGCTCCTTTTCCTAAAGGGAGTTTCCTCCTTGCTATGAACCTTGCTTTTGTTGCTTGAAAGACTTGTCATGTTCCTCCTCTTGAGCTTGCTGTCTACCCAAGTCAGGTTTGGGCTTCACCGAGAGTTGGTCAATGGGAGGAGGATTCCTCTTATGTTTCTCCCCTATTTCCAGCTATGAGTCTCAAGGGTATGTGGATCCCTTGGTCATCTCCTTTGCTCATTGGTCCTTGGCAGCTGGACACTGAGTCTGGAGGTGCCCTTGAGTGCGACAGTGAGAATAAAATGTGGTTTTGTTCTCATACTCGATGGCCTATCTCTTGATGAAGGTTGATCCTAACCACAGGTTGATGAATGAGGGGAGCTCAAAGTCCAAGTACGCTAGCACATAGAACCGATCCTGGGTTAGTCTAGACCAAGATTTAGTGGGGGGATCAATGGAGACCAATTATCCAATGGACCATGCTATCCTTTTGATAACATTTTCATGCCAACAGTGAAGAGGAAGGCTAGGAAGCATTACCAAAATAAGAGCAATGTTGATGTTTTGGGTATTCAAGTTGAATTCATTTCCCCACTTTCTAATAAAGAGGATCCTACGCCCTAGGAACCATGGTACTCCCACCAAGATTTTGCAGTAATCCTCCCCGTTGTTCAGGATGATGGCAAAGAAACCCTGGGTTAGTGTCGCAATCTCCATGTTTCCAAAGATTCACTACTTGGAGAGAGCCCATTTGTGGATGGATTCCATGTTTGGGCATCCTCCTATGAACTTTCCAATTAGGGTAAACTTTTTGAATTCCATAAAACTATTCAAGACCTCGTTGAGGATGTCCAAATCCTTGCCAGATGGAAATAGTTCATGGGTAAAGCAGATGTTTAGGGTTGCATGGCTCACCACCATGTGGTAATAGGATCCTCTCGCATTAGGGTTGGGGGTCCCATTTTGACCTCCTTTATCTAGGGGGTCTTTGTCTTTCTTCTTTGATCCGTCCTATTGACCTTCTGCTGTCGGGTGCACTGATTCATCCCCGCTGGATCCCATCTGACCTTCATATGCCTCGTTGGTATTACTACCTCCTGTCTATGGTACAGATCCTTTCTCACATTCTGTCACATGGATCCTCTCGCTGTATCCCCCTTCACTCTTCTTCATTTCGAGTATAGTCGATATTGAGGATAAAATCATCATAAAAATGAACATATACACCAACTCATGCAATGGTTATTTTTATTGTTTGAAGATCATTTTTACTAGTTAGTGAGAAAATATTAGTGTCTAAAATTTTCATATTTGTGTTCTTAATTCTCTATAAGTGTTGTGCTTTCTTTTATTTGCTCAGTAATGTAATTGATTTTATTGATTCCTAAATATATTGCAAATTCAAATACAATTTTAATATAGATATGAATTTTCATTAATTTATCCAATAAATGGTTATTGATATCTAATGATGGTAAGTCTAAAGAAGTTATTATGGAGGAAATATTCTATACTTCATAGAGGAGAAGCTATAGAGAGATAATTGGATTAATGTTTTTAAAATTTATTAAAGTACTTAATTTATATTCTACATATTTCCTTAAAAATCTATTTCCTCCATCCTTTTGGATTTATTACCATTGGAATACCATTGATAAGAAAGCAATGAAATTGTCATCCATTGGATTTAAGAATATGTTGAGCATTAAAATATCATCCCTTACAAAAGGATTTTTGGATAGAATATAGTACATTGTTATAAATTCCAAATTCCAAGATGAGAGAAGAGTCATTTATAGATTCCTTAAAATATCACAAAGGTCATTGTGGGTGGAATTTTGCACCCTTCACCCAGTATTCCATTCAAGAAATGATTCCCTTTATTCAAAAGGAGTGCACCAAATTTTGAAGGATATTTATGATCGGATGGAAGATATCAAGTAGCGGTGAAAACAATCATGGGTAGACCAAAGTAGTGGGTGGATGGTGGTGGATGTAGAGTGGGTGATAAAGGAGATGGATGATATGTCCTTGGACTTGGGTAGAACCCTCCTAAAAGCCTACCCACTTCTCGAGTAGAACTTTTCAAAAGGCCCTCCCACTTGTGGGGCAGACCTTTCAAGCAGATAGTGAGGGCAAAAAAAATCGTATAACCCTACCCTTGAGGAGGATAGAAGCTCTAGCCCATATAGGGTGGGAGATACAAGCATGAAATGGATGGAAGTTCGAAGAAATATTTTCCCTCTTCCCTAATACCTATGCAGATGGAAATATTCATGAAGAAAGCACCTTCTTGATGCGTAAAGATCCTACCATCGTCCACTATTCAAAGCTAAAGATGTATATGTTGATGTAGTAGTCTAGGTACCTAAAATCATACATAGAAGTGGTTGGTTTAAGGTGCATTGCTCCCAAGGTGCTCCAATGCATGTCATGTTAGCGTATAATATATTTTAGCACTTCTTAGTTTATTACATTATTTTCCTGTTACACTATTAGCTAAATATTGAGCGAATTATTGTTGGGATCCACTTCTCCCGAGCTAATTGAAGCATACTGTGTATTATTTAATCACTGCTTCAATAATGAAATGTTGTTCATTTACTTCAACATGGCATCAGAGCCAGAAGTGTGAGAGAGAAAGGAGGCAACAATAATTTGTAGAGTTGGTCTGAAAAAAATTGCATAGTGGAAGCTTGCTGAAAAAATATGTAAAAAAAAAATTATTTTGAAATTTTATTTTGCATGCACTCCCACGCACATTGTTTGCTATGCGTTTTCCTGTGTAGCACTGCCACAACATTGCGTCCGCAACATTTAAAAAAAAAAAATTATGCACGCACTTCCACACAATGGTTTCTATGCATTTTTTCTTCCTGTGCGTGCACTTCCACGCACTCTCCCACCCCCACGTCGCGTGCTTCACGCACGACTCCCATGACCCCCCCCCATGTTGTGCGCTTCATGCATGACTCCCACACACCCCCCAGCCTCCCCTCCCTGCTGTGATGTAGGAGCATCCGAGGGCAACAAAGCAATCGAGCATCAACCAAACTTTTGTTGTTATTTTTTTCTAAGTAACAAAGTTATTTTTGCTGTTATTTTTCTAAGTGCTACACAGGGTCACGAAATCGTGACCCAAGTCGGAGGAAAGCAAAGTCGAGCCAAAGGGTCACGAAATCGTGACCCAAACGGAGAAGGCAAGGCCGAGGGACACAAGGGTCGCGAAATCGTGACATGTCACGATTTCGTGACATGTCACGAAATCGCGGCCACTGCAGCGGAACCAAGGCGCGGGGAGAAATGGTCGCGAAATCGCGGCCACTACAGCGGAACCAAGGCGCGGGGAGAAACGGTCACGAAATCGCGACATGTCACGATTTCGCGACATGTCACGAAATCGCGGCCACTGCAGCGGAACCAAGGCGCGGGGAAGAAATGGTCGCGAAATCGCGGCCACTGCAGCGGAACCAAGGCACGGGGAGAAATGGTCGCGAAATCGTGACATGTCACGATTTCGTGACATGTCACGAAATCGCGGCCACTACAGCGGAACCAAGGCGCGGGGAAGAAACGGTCGCGAAATCGCAACATGTCACGATTTCGCGACCGAAACGGGAGAACAGAGGCCGATGGGAAAAACGGCGCGATATCGTGACATGTCGCGATATCGCGGCCAAAACGGAGAGAGAAGGTGCCGGAGGAAAATGGTCGCGATATCGCGACATGTCGCGATATCGTGACCAAACAGAAAGACACGCACTTCCAGTTTCATAAAGACGCCCCTTAGTGCGCGGCAAGTTAGAGGCAGTAAAGCAGCAGTTTCAAAGAAGGGTTTCAACGGGCATGTTGGCCACTCTCGCATGAGATCTGGAGATGCATTTACAGCAACAAAATAGTAAGCAGTAGATCGAGAAGAAGATTTCGTTGAGGTATGGCAGCCAGTCGCGCACCTCAACTCGAGTCTCATCAATGCAAATTGGGAAAATTGCTCCAAGTGGCGATTGTAGATCGTGGAAAGTGGGGAAGCACAGAGGATCGGGACCTCGATAAAAACCCATGGATTGTAAGGAGAGGGGGTTGGCACATGGTTGTTATGCTGTATATTCATGTAAATTCTTCCAAAGTATTGAATACAAATCTTGGGCTCTTGTTTCTCTGTTTTCTTTCTTGTTTCTCTGGTTTTTCTGTAGTATGCAAGATACATTCTCCGCCAAGTGGTATCAGAGCCAGTAGTTCCTGAGTGTGCAGCAGATCGTCGAAGGAGAGGCAGTTGTACCAGGACCTGTGGGAGGGCTTGAGATCGGGTGAACAGAATGCCTCCAAGGAGAAATCCTGTTGGTGGGAGAGGCATGGCAGCAGCAGAAGATGTTCGAGCTTTGCAGTGGCAAATGCAAGCTCTGCAAGAAGAAATGCGTAGAAGAATGGAGCCAAGAAGAGATGAAGGCAGTGAAGAGGAAGATGATGAAGAAGAAGACCAACCTGAGGAAGAAGAAGAAGCAGTAGATCCTGCTCAGGCCAGACTTTACAAGGCCATATCCCAGATTGGGAAGAGGCCAAAAATGGAGGTTTCCACATATTTCGGGAACCTTGATCCAGAAGAATTGATCGACTGGATCAACGACCTGGAAGAGTACTTCGAGTACGAGGAAGTTGAGGATCCTGATAGGGTCAGATTCGCAAAGACCAAACTGAAAGGTCATGCCAGCATTTGGTGGAAGGGAGTGCAGCTGGAGCGAAATAAAAGAGGGAAAGAGAGAATAACTAAGTGGGAACGGATGGCAGAAAAGCTAAAGAGGCAGTTCATCCCTGGTGATTATGAGTTAGACCTGCTAAAGAAAATGCAAGGGTTGAGACAATCAAGCAAGTCTGTGAAAGAATACACAGAAGAGTTTCATAAAATAATGATTAGAACAGGCCATTCAGAGGCCAACAAGGAGAAGGTAGCCCGTTACATTAATGGGTTGCGAGCCAGCATTCAGGAGGAACTAAGTCTAGTCCGGATGACCACCATAGAGGATGCCTACCAATTTGCTTTAAAGGTTGAGGAGAAGCTCAATAGGAGGTTTGAAAACAAGCAAAGAGGAAGAGGTCGAGGCGGAAGGACCGACGGAAGGAACAGTGGAAGAAGAAATGAAGAATCTCAAAAAAATGGAGAAAGTAGCAGCAATCAAGAACAAAGGAGGGAAAATGCAGACCGCCCCCGTAATCAGAATAATGGCTACCGAGGGGGAAGAGGCAGAGCTGGACGAGGTCAAGGAAGAGGAAGATTTCGAGGGACTTGCTTCCAGTGTGGTGAAGAGGGACATCACCGGTATGAGTGCCCACAACAGCGAGAAAGAAATAATCGTAGGCCGAAAGGAAATGCCAGAGTAGCAGTCGTGGATGAAGATGCTGGGTCTGAGCATTCAGAAGAAGCTGAGAGAGGAGAGGTAATGATTGCAAGGAGAGTCCTACTGAATGAAGAGGGAGCTACAGGTCAGAGGAAAAGTTTATTTCGCACAAGGTGCAAGTGCGCTGGTAATATTTGCAACATTATCATTGACAACGGTAGCACAGATAACCTAGTTTCAGAGGGGATGGTTACAAAGCTACAACTGGAGAGAAAGAAACACCCGCATCCATATCGGATCACGTGGTTGCAGAAAGACCACAAAGTTTTGGTCAATGAACAGTGCCTGGTGAAGTTCAGTATTGGAAATTACCGTGATGAGGTTTTGTGCGACATTTTGCCCATGGATGCGTGCCACTTGCTGCTGGGAAGGCCGTGGCAGTTTGACAGGTGTGCGGTTCATGATGGCCGAGCCAACACCTATTCCGTGACCAAGAATGGAATGCGTCATAAGTTGAAGCCCCTGAAGGAGGTGGAAGAGAAGGTATGTGGCAGTGCAAGAATTTGCTTGGTTGACGGAAGAAAGTTTTTAGATGATTTGAAGCATGAGCATATGTGTTATGCATTAGTTCCTAGAGCCAGGGATACAAAATGCAAAGATGCACCAGCAGAAGTCCAAGAGCTGTTAAAGGAATTTCCAGATATCATATCTGATAATGTGCCTGAGGGTTTACCCCGATAAGAAAAATCGGTCACCATATTGATTTGGTGCCGGGGTCAAGCTTGCCAAATAAAGGCTGCACATAGAATGACACCTGTAGAAGCGAAGAACTAAACGGGCGGGGTCCGGGAGTTCCCTGGAGAAAGGGTTGATTAGGGAGAGTCTTAGCCCGTGTGCGGTACCTGCAGTACTAGCACCCAAGAAGGATGGAGAGTGGAGAATGTGCACAGACTCTCGAGCCATCAATAAGATAACAATAAAATACAGATTTCCACTGCCAAGGATGGATGACATAATGGACTGTTTGAGTGGAGCCAAGTACTTCACCAAAATTGACCTCAAGAGTGGTTACCACCAGATCCGTGTCAGGGAAGGAGATGAGTGGAAGACAACTTTCAAGACAAGAGAGGGCTTGTATGAGTGGTTGGTCATGCCCTTTGGGCTGTCCAATGCACCAAGTACCTTCATGAGGCTGATGAATGAGGTACTGAAAGAGTTTTTGGGAAAATTTGTCATTGTTTACTTAGATGACATATTAATATTCAGCAGAACCCTGGAGGAACACCTGATGCACATTAGGAGGGTTTTTGAAAAGCTGCGGGAGGAGCAGTTATTGATAAATCTGAAAAAGTGTAATTTTGTCAAGAGAGAGCTAGTATACCTAGGATTTGTGATCTCAGAAGAAGGTCTAAAAATGGACCCAAAGAAGGTAAGATCTATCATCGAATGGCCTATTCCAAGAAGCACAACGAGAGGTGAGATCCTTTCATGGTCTAGCCAGCTTTTATAGGAAGTTTATAAGAAACTTCAGCAGCATTTGTGCACCCCTCACGGAAACAATGAGAGGGGATAAGAAAGAATTCAAGTGGACCTTAGGGGCTGAAAGGAGCTTTGATGCATTAAAGAAAAAGGTCACAGAATAGCACTGTTTTGGCACTTCAGGACTTTAACAAAGTATTTCAAGTCGACTTGTGATGCCGGTGGCGGTGCAATAGGGGTCTATCTTGAGCCAAGAAGGCGGACCTGTAGCTTATTTCAGTGAAAAGCTCAATGATGCTCGCAAAAAGTATTCAGTTTATGACCAGGAATTTTATGCCATAGTTCAAGCTCTGAAGAAGTGGAGGCATTATTTGTTGCCAAAAGAGTTTGTTCTATTTACTGATCATCAGGCATTGCAGTACATCAACAGCCGGACAAAAGCTGAATCGGCGGCACATGAAATGGGTTGAGTTTCTCCAAAGCTATACCTTTGTATTAAAGCACGGGAGCGGGAAATCAAACAGAGTTGCGGATGCTTTAAGCAGAAGGCAGAATCTGTTGATTGAAATGACAGTGGAAGTAGTGGGATTCGAAGAGCTGAAGGGCCTTTATCCTGAAGATCCTAATTTTGCGACGGCACTGGACGGCTTGCTTGGCACTTATTCTTGTGGACAGGACAAAATGGTTGGATTTCTTAATCCAAGATGGAATGTTGTTCAAAGGAAGTAAATTATGCATTCCAAGGAGTTCCATGCGGGAGAACTTAATCAAGGAAAAGCACAGCGGAGGACTGGCTGGGCATTTTGGTCGAGATAAGACCATTGCCCTGGTAAATGAAAATTACCTACGGCGCAACTTCAGCAAGATGTGAAAAAGTTTGTGCAAAGTTGCGAGAATATGCCAGACGGCAAAAGGCGTAAGGCAAAATACAGGATTATACCAGCCGTTACCTATACCTGAGAGGCCGTGGGAGGACATAAGCATGGATTTTATTCTTGGATTGCCAAGAACACAGAGGGGAAATGACTCTGTATTTGTGGTAGTTGACAGGTTCTCCAAGATGGCACACTTCATTCCCTACCAGAAAACAAGTGATGCGGTTCACATTGCGGGGTTATTTTTCAAGGAAGTAGTAAGGCTGCACGGTCTACCAAGAAGCATAGTTTTCGACGAGAGATACCAAATTTGTTGGGTATTTCTGGAGAACATTGTGGAAGAAGCTAAAGACAGATCTAAAGTTCAGTTCTGCATACCACCCACAAACTGATGGACAGACAGAAGTGGTAAATAGAAGTCTGGGAAATCTGCTAAGATGCTTGATAGCAGATAAACCCAAGGGATGGGATTTAGTTTTGCCACAGGCAGAATTTGCATACAACAATTCTGTCAACAAGAGTACAAACAAATCTCCATTCCAAATAATATATGGAAATAGTCCAAGAAACGTTTTTGAGCTGAGGAAATTGGATAAAGGAGAAAAGTGCAGTGCGGAGGCAGAGGAATTTGCAAAACAGATGAAAAGCCTGCATGAAGAAGTGAGGAAGCAGATCACAAGAATGAATACTCGGTATAAAGCAAGAAGCAGACCAAAAGAAGCGGTCCAAGGAGTTCAAAGTGGGGGATGAAGTCATGGTGCATCTCCGAAAAGAAAGATTCCCAGCCAAAACTTATAACAAGTTGAAAATGAAGAAATTCGGACCATGCAAAATACTGGAAAGACGGGATTCAGGCAATGCATATAAAGTAGAATTGCCAAGTGGGCTTGACATTTCACCTATTTTTAACATATCTGATTTAGTAGAGTACCATGAAGGAGATAGTACAGAGGCACCAAGCACTGAATTGTGGAACATTCCAGCGTCTAGCCCAGCCAAAGAAGAAATAGAGGAAATATTAGATACTCGCGAAGGCAGAAGCACAAGGAACAAACAGTATTCTGAGTATTTAATCAAGTGGAAGGGCAGACCCGTAGAAGATGCAACTTGGTTGTCGAAAATAGAGGTTGACCACTTGGGTCTTCCTCCCAAAGATCAGAAGTGAGGATCACTTCTCAATCCACCCGGGTGTACGATGCGAGGAGCATCCGAGGGCGGCAAAGAAATCGAGCATCAACCAAACTTTTGTTGTTATTTTTTTCTAAGTAACAAAGTTATTTTTGTTGTTATTTTTCTAAGTGCTACACAGGGTCGCGAAATCGTGACATGTCACGAAATCGTGACCCAAGTCGGAGGAAAGCAAAGTCGAGCCAAAGGGTCATGACATGTCACGAAATCGTGACCCAAACGGAGAAGGCAAGGCCGAGGGACACAAGGGTCGCGAAATCGTGACATGTCACGAAATCATGCAGCGGAACCAAGGCACGGGGAGAAATGGTCGTGAAATCGCGGCCACTGCAGTGGAACCAAGGCGCGGGGAGAAATGGTCGTGAAATCGTGACATGTCACGAAATCGCGGCCACTGCAGCGGAACCAAGGCGCGGGGAAGAAATGGTCGTGAAATCGTGGCCACTGCAGTGGAACCAAGGCGCGGGGAGAAATGGTCGCGAAATCGTGACATGTGCGAAATCACGGCCACTACAGCGGAACCAAGGCGCGGGGAAGAAACGGTCGCGAAATCGCAACATGTCACGATTTCGTGATCGAAACGGGAGAACAGAGGCCGATGGGAAAAATGGTGCGATATCGTGACATGTCGCGATATCGCGGCCAAAATGGAGAGAGAAGGTGCCGGAGGAAAATGGTCGCGATATCGTGACATGTCGCGATATCGCGACCAAACAGAAAGACACGCACTTCCAGTTTCATAAAGACGCCCCTTAGTGCGCGGCAAGTTAGAGGCAGTAAAGCAGCAGTTTCAAAGAAGGGTTTCAACGGGCATGTTGGCCACTCTCGCATGAGATATGGAGACACATTTATAGCAACAAACAGTAAGCAACAGATCGAGAAGAAGATTTTGTTGAGGTATGGCAGCCAGTCGCGCACCTCAACTCGAGTCTCATCAATGCAAATTGGGAAAATTGCTCCAAGTGGCGATTGTAGATCGTGGAAAGTGGGGAAGCACAGAGGATCGGGACCTCGATAAAAACCCATGGATTGTAAGGAGAGGGGGTTGGCACACGGCTGTTATGCTGTATATTCATGTAAATTCTTCCAAAGTATTGAATACAAATCTTGGGCTCTTGTTTCTCTGTTTTCTTTCTTGTTTCTCTGGTTTTTCTGTAGTATGCAAGATACATTCTCCGCCATGCTACCACTATAGTAGAGCTGGCCGTAGCCATCCAGCCGTCGCCAGCAGTGGAGGCAGCAGCACGCGGCCACCCCAACCACCGCCAACAGTGGAGGTAGCAGTCGTGGCCACCCTAGCCACCGCCAGTAGTGGAGGTAGTGACAGGCACCACCCCACTACTGCCAGCAGCCAACACCACCCCGTCGCTACCAGCAGCAGAGGCAGCAGCAACCGTGGCCACCTGCCATCACCAGCCACGGAGGGAGCTGCAGCCAAGCGGCTGTGATAGGAGCGGGCTCTTGGGACCCTCCTCAAATATGAGGGGGTCCTTGATCCTTTAAGATCAGCCTGCTAGTCCACCTAGTGGTGGAATGTGCGGTAAGGATCAGGGAGCCTGTAGGTCACGAGTTCCAATCCCGTCGACCCCCCCTTGGAAAGAAAAGGTAAAAAAAAAAATTCAAAGTTTTTTTTTAATTATTTTTCTTTAGTTAAATTTAATTATTGATTTTAATTTATTTTACATAGTTTTAACCTATATAAATTAAAATTAAATTTTTAATTTAATTTTAATTTATTTTTTAATGGTTTTTTAACTATATAAATTAAAATTAATATTTTTTTTGAACTTTAAAGCTATAAAATAATTATCAAAATCCTTTGTTGAGAGATTTTTTTTTTTTTTTTAAAAGGGGGTATTTTTTTTTTTTTCAAAAATCAAAGGGGGAAAGTGAGTAATTTTTTTGAAAAGCAAATTTGGCATTATTGTAAAGGTGCATTTTCGGCTGCGCTCGACACCTAGTGGGTCATTCCTATGGGCACTTTTATGTTGTAGGTTGCATTTTTTTCTATTTTGCACTACTTCATTAAAAGTTAAAAAAATCAAATTCACTCCCTAAGTCCTTGGAATAATTAAAACCCATCCGTGCAATTTATTGCACTGCAAACGTTCGGTATTTGAGATACCTATGGCCAAAACTTACAGGTAAAGCTGTCGTGATTGCGCTACTGTATCTGCTGCCTAATATAACTTCCAAAATGACGTCTGAGCTTGTTCTCTATAAATCGTCGGGGAGAGATAAGTTTCCCATTTTGCATTTTTTTACTCCATCTATTAACCTAATAGTTCTTATTTTTAGGCATAAATCCTAACGAAAGTTCTAAAATCTAAAGTTTTTAGGGTAAGTTACGCCCCACGCATGAGGATTACAGAATTTCTATGGTAGGTGCCATCAACAAGACTATTCCCTTTCAGTACTGCTTAAGTACCACGTATCGTATGATCTCTAAAAATTACCTATAGTTTCCCTCACATAAGGGCGGGTGATTTTTTTTTATCTTTCTAAATACCTATAGTTTCCCTCATGTAAGGGTGGGTATTTTGTATGGTATAACGGCCTAGAAAAAGGTATATCGAAAGGGGGACCAATTGGTGTTATAAGGAACCTTCACCATGTCTACAAAATTAATGACTGATTCTCATCAGTTGTTGAAAGGTCCTAATTACACACCATGGAAAAAAAAGATGAAGGCAATCCTAGTCATGGATGACTTATGGGATTTTGTATCTGAAGCAACAACAAGACCTTCATCTGCTACTGGTGCTACAACTCGATCTACTGCTCAAAAATACTTTGACAATACAGACAACAAAGCAAAAGTGCTCATTTTGCTTGCTGTGTCTGATGAAGTTCAACCCCATATTGTTGATTGTGAAAATAGTAAAGAGGCATGGGATGCCCTTAATACTATATATGAGGGAAAGAATGATTCCACTATTCTATTTCTTCAATCTCAATTACATAGTCTAAGCATGAAGTAGGGGGAGATAGTTGAATTTTTTCTTTGCAGAGTGTCTGAATTGAAAGCAAAGTTGAATTCTTTAGGAGAACTAGTTGATGACAAGCTCCTTACCTCAATTGTATTGAGAGCTTTACCTAATTCTTATCGGGTGTTGATCACTTCCCTTTAGGTATCGCAATGGAAAGTTACTTTTGTAGAGTTGGTTAATATGCTTCAATAGGAGGAGGCACGCCAACTACAACGAGATGATTATTCTAACACTGCTCTCTACATCAACAGGAAAGGGTAGAACCAGAAGAAGGGTAATTTTTAGAAGGGAGGGAATTCACAAAAGGATTCAAAAGGGAAACAAACTAAATAAACTCAACAAAAAAAATATATTGCAAGATCTTTGACAAAGAAGGCCATGATACAAATAGATGTTGGTATAAGAATAAATAATCAAAAAATAAAGGCCAGAACAAACCACAAAAGAAAAAACAACAAGTGAATGTTGTTGTTGAAGAATATGACATGGATTTTAAGAGAGCCCACAAAGTTCTCATGACTACCATAGTGTCCAAGCAGACATATATTATATGGCATGTTGATTCTGGAGCCAGTAAGCACATGACTGGTGACAAGTCGTGGTTTGAGTCTTTTGAGTCCAAATAGGGCAAACCTGTCACTATTATTGATGATAAAACCTACAAGGTTCAGGGAGAAGGAACGGTCTCTGTCACTCTTCCTGATGGCAAGTTCTAGATTGAGAAATTACTCTATGTTCTAGGACTTGCAAACAACTTATTGTCAGTGACACAAATTCTAGACAAAAATATGGTTGTAAATTTCAGTGTTGAGGTGGGCAATAAGTGTTGTTCTATCACCAGGAGAGGTTATAACATTGCAACCACTTCATATAAGCATGGCTTATTTTCCCTAGATACTATATATTCTCCAGACGTAGCCATGATTGCTTATACCAAGAAGGAAACTTCCCTATGGCACAAGAGATATGGACATTTGAGTTATGGTTACATACTTGAATTATGTATGAAATGGTAAAAGGTCTTCCTTCCCTTTCTACCACTTTACCAGTTTTCTCTGACTACTTGGCAGGAAAGCAGCATAGAGTGCTTTTTGAAAGGAGCTCTACAAGAGCAAAGAAACCTCTAGAGTTGATTCACACCGATCTGTACGGTCCCTTAACTCCCAACAGTTGTGGGAGTAAGAGGTATTTTCAGTTATTTGTGGATGATTACTCATGAAAGATGTGGGTATTATTTCTTCAATTGAAATCTGAAGCATTTGGCTTCTTTTAGCAATTCAAGAAATCTGTTGAAAAGGAGTCAGGAACTTCTATAAATACTCTCCAATCAGATCAAGGGGGGGAGTTCAACTCTAAATAATTCTCTGAGTTCTTGAAATAAAATGGGATCACACGATAGTTAACTACTGCTTATACTCCTCAGCAAAATGGAGTTTTTGAAAGGAGGAATTGTTCCATCATGGAAATGGTTCGTTGCATGCTCATAGGAGCTAGACTTGAGAAACTATATTGGGAAGAAGTTGTCACCACAACAATATATCTATTGAATAGGGCACCCAAAAAGGATCTACAAGGAATGACTCCATAGGAAGCATGGATTTGTAGGAAACCCTCCATTTCTCATCTACGCATTTTTGGATATAAAGCTTTAATGCACATACCAAAAGAGAAAAGGAAGAAGCTAGATGAGAAGACATTGAAGTGTATTCTTCTTGGGTATGATGAGCACTCTAAGGGTTATCGTTTGATTTATCCCTTGACCAAGAAGATACATATTAGTAGAGATGTAGTTTTTGATGAGGTTTTCACATCAAAAAAAACATCAGATGTATACCTAGACCTTGTGGAAACTAAGGTTGATAAATCTCCTCCATCAAAGGTTGGAGGTCCGTCTTCATCTTCTTCAACACCTCAGAAGAAGAATCCAAAGTGGTATACAAATACAATCAAAGACTCTAAGCTATCCACTCCACCAGATTTGACATTGGATAGGGCTCATACTCGCAGCATGGCTCGACAGGAGAAAGCTGCAACAGAGAATACTGGGGTTGATGATCTGTGTCAATATTTTGAGGAACTTTCTATAGATCCAAATATAGATACATAAGATATAGATATTGATAATGATAGGGTGTTTATGTCTTCCATAGATGATCTTGAACCTACATCAGTGCAAGATGCTCTTGGTGAGCCTCAATGGAAGGCCGCTATGGATGCAGAGTATAAGTCTTTGATGAAAAACAAAACTTGGAAGCTTGTCGATCTGCCATACGAAAAGAATCCCATAGGCTGCAAATGGGTGTATAAAGTTAAGTACAAGGCAGATGGGACAATAGATAAGCATAAAGCCTGAATTTTTGCAAAGGGCTATGCTCAAAGAGAAGGCATTGACTACGAGGAAACTTTTGTACCTACTACTCGGATGACAACCATTCGAGTTATTTGTGCTATGGCAGCACAATATGGGTGGAAAGTACACCAAATGGATTTCAAGAGTGCTTTTCTAAATGGTGTTCTCCAATAAGAAGTCTACATGACTCAACCAGAAGTATTTGAAGTGGAAGGCCAATAGCAGAAAGTTTGCAAAATTGGTAAAATCCTTATATGGTTTGAAACAGGCCCCTTAGGCTTGGTATATAAAAATGGATAATCACCTTCTACAACATGGATTTAAGAGATGTCCATCAGATGCAAACCTCTATTTTAAGAAACAAGGTTCTAAAATAGTGTTGCTTGTACTCTATGTTGATGATCTGCTCATTATAGGGAGTTCAAAAACTATGATTTCTATTGTCAAAAGAGACTTGTGTCAATATTTTGAGATGTCAGATCTCAGACTTCTCCATTATTGTCTTGGTCTGGAAGTCAGCTAGAAGGAGCATTACATCAAAGTGTCTCAAAAAAAATATGCCAAGACCCTATTGAAAAAATATTTCATGACTGATTGCAAGCCAATGTCAACTCCGATGGAGACATGAATTCAGTTATCGTGATATGATGATTTACCTCAGGTAGATGGTACTCTCTATCGATAGTTGATTGGGAGTCTCATATATTTGACCAACACTAGGCCAGATATCGTATTTGCTATCAACTATCTTTCGAGGTTCATCTAGGAGCCTAAGACTACACACTGGAAAGTAGCAAAGCGCATTCTTCACTATGTCCGTGGCATAATGGAATATGGCCTAGAATACAAGAGGAACAACAAATTCTTCTTACAGGGATACACGGACTCTGACTATGCTGGATCATATGATGATCGTAAATCAACTTCAGGATATTTGTTTCATCTTGGATTTGGTCCTGTCTCTTAGCATAGCAGGAAGAAACAGGTGGTTGCTATTTCATCAACAGAGGCAGAATATCACACCGCATGTGAAGTTATGTGCGAAGTGATATGGTTGCATCGCATCCTAAAAAGTATGGGTCTTCGATCAAAATATTCAATACACTTGTTCTGCGACAATATGGGCATTTTGAATCTTGTCAAGAATCCAGTACATCATGAAAGAACCAAGCACATTGACACACAATGTCACTTCATTCGAGATGAAGTTCCAAGGCACCAAATTCAGCTTTAGTACATTCCCACAAATTCTCAAGTTGTAGATATTTTCACTAAAGCACTTGCACATGCCAAATTTGAATTGTTTCGTAGCTCTCTATGTATTGCAAAATGATGTAATCTGGGGGGATGTTAGTATAGCTAGTTATTGTTTCATTAACCAAATAATGTAATAAGGAGGGATGTTAGCGTATAATATATTTTAGCACTTCTTAGTTTATTATATTATTTTCTCATTACACTATTAGCTAAATATTGAGTGGATTATTGTTGGGATCTGCTTCTCCCGAGCTAATTGAAGCATACTATGTATTATTTAATCACTGCTTCAATAATGAAATGTTGTTCGTTTACTTTAACATGTCACACACTGCCCAACTAGAGGATTGTCAGTAGAGGAAGAGGATGAGGTAGCTAAGAATTTAAGAACTCAAAAAAAATTGTTAGAGGATCCAAAGGCTCAGATTAAACTAGATGCATCTAACTCCTTCTAGAAGATCAATGTTATATTGAGGGGTAGTGTACCAATGTGGTACCTATTAGCTGCAAGAGCCATCTTCCTACCTACTATCATTAGTGTCCAATTTTGAAATTATTGTAAATGTGCCTATAAATAGTGGAATGTTGGTCACTCTTAAGGGTGGATATTTAGCTATTACAATTTATATGTAAGGTTTAACCAATATGTAAATATAGACTCAACATTGTTTAGTCTATAATTTTTGCCTTCTTGTTTATGTTCATTGTGTGAATGTGCATTTATGTTTTAGTTATCTAGGTAGGCTCATGTTATTCTACTATCTAGATTTCATGGGATTTTTTGAGTGACACAAGAGTGTGCATTCATAAAGATAGATTTGGGTTTTATTTCCATTAAAGCTAGTAGGATACGGGTATTCTAATTCTACATCCTAGATTTCATACACCTAGCCTTTGGTTATGGAATTTACCCCACATCCATCACTTAGTAGAGCTTGATGAAGGTATCGTTTGCTGATATGTTACGTATTTTCTTAATATTTTTTCTCGTGGTGTGCTTCCTACATAGGTCTTGATGTGGTTATACCCATCCTTGTGAGTTTTGGCTACAACTATTTTCCCATTCCTTTCTATATTTTTCTCTTTTTACCTTTTCCTGCTCTGTGGTGTAGATAGCTAGAACCACCCCAATTAACCAACCTCCTCTAAATATTGTCTACCCCATCCTAACACAATGGACATTCTATGGTATGTCATTGGTCTACCCCCACCTTGGCACGTGGTGCTAGATTGGTGACCAATAGTTTTTGGTGACTCCATTGGGGAACTCACTTAGTTTTTATGTTTTAGGAAATCATATTTTGATGACTCTCTTATTTTCTCATATCTACTCAAATTCACCTGGTGACTTTGATTGCACAGCATGTCCAGACCATGAGATTAATCACCTACTCATGTTGAAGATCCAAACATCCTAGATGACTCAAGTTATGATGAAAAACTTTGGACTCTCTAGAAAATATAGCATGTTCATATAGTGACTCTAAATACAAAATCAACAGGACATTTGAAGACCAGTGCCATCATGAATTTCTTGCACTAGAATGAATTTGGTCCCCTCAATCTCCCTGATCGACATGATATTCTAGAAGCTGCCTTCGATACCCTAAAAAAATTTAGTGGCATTAAGGGAACTATGAAGGAACACCTTGAATATGTGGCTTCTCTAGCCACCCTTCACAATATCATGCATGAGGATGTGATGATCAAGTTGTTGGTTAATTTCCTTAAAGGTAGAGCATCACTCTAGTTTAAGACCCTCTAGCCTAGGAGCATCTCTACATGGGTGGATCTAGTAGAGCATCTCATGGATAGAATTGGTGAACTAGAGGACCACTTAAAGTCTCTAAATCAATTTATATTTATCAGGAGGAACCCTCTTGAAAGTGTGGCAGACTTCAATATTCAATTTGAGAAGAGCTGGAAGAGGATTCCATGACAAATCCTCCAAATCTTCACCTAGGTGTATCTATTCTACATCTAGGCACTTGGTCCTGACATCAAATTCCTTCTACGCCAATTTTGGGAAACCATTTTTCCATAAATTTACAAGGAATATATCAAAGTTGATCAAGTTATGATGTGGAGGATCCATCCAATCAATTCCTCTTAGGAGGTTCTAGAATATTCAGTGGGCACATACCAAGATAAGGTGTGTCAGGATGACCATATACACAAAGGCAATGTGAAAGATCAACCCCTAATCTAGTAGGATCTAGGTGAGGATGTGGATGCCCATGAGTAGGAGAAGAATCTAATGATGGATGAAGAGTCAATTATGATATTGGATCACCTAGACAATCTCAAAAAGGGACAACATGAAAATTCAGTCCTTGATAGATCACCACCTAAAGGATGGAATACGGCGAGAAAATTATTTTCCACCCTAGGTTTCAAAGGCCTAAGCATTCAAAATATTAGGTAATATACTAAGAATTATGATTTCATTGTAATTCTAAGCCAGTATGGATGACACCATATGGATTACAAGTAGCACCTTAAATACAATGTAATATGGTCCAACCACTATAGATTCACAAGATGATTTTCATGATATATCCTACCTTAGGTGTGCCTATCATGCCACAATTTTATGACCAATAAATAAAACCTTAAATTATGCAGGTCTAGTGCATTAGGAATCACAAATTTTATCATCGACCATTGGAGCAACACATGAAATGTTGACACTTGATCAAGCATCAGGAAGCACCATGAAGGGATTCTCCAAGAATTATCTAGGAAATGTAACATTTCCCTTGTCTTTGTGTTGTATCCCTAGTTTTCTATTCATTTGTTTGTCATTGTCATGACCCTATAGATGAATGGATACATTCAAAAAAATTCAAGTCCTATTAACTCATCCTTGGGAGCTACAACAAGTCTTGGAACTCATAGATGCTAGCACAAGGTAAGAAGATAATAATATAAATATCCCTTGTGATAAGATGCAAATGATACCATGAAGTATAAAATCCAATTTGTGGTTGAAGCTAAATGACCTCCTAGTTGATAAAACTCAGTAAAAGAGGATCATTTTTGGATTGCGTAAAAAATATAACCTGGGATAAAAGAGATAAAAACATTGGCAATCTATCTACTCTTGAAATGTCTCAGAACCTCGATGGGTTATTTTTAAGGGTATTCAATCTATAAGAATTCCTTGTGGAGAAGGGTCTATGCCCTATCCTTTTCACTTGATAGGCTTTAGATTAATTTTCCCTTTGTGTCTTCCTACTTCCCTATCCTTTCCTCCCTTTGCCTTATTCTCTCCTTTATTGCCTATAACTCTTCCATTTTATGGGAAGGGCTTCCTTATCTCAATTATTTTCTATTGTCCCTTCACCTCACATTTGTCTTTCAAAAAATATTTTAAGTATTTACTTGTTGTTTCCATTTATTGTCTTCCTACTGCTCTTGTTAGTAGTAGTTCTCTTTGTGTTGGTCATCTTGGTCTCATCTCTCTGGGTTTTTTCTTGTTTCTCCCTTCCACTCTCATTGATTGTGTTCCTATTCCTTTTCCTCAATTTTGTTTTTTTCCATGTTAAATGTATCATTTCTTTTGACATATTTTTGCGCTCAATTTTCTCCTTACATCATTTCCTTCTTCATGTCCTCATTTCCTCTATGTACTTCCCTCATCCCCTTTATTTATCTATTTTGATTGTTGCATTTCCTAGTCCTTCTAGGTCCTTTTTTTTCCACAAAATGGAAAACCCTTGTGATTTGCTAGAAGTGTGGGTGAAATATTACACCCTTAACCCACTCTTCCCTTCAGGAAGGGATTCCCTCTATTTAGAAGGAGCACACCAAATTTTGAATGATATTTATGATCAGGAGAAATATATCAAGTAACGATGATAAAAGTAATGGGTGGACCAAAGTAGCGGGTAGATGGCAGATGGATGCAGGGTGACTGATAAAATAGGTGGATGATCTATCCTTGGCCTTAGGTGTAATCCTCCTAAAAGTCCTCCTACTTCTCAAGAAAGACTTTTCAAAAGGCCCATCCAATTGTGGGATGGACCTTTCAAGTGGATAGCAAGGGTAGAAAAACTATACAACCCCACCCTTGGGGAGGATAGAAGCTCCCATCCATATCGAGTGGGATATACAAGCATGAAATGGGAGGAAGTTCAAAGAAATATCTGCCCTCTTCCCAAGTACCTCCATGGGTGGAAATATTAATGAAGAAGGAACTCACTTGATGTGTAAATCTCCCACCATCACCTGCTATTCAAATATGAATATGTACATACAACTACAGTCATCCAGGTACTTGACATTGTACGCAAAAGTGGTTGGTTTTAGGTATGTTGCTCCCAAGGTGCTCTAATGCCTATCATGTGTCACTTAACCAGAGGATCGTCAGTCGATGAAGAGGATAAGGTAAATGAGAACATATGAACTTGATAGAAATGTCAAAGGATCCAAAGGCCTAGATATCTACCTCCTTTTAGAATATCGATGTTGTAGACACCCAAAATTTTCACATTGTTATACCTACATACTTGTAGATACTTTTGGACACTTGTATGTTTACATAGCTCATCCTAGATACCCCTAGGATATTGTAGACTAGTGTAGACTATTGTAGATCCTCCTAGACATGCGTAGATTTTTGTATTCATGCGTATACGACCGTAGTCATGCATAGTCACGCGTAGATCACAATAGATTATCATAGTATCATGTAGACTTCCATATACCACTTCATTGACTTTCAGGTCATAAACCCTCATAATCCTTCAAATTCACATCCTATGCATTGGGATATCCTCCAACAGCCTTGTTGAGTGGTGTTTTCACCCAATTGTGAAAGCACACCCTCCGGTAGGATCTGAGTCCTAAAATCCTCTGCTTGCAAAGAAGGTAACTTCTCCAAGGTTCCTGTTATGCTGATTCTTTGTCTACCAATGATGTTATTCAAGTGAAATGCTAGGAATACCTTAGGGCTTGCAAGTGGATGTTAACAAGGGGCACTGGGGTTTATAAAATTTGAATTTACAGTGGACTCAAAGTGAATAATTGTACTTTAATCTTGGATTTTGATGGATTTTCAGTTATTTATTTGGATACAGTAATTAAACTGCAAAAAATAAAGCAAGGGTTTGAACAATAAAGAAAAGTAAATGAAAGAGAAACTAAACTACAGTCAGAATGCTGCCATCAATTCGATGAAACCGAAGATAATGAGGTTTTCTGCATGCAACCTAACCTAATGAACCTGCAAACTCGCACAATCCAAATAAGCTAGGTGCGGGCTTCTAAGGTTTCTACTGTAATTCCAGATTCAGGCATTCGCATGAAGCAACCAAGAGCACTTGCATTAAACTTCACCTAAAAGCCTTATAAATCTGAAATGAATGATATAACATTAAATCATGCATACAAAAAATGACTCCTTCTTTCTCATCAATTAGATGCCAACTCTCTGTATTTTGTATTAAATGATATGTCAATTACATTCAAAGAATGTTCCAGGCATAAATATTCCAGAACAAAAGAAGGAAATTGCCCAAGTGCAGGCCCAGAATAGCATGAAGCTCTTGTCTCTGCAACTCTGCAATCGGCAATTTCCAACCCCTCTTTCAATCTGCACTTCTGGCTTTATACTAACGGAAACGGCTCTTCGATTCTCCCTGTGTCGCTTTGTTTCATCTTCCTGCATGTGACCCTTCAACTTCCCTTTCTTTTCGTTGCTTTTGACTCACTCGATGCCGAGACCTTTGAAATCCTTCGTTGCATGTAACGCTTCTGCAACTCTGACATCTGTACGCCACGTGTCCTACATTTTCTGTGCCTTCTGTAACGTTTTCCTGTGCAAATCATGACAAAAACTGCATGCAGCCTGTTCACCTTCCTAGCCGCGAAAACGTGACATGTCGCGAAATCGTGACATGTCGCGATATCGCGACGCCCTCCTCGTTCGTATGCCTTCGGCCGCTTTCTGTCGCGATATCGCGACGTTTTTCACCTTCGGACCTTCATGCCGCTTTCTGTCGCGATATCGCGACGTTTTTCACCTTCGGACCTTCATGCCGCTTTCTGTCGCGATATCGCGACGTTTTTCACCTTCGGACCTTCATGCCGCTTTCTGTCGTGATATCGCTACCGATTTCTATTTTAAGCCTCCTTTCCACAAACTGTAGCGAAATCGCTACCGTTTTCTATCTTGAGCCTCCTTCCCACAAACTGTAGCGAAATCGCTACCGTTCTCACCTTCGGACCTTCTTGCCGCAAACTGTCGCGATATCGCTACCGCTTTTGCCCCCGAACCTGCTTGCCGCAAACTGTCGCGATATCGCTACCGCTTTCTCTTTCCGTACGCCTCCCCGAAACACGTCGTGAAATCGCGACCATTTTTCTGTTCCGTACGCCTTGGCAAAACCTGTCGCGATTTCGCTACCGTTTCTCTGCTTCGGGCATGGTCTTCATTTCTGTCGCGATTTCGTGACATCTCCCTTGTGCCGTACAATTTGCTAAAACACATCACGAAATCGTGACCACCTTCTCCTTCGGGCCATCTCTCCGAAACATGTCACGATTTCGCTACCATTTCCTGTTCCGTACACCTTTGCTGCAATCGGTCACGAAATCGCGACGTCTTTCCGCTTCGAGTCCTTTCGCTATTTCTTGTCGCGATATCGTGACATTTTCCCTTCCGTACACTTTGCACACCTACTTTCAAAACACGTCACGAAATCGTGACACTTTTCATCATCCGTACGCTTCGGCAAAACACGTCACGAAATCGTGACCATTTTCATTCTTTTCCAACGGCATGTCGCGATTTCGCGACACCATTTCTTTTCTTCTCAACGGCATGTCGCGATTTCGCGACACCTTTTCTTTTCTTCTCAGCGACATGTCGCGATTTCGCGACAACCTTTTCACTCTTTTCCAGCGATATGTCACGATTTCGCGACAACTTCCTATTTCCAGCAGCGATGGCGTGACAAGTCACGATTTCGTGACATGTCGCGATTTCGTGACATGTCGCGATTTCGCGACACTTTCAACACTTAGGCATTTTTTTCTCTTTTCTTCAATTTTAGCATCTGGGTCACCGAGATTCTTCTCTGCAAGCCTGCAAAAAGGTGGGTCCCCAATTTTGGGGTGTGTTGTGGATCAACCACAACAAATGGCGACTCTCATTGTCAAATGCTCTTGAGCATTTTAGTAAGAACCCAACCTGAAACATATCACAAACTCGCAAACATATGTTAGCACATAAGCAATATAACAAATGCCCAAAGATCGAAAGTACATGAATCATCAGAATCATCAAGTATTAGCTCAGTGTGTGCAATGAATTTCATTCCCTATCATTTGAAATTGATCAACATTCCATTATCAGTTTTGCATGAATGCATATGTGGGATGGTGAATGATTTGTGTACCCTAATGAATGTGCAAGGAGATTTTGCTTTCATAAAAGGCATGGTCCTTCTTCTATTATTATGTACAAGCATTCAAGATTGCCAAACCCTCTTAGGATCCACTAATTCATTACCTTATTTTATCCCAAAGTTGGTTACGAGTCCCTACCATCTAGAACCCATGTGCAAGTGAATGTGAAATCAGAACTTTGGGGAATCAGACTCCCAACCAACCGAGATGAGAGTTTAACCCTATCCTTACTATTCTGATTTAGAGTTCATTACCTCACTTTAAGCAAAATAATTAAACCAGTTATGGAAGAAATGGTCATGCTAGTCTAACCCTCTAGACAATCAGTGGTCTTGTTTTTTAGGCAAGACATGATGCCATGCATGGGCATATCTAACCCCACAATCCAAAACTTATCTCCATTTCTTTGGACCTTGGGGATGACTACCCATCCTGGTTAGGGACATGTAGTACGATCCTTACAATCCAAATTTTAGATGTAAATGGAAAATATTAATTTTGTTGCTTAGACCTTGGGGATGACTACCCATCCTTTGTAGAGGACAAATAGTACGATCCTTACAATCCAAGACTGATTATGAAATGAGACATAAGAGCTTTGGGGAATCGGATTCTCAACCAACCGAGATGAGAATTTATACCCTATCCTTACTACTCCATGTGGGTCAAATCAAAGCTTTGGGGAATTGGATCCTCAACCTAAGTTCGATGAGGATTTAACCCTATCCTTACTACTCTGATTTTAGGCTTTTAAGCTCTATGGAAGTGGTCAAAACCACTGTTTTAAGGATCATGCTGCATAAATAGGATAGACATGAAATACTTCTTTCGCCCAACCCTTTTCTTCCAAGTTAGGTTTTGATCATTTTGCTCAAGATCCTTTTTAATGAATGAGACGTGCTTGGTTCTAGATATCTCAAGACTCGGTTTCCAACCTTAGGATTTTTCTTATATTTATGTTATAACACAATCCTAAGAGGATTTGACATACTTTAATGACTTGCACCTAAGATGCATATGCAACTAAGATGAAATATATGTAAAGTGAGATGGAACATGAATGCATTATCTCTTGAAATGCAAATGAAATGATTTGTCATGCAAAACTGACTCTTTCATGCATCACAAGTTTCAAACGATGTAATTAAATTGCTTGTGTTACTTGTGGAGCTTTTACAAGACAATTCCAATATTTCATGTTCTCCTAGTCTTAAGCATAAGTTGACATCTCAATTTTATTTTATTTTATTTTATTTTTTTTTTTTATAAAAACAAACAAAGCATGCCAATTGAAATCAAACACACAACTTAAATCATGATTAAACTAAGGATCCAAAAAATAAAATTTGAAAAACACAAACCAAAACCAAAACCCAAACACAATCCCAAAAACAAAAACTTGAAAGCCCACACCAAAAAACCAAAAATTATATACACTATTGTACAAGATGATGCCAAGCTTGGACTATTACTTTCCTGGATCCCAAACATGATTAGAATATATCAAAAAACATATGACACAATACACATGCCAAATTTTGTAGGAATCCAACAACAATAAGATCAAACCGAGCAATGCAACAAATTTCAACTTGCCATGCTCACCATTCCACTTTGATTTAGTTCTATTACCAACGTCATAGGTGAGATTCAAATCAAATTGGTTAGACAATAGTTGATATTCAATTTTATCTTGTCTATTCTTTAAAGTGCAAGTTTCATCGTTCCCTTCATGATTTAGAAGTAGGCTTTCTTTTTCAAATGTGAGATGTTGCAAACAAGAGCCTATTTCTAAAAATCTTGACTTCAAATCATTTTCCAGGATTTTAAAGCAATCAAAATCATTCAAAACTTGACAAGCATCAACAAAGTTTGGCATTTCCTCATTAATGATGTTAGCATCCAAAGGGACATCATGTGACCTATCACTTGAAATTTTTGTAGCTACTACCAAAGGTACAGATTTCCCCTTGTCATCCATACTCAACCCATCATGATTAAAATTTATCATAACTTGATGAGTATTAGTAGCCTTTTCTTTTTTCTCTTTGTCTTCTTCATCATCCAATACCTGTTCAAAAACACCAAAGTTAGGCACCCAATCAAACATGCGTCCATATTTTTCAAAACAAGAGCCTAATTTTTCAAGATATATGTCACGTGACACCTTTCCCCGATCAATGGCTTGAGTTGCCCCAAACTCCATATTTTCATTAGGATCATCAGTAGCATCTAACCCACACCACTTAGGTTTTGTAATTTCATCATTTTGAGATGGCATAGACATTGTAGAAACAATAGGTGGATCAAGATTTTTGATTTCTTGCCCCCCAAGGGGAACAAAAACAATTGATTCTCCTTCTTCATCCATGGTAGTAGAATCATTATCCTTCTCCAACCCTTGATGAGATTCCAAGGCTTCTTCCAAAACATTCTCGGATTGTGCAGGACTTGTAATATCCTCATATGAAAGGGCAATTGTATTATCCTCGCATATCAATAGGCACATAAACTCCATTAGAAGGTTTGGAGTGAGCATACTCTTCCCAAGAATCATAACAATCATCTTTCAAGATCAAATTGTGATGCTCAACTATTTCTTTATCATCTTTTAATTCATCAACATGTTTCTCATCAAATTTATCTTCTCCTTCCTTAGATGGTTCAATTACTTCCAAAATTGGGTTATTGCTTGCATTCAAATTGATAAGGCTATCATAATCCACATGTGTAACCCATGATTCACGTTTAACATGATTTGGAAGGTGTGAATTTCCTATGCCATTACTTTCAACAATGTCATCCAATGTGTCATCCGAATCAGATTCATCCTCATAGAATTCATCTTTTGGTGAGTCAAGGGTTTCCAATCTATCACATGTTTCCATACGAGTTGGATCTAGTATTCCTCCCTTGCCTAAAATCATATTCCTATGAAAATCATTGAAATTGATTTTAGCAACATCTTTTGAATCAAGATGAGTATTTTGAAGTTGATTCATACTTAAGAAAGATGGTTGATCTTGCAAAGTAGGTTGAGGACTTTGAATTTGATTGAAGCATGGGAATGATTGTTGATTCTGAAATTGATTCACACTTGAACTTGGTTGTGATGGATAAATCATTGGGTGGGTAAAGGAGTTATTAAATGATTGAAGATTACATGATCCAAAACCCACACCATAATTTTGACAACTCCATTGTTGCTCAATTGCCATTGCTTGAGTATAGGCTTGTGACAAAGATGTGATTTGAGGCATCCCTCGCAAATATGTGGACATGGGTGAGTCAAGAGCATTGATGTATATTTGGAGAGCCATTTCTTCTTGAAGAGCATAAAATGTCACTAATTGAGCATATAATCCAAAGAATCTCTCGGGAAAATGACTTCACATTTTCACTTGGTCCTTTTCTAATATAGGCTAACTGATTGTACATGAGGATTGGGTCAACTTGCTTTTTGTTGAATTGATTGAGAAATGTTGCCTCTAGCTGAGCCCAAGAAGTGATAGACCCTAAAGGCAGACTTGTAAACCAATCATATGCCACTTTGTCCAAGGTATAAAGGAACATTTTACACGCAACATCATCATACCAACTCGTCAAGTGATTCACAACAAATTTGAATGCTTGAATATGTTCTTCTACAGTATTTGTCCCATTAGACAAAAATTGAGGAAGACATCTCTCAAAACCAACGGGCAAATAATGTTGAATTCCCGGTATATTCAATGGGCTACCTGTCATCCACGGTGTAAACATAGCCATTCGTGAATGTTAAAGAATATAACTTTAATAGCCAAAAATTCCTTTTTTTTTTTTATTTTATATTTATATATATATATATATATATATATATATATTTTTTTTAAATCAAATTAAATCATATTATTCCTGTATGAACCATCAAAGCGTTAAGAACAGTGCATAGCAATCATAATAAAATAAACCGCTTCAGCCCTCCTTGACGAAACTCTCGATTATCATCAAGAAAACCTGCAAAGTAAAAACAAATGTCGTAGGTTTAGCCGTTTGTGAGATTTAATAAATGATTTCAAAATTAGATCAAAAAGATATTGCTCATGTATGAAAATCAAAATAAAATAAACCAATTCGTGCCCTCCTTCTAGCGCCAATCTGTTGAGTGGTGTTTTCACCCAATTGTGAAAGCACACTCTCCGGTAGGATCTGAGTCCTAAAATCCTCTGCTTGCAAAGAAGGTAACTTCTCCAAGGTTCCTGTTATGCTGATTCTTTGTCTACCAATGATGTTATTCAAGTGAAATGCTAGGAATACCTTAGGGTTTGCAAGTGGATGTTAACAAGGGGCACTCAGGGTTTATATAATTTGAATTTACAAGTGGACTCAAAGTGAATAATTGTACTTTAATCTTGGATTTTGATGGATTTTCAGTTATTAATTTGGATACAGTAATTAAACTGCAAAAAATAAAGCAAGGGTTTGAACAATAAAGAAAAGTAAATGAAAGAGAAACTAAACTACAGTCAGAATGCTGCCATCAATTCGATGAAACCGAAGATAATGAGGTTTTCTGCATGCAACCTAACCTAATGAACCTGCAAACTCGCACAATCCAAATAAGCTAGGTGCGGGCTTCTAAGGTTTCTACTGTAATTCCAGATTCGGGCATTCGCATGAAGCAACCAAGAGCACTTGCATTAAACTTCACCTAAAAGCCTTATAAATCTGAAATGAATGATATAACATTAAATCATGCATACAAAAAATGACTCCTTATTTCTCATCAATTAGATGCCAACTCTCCGTATTTTGTATTAATTGATATGTCAATTACATTCAAAGAATGTTCCAGGCATAAATATTCCAGAACAAAAGAAGGAAATTGCCCAAGTGCAGGCCCAGAATAGCATGAAGCTCTTGTCTCTCGCAACTCGCAATCGGCAATTTCCAACCCATCTTTCAATCTGCACTTCGGCTTTATACTAACGGAAACGGCTCTTCGATTCTCCCTGTGTCGCTTTGTTTCATCTTCCTGCATGTGACCCTTCAACTTCCCTTTCTTTTCGTTGCTTTTGACTCACTCGATGCCGAGACCTTTGAAATCCTTCGTTGCATGTAACGCTTCTGCAACTCTGACATCTGTACGCCACGTGTCCTACGTTTTTTGTGCCTTCTGTAACGTTTTCCTGTGCAAATCATGACAAAAACTGCATGCAGCCTGTTCACCTTCCTAGCCGCGAAAACGTGACATGTCGCGAAATCGTGACATGTCGCGATATCGCGACGCCCTCCTCGTTCGTATGCCTTCGGCGCTTTCTGTCGCGATATCGCGACGTTTTTCACCTTCGGACCTTCATGCCGCTTTCTGTCGCGATATCGCGACGTTTTTCACCTTCGGACCTTCATGCCGCTTTCTGTCGTGATATCGCGATGTTTTTCACCTTCGGACCTTCATGCCGCTTTCTGTCGCGATATCGCTACCGATTTCTATTTTAAGCCTCCTTTCCACAAACTGTAGCGAAATCGCTACCATTTTCTATCTTGAGCCTCCTTCCCACAAACTGTAGCGAAATCGCTACCATTCTCGCCTTCGGACCTTCTTGCCGCAAACTGTCGCGATATCGCTACCGCTTTTGCCCTCCGAACCTGCTTGCCGCAAACTGTCGCGATATCGCTACCGCTTTCTCTTTCCGTACGCCTCCCCGAAACACGTCGCGAAATCGTGACCATTTTTCTGTTCCGTACGCCTTGGCAAAACCTGTCGCGATTTCGCTACCGTTTCTCTGCTTCGGGCATGGTCTTCATTTCTGTCGCGATTTCGCGACATCTCCCTTGTGCCGTACAATTTGCTAAAACACGTCGCGAAATCGCGACCACCTTCTCCTTCGGGCCATCTCTCCGAAACATGTCGCGATTTCGCTACCATTTCCTGTTCCGTACACCTTTGCTGCAATCGGTCGCGAAATCGCGACGTCTTTCCGCTTCGAGTCCTTTCGCTGTTTCCTGTCGCGATATCGCGACGTTTTTCGCTTTCGTACACTTTGCCAAAACACGTCGCGAAATCGCGACACTTTTCATCATCCGTACGCTTCGGCAAAACACGTCGCGAAATCGCGACCATTTTCATTCTTTTCCAACGGCATGTCGCGATTTCGCGACACCATTTCTTTTCTTCTCAACGGCATGTCGCGATTTCGCGACACCTTTTCTTTTCTTCTCAGCGATATGTCGCGATTTCGCGACAACTTTCATCTTTTCTTTCTCCTTTTCGGCAGCGTGACGATGTCACGATTTCGCGACAACTTTCCTGTTTTCGGCAGCGATGGCGCGACAAGTCACGATTTCGCGACATGTCGCGATTTCGCGACACTTTCAACACTTAGGCATTTTTTTCTCTTTTCTTCAATTTTAGCATCTGGGTCACCGAGATTCTTCCTTGCAAGCCTGCAAAAAGGTGGGTCCCCAATTTTGGGGTGTGTTGTGGATCAACCACAACAAGCCTATTTGTACTCAATTGAGGCCCCCACGGGCTATTAATTGGCAAAAATAATTAACAAATCAATACTCAAAATCTCATTTAATGTTGACTTCACTTAAGTCACCTTTTTAGGGAAAATTGGATTAATTAACCTCTAATCCTTAATTAATTCTAATTGCACCCTCCCACATGTGTAAGATTAGGGTTTGTTAGGATACTTCTTTTAATCATGTCATAGATTGACTTAAGATCTCCTAATCGATATTAACTCTAATTCATCCTCACACATGTGTGACAATGAGATATTTATCATAAGGAATGTGATGTTGCCACATTGCATTTCCTAATCTAATCCTAGTTAGAATTAAACCTAGGTTTAGTCCATCTAACTCCCCCCTGCACCTTGCTATTTCCTATAAATAGTGGTTCCTAAACCCCTAATTATCCCTCTCTCTCAAGTTCAACAAAGCATAGAAACTCTACAAAAATTGATACCAAGTGTTTAACAGTCAGTTCTCAAAGCAGACAGTTGGATTTCCATAGCACACATAGGCACCCCAGCTGCCTAGGAATCGATCCACCAAAGGGATTTTGTGAAAGGTACCTCACAACTCAAATCACCCATTGCCCCATGAATTCGGCCTCAGTTCACCCCTCGGGTGGTGAATTGGGTCTATAGGTCCCAAATCACCTCAAATTTGGGAAGTAAGCTCTGTTTTACCATATTATTAGCTTCTGCACACTTTATTTCATTTTTTATCATGTTTTTATAGTCATTTTGTCTTCCTAAACATGGGGCCTGACTAAGGCAAGCCCCCCATTATACTAACCCCATTTTGTAGGTTCTTCATAAGTTATTTAGCAAATCTGAAGAGGAATAACAACATCAAACAAATAACAACTCGACGATGACCCACATACAAGGAAGCCAACCTACATTGAGGGACGATTGAAGAAGGCATCAGATTGATTAAAACATTTTTAGGAAAAGATATGGAAAATGGCATCATGCCCCTCTTGTAACACATGTATTTTAATATCAATGGAATATGGTTTCTCCATTTAATGCATCATTTGCTTATGTGTTAAATTATCAAATGTCATTTTCTACCTGTTTCATTCTGGCACGCTCGGTGAAACCCCCACAATGGACAATTCTACGTTAACTATTTCAAGTGAATCTAACTTTTTTCTCTACTTTATTTGTTTTCAGGTACTATATCTATTCTTCATAGAGATATCCAAAGCCCTAGGAAGCATCCTAGGCCATCATATTTCAAATTTGGAGCTTCTAAACTAGATTCACCTCCCACCTTGCAAACCAGTCACCAATTCACTCCCTGAGTGGTGATATGCATCTAAGAGCCCCAAAAACTCATAATATTGGTTTCTTAGGCCTCCCTACAACCTCCAGAAGCCTTCTAAACTATCAGATATCAGATCTGAGACTTCAAAATGTAATTCATCCCTTGGGTGGCAATTTGAGCATAGAAGCCTCAAAACCCCCCAAATCCATAGGGGTGAATCTTTCAGGGGCCAAGCAAACCCCCCATAGCATCATAATGCAAGTATACCTCATTTTACACCTATGTTATATAACATTTTGAAAGCACAAAGCATGCACTAGTCAAATAACAATTTCTAGGTGTAGATTTGATTTCATTTCAAGTTTGTAGGATTGTTAGGTTTCTCTGAAGTTCCAAGACCTAAAAATTTCCAACAAGTTCTTAGAATTTATTTTCAAATAAATTTATATTTCCTCTAGTTTTTTGTATGTAGTATAAGCCTACCTTGTTTCCACCTTTTTTTATAGCATCTATCGCTAATTGAAGTGCATATTTTGAAAGTTTAAATTAGGGTTTCCTAATCCCCTACTCCATGACATTTAATTTCTGAAGCATGTTGTAATCTATAGTTTAAATCAGGGTTTCCTAATCCCCTCTTACTCCACACACTTGGATTGCATGTTTCCACGCTTTGCAAAGTAGATTAATTTGTTTTATAAAGGCATTTAAGACTAGACCATTTCTTTGCAAAGAATACAAGTTATATAATAATTTGCTTTCAAAAAGGTATTAGGATTAGTTTTCTTTTGAAAAGGCAACTAGTTAGTTTCTTACCTTGCATACACCGTTAGCAAAACACAAACCCACACACACTCACATGTTATTTAAACAAGTGGTGATATTGGACTTCATCCCCAATCCATCGATCGAGATTGGTGTGGTAGGTCTTTTACCCTCCACCAACTCACCTCCCTAGACACCTAGAAACCCCACGGGAGCGGTTTTCTAGATTTCATCACCGAAAAATCCCCCACTTTTGCGACTAGGCCCTAGATTTCATCACCAATGATTACCTATGAAGTGGGACAGGATTAGAGCCTTCATCCACAAGGCTAGTATAATTAGTGGAATTGATAACTGTCATTATTGACTAAGCCTGCCTGAGGGTGAAGTGAAAGCATGGGTATATCGGTAGCAGGTCTTAGACAGTTCCACCTCTCTTCATGAGAGGAATTTGTGAAATTGCTTCAGCATAGTGAGTTCCACCCCCTTTAGGATACCATTTTATTGTGTCTTCCATACAGGTCACCATTTGCACATTGTGATACCATTCTATTTTGTGCATCTTTGGGTGTTGTAGGAGGTTTGATATTGAAAAAATTCTTGATTTGCTAGAGTACTCACTCCATTACCCATGATTCTATGTAGGGAGTATCAACATCACAACACACAAAATGAACAAGACACTTTTACTTTCTCAGCATTTAAAACTAAACCTATTCTACCGTTGTTTGTATGATCGTAGATCGGTCTCAACACATTACACTATATATTATTTTTCCATACACAACATGTCACATGTTTTACACTTAAATTAGACATAGTTGAGTTTGTATCACACAGGGTTTATTCCTAAAACCCCTTTTACACATGCTACTATGCCTATGGTCACCCATAGTAGAGCATGTGAGCAAGCATGCTTTATAGAGGAATGGCCTCCCCCTTCCTCTAGTCATTCCACTCTTACTCCTTTGATCATGAAGGGGAATATCATAGACACATATGATTCATGACTAGAATCTGATGTACAACTCACACACATGATGTCTCATGATGAGACGTAAACCTTGAGTGAAGTCCTTGCTACTTCACTTGCAAAGGATTACCTACTCTTTTCATCCCCATATGCACGTAATCCATCGACCATGTTCTATGACCATGTGATCTACACAGTTCCAGGAAAACCTCCTCCATTATTTACCATAGATGAGGAGGGCATGCCTACTTCACCTACCTTTCCACATCCTTTCTTCCAAAATTTATCTCAATCCCTTTTTTATAGTGATTCTTCCCTCCTAAATCGTACCCATCTTGATGTCGCATCATTTGACCCTACTATAGGAATGGTGTCTGACCCATCCTCCTCCGCTATAGGAAGCCAAAAACCATCCTTCTAAACTGCACAATAGATACCTACCCAATAGGAACCGTAATCATTTCCTCAAACCTCACACCCATACTATTCACAAGAGTACCAGCTATTAATCTCCTAAGAGCCATTTTTCACCATATCTGAAGGCATCTCTCAGCAGCCCCTTCAGATGCAAGATGCACAAACCCAAGCGAGATTGTACACATATACTTTCCCCTCAACCCAAGCTCCTATGTTGGTAGCTTATCCTATCTTTTCAGCAACTCTTCCACCAATATACCAGGTATTCGGAGGGTACGATACTCAACCTTTAGAGCCACCTTTGCCTATAATGACCTTTAGGATACCTCCACCTCCTCATTTTAAGGCTCCCACTACCAATATTCATCCTACCTATGTACCAAGATTGACAGCTTACCCATCCACTCAGTCAAGCTTTTCCATGCAGTTGAGCTTTCCTACCTCCTACCCTCTATGGGAGAGACATATCCCATCCTTTGATACCTCATCTCGACCACCCCTAGTGCTGATAGTTCTGAAACCTACACCACCACCAGCTACACCCAACTTCTTTATGCCTCCTCCAGCTTGGTCATCACCACCTACAGTCCAACCATTACAATAGGCTCTAATCCAACAAGTACTCATGCCACAATTGCATGTTTCCTAGTCACAATACTATTATCCTCAACAAACACCTACCCCACAACCTAGTGTGTTCGTAGATGTGATAGCACATGTCACTCAGTACCTGCCTTACCAAGATTAGGCACAACCATAATCTTCATAATACTAGGAAGAGAAACAATACCAGTATCCACCACATCCACATGATCAACCTATCCTAGCTCAATCCCCTACTCCTATGACATCAAAAATTCAACTTTTACGATATGAATTCAAAATGCTAAACCCACGCACCTCTAGCTACAAGCCACAAAAACCTTGTTATGATGAAATATGCAACAAGCTAGTTCACCCTTCAGTTCCCATTCCTCCCTACCCCTATTGGTTCAAAATACAAAAAATTGACAAGTATAGAGGTAAGGAAGATCCTAAAGAACATGTGAGAAACTACCGCTCATCCTGCTACCAGCTTCATAGTAGTAACCCTCTCATATTATGTACCTTCTCCCTATCCCTCATTGGGCCAACACTGGATTGGTACAACATACTCCCATGCCATAGCCTTTATACCTTTGAGTAGCTGGCCAACTCCTTCCTACAACACTTTTCCATCAACATCAAGAAAAATACCACATTTTCTGATGTATATGCCTTATGAAAGGCTAATGATGAACCCATCACTGAGTTTGTTGCCATATGAAAAGCAATTATCCATGACCTCATCCATAGTCTCCCCACTATAGATCTTGTGACACTCTTTTCCAATAATTGCCATAAACACATCTCCACATCCCTCCAGCTTCACCAAAGCTACACTTTTGAAGATGTCATCTCACAAGCAAAAGTGATTGAAGACATTAAGGTTAAATCTGGGAAGATTAAGTTGAGATCCAAATATAACTATAACTCCAACTTTCACTTCAATAGACCCGCACCAAATCAATCTTACCTGTGACCATCGCAAGCCAACTAAGTTGCAGCTGCTACCCTAGCACTAGCACTGATCCCTCCATCTTATACACCGTAGTCGTAAGCATTTCAAGCTAATGCTCCTACCCCACCTCGATCATAGAAATACTGATACATGCACCCACAAGGTCTGTCATGCAACTTTACACCTTTATCTAAACCATTTCTAGCTCTACTTCATAGATTGTATGAGGGCAACCATCTTGTCCTACCCGAGATCCACTCATTAGATCCAAAGCGAGCAACTCTTTTGTACTTTCCATAGGTAGTGTGGCCATAATATTGATTTGTATCACTCCTTTAATGGGTAATTTCAAGACCCAATAGATAGGGGTACCATCTAGGTGGCAAACCCTTTAGCCCCACAAAACCAAAACTTAGGGATCTTTCAAAACCCCCTACAAGACCATAGAAGACCTAACCCTCGTAGACCTCCAAAAAACCTCCCAACACCACCTCACCAAGTGAATAGTGTACATCATGATCCTCCATCATGTAGTGTAGTAGGCATGATCAACCTTACTACAAATACCCAACGATACCCATCGCACTAGATAGCACCTATTGTTTCTCCCCTTATCTAGTTCATGTCACCATAAACATCTCAAATATCTAGTACTGTACCACCACCACCTCAAAATGTAATTACCATCTGTGGTAGCCTAACCCATCAGTTACATAATGCCCCTGCATGACTATCCATATTTGGTCTCCTATAGTAATCTCAACCCCATCACGAGGCATTGAATGACATCCTACATTCCATTGACCTAGAGATGCATGACACCAATGCCTTTATCAATTTTGTTGGAAATATCTCGCATTGTCTCTAGCCCTCAATTAGATTCCATGACCACAAGATAAAAAAACTCGTAGGAGAAGGAGTGGATCCCCCTCTCCACATCCAAGCCTTGATCAATGATATCACCTACAAGTGGGTACTCATTGACATAGTTTCATCCATTAGCATTATATCCACAGTAGCTGTACATCACATGGATCTCCCTGCAACCCATTTTGCCACTTCTTCCCTAGACCTGCATGCTTTTGATGGCTCCATGAGACCTACCATAGGATCCATATTTTTACCTATCAGTGTAGGCATCATACCATATATATCCTCTTTCACATCATCTAAGGAGAAATAAATACAACATTCTCCTCGGTTGCCCGTGGATTAGAGACATACAATGTGTTCCATCCACACCACATCATTGCCTCAATTACATCCATAATGGACTCGTTCACTATGTCCTAGTCGATGAATACCCCTTTAAGTTTTGTAATGTCATATATCTTCCCCCTGTGCCTTCATTTTCATCCTCCCAACTATTTCCTGTGTCCTCTCATCAGTCGATAGGAGCATCGATACCCTCCCTAATTTCCACCTCAAGATCCCAGTTTTCATCAATAGCACAAGCCCTGACATCTGCACCTTTAGCATCATCTTCGATAGAATCCAAAAATCCTAGTATATTGTTCTCATCGTCGTCCTTATGGCCTCCACAATCATACTAGCCTCTATCGTTCCAATTTTTGCCTATGATGCCGCAATCACCATTTCCACCCATTACACAACCTACCACATTACCTTGCACACCATTGCATATGGAAGCCCCTATCCTTCTTATGCCATAAACACCTTCTATTCACATTCGACCCAAACCTAGGACATTCACATCCCCATGTATTTTGACACCTACGTTAATACCTTCCCACACACAGACCAAATAGCCTATTCAAGCTACAAAAACCAAATTTCATGAATAGGAACAAACAACACCTAGCTCAAATTAACAATCTCCACACCCTTCAGCCACTACCATCAAGGAATCTCAACTTTATCCTCCCTCATATGATTCTGATATGCCACCCTAGTTGCCATATCGTGCCACACCATGCATATCCATATTCATAAAAAATAGTGGCCCAAGAGACTATAAAGTATGCAATGCTCACGTATGTGACCCCCCTATTCAATCTACCTGAGACTTTGGCCATCCCTCAACCTCGATGTTGACTATTGGCAATATTATACAATTAGGAAGTCTTCAAAGCCATACCAATTTTGTCTATGCAGGAGTTAACTCTTCGATACCCCACCAACTTCTCCACCACCACAATCTAGATCCGGTGATGCAATTATACACCTAGACAACCCTCAATTTTCCTTGTGCTACCTACAACATTTTTATTAGCATGGGTTTGGGCTAGGCCGTTATGAGCAAGGGTTACGTACACACATTAACCCTCGTATTCGATCACCTACTGAAAAAACTGGCCTAGATTATTTCCCAACTATCGTCTATACATTAGAAGATAAGATCCATGATTTATCTCTACATCCTCGTTCTCGTCCCATACATACCTTGGAATATTATATCGATATAGATATTCTAGAAGATACGCCTTCACCCACATCAACCATCATAGTCCCCTATGACTTCTTTCAAGAATTTCCTACATTTGATACTTCCTCATTTTGTGATGTGAATAGATTGGTAGAACACTTTGCTACTTTATCCCTAACTGCACCGATGGAGCTTGACATAGTCCCTCCTGATCCATCACAAATATGCTTAGCTACGTTCTCACCTATACATAGGAAACTATAGAGAGCAGCTTCTTGTCCTCATCCACCTCTAGTCATTTTGTGACCTCCCTTGAGTCTCTTAGGGCATGCAAAAACCTCCAACCTTCCTCACTATACTCTTTCCTACCTACTTCACCTACAACATAGATCAACATGGTTGAGGTAGACTTACGCTCTACCCTCCGTTATAGTCACCAGCTGATTCGAGATGATACCCCAAACCCAAACTTTTTAGATATCGCACATATCTCACACATACCAGTTCCTAGAGACTTCCTTCTTTCACATCATGTCTTGCAGGCAAAAAATTCCCCATCCTCATCCATGTCATAACAAACACCACAGGTCTATCACACAGGCATTTACATAGATGGCGAATATGAGTTCAACAAAGTCATCGATGACTTTAAACTCATTCATGTCCCCGAACAGTTACATGATGGATCTCACATGCTCATTGAAGACACTATCGATGTAGACATCGATGATGATCCAAAAAATCCACACATCCTTAAATTAGTTGCTAGTCTCTCACTTGAGGAGCGCATTACGTTCACAAATTTCTACATAAAATTTTTTGCATGGTCTTACAAATACATGTCGAGACTTGACCCTACTGTAGTGGTCCATAATCTCATACTATATCCCAATGCCAAAAAAATAAGACAAAATCTATGATGCATGCATCCAACTATCGCATTGATAGTAAAATATGAGTTCCAAAAGCTCTTATACATTGATTTCATAGTACCCATTGACTATCCCGAGTGGGTATCCAGCATGGTCCCTATAACTAAGCCATCCGATGACATTCGCGTCTGCACAGATTTTTGTGACCTAAACGAAGATTATCCCAAAGACAATTTCTCTATACCCAACATTGACTCCCTCATTGACTCTATCGTGGGTCACAAAATGATTTCCCTCATGGATAGATTTTCAAGATACAATCAAATCAGGATCAACCCAGTTGATCAACACAAAACCTCCTTTACAACACCCTAGGGAATATTTTGCTACAAGGTCATGCCCTTTGGCCTTAAAAATGCTAGGACAACCTACCAACGAGCCATGACCTACATCTTTCATGATATAATGCACAAAAATGTTGAAGACTATCTAGATGATCTCATTGCCAAATATAAGAAACGTGCTGACCACCTCGAAGATCTCTATTAGATTTTGATCGATTGTTAGAACACGTGTGCTTGAACCCAAAGAAGCGTGTGTTTGGTGTTGCCTCAGGAAAAATACTAAGATTCATCGTCTCCTAATGAGGCATTGAAGTTGATCCTAGTAAGGTGAAATAGATCATCGAGATGCCTCCTACCACACTAAAGCAATTACGTAGCCTCCAGGGCAAGATAACTTCTATCCGTAGATTTATAGCACAATTTTTAGACAAATGTCAACCATTCAACCATCTCCTCTAGAAAGGAGTAAGCTTCAAATGGAATGATAACTATCAAGGATCATTCGACGCTATAAAAACATACCTCACATCATCTCCGGTCATGTCACCATCGTACCCAACATTACCATTGATTCTATACATTTTAGCCACAAAACTTGTGCTAGTTACACTCCTAGCTCAAAAGAATGCACTAAAAAAAGAGTAGGCTATCTACTACATCAGTCGCACACTAGTTAGTTATGAGATAAGATACAGATACATGGAAAAACTATGCTTAGTGATCGTATTTGCTACTCAAAAATTATGCCACTACATGTTAAATCACATAAATTTTTTCATCTCCTAAGATAATCCCCTATAGTAAATGATGAATAAGATTTATCATACTTCACACATAGCCAAATGGATCATGCTCCTAACTGAATTTGACCTAGAATTTGTATCTCAAAAATCTATCAAAGAATAGGTCATTTTCGACCAACTGGTCAAAGCCCTGTTAACTGATAATCAACCCCTACTCATTCAACTCCTCGATGATTCCATCTTACACATAACATAAGAGGAAGAATATATTGAGTCTGAATTCATGGTTGACCTCACCATGTTCTTCAATAGTTCTAGGTGCCTCCATACTAGGGGTGTAGGCATTGCCTTCTTTACACCTAAAGAAGAACCACTCCCCTTTTCATTTAAACTCGATTTCCCTTGTACCAATAACAATGTAGAATATGAAGCCCTAATACTAGGACTAAAACAAGCACACTTTATGCACATAAAATACCTCCACATCATAGGTGATTCACTCCTCATAGTCAATCAAGTGTAGGAACTTTGGCTATGCAACTTCCCAATCCTCCAACAATACAAGAAAATCATACAAAAACTCCTATCCTAATTTGAGTGGTACGACCTCGAAGCCATTCCACGATCATCAAACCATTTTGCAGACACTATGGCCTCCTTAGGGTCCCTCATTCTACAAAATCTAGCATCCGACACAACATTTGTATCTATCCATATGCTTACTCATTCTACTATATCACCCACATGCCCCTACAGATGATGGTGGTGTGTATGTGGTAAACACTAAACCCCATGATCCATGGTTCTCACAAATTAAAGACTACATCAAACTAGGTTTCCTACCATGCAATATACCCCACGCTCAATGTCGAACCTTCAAGCAAAGAGCGGTCTGCTACACCTTGCTAGGCGACATCCTTTATCACTGCAACTATGATGAAATGCTCCTACGTTTCCTAGAACCACAAGAATCATAATGGGTTGTACAAGAAATCCACAAAGGTACTTGTGGTGGCCATTTTAGTGGTATGGCAATCACCAAATGCATACTTCATATGGATTATTACTAGCCCAAAATGGAACAATATTATTGTGAATATGTGAAGTGTTGCATCAAATGCCAATAACACACCAACCTAACACATCTACCATCCCAAGAACTTAAACCTATCCAATCCATGTGGCCTTTCTCCCAATGGGGCCTGGATCTAATTGGACAAATTACACCAACTTCCTCCAACAATCACAAATTTATCATCATGACAACAAAATATTTTATGAAGTGGGTCGAAGCCATCCCATTGGTCCAAACTAGAGGAGCCAAAATTGTAGCATTCATCACAGATCATATCATATGTTGCTTTGGAATTCCCTCCCAAATCATTTTTGATAATGGGAAATCCTTTAAAAACAAGATTGTTTTAGCCCTATGTGATAGAGTTCCACATACACCATAGCTTTTCTACCCCATATTACCCTCAAGGTAATGGCTAGGTAGAAGCCATGAACAAAACAATTTGTTCCATTTTCCATAAAATTGTAGTAGAATCTCACCAAGATTAGCATAATCAAATGCCCCTGGCCTTGTGGGCATATCGTACGAGCATCCGTACTCCTACTAGGACAACACATTTCTCACTTGTATATAGGGTAGAAGCTATCATGCCTCTTGAGCTTGAGATACCTTCATTACGGATATCTATGAAGGATTTCATTAATGATGACACTGCTCACCAAGCTTTTCTATATTAGTTAACACTCCTCAATGAACATCACATCCATGTCATCGAGCACACATGAGTTTATCAAAATCACCTTTGTCATGCCTATAATAGTAAGGTACATCAATGCAAATTCAAAATTGGTGACCTGGTTCTCAAAGAGAACCAACAAATCACAAGTTAACCTCACTAGAAACACGATAAATTCACCCCAAATTGGTTAGGCCCGTTCATTGTTACACACAAATATAGCTCAGGAGCATATCGTCTGGCAAACCTTGAAGGCCTTAATGATCCTGAACCCATAAACATCCTACACCTTCGTGCATTTAATGCATGATGCATAAACACATTCACCATCATGAGTTCCACATAGTACTAGTAGTAAATCACTAAGCACAACATCGTGTAGATCTGTTACTTTGATTTATTATTTCACTATACATGTACTTTCATATTTATGTCATTTTTATGCTATGGGTATTTGTATTTCCTTTTGTAGGACCCACATCATCAGCAGGAGAGTACTATAGCATCCTCATGCATCACCATGCAGGACCATCCACAACCATAGCATATACCGATCACACCATCTGATCTAGCCTGACCACTAGTTACCCTTCATACTAGGCCATATTCGCATTCATCCCATTCAAGCCATCATACCTCACCCTAACATCATTCCCCTTACTAATGAGGCTTGTCCTACTCACCTCGCTCCAAAGACAGCCAGGTCACCCTATCCTCTTTTGATGAAAAAAAGGAATCCACCCAACCCCAAGAACAAGGGTCACCCTCCCATCCGTATGATGATCTTAGACGTCGCTATTCACCCACAAATAATCCCCATAATCCAATAGGAGCCTATCATCCTCCTAACAGAGGATACACCCATCATCTAACTTGTCCATTATGCCTACCCACCCCGCTGCCCAATGGTGAGGCCACCTACTCCCAGTATTTGCAAGCTCGTGCTACACAAGCCACCCAAGCTGCCTCCATAGGCATGCCTCTATCCCATTCACATTGAAACTTATAACCATTACCTATGCCATCGGTCCTCCAGACACCACCATCTCCCCTACAAGACTTACTTTCCCAGCAAGATTTCCACTTTCCCAGGCCTTTTCATTCCTCCCTTTCATCCTCGAGGTCTTCTCCATTCTCCCGTGCATACCAAGCCACACCATGCACATCAAGGCCCTGATCACCACCTTCACCAACACTATTGCCACAACATCATGGGATACACACATCTCTTCTCCCGCGTCGAGGCTCTAGAGCTACAAATGAGCCACTATCATTGCCACGTACACCCATGCTAGTCTCCCATGACCCGTACACCTTCACCTTCATGTAGATCCACCCTTCTATCCCATGCCAACCTACATTAGATCCTCAACCCACATGCCCATAGGTAGATCGAACTTCATCACCTCCAGTGGAGCTCTATATTTACCCCATGCTGGTTCTATACACACCATTTTTAGAAATGTTTTACCATCTCATGCATCAGGGTCTCACTAACTTACTTGAGATTCGACCCATAGATCCCTCACATTATAAACCACATAACTATCATGAGAATCAATATTGCATCTACCATCGCCAACCAGGTCACGACATTGAAGAATGCAGATCATTTGAAATTTTGGTGCACAACATGTTGCATGGCAACCGAACTCCATCACCAGAGCATTCTATCCCATTTAGCCAACTTCTCAGTCCTCCGCGTTGCATTACCCCCACAACCTTACCCTCTCACATCACCCTAACAACACCAACCCGATATGTTCATAACATATCTAACTATATCCCCAACTGCAATTCCAGCCACATCATCACTTCACCATCCCACTCCCTACCAGACCCATGCCACTTTGTCTGGCAATAGTTCTAATAGTGTTTTCCTTCATCTGTCCTACTTATTCTACTTCTTACTCACACGGATTCACTCCTCTTCCATATATTTTGGCTTTCAGTAATCCTCTTTTTTTGTTGGTTACCAAAGTCTATTTATTCTCACTTCTTCTAGCTGTACATTCTACTCTTACATTCTTCCTCACTTGATGACTATTACATGCATTTTTGTTGCTTACAATTTATACACACACTACACACACACATCCCACACACTAGGACAACCATGATCATAGCATTACACTGTTTTTGTCATCACAACACATTACACTCAGTTGTAGATAAAATTTACCACAAACTCCTTCATCTTCATGTTATAAACCTCCTCTTGTAGATGTTGCATTTCCCCACTTGAATCGTTTACATTTACATCCATTGTACATATCCATATATTTTTTTATTTAAAACTTTTAACCATGTTTGTACATTCTCCTCCAAAATGTGGCTCAACAGGAGTAATAAAGACACTTGTTAGCATCACCACCTAGATGTCCATTCCCCCTTTTCAGGATTAGTATACATAGGTGTCATGTTTAATTTTGACTACTCTGTAGTTCAGGCAATCTAGTGTCATCCATAGCTACTAAGTCTTGTACATTCTTCTTATGGTCCTTAGGCTGGTTCAACTTCTCTCATGGATCACTAACAATAGGTTACACATTAAACAATTTTAAGCCTAGGAAAGAGGACATCTTGAGTAGATATCACCATCTAGCGAATGGTATCCCCTGCTCACCCTATCGCTTGCATGGTCAACATACGACCTGAATTTTGGTAATCTGTTGACTGTGGAAAAAATAGATTTAAATGCAAATAACTTAAAAATGAGACAAATCACAGTTTGTAATGAATCACTTTTTGCATTGATGGAAACCAATCAATGGAATATATTAAAATGTTCTTCGATGGATGATTTAAGACACCCATTAAAATGCATATTAATATCTACTTATGATGTGAAGGGACAAGTTGATCCATGATTAAATAAATAAAGTTGATCCATGATTAAATAAATAAATTAAATAATGTGATTAGTTAATATTAGAGTCCTAACATGCTCTTGTTTGTGCTAAGTTTCTAGTGAGACATTGTTATTCTCAGCTAATTATTCTTGTTTGAATTTAATGACGCAGGCGTAAACTTTTGCTGATTCTTTTTGTAACATGGTTTAAACTTTTGCTAATTCTTTTTGTAACATGGTTTGAGATCTTTTCAAAACCTATAAAAAACCTGTTTTAATCCATGAAACATTTACCTTTATATCTATTTATATGATTAATTATTTATAAGATAATGACATGCACTTCCTGAATGACCTCGTGAAAATACCATAATACTGAATGAATGTGTAAACAATAGAAGGATGCCAATTGTTGTGTGCACAATAGTGTTGACATAATCTATAACAAGAGTGACGGTGCCCCACAGGATATATCGGAGTTTGATTTTCACATAAGCCTCCTCTCACATCAATCCCAACTAGGAGAAGGCTAGTGAAAATCAAACGTCGTATCCATTTTTTAAAATATATTCGTTTATCGGTCCACATTCATCGAAGTCCAACCCTACTCTAAGATCTACGAAGGAATAAGTGAGGCCGCAAACTGTGTTACACCTTATCCTCTTTCACCGTTAGTGGGAGTTCATACCCGGGTGTCACTAATTTATATATATATATATATATATATATATAATTAATTTCAGTCAATTATTAATAATATAATTAAATATTTATGGTTTTAAAAGATAACATAGGATTTTAATATATTTTAATTATGATTTTTTAAAATTACACTGGTAAAAATTAATTAAAACAAATTTTAAGCCCATCAGTCTATAATCCTTTTAAAAGGTTACTTAAATTAGTAAGTGTTAGATTGATTGGGCATTTATCAAAAAGAGACCTAGTTTAAAACCTTCCCAAAGGTAATAGTCTGATTAGCACAATAATGATATGAATCTATAAAACAACAATGTGGAATAGGTTTGGTGGATGCCCTTGTGATTTGGATCCTACCCTTATCATCTACTAAAATAATATAATTGTAACAAACTCTCCTATTTAAAAATAAAAATAAAAATAAAAATAAAAATAAAAATAAAAATAAAAATAAAAACAATCCATTTGACTTCGAAGGCGAATGCCCGTTAAGCCCGGCCTTTCAATCCTGGCTTAATTGAAGGCAATTACGTACTCAAGCAAAGCAAAATAACAATAAATTTAAGAGGGCGAAAGATGTAACAGTTTTGGAAGATTGAAAGATGTAACAGTTTTGGAAGATTGAAACGAGGAATTGGGTAGTGGTGGTCCATGGAAGCAACCTTTCCTACGTTAACGTAGGAATTGTTATCACACCACGTGACGCCCGTGGCACGACCCCTTGACGGACTCTTCCGAGTAACTTATGTTTTGATTTTTTTCTAAATAAATATTCCAAGAATAGCAGAGAACCACATTGTACTCCACAATTTAAAAATCTAGAGAACCACATTGTAGTTGAGTTTGAAGACTCATTTTGCCTACTAGTTCAAACCATGTATGACAAAATATTTTCATGGCTTATTGAGGACCCATTACAACCATACACATATAAATTATTATATGTTAAAATAGAAAAAAAACGTTTGATAAAAAAATTAAATTTTATGTAGGCTTTCTTAAAAAAAATATATATATATTTTTATAGCCACGGTTGAGTTTATTAAATTATATATATATATATATTTTTTCAAATTTAGAAGTAATATTTCCATTTATTTTACTTTAAACCTTATTGAAAGATAAGTTAAATACAAGAAAATACATGTTAATTCATTAAATTTTAATAAAGAAATTATACGATAACGTAAACTAAAATTTTAAAAAGTAAAATATAGTTTTGCATTAAAAAAATTAACCTATAAACACAGTTAAAATGAATGTCTAGATTTAAACGTCATGGAAAAATACTTAATCTAATTGATATATAACTTATTTAAAAGTAATACATTTTATTAAAATTTCATTCACAACAACTAACAATTATGATTAGATCAAATTTGTATATTTTATATAATTATATTAAAAAGAAAAAAGTATGTTTGAGCCTACACTAACTTCAGAAAAATGAAAGGAAGAAATTTTAAAACTGATGAAATCAGAATAAAAAGGAGAGGAAAACTTTCGATCCAAATTAATAATAGTAGGAAAAGTACATCACACAGGATGATAAGAGGATATTCACCTTTTTAAATTTGTTTGAACAATTTCTCTTATAAAAATGACAAAGAATTGTATATTTTGGAGGATATTTTTTTGGATATTTTTATAAGGTAGGGTTGTACACTACTTTATAAAGGTTGACACTTTTCAGTTCTAGAGGTCTAAGGTTCTAATCTTCCAAGGGTTAAGGTTGTACAAATACATGCTTGGGTAACAAGAGTATGGTTAAATAATTATATATTGAATACAATAACATCGGGATGTTTCATATGACCTATGACCTGGTAAATGTTAAAAACTACTTTACCTTTTATTATATACTATTTTTTTTTCCAAATAAAAATTCATAAATTTATATTAAATAAATATGAAATTATATTTTCTCAAAGTTTCAATAATGATCTAAAAGTAAGGTCACTTATACATCATAATTAGCTATCTCTATTAGGCTATGTTCTATCCTTAGACTATTGAGCAAGGTGCAACGATAGTATTGTCATTGTTGTCAACACACTCAAATGGACAGGTTGATGCAGTGGATATTTTTTCGGAGGTTGTTCGGAGTATGTACAATGATGTTCGATGCTTATGAGGATATTTTTGATGTTCGGGTGAAGTTGTTACAAGTTGTTTGTGCAAATTTGCAAAAGTTGCAAAAATCGTCAGGAAGTTGTCAAAGTAGCAAAATTGTCAAAGTTGCAAAAATTGTCAAAGTTGCAAAAATCATCAAAGTTGCAACAACATCAATGAAATGTGTTGGACAACCCAAGATACTATTTGGAGGTTTTTTGATCATTAGAAAGTGTGGTTGCAGTGTTGGAATGACCGGTTTCTTTGCCGGTGCATTGTTGGTCAGTTTCATGCTTTATGTGATAGGTGTAAAATATGCATCGAAGGTCACTTTACGGGGGGAATATTAAGCAATCCATGAGGAATTAGACCTCAATTGTTTTATTGCAGGTATATGGATATACTTAGAGCTTTATTTTTAAATTTCAACCCAAATGGAATCTAGAAGAAGAAACGGTGAGCGTTGCAAAATGGCTCTTGAGCACTTTTTCCAGTTTATGTGATAGGTGTAAAATCAACGTTAGAGGCCACTTTGTCGGAGGTACTACGAATAATCCGTGAAGAGTTAAAATCTAAAATTTAAACTGAAGGTAGTCGGTTTATCCAAGAATATATGTTTCAATGTTTAGCCCATTTGGAAATTTTAGGAGGAAGTTACGACTATTACAAAAAGCCCTATCAACTCTTTTTGGCAATTTTGGTAGTTTTTAAGAATATAACGGTTGAGTGGTACTTTTGTGTAACTAAAAAAAAGAGCTGTATTTTTTAATGTGAAACATATATATGTTTTAAAAGAAAATGGAGAAGTGGGTTTTTTTTTTTGGAGAAAGGACTACCGATGCATGTTGTGAATAATTTTTTTCTTTGGCATTTTGATTGAAAAAATGTGCAAGGTGTGAGATAATCTATGTGTAGAGTTGAGAAGATTGAAAAAGTTAAACATAAGATTTTAGAGGAGAATATTTGTGAGCTAAACTACTTAGGGTCTTTTGATGAGATTTAAAACTTTTATCAAAGCCTTTTAAATTTGTCGGGTCAGTGCTTGGAAACAGGACTCAGTGCTCCTTATAGTTGGTGCTGCTAAATTTTGGGTTGGTTGGTGCCATTCTTTGTAGTTGGTGCTATAAAAATATTGTAAAGACCAAATATTTTTGAGGTTGGATTTGGATGGGAGTCCAAATAGTCCATTGGCACAGTGGTTTTCCCACATCGGGTTTCCACTATAAATTTGGTGTTATGTGATGAATGTTTGTGTGATTGCTTGTTTTAATTTGATTTTATAGTTGGATTAAACTTTTAATACACATTGATTCACCCCCCCTCTTAATGTCACGTTTAGTTCAATAATTGGTATCAGAGCCAATTTTTTGAATAGGCTTAATTGACTAGGGTGATCTTGAAAGTGACACAATGGTAGGTGGTGAAGGTTTCTCATCAAAAAAAGCACCATTGTTTAATGAAACTAATTACGCATTTTGGAGACTCAGGATGTAGACATATCTTTGTGCTTTGGAATACGATATTTGAGATTCAGTAAATAGTGAATACACAATACCCACCACTTCTCTAATCGATGTTGCTGGTAAGAAACTGTTTGAGAATGACTCAAAAAAAAGAATGCTATCATGTGTGGATTAGTGGACAACAAACTAGTAAAGAGTATGGGTTGTAAAATTACAAAGGAAATATGGGACAAACTAAAGAGCATTCATGAAGGAGACGTTAAGATTAAGGAGGCTAAGTTACAAACACATCGAGCCCAGTTCGAAGGATTAAATATAAATGAGGATGAAAATATAGAGGCATATATACTAAGAGTTAATGAAGTCATTAATGCGATTAGAGGACTCGATGAGAAAATCAAAGATTTTGTCATCGTGAAAAAATTATTAAGGTCCCTTCCCCAAAGATTTGATTCTAAAGTTTTAGCAATAGAAGAAACTAAAGATCTGAATTCTTTTAATATGGATGAGATGCATGGTTCTTTGACTGCATATGAGATGAGAATAAGAAAATATAAATCCATAAACAGAGAAGCTACTTTTAAAGCACAGAAAAATATGAAAGCAAAACAAGAATCCAAGGAAGAAGAGACATTAGATGAAATGGAACCAAGCTTTGCTTGAAAACTAAAAAGGGGAAAAAAAAATATAGAGGATAGTTATCATTTAAATGTTTCAACTGTGGAGGCATTGGGTATTTTACAGCTAAATGTCCACTTAATGAGAAGAACATAAGTGATGAAGGATCACACAGAGAAAGAAGTGACTAGAAGAAAAAATAAAATTTTAGAAAAGACAACTTCAAGAAGAAAAGTTTCATCTCCAAGAAGGTCAGTTCATCATAAGACAACTCCAGTTGGGATTCCGAAAATGGAACAAGTGAAGCTATTTTTATGGCATTCGAAGAAGAAAAACCAAAAAAAGAACATGAATGTGATGAAGAAAAAATTGATGTAGAAGTGAATTTGGAAGAGGAACTAATTACAGATCTGGATGAATTGAAGATAGAAAGAAAAAGGAATAAGAAAATTTCAAGAAATATTGAGGATGCAAATGAAATCATAACAAGTTTGAAAGTGTAGATAGAAGAATCCAAGAAGATATTCGAAGATATCAAAGTGCAAATAACCATGAAAATATATTATTACAAGTTAGAAGAAGAGATTTTTGGTTTAAGGATGTAGCTAGAAGAGATGAATGAGAAAATTAATTTTTATCACAAACATGAAGAGAGTTATATGAAGCTGGATAAGATCATAAAGAACTAGGAGACTACATGCATCAAATTTGGTTTGGTTTTTGACGAAGGAGAATCATCAAATGGATCAAAGGCCACAAATGAAGAATCCACAAAGAATGAAGAAAAGAAACATGTTAATAAAGAAAAAATGAATCATGCAAAGAAAAGCAATAATACAAGGCACAAAAGGAGAATTGACAATGATGGTTTCACCAATGCCAGACATCAAATAAGAAAAATATTTATGACTCCTACAACAACATGGCAAAGACCACCACCCAGGTTCAATCATCCCTTTTCTAGTTACTGTTTTAAATGCAATGGTTATGGACATAAGATTTCATATTGCAAGTATAATGTAGGACCAAGGAATTTTTCCAGTAGAAATGCTTTTTCATCTTTGATGGATTATGAAGTAGAATGTTATAACTGTCATAACTTTGGGCATATTCAAAGAAATTGTAGAAGTACATTTGCATCAAATCAATTTTAAGGAAGTAAATTTTAGCCAAATGGAATAAGATAAAATAGAAATTTTTTTGAAAAACATGCACAAGATACTGAAAAATAAAAGCCAAAACAAGAGCCCAAAAATGTAATCAAACCGCAATGGAAAGAAAAAGAGCAACCTAAGGAAGAAAAAAAATCCTTGATCATACATACGACATTTAAAACGTAGAATAAATCCGCACCATGGATACTTGATAGTGGATGCTCCAGTCATATGACATGTGACAAATAGAAATTTGAGAAGTTGCAACAATATGAAGGTGGTTTAGTGAAATTCAAAAACAATGATGGAGCTAAGATAGTTGGAAGAGGTTTAGTTAAGATTAGTGATGAAAAAATTAGGTCAGAAGAAGTCTTGTTTGTGGTTGGTATGAAGCATAACTTGTTGAGCATAAGTTAGATTTGTGATAGAGGTCATGATGTGATATTTAAGAATTAGGGTTGTGAAATCAGAAAGGCAAACAATAGGAAGTTGATAGCAGTTGGATCAAGGACATCTAGAAACCTATACACTCTCTCAAAGACTTCAAATTAGATTGCTTGATTGGATAGAAAGAAGAGAATTGGTTGTGGTACAAGAGACTCGGTCATATTAGTTTTGACAATATAGTAAAAATTAGTTAAAATAAAGTAGTGAGAGATATTCCCACCATTGGCAAACCATCAAATAACATTTGTGCTTCATGTCAAAAAGAGAAGCAAACTAGAGTCTCATTTAAAACAAAATAGTACTACACGAGAAAACCTTTGGAACTAGTACATACTAATTTATGTGGATCCATGAGAATGCAAAGCATAAACGATGATAAATATTTCATGTTGTGTATAGATGACTATTCTAGGATGACATGGGTGTTGTTTTTGAAGCATAAATCTATTTTTTTTTATATGTTCAAGGTTTTTAAAAACCAAGTTGAGAATCAAACAGGGAAAAATATTAAATATTTAATGTCAGACATAGGAGAAGAGTTCATTTTAGAGTATTTCACAAAGTATTGTGAAAAATATGGTATCAGGAGACCATTTTCAGCAGCCAAGACACCTTAGTAGAATGGTGTGGTAGAAAGAAATAACATGACAGTGTATAAAATGGCATGAACTATGTTGACTGAGAGCAAAGTAGCAGACAAATTTTGGAAAGAGGTAGTCCATACTATAGTATACATGCAAAATACGTGCATGTTGAGGACACATGAAAGCAAAACTGCTTATGAGTTGTGGTTTGGCAAAAAGTCAACAACAAGATATTTTAAAGTTTTTAGTAGTAAGTATTACATCAAAAGAACTAAAGAAAACCTTGGTAAGTTTGAATATAGAGGAGATGAAGGTATTTTTCTTGGCTATTCGTCAAAAAGCAAAGCTTAAAAATGTTACAACAAGAGGCTAAGAAAAATTATGGAAAGTGACGATGTTAAAGTTGATGAAGGAAGGGAACGAGTAATTAGCTATGAAGAGAACTGCCTAATTTATGAAGAGGTCATTGAAGGAGATGACGAAGAGAAAATGGAAAAGAAACCAAGAATTGACTCAGAGGATTTGAAAAGTGATTCAGAATTGGAAGAAAACAAGAAATTCAAAATAGGTAGTTGGCAAAAAGATCATCCTATAGAGAAAATAATTCAGAAAAGAAAAATATTAGTAAGTAACTACTCTTTACTATCCATCATTGAGCCCAAAAATGTTGCTAAAGCAAGCAAAGATGAAAGTTGGGTAAAGGCAATAAATGAAGAATTATATCAGATCGAGAAAAACAAGACTTGGGAGTTAGTACAAAGATTCACAAATAAAAATGTAATCAATACTAAATGGGTCTTTCAGAACAAATTGAATAAATATGAACAGGTAGTCAGGAACAAAGCAATATTGGTATGCAAAGGGTATGCACAAGTTGAAGGTATTGACTTTGAGGAAACCTTTGCACTTGTGGCTAGACTAGAGGTAATTAGAATATTTCTTGCTTTAGCAGTTTACAAGAATTTAAAAGTTTTTCAAATGGATGTGAAATCAGCATTTTTGAATGGGAAAATTGAAGAAGAGTTTTATATTGAGCAGCCAGATGGTTTTCAGCTTGGTGATGATCCCAACTTGGTTTGCAAGTTGAATAAATTGTTATATGGCTTAAAATAGGCACCCCAAGCATGGTATGCAAGGCTAGACAATTATCTTAGTCAGCAAGGGTTCAAGAAAGGTATGGTGGATAGTAATTTTTATGTCAAAATAGAAAATGGTCATCATATTTGGCAGCAAAAAATATGAGTTGTGTAAATATTTATCAAATAAGATGCATAAAGAGTTTGAAATGTCAATGATTGGTGAAATTTCATATTTTATTGGATTGCAAGTTAATCAAAAGGAGAAGGACATATTTATTTTTCAAATTAAATATGTGAAAGAGATGTTGAAAATTTTCACAATGGAGGATTGCAAGCCAGTTAGCACTCCCATGATGATAGGTTGCAAGTTGAGCAAGGATGACAAATATCCACCTATTGATCAAACTATGTACAGATCCATGATTGAGAGCTTACTGTACTTGATAGCTACTAGACTGGATATTTTATAGGAAATATACATGGTAGCATGATTTTAGGCTAGTCCCAAGGAGACTCATGTGATAGTAGTGAAGATGATTTTTTAGTACCTCAAGGGTAATATGGAGTATGGGTTATGGTATCCAAAAGGTAAGGACTTCACCCTTATTGTGTATTCAGATGCAAATTGGATAGGATGTGTAGATGACAAGAAGAGTACTAGTGGAGGTGCACTTTATCTTGGTGATAATATTGTTACGTGGCATAGCAAAAAGTAGGATTCAGTCTCATTATCCACAACAAAGGTAGAGTATATTGCAACGACATCATGTTGTACACAGGTACTTTGGATGAAACAAACTTTGAAGGATCATGGAATAAATTTTATGGAGCCCATATCGATCATGTGTGAAAATACAAGTGTGATCAATATCTCAAATAATTTGGTTATGCATTATCGCACAAAACATATTGCCATCCGGTACCATTTTTTGAAGGAGAAAGTTGTGGAAGGTGAGGTTAAGTTGGATTTTGTTCCAACAACAGAGAAAGTAGTAGATATCTTCACCAAACCATTGCCCATGGAAGTCTTTGAGTACCTTCACAATAAATTGGGAGTGGCCACATTTGCAAAGCATTGAATAGCTATTGGGACCACATTCTTAGTGGGAGCATTTGTGTCTTTGTTTATCTTTTTGTCCATGTTTGTGATTCTTGCTAAGTGTAATATTTTTTTCCTGAGAATGTTGTGAATGGAATTAGGGGGAGATTGTAGCAGCCCTTTGGTCTTGTTGTTAAAGGGGGAGAAGAGTTATAGGAAATTGTGCGTGTGTTGCCAACAATTCCAAAGGGGATATTGTTGAGCAAGGTGCATCGGTAATATTGTCATTGTTGTCAACACATTCAAATGGATAGGTTGATGCTGTGGACAGTTGTTCGAAGTTTTTTCAAATTATTTATAGTGGTTTTCAATGCTTATGAGGATGTTTCTTAAGTTTGAGTGAAGTTGTTATAGGTTGTTCGTGCAAATTTGCAAAAAGTTACAAAAATCATCATGAAGTTGTCAAAGTAGCAAAATTCATCAAAGTTGCAACGTCAATGGAATGTGTTGGATAACCCAAGATACTATTTAGAGGATTTTTTATCATTAGAAAGTGTGGTTGCAGTTTTGGAACGGTCGGTTGCTTCGTCGGTGCATTGTTGGTCAGTTTCATGCTTTATGTGACAGGTGTAGAATCTGCGTTGGAGGTCACTTTGTGGGAGGAATATTATGCAATCTGTGAGGAATTGGACCTCAATTTTTTTTCTGAAGGTATCTGGATATATTGAGAGATTAATTTTTAAATTTCAGCCCAAACAGAGTCCGTAAGAAGAAACGGTGAGCATTGCAAAATGGCTTTGGAGCATATTTTTCAGTTTATGTGACAGGTGTAAAATCAGCATCAGAGGTCACTTTGTTGGAGGTAATGCGAATAATAAATGAAGAGTTAAAATCTAAAATTTAAACTAAAGGTAGTCAGTTTATCCAAGAATACATCTTTCAATTTTTAGCTCGTTTTGAAATTTGAGGAGGAAGTTATGACTGTTACAAAAAGCCTTGTCAGCTCTTTTTGGTAATTTTGGCAGTTTCTAAGAATATAACGGTTGAGTGGTACTTTTGTGTAAATAAAAAAAAAGAGCTGCATTTTTTAATCTGAAGCATATATATGTTTTAAAATAAAATGGAGAAGTTGATTGTTTTTGGATAAAGGACTGCCGGTGCATGTTGTGAAGAATATTTTCTTTGGCATTTTGATTGAAAAATGTGCAAGGTGTGAGATAATCTATGTGCAGAGTTGAGAAGATTTGAAAGGTTAGAAATAATATTTTAGAGGAGAATATTTGTGAGCTGGACCACTCAGGGTCTTTTTATGAGATTTAAAACTTTTATCAGAGCTTTTTAAATTTGTCGGGTCGGTGCTTGGCAACAAGGGTCGGTGCTCCTTGCAGTTGGTGCTTCTAAATTCCAGGTTGGTTTGTGTCATTCCCTACAGTTGGTGCTGCAAAAATATTGTAAATACCAAATATTTTTGAGGTTGGATTTGGATGGGAGTCCAAACAGTCCATTAACATAGTGGTTTTTCCACATCAGGTTTCCACTATAAATTTGGTGTTATGTGATGTATGTTTGTGTGATTGGTTGTTTTTATTTGATTTTGTAGTTAGATTAAATTTTTAATACACACTGATTCACCCCCCTCTCAGTGTCACGCTTATTTCAACATAGAAACCTTCCCAATTTGTCAACAATTTGTCAACCAATATATATTTTTAATGGGTTATATTGGATTGAAACGACCCCACCCATATTACATTTGGTATTACAACAAAGCTTCGACATTATCCATGTATCGTTTGGAAAGAGTCAAACCTTGGTATGCTCCTTGAAATATTGAGGAATATAACCGATTGAGCTCATGCCACTTGATATCAACCAATATAATTTAAACCATTAAGTTTTGATTTTTTGAAAAAAATTATTTATATGTGCTTGCTTTAACTGGAGTGAATTAATCCCCCAAATAGAGATATGAACCAACTATAGTGCATTGCCCTTACTAATTCTTATGTATTTTGTATTAAAACTTATTTTGTATTTCTTTAAAGCTTCAATAATAACCTAAAAGTTAGGTAACTTATACATCGTAACTAGTTATCTTTATCAGGCTAAATTATATCCTTAGACACCTTCTCAATTTGTCAACTAGTATCATTAAGATCACTAAGTTTTGAGTTTTTTGAAAATGTGGCTTTAACATGAGTAAATTAATCCCCCCAAATAGAGATATGGACCAGTTGCAATGCATTGCCTTTGCTAAATTCCTATACTAAGGATGTACTTGGTTCAATCAAAAGTGCTTCCTTTAAGAGTTCATCTACTTCCCTATTTAGTTCTCTATAAATATACCTAAAAGTGAAAGCTTCACTTTGACCCAAGATAATCATACTCCCTATGACACAAACAATGGGAGAGCTATTAAACTTTTGTATGACCTATTTTCAAACCAATATTTTAAGCACTCTCCTAAGAAATATTCTTGCCATCCTATAGGAAGCTTTAGCCACACTATAACTTCCCTCTAATTATTCTTATATAATACCTCCCATGTCAAAACCTTATTTTTCATGATAATCCATAGGAACAATCTTGTATTCAACGAGGATTTCTGCTTGCAGAGTGTCTTCCACCACCATGTTGGATCATCAATGTTATCTTCCAACATTGTGAAGTTCTAGGAACATTAGAAATTATATTCACAATCAATGAATAAATATACATAATCATAGGCTAAAAATAGCCTAGATAAGGATAATAAAACATCCTCTTGATTGTAGCTAACAACAATATTTGATTCTAACTAACAATGCTAACATATTCGCTAAATAGATATATTTAGCGAATTAACCTAGGATAGAGAATTACTATCTAGGAGTTTCTACATATTACCAAATAAGGTAATAGTAGTAGTTACTTTAACATAGTAACTATAACATCCCCCTTATTACATTATTTGGGTAATTTATATAACTCCCCCATACAATGAAGAAGATAAATGAAATATGATGGTATACTGGCTCTAGCACATAGCTCTAGCTCTAGATCTAAGTGTAACTCTATATGAGTACCTCTGGGTCTATATATGGATCTACCTATGAATCTCGATCTGTCATTGGATCTACCTCTGGGTCTACCATAGGTTTTACCTTTCTTGTAAAAGCCATACAACATTTATTTCATCTTGGTCCATTATGTGAGATCTGTCCATCCATAATTGATATGAACCTTATTAGCCATTTTCACTTTGTACCAACAATTTGAAGAGGAGTGATTTGTACATCCACATGAATTACAAGGATGTAGTTTCCAACACCTAGCTTCTACATGTCCTGTTCTACCACAATGATTGCAACAATTCTTTGTAGGAGTTGTAGGAGATTTAGGTTTTACAAACATGGTTTTACTAGTACTTGCTTGTCCATCATAGCCAAGGCCTTAATTTTTTGGCCTAAAATTTGGCATTATAGGAGTTTTAATGCATTTCCCATGTTTGCCTAATCCTTCACCATTGAGTTCCATTTTTTTATAAGTTTAGATCCAATACCTTTGGTGTGTTTTTCAAAACACCCAAGTTTTTCATCTTCATCAATGCTTTTAACAATATGGCATTTGTCACAATTGATGATATTATGGAGCTCATTTTGAGGATGTTCAACTTTTAAGTCACTGGTGTTGCAAGTAAAATCTACCTTTGTGATGAGATCACCTATGCTACAACTGATATCTACCCTTATAGGCATGAGGTCACTTATATCACAACAAGCATTGGCCACAATGGGCTTAAGGTCACTTGTATAACAACAAGAATTTACCACCATGGGATGAAGGTCACTTGTGTCACAACAAGCATTCACCATCATGGGCTAAAGGTCACTTGTCTTACAACAAGAATTGACCATTAGGAGTATAACCTTTGATTCCTCACTGATTTTCCTTTTCTTTTTATGTTGGACAATGCCAAGTGAAACAAATGATATGTATATTACCCTTACAATTCCAATAGGGATTAGAGCACCATTGTTTTGAAGATCTTCACAAGACTTAGAATCTTTGAGAATGGATTTTACACCACTACGTAGTGTGAGAAATGTGTCATCCTCATAAAAATCCATTCCTTCCATCCCTTGTGGAAAGTAAGGACCTTTAACTAATTTTGCACATGCATCATTTTGGTTTGGGGTATTCTTTTTCTTTGATTTACCCATTTTATTAAGGTGTCGGTCTCTACCAAAAATGCACCGTTTACAATATGATTTTACAAAAGATTTGATAAGGTGACTAAGGTGTCGGTTGCTGCTAAAAATGCACCCTCACAAGTTTCCCTTCTTTTTGCAAAATATTCTTTGATGGAATTTTGCAAGTTTGACTAAGGTGTCGGTCTCTGCAAATAGTGCACCCTTATAAGTCTTCCCTCCATTTTTCTTGCAAAATATTCTATGAGGTAGGAAAGAAATTTTTATCCTCCCTAAGTGCAAAAAATTGCAACTTATGAAGCCTTTAAGGCTTTTACGAAGATTTCCTCCTAGGCAAATTTCAAAAAATTCACCAAAAAATCCTCCCCTTATTACAAGTACTTCAAGTAAAATATTTGTTATGAAGCCTAAAAAGAGGTTTACAATGGTGCTACCGAGGCTTATAAATCTATTCCCCTTAGGGAATTTTTGATGTCTTCCCCCTTTAGTGCAAAATATTTTGTACAAAACTTTGCCTCCTAGGCAAATTATCAAAAATTTCACCAAAAAATCCCCCCTTATTGCAAGTACTTCAAGCAAAAATTTGTTGTTATGAAGCCTAAAATAAAAGGTACAATTTGATGACTTCTTCCTTTCTAATTGCCTTAACAACATTTTGTTTTTCGTTTTTATTTTTGCAAAAAAAATCTTTTGATGTAGAAAGGAATCAACCCCCCTTAGTGCAAATAATTACTACTTTGAAGGTTACTTATTTCACCAAAATGGTCTCTCTTTCGATATACCCAAAAGAGTACTGAAAGATAATTCACTCAAAAATATATTTAATGGCACCTACCTAAAAACCCTTCTAAAGAAGGATGATCAATTTGAGGAATTTAAGCCAAACAAGAAGAGTGAATTTTGTGTATATGATGGAGTGAATATCAAAATAAAAATTGGCTCTACCTATGCAATAAATTGTACAAATGGGTGTAAAATTTGGGGTCTTAAGTGTTTTTTATTTTAAGTTAATATGTAATTGAAAAAATAGGAATTTAAATACAATAAACCATCAAAAGTGCTCATAAATTTTTAACACATAGGTGTCAGATTCGATTGAAAATGCACCTATTTTACAATGTCAATTTCTAAAAGGTGTTGAATGCTATCGAGAATGCACCTTTATTACAATAATTTTTGCAAATAATTTGATGTTTGTGTTTGTAAAAAATTGATATTCACAATTTCCCCCCCTTGTGTTACAATTTTACAAAAAAATCACAATTCTTTGTTTTGTCCCCCCTTTTATTTGCAAAATTAACAAGGTTTGTGGAAATTTTTAGAGAACTTCAATTTGTCCCTTTTTTTTAAAAAAAAAATGCATTTTTTGTGTTATATCCCCCCTCTTAGAGAAAACAAATGCACAAGTTTGATTTTAATTTTGCAAAAAAAAATGGAGGTCGCATTTTCTTTATGTTTATATTTACAATCTAAATTTAAATCAATAAATTTCAAAAATAATTTAATATAAGCTTTTAAAAATCAATAATTAAGGTTAAAAATGATTGATTAAAAAGCTAAAATTAAAAATTATTCAAGAAATAATTAAAACAAAATTGTAAACTAACAAAAAATAAAATTATCTTGATTTTTTTTCTAATTTTGCTCAACAAAAAGTTTGTTTGTGCATGCATAGGGTCGACCTTGCGACCTCTTATGCAATGTCTTGAAATGACCTGGTCAATTGGTTGGGCTAGCTCCTGGCTTGGGAGATACAGCGCAAGACATTGTATTTATCTCCTACCTCCATCGACAGGCAAACAAATAAAATATGTGGGAATTTTTAGTCCCACATTGACAAGGCATAAAGTCTTTTGATGTTTAAAAAAACAACTCTCCCCTCTTTTTGTGATTGTCTATGGGCAATTAGCGAAGAAGAACCACCATTTTGCCACATAGACCTACCAATAGAAAATTGACATGTGTACGCATATTGATGAACCACAATCTGCCACATCATAATTTTTCTAGACCAATGGATATTGGCCATGTCACCACTTCACTTAGTTAGCTTACCATATCAGCACTAGTTTCTAGCTCAGTTGACATGTCACCACTTCACCTAGTCAGCTTGCTATGTTAGTAGTTCGTCAATTCAGTGCTATGTTAGTGCTTCATAGTGCGTACCTTCCCAGGTCAACTACCTTGTCACTATGGCACATCAGTATCGAAGTGCATGTAGGGTTTTGGGTTACGTGTTGGTCATAGGGGTCCATTGGAGGTTTTTGTGTGCCTTCCAAGGTTTCTATGCACCATCGTTCAAAGATCAAAATTCTTGCCAGGATTATTAGGATGATGTCAACTTGTTAGTACCTTGAAATACCACTAGATATGATCAGAGTGCATCATTTCAAAGATTTTAGTATCAGGGATTGACTATGACTTCAGTGCATGATAACCATGATTCTTTATTTACTTCCAAGGAGTCACCACGATCTAATCAATAATTTCCATACGAGAAGTTTAGGTCAGTGGTGATGACATCAACATCTGATAGGTTGAATATCAGATCATCAGAGGAAGTTTGACAGGTCTTTGTGCAGGTTCTATTCTCTCAAGAAGGTGCCAGATCCAAAATCAGGAGATCAAGCAAAATTCATCATCACTCCATGTTCAGTGCCCGTGATCATTCAGATTCACAAAATTTTGATCTATTATTACCGTCTAGATATCATGTTGGATCCACCTTAGGTTCTATGTAGGTTCCAGATCCGATCATAGAATTCTATGCCTATGCTTCCAAAGATCACCGAGAAATTTTGTGCTAGAGGAATTGTTGCCTCGAGATGCATTCAAGCAACAACATGTAGGAGGGAGTCCCATATTGGAATTTATACTCTATTTGTTCAGTTAGATGCTATCTTGAAAGGTGTGTCTAGGTTCACCAAAGAATTTATTACCTTCTCCCAGATCCACAAGTTCAACTCAGAGGTTGGCTCAGGTAAGTCATAGCTTTGATACCAATGAAGTTCTAGGAACAATAGAAATATATTCATAATAAATGAATAAATATATATTAGACTAAAAATAGCCTATATAAGGATAATAAAATATCCTCTTGATTGTATCTAATAATAATATTTGATGCTAACTAACAATGCTAACATATTCGCTAAATAGAGATATTTAGTGAATTGACCTAATATAGAGAATTACTATCTAGGAGTTTCTACATATTACCAAATAAGATAATAATAGTAGTTACTTTAACATTGTAACTCCATTTTCTTATAAATATATATACAAATAACTAAATGAGGAAGTGGATGGTCTATAAAAGGTTACCTTGGATACTCTAGTTCATAGTTGGTTAAAGAAAGGAGTAGTGTGTGGGATTGTGATTCCACCATAGTCTACTCCCTTTTGATACTTGTTTACTTTTGATAGAACTTGTGGTTTATGAAACTTTTTATGTTCTTTTTGACATATTTTGATAATTAAGTTCATATATTTAAGATGACTTATCACCATAGGCTGAAGTATAAAATGATGCTCTATAAAATGATTGAAGGCTTGCACTAGGATACTTATTTTTTATTGTAATAGGTTTGATAGAAATTTAAGAAAAATTTGAGTCATTTTTAGGATTCTAGAATAGCTCTATATAGGGTCGTTTAGTAAGGCCTATATGAGGGTATAAAATACCCATATCATTGTATGTTTTTTAACTCTGAAATGAAAGTTACTAATTTTTTCCAAGGAAAAAATATAAATATTACTATTAATTTATAATTATTTCTTTATAAGGTATAAGAGAGGGTTTTTAAAGGCTCCCCTAGACTTTTACAAAGTAGGAAAGGTGACTAGAGAAACCCCAAGCCACTTACAACAAGATAGAGCCCCGAGAAGATGACTACCAAAGCAACTAAAAAGTGGAGCTAAACCACAATCCAACAAACCAGGATCTAGGAAAAAAGAACAAGGTTGAACCCTGAGGATATGACATGAATAAACATAAATTGACGGTTAAATAAATCATGAGTATCAAGGAAAAATTAGAATTCACAAAACCATCAAATTTGACACCCATAATTTTCCCACACCAACCTAGAAAATATTCAAATCAATATTATAATATAGTTTCCCATCTAAGATGGGAAACACATATTTGCACCTAAGAAATTCAAACAAATTCCAAAAATTCCCACCCATAAGGAAAACATTTCCATGGGGGGGACCCATAAATGAACCAAAGAATTTTTAAAAGAGAAAATCTCACCCAAATATCTAAAAACTAGATCCAATCTCAACAATATTGAGATCCAATTCTTCCAATAGCCTGAAAAAAATTAAATTCAAAACTACAATGCACATTCTTTCCCAAGGCAAGAAACGTAGAGCTGTACCCAAAAAATTCAAAAAATAATTTCTTGCCCATAAAGGCCATGGGGGAAGCACCTAAACAAGCCAAGGAATTTTGAAAAAATTCCTACCCAAATATCTGCAACATGGATCCACTCTTTAAGATCCAACTCTCCCAAAATACAACCAATATGAGTTTGAGAAAACATCCAAAAAAGTAAGGTATTCTATGTAAGAACTAAAAAAGCTCTAGATCTATAAAAGGACCCCTGAAGTTGATCACAACAAGGCATGGGCCAACAGAACACAAAAAAATATAAGCCTAAAAAATAGGAGTGTCCAACCCTCCCTAGCTCAAGATAAAATATATAACAACTACGAATTCTTGACGAACCTAGAAACCATGTTTCTAGAATCAATCTAGATTTTTCTTTCTAGTACCAGACACAAGATGGAACCTAAAAAAAATTTGGCCAACAATTTCTTGAAAAAGAGGCTCGCTCCCACTGCAAAAGGAGGTGGGAGAAATACCCCAATCCTTGTGGATTCTAAACCCACTAGCACACCAAAAATCACCACACCAACCTTCCACTAAACTTCCTTAATTCAATCTAGCATTACACCTAGCATCCTCGCCTTCCACTATGGTTCCTTTAGTTGATCCAACCTTCCACATAGAATCCTAGTCTTTTATTGTGGTTCCTTCAACCATTGCAACATTTCACCCACCATCATAGCCTTCCACTACGATTCCTTTAGTCGATCCAACCTTCCAACTAGCATCCCAATATTTCACTATGGTTCCTTCAACCATTCCAACCTTCCACACAACATCCCAACCTTCTTCTATGGTTCCTTCAATTGATATAGCCTTACTTTCACACAAATTTCTTACATGTTCCAAAATATATTTAGGTAGTGTGATAAACCCCTACAACTGATGCATAGGACTGAGCAATATCCTCCCAACCATGACCCTTCATAAATCCTAGAGTTACACTTATCAATAGAGAATTAACACACAACCAAAGGTCGTGGTTTGAACCTTAAACCTACTAAAGAAGAACCAAACCCCAATTTATTGTGTTGTCCCCATGGGGATATATTCCAACCAATGTTACTATCAACTTAAGAAATTCTTACAAAAATTTAATTATTTTTATTAGATAGTTAAATATTATATAAATATATAGTTATTGAAAATATTAAATACATTAATTTATTAAAAATTATTTAAAAAGATAATAATAAAATGAGATAATAAAAGTGCATAAACTTTCACTTTTTAAATTTCTTGTGCATTAAGATGCATAGTGTTATAATTGTATGTTTGTTAAAGAATTCAATGTAGTGAGTAATTCTAGATAATTTCTCAAGTTAAACTATATGTTATCTCATTAATATTTATATGATAGATCTTAATATAAATTTTTTATTTATCTTTTAAGCAATAATTTAAGTAAAAATATAAATATAGGTTGTAAATTATAAGCTAGTATGAATAGGGTGCTAGATTTGTATTTAGAATTTTGTTTTATATCTTTGACGAAATTTAAAATTTAGAATATTTTCATAACAAATTAGTATTCAATAAGGAAAAATTATTCAAGGAATCATTAGTCTAAAGTAAGCATTATGTAGTTGATAGAAGTAACATTTCATTACCAAAGGAAAAAGGAAAGAAAGATAAATTCTATTAGGAAATATTTAATTCACCATTATTGATTCTCAAGGATAAGATGATCAAGCAAGACATATTTATTCTTAAAAGTAGAGGGTTCATTTGTCATTCATTAAACATTGGTTGGATCTTTTTAAGACTAAAAAGTGGGTTAAAATAAAAAAGTCATTGAATTCATACTATTCCATGAAGTTTTAATTTAGGGAAAAAGATATGGAAATGGTGTATACCTTATCAAATGGTTGGATTGTATTTAAGATAATGGAGTGGGTTTTTTCAATTGGTAGATGAAGCAAATATTTTGTAGAGATAGAAACTTTGGAAAGGGCTCCTATGTGGGTCAGGATAGTTAATTTTTATCTAACTGGTAAATATTAGTGAATTTTGTAGAGATAAAAAATTTGAAAAGAAATGTAATTTGGGTCAATATATTAAGAAATCCATAAGCATTTATTAATATTGGCATTTTGAAGAATGTTTAATTCCCTAGGAGAGTTCATGTAGGTGGGCATCAACTTATATGAAATTAAATCTAGTTATAAGCGTCAACGTGGATATTTCAAAGACTCATAAATTTTCATTTTTATGAATATGGATTAAAAATAAGTCGAATAGGTGGATTATCAAAATATTGTATTTGGTTATGTGCCATAAGACTTGACATATATAAATAGACCACAAAATAAGGATGGTTGAAAAGAATCTAAAATGTTATTATAATATAAGCCTAAAGTTGAAGGAAGAAGATCAAAGACCAATAGAAGATGATTATATCAAGAATTTTTAACTTTTAAAATGATGAAAAAGAGTGATCATTAACCTTTTTATAGAGAAAAGGAATTAATGGTCCATGTGAAATAAATTATAGGAGTAATAAAAAATGAAGTATTGTAAGCAAAGCGATGATGATATGTAGGGTCAAATTAAAAAGGCTTTAAATCTTTAAAGGAAGGTTTAAAATCAAATTTCAAACAAGATAAGATAAAAGAAGTTTTTTATATGTGTTAGTGGGCCATCCCCATTGTCTTTACATTATAAAAAATAATCATTTTGCAATTAAAAAGTAAAAACAAAAACTACATAGGATAGTACCAAATGATGGATGCTAAGTCAAATTCAAAACAATCTAAAAAAAGAAAGAATATTTTGAGAGGATGAAAACAATGGTAAAATTGGTAAGAGAGCAAGAAGCCCAAAGTAGGATCGAAAAAAAAAACTTATATGGATACTAATTTAGGAAGAAATAAAAAATATAATAAATGCTAACAAGAAATAGAATGAAGCTAATAAATAAAAATAGGAAGTGACGATAAATATGATATGTAGGAGGGAGTAAGTGCAATAACAAGTGTGAGCATGAACAATGAGTAAGTGCAATAGCAAGTGTGAGTGTGATCGATGAGGGCAGCCAAGAGTTAGCACAAATAGGAGTAAACACAATTGAAAGCAAGTGGGAGAACAAGTTGGGAGTAAGGGCAACCGAAAGTAAGTGCAAGCACAAGTTAGGAGTAAATCTAGCCACAAGAAAGTGTGAGCATAAGCTGAGAGTGAATATAGCCAGAAATAAGAGTACGAGTACAAATCAAATGTGAGTGCAGTCGGTATCGAGTGTGCAACTGGGAGTGAGTGCATCCAAATGCAAGTGCGAGCACAAGCTGAGAGTGAGAAAGAAGTGTGAGGAGGAAAGCAAATCATAAAAATAAAAGTGTGACCAGTCACTTCTTGTTCTAGATCTCAAAAAAATTTGGAGGATTCATTTGAAAAAAAACTAGGTAACATAGAAATATTATAATTTATTAAATTCTTTACTAAAAGCATGAATGGCCAAGTTGGAAGTTTGGATGCCCTAGCTAGCAATAAGGGTAAGAGAGAATCTATGGCAAATCCAATATGGGTAGAAAATTTTACACCAAAAGTTATCAAAGATGAGATGATTGAGCAAGATATAAATATTCTTAAAACCAGAGGGTTAATTTGTAAGTTTCATGGATATTGGCTAGCATTTTCTGATATTCAAAATTGGTTTAAGTGGAAGTGGGGATTGAATTCAAATTACACCATGAATTTTCTTCCAAAAGGATTTTTCCTCATTATTTTCTCTAGTTCATAAATAATGGATAAAATAATGGATGGAAGCCCATGGTTTAGGGGTAAATATGCATTATACTTAAGACCTTGGTGTGAGAATTTTTCTATGGAAAAAAAAACTATTAAAAGGCTTTTGGTATGGATTAGGTTTTTTGGACTTCATTATCAACTCATAAATAAGGAGGTTTTGAAGAGTATTGGGAATACTCTAGGCGAATTTATCTAAGAGAGACCATCTACTAAGGATAGAAGAAATGTTGTATACACTCGAATATGTGTTTCCATGGATATTTCTAAACCATTACTGCAATTGATTAGTATTAAAACTAAATTAAGAGAATGGGATCAGTAGGTGGATTATGAAAACATTGCATTTTGATGTCGCAAATGTCATGAAACTGGGCACATGGCACATGACTGCAAAGTAAAAATGGAGGAAGATACGGAGTATTTTGGGCATGAGGGTAATTTCAATTTGAAACAAGTAGACCATATCATAGGAGAAGCTAGGTCAAATCAAGGATTTTCCACTCCTAAGAAAGTGGCAAGAAAAAAGCTTCTACATAATCAAATGGAAAAGGCAATTACAGTTCACTCGAATCATCCATTAGAAGAAAAAGAATGGTATGGAAGATGAGGAAGTACATTGTGTAAGTTCAAATATAAGAGCTCAAGGTGTGAAGGAAGAGGGGAAGGCAAATTTTAATATAAAATAAAATGGGGAGATGAATATTAAATCAAATAAGGAGAAGAATTTCAAGCTTAATCCAGGTAAATCACCTTTACTATCCTCAAGTAGCTTAAAATATTGTTTTTGCAATAAAAATGAAAGTAGTATGGAGTGTGTTCCTTGCAATTTATGTTTTCAAGAGAAGTATATTAAAGAAAATTGTACGGAGGATATTAAAGGAAATTTAGGGTTTTCAGGAAAACATAAGAAATCGATGACTATGGAGGATCATATCTGTGGTTTAGATTTTTTAGGGCAACATAATGAAGAAAATGCTAATGAGGCTTTTCCTTGCACTTTTGGCTCTTTAAGGCAACATAAACATTTAGAAGATAAGTCTCATTTTGAAAAATATGAAAAAATAGAAGTGATTGATGAATATGAGAGTGTTGGCAAGAATGGAAGAAGAAGAGGAAGGCAATCAAACAACAATCTAAGAGAAAAAGAAACTTAGAAGGATATTGATTTGGGAAGCCAAAAAAAATATCGGTGGTGTTAACAAGAAGTGGGGCTAAGCCCACTAACAAAAATAAAAAGTATTGATGATGAAAATGATATCATGGAATATTAGGGGTATGAATAAAAATTCTAAAAAAAGGTTATTAAGGAATTAATAGGTTGTTATAACCCTGAGTTTATTGTATTACAAGAAAAAAAATTAAGCAATGAGGAATGTAAGGAGGATTTTAAGGAGATTTGGAAGACAGATGATTGTTTAGAAATTTCTTCTACATGAGCTTCAGGTAGTATTGCAATAATATGGGACAAATGCAAATGGGATGGAGAACTATTAGAAGAAAAAAGTAATTGGGTTGCTAGATTATTTTTTAGGAAAGAGGAAAACATCAAAGGTGGGGTTATAAATGTATATTCTCCAAGTATAGTTACTCCACATGAAATATGTTGGAAGGACCTAAGTATATTTTTGTCAAATACAATGATGATTCATTGTGATCTATGGATTCTTAGGGGTGATTTTAATACTATTATATATCCTTTGGAAAAGAATGGTGGAATTCTATGATGGTGTAAATCAATGTAAGATTTTTCTTCATTTTTCAATTCAAATGACCTTTGGGATGTTAGTCCCTCAAGATTTCAATACACATGAGATAACAAATGCGTTGGAAAAAATAATATAGCAGAAAGACTGGATAGATTCTTGTTATCCAATAATTGGTTGCAAATAAATTATACAATCTCTTCAGATATTTTATTATGAGCAGGATCAGATCATAAACCTATTCTTTTGACTTGTGAGTCACCTAAAAATGGTCATACAAATCCATTTTTATTCCAGTCTATGTGGCTCCAAGACCCTGATTTTTTCCATATGGTTATGTTATGGTGGGATGAATCAAAATTTGAAGGATCATGTATGTACAGGGTTTTTCAAAAGTTAACACATGTAAAGGAGAAAATGAAGATATGGAATGTCAAATATTTTGGTAACATTTTTAAAGAAAAAAAATTGTATCCAAACTCCAAAATTTACAAGAGATAGTAGAAATTAATGGAGTGGACCATGATTCTTATGTGAAAGAAAAATAATTATTTTTTTATTATCATAATGCATTGAAAAAGGAGGAGTCATGTTGGTTCCAAAAATCTAGAGAGAAATGGATCAAGGAAGGAGATAAAAATACAAATTTTTTTCATGCTACAACAAAAATAAAATTTTCTGTTCGTCATCTCAAAAATATTATAACTCCATATGGAAGAAATATTGAGGATGAAGAAGATATAAGGAAGGAAAAAGTAAATTATTTTAAAAATATTTTATCAGATTCTAGGAAATATAAGGATGCACAAGAAAAACCTTTGCAAAATATTCCATCAATTATCACTCAGAGACAAAATGAAATATTGAGGAAGAAGATATCTATGAAGGAGATCCATGAAGTAGTTTTCTCTTTCCATGCTAACAAGGCACCTGGTCTGATGGATTTTGTGCAATTTTCTTTCAAAATTTTTGGGATTTATTAAAGAGTGATATGTTCGATGTAGTGGAAGAGGCTCAAAAAAGGAAGGCTTTAATAACTGAGATCATTGTTACTTTTATTACCTTTTTTACCAATAAGGGTGACATAGAATATTTTGATAAGCCTTTTTAATATGATTTACAAGCATTTCAAAAATTATGACAAATAGGTTGAAGGGTATTCTAGGGTGTATTATCTTAGAGGAACAAGGTGGCTTTGTTCAGGGTAAAAACATTCTTAATGGTAGAATTATTGCATAAGAGGCCATACATTATCTTCATTCCATCAAAAAACCAAGTATGCTTTTGAAATTAGATATGAACAAAGCATATGATAGGGTTTCCAGGAATTTTTAACATGCTATTCTCAGAATGTTTGGCTTTTTTTTTTTTTTTTTTTTTGGTGGTGGCCACAAGGGGTAAACAGACTGTGACCACGAGGGAACCATTACATAACATATCCGCAACATGTGAGGCGAGAGATTAGAACCTGGGCCTCTCAGCAACTAGAGAGGTTTAACTACCCACTTGCTCTCCAACTCCTCTACATGGGCGGATCATAATGTTTGGCTTTGATTATAGTTGGTGTGAGTGGATTAAATGTTGTTATAGCACTGCAAATTTTTTTTTTATCAATAGTTCTCCTGTTGGGTACTTCAAGTCATATTATGGACTTCGTCAAGGTGATCCTCTTTCTTCTTATCTATTCATTATTCTAGCAGAAGAATTAGGGAGAGCATTTTCAAAGGCAAAAATGGAAGGAAAGATCAAGGGTATTCAAGTTGTAAAAAAATGGTACCTTTGAATCTCATCTCCAATTTGTTGATGATACTTTTATTTTGGGTTATACCTCAGTCAGTGAGGTCATGTAGTTTAAATCTATATTGTCATGTTATGAGAAGTGTTGGACATTTTAAGTAGATGATTTGTCATTGATGTCAAGAGTGAGTGGTCATTGATGTTAAGCTTTCAACACTTGTTAGTGGGCAGCATCAGTTTCAGGTTCTCCAATAAGTGCAAAAGGATAATCCTTTTTTAGTTGATCAAGACCTGGTTCCAGGAAGTCAGATGTGGTCCTAAGTACAAAGAAGAAAGCTGAAGTGAATAATATTATATTAATTCTTTATAATATTATACAAGGAGGATTAAATTAATTATAAATTAATTAATATAAATTTATTAAATTAATTTATTAATTAATTTAATTAACTGTATGTTATTTAAATAATTATTAATTAATTTTAATATTAATTATATATTAATTTATGTTAATTTTAAATAACCCTAAGGTGGGTTATTAATTCAAATTTCGAATTCGAATTCAAGCGTCGATGTGGGAGCAAATTAATCAAAGTATATATAAAGGGGACTCCTCCACCTTAGCAAAAATAATTAATGCATTTGATTTTAATCTCCATGTTATTGCAAATTGTGTGAATCATTCGGTGAGAAAGAAAAAGGTTGAATTGTTTTTTAAAGGACCAAGTCAGAGGCAAGGATTTATTACCCACCATTCAAGATACCTTGGTCACCAAGCGTTGGTGGCACAGTTGGTAACTTTGGTGAAGGTAAGACGTGGCAGCATGAGGTGGAGGTTCGAATCCACGGGTGTGGCCTTTTGTTTTTAAAGGCATCGATGGTGATTGAAGGCACCAAGAGGAAGGAAACCTTCCTTCCTTCACGTGGGCACCTATAGCCCATGCGGTGGGCACCAAAGCACTAAGGAACTTGGTGCTTGGGGAGACGGCGGTTTGAATCATGCCAAAACCCTTTTTGGGGAGAAGACAAAGGTATGCATTAGTTGAGTACTACAATTTTTGGAGGAATTAGTTGAGCTATTAAAAATTAATTTTTGCATATTTTGTTTGGCTTGTAAGGTTTTAAGGGGCATTATAAGGTTGATGCAAAATAAATTTTTGGTGTTATTTTCTTTAGTGATTGAAAAGGATAATAAGGTGTTTTATGAAGATTGTTTGAGGTTTTGTGGTGTTGGATATTATTTTAAGTTGGAGAGTATAAGGTGTATCCAAATAATTATTTTTATGTGTGATTTGATGGATGTTAATTCCAAGAAGGAGAAATAAGGTGTATTTGAGATTTGATTATTTTTGTGTTTAGGGAATATTTGGGAAAAGGGTTAGAGTGATATTTTATCATCTAACCATTGAAAGTGGAAAAAGAAAAATTGTGATTGAGACAGGTTTTCTAAGGGCACTTCTACATAAAACAAAAAGGTATGGGCACATCTTCGTAGTGAGTGATTGATGAATAGTGTGAATGCAAAACTGGAGTGAAAAGGATTTGGTTAGGTTTTTTTTGTTGAGTTGATTGTTTTTTGAAATAGAAGTGAATGATATAACCTTGTTTTATAAGCATCATTGTTGAAGTGATTGGTTGAGTGAATAACTTGAACTAGGGTTTACAAAGGTCATGAGTATCATTGTTATGTGAGATTGGTTGATAAGCATTGTTGTAAATCAGTTAGTGAGTGTTCATATGCTTGGACTAGGGTTTGTAAGCAAGGATTATTTCATTAAGTGATTTATTGAGTGGAGTTGGTTGAGCCTAGTCAAGTGGATGTGTTGAAGTGATAGTTCAAGTTCTATGAAACAAATTGTTCTATATTATAAATTGATTTGAGAAAGAGGTTGAGTGTTGATGAATGTGAAACATATTGAGTCTCTAACAATTATCTATATATTTTTGTGATAAAAGAAATATTGAAAGTGATTGAGATTTTGTGAGTGTGAAGCATATTAAGTCTCTAAAAATTCTATATATGTTTCTATGGTAAAAGAAAATTTGAAAGTAATTGAGCATTGGGGTTAATTTCAAAACATATTGAGTCTCTAACAATTCTCTATATGTTTCTTTGATAAAAATTAAATTGAAAGTAATTGATCATTGTGGTGAATGTGAAGCATATTGAGTCTCTAACAATTATCTATGTGTTTCTATGAGATTGGAAAAGTTCTAGTGAGGACTTGTTGAGCAGATTTGAGGTAAGTCTTTGATAAGACTTGTGAACATATTTGTGTGAGATTTGTGGAAGCTTAAAATACATATTTTAAGGACAAATATTGTTGACCATATTGGAAAAGTTCTAATGAGGACTTGTTGAAAAAATTTGGGGTAAGTCTTAGAGAAGACATATGGACAGATTTGTGTTAGCTTTTGTGGAAGCTTACAATACAGTTTGAGGATAGAGATTAAGAGCATATTTGGACAAGTTCTAGTGAGAAATTCTTGAGCATATTTGGACAAGTTCTAGTGAGGACTTGTTGAGCATATTTGGATAAGTTCTAGAGAGGACTTGTGGACAGATTAGTGTGAGCTTTTGTGGAAGCTTACAAGGCATATTTGAGACAAGTATTTGAGAAGACTTGAGAGCAGAGTTGATTGATTGATTTTTTCAAACCTTGAGATAATATTTAGGGTAGATCTAACAAATTTGATTAGTGATTGAGTCAAAATTTGTGTTAAGGCTTGAAGACAGAGATTGAGGATAAATTTATGCTAGATCGAAGGACTTTTTTTAGTGCAAATCAGAGGATATATATTGAGGATATATTTGTGCTAGACCGAAGGAATATGTTTAGTATAGATTTGAGGACAGAGTTTGGTGCATATTTGAAGATAGGTTTGTGCCAGACTAGAGACAAAGATTGTGAAAATTTATGCTAGACCGAAGGACCATGTTTAGTGCAGATTTGAGATAGATATTTGAAGGTGATAGAGTATATAGGACGATAGTATCCAATGGATAAATATCCATTATCCAGGGCAGTGAGGACAAGTGTCTTCAGTGGATAGAGATCCATTAGCTAGAGTAGTGAGGGTAATAGTTCTTCTAGAAGATCACCAGTTAGAGCTAAGGAGAAAGAGTTCTCTTGTGGATAGATATCCATGAACTTGATTAGGGGATTGGTGTCTCCTTTGGATAGAGGTACATAAACATTGTAATAGGGAAAGAGTTCTGAAGAGATTGATTGAGAAAATTTTAGTGAAATATTTTCTCCGTGGAGTAGCCCATATTGGGTGAACCATGTTAAATTGGTGTCTCTATTGTGTGTGGTGATTGGTGCATTGTTTTGATTACTATTTTTTATATTTCTATCTATACATTGCATAATATTGATTGGGAAAAAAAAGTAAAAAGTGGTCTTATGCTGTTCACCCCCCCTCTCAGTATAAGCTTGTGTTCTTCAAGAATGCTATTGGATAGTTGGTAAATACTTAAAAATATAGGATTTTTTTCATCAATACTACCCTAGATTTACAACAAATTATTGTAACTATTTTGGGGTTTAAAATTAAAAATTTCCATCAATCGACCTGGGTATTCCTTTGTCTGATAAAGGAAATAAAAAGGAGCTTTGGATCTCTTTTTTGGATAGAATGAAAGCTTGCTTGGCGGATTGGAAAGGTAATTTATTAACCATGGTAGGAAGGCTACAACTCATAAAGACTACTTTGCAATCCATTCCTATTTATATGATGTCAGTTTCAAGACTACCAACAGGTATTGCATTAGAAATTGATAAAATTCAAAGAGAATTTCTAAGGAAAGGTTGTGAGAAAAAAATAGGTTTCCTCTTTGGAAGTGGGAAAGGGTTTACAAAGGAAAGAATATTCAAGGAGTAGGTTTGTGGAATTGCAAACTTATGAATTTGGTATTAGGATCAAATCTTGGGTGGAGATTATTCAAAGATAAAGGAAAGAATTGGGTAAAAATATTACTTCAAAAATATATAGGTTCTCTTGTTGCAACGGATTTGTTTATAAAAAAACTCTACCCAAAGTATCATGAACATGAAACTTCATATCAAAGAATTTGTAATTGATAAAGAAACATATTATATGGTTAGTCAATGAGGTGAGTTATGCAAATTTTTAATTTGATGCTTGGTTGAAGCCTTATCCTCTCATCTCAGACTCAAAATGGAAACAATTGGCTCAAACGTGCCTAGCATGTAAAGGTCCAAAGGTCAAATAATGTATTATTATGAACAAAAACTCCAGATCATGCATTTCTTTTAATGACCTGGTTGAAGGAGAGGAACAAAAAAAAATTGCAGATGAACTTCAAAATATGCTTCTAGAGTTTTATTTACCAATTTTTACATGAAAATATGAGTTGGTTTGGAACTTATCAAAGGATTGTGGATACTCAGTAAAGTTGGGATATGAGAATTTAGAACAATCAAAATCTCGTTCTCCCAAAGATTTTCCTTGGAAGAATATTTGTCATTAGAGGCTCTCCCTAAGGCCTCAACATTTCTTTGGTTAGCAATTCAAAGTAATATTCTTTCAGGAGAGAGTCTAAAAATAAGATGATATTATGGACCCTTCAGATGTGCCTTGTGTGAGAAGTATTTAGAAAAATCAGACCATTTACTCCTTCATCTTCATTATTCGTTTGTTCACACCATTTGGGGTTACTTTTTAAAAAACATGAAATTATATTGGGTATCTCCATCAACATTGAAAGAGTTAATAAAATGTTGGATAAATTATTTTAAAGCTAAAGAATTATGTATTCTTTGGAGGATTGGCCCTACCATTATTTATCAAAATTTATGGCTTGAAAGGAGTAATAGAATTTTTAATACAAATATCAAAATCATGCCCAAGTTTGGAACCATATCAATGCCTCTCTTGCAGAATATCTACAAATATGGTGCTCATCATGGGAAGTTTCAATTACAAAAAAATAAGTGCTAATAATTTGGTTACAATATTTGAACATACATGGAAGAGTCATCTGTGAAAATGAAATTAAAACAAAGGATCTACTTCGATCTATGGTAAAATAGAAATGTCTAGAAATTGGGTTTATCAAAATTAATTTTTATGGTTCTTCTAAAGGAAATCCAGGAAAAGTTGGTGGAGGTGGTATTTTTAGAAATAGTGAAGGCAAAATTCTCCTCACTTATTCAGAATCATATGGAACTTCAAATAACAACTATGCAGAGGCTAGGGCACTTCTTACTGGGATTAAAATTGTAGCAAAAAAAGGATGGAAATATATTTCAATTGAGGGGGACTCACAAATTATCATCAATGCTACTAACAAAAATGGATGTGGAGACTGGATAAAAGTAATATTATTGTTGATTTTCATAATCTATTACTAGAGGTAATATCTTGGTAGTGTGAGCATATTTATAGAGAAGGAAATCGAGTAGCAAATAAATTAGCAAATTATGGTGTTGATCTACATCCCCATGAAATTCAAATTTTAGAAGACAACTAGCCAAGTGATATTTAATGTCTTAATCAAAATGATATCAAGGAGTTGATTGTGGAAACATAACAATTTTATAAATTTGAAGAATATATTTAAGAGAAAAAAGAAAAGAAAAAAATAGAGATACATTTTTTTTTTTATAAATGTAATATTCTAGTATTTTGATGGGAGTGGCCCCCAATAGAAGCCACATATAACCTATTTAAAAAAAATGATATGTAGCAATGCTTAAGGTATGAATATATTTTATTATGAAAGAGAAATCAAGGAATTAGTAGGTTATCATAATCATAAATTTATGTTAGCATTGGAGACTATATACACGTTTTTAATTATTCATGGTATGTTGAACCCCATTTCCTTAATCTGATTCCATGACTATCACATGAATTTTTATAACATAAATAGTGAATACTCATACTTACATTGCCTATCTAGTATTCTTATTTGGATCATCATATTAATGGTGTGAATATTATATCATATCATTCCCATTCCATGTCCTTCTTTTGGTCATATTTTTAACTTTTTGCTATCATTTTTTATTTAAATGAATATTTTTCTCACTTCGTATTTTTGTCTAATAAGAGAAAAAGTCAATTATGGTAGTTTTTATTGCTAGGTTATAGTTTTATCTATTATGTGGTGATTTAAACTATTGATGGGAATTTTCATCTTGAGTGTTTTAACCTAGTTAGACTATGTTTAATACATATCTCAAATCTATTTTTGTATATTATTTTCCTAGTCATGGAAAATATCACAAGTTTAGACTTATTTATAGGTAAATGAATGAGTGAAATATTTTTAATGTCATCTATGGAAAACATTAGAGTTTCTCTAAGATGGAAAATAAAATAGAAAATATATTTAAAAAAAAGTAGATATTAGCTACCTTTCAATTCAATACCCTAACTATATTAATTCATAAATTTATTATTTGTGTTAATCATGCGATGTTCCAAAACATCCTTAAGGTATCCACCCAATACTAAAAATGGTAATCTCTTTAACATGTATACACTAATTAAATGATCATGTTTTAACAAGTGATTTTTTCCTAGATTCTAGTAAGTAGAAGAATATAACACCACATACTTTTCATTGTATAAACCCCTCTTGTTTTCATACTAGGGATCCCTTAGTTGTGTTTCATTGCTACACTACAAAATTCTCTCTATATAAGATCCAATTAGTTATTGGAAATCCTTTCACTATGTTATAAAATTCTCATTTCATGTCTTTTATCTTTTCTTTCTATATTTTTTTGGTTAGTTTAAGAAATGGGATTTTGAAAGGCATCCCAAAACCTTGTACATCAAATCCAAAAGGATATCAAAACCAAGAAAAAAATAATTGCAAACTAAAGCTAATAGCCAAAAAAAAGAAGATAATTATGACTCAACACCCGAAATGAATCCGAGTCAACAATAATAAAAAAACAAAGGAAAAGTGGAACCAACAAGCCAAAAATGAGAGAAGGCAATGGGGAAATTGCACAATTCTAGACATCCATATTTTTGGCATACAAATCCTTTAGAATATTGCACATTAAACAATTCACCTTGTCTACCATGTTAACCACCATTTTAAAAGAGCCTAGGATGGAATTCTACTTATCATCCACCTCTATGAGCTTAAGGAGCATTGAACTCTAATCCTCCTTAGGGTAAATTTCCTTCAGGATTCTAGAATTCTTAACCATTCTAGGAAGCTCCTAAGAGTCAAACTAAATTAAATTAATATTATTATGGGATTGGCTAGCCACCTTTTTAGATAAACGTTTGGACCATCTCACTAAACCACCTCTAGAACCTCAAATGGAAACATGAATGTTCCTAGTACGGTGATTGTTCTTCCTATCGATAGAGTCCGAAGATCATGATATTTGACTCATATGATGATGCAATTTCCCTCAAATTGATTTGGAAGCGAGAATGACACCATAAATTGTATTGCCCTATTTCACACCTCCTGGCGCTTAAAAAACACCTATCACCTCCATTGAATCTTTGGATAGAGAGAAAGAATAAATTTCTAGGGACGATATAGGCATAGGAATAGGAAGACCCTCGATAGATTTGATGATATCCTCCACATTTAGCTCTTTCGCTTTAGCAATATGCTCAATAATTAGCAGAGCTAATCCTTGATGGATGGGGTCCAGACCTCTTCTGCATTGCACATTAATCATGGATTTCTCCATGGACTAAAATAGGAACATAGGCATGTTCATCCATTGCTTCCTATGAAGATGATTCAAAAACAACACATGACCACATAAAAAATAACTTAAGGAAGTCTTTCATATCATTATTCATCTATCCTTGCAATATAATCATTCTTGTTTTCTAATATTACTCTTTAAAGTGTGACTAAGCTATAGTGATTATGATCTAAGTAGATAATATATTGTTTAGTCTGTTAGAATATTATAATGTGCACTATGCCTCAGTTTAACACTTGTCTTCTACCACTTGTCTTATATCTTCAGTTTGAGTTCTCCAACTGGAGTTATGTATCTTCTGCATGACACTTGGAGTGGAGATTATGACACTTATCATATCTCCCTGATAGGCTTTATGCCTATATATTGTAATATTTTTGTGAATATAATTTGTGTCTTCTCTTTATGTCCCAACATTTGGTATCAAAGCAGTGAGAACCACCTGAGGTACTTTAGGGTTTTAGAAAGTTTTTTTTTTTAGGTTTGAATTTTTTTCTTCGAAGTATCATTTTCACTTGCTAAGTTGATTTTGTGAATGAGGAACGGAGAAATTTTTTTTTTAGTGTTTGAATTTTTTTTAGTGTTTGAATTTTTTTTGGGTCCTTAATTTGAGACATCTCCTTTGTAAACTCCCTGATTATCTCCTCTAGGGTCTATTTTTTTTGGTTTTGCACTCCACTATAGGTCCCACCACTACAACTCTCCCATGTAGCCATTCAACTACAGGCTCCACTACACCCATGGTAGTGCAAGTTTTCCATGGCACTCTACCCATTGCACCCTGCATAGTTTTTAGTAGTTGTATCAATCTGCCGCTTGTGAGAGGGTAGGGAAAACAAGAAAATTTTTAGGGGGATTTAGCATTATTTTCCTCTTGGTAGGTTGCGGAAAACTACCTTTTTTGCTAGATCCGATCAGATCTGATCCCCTTCAGATCTTCTCCGTGACAGAAGCGACGAACAATTTTTGGGAGTGTAACATCTGGATGCATGGATTCATAACATGCAACAGCGTCACGATTGCAGAGCCCCCATAATTTTTTTGTAACCCCCATTTAACCTCAAAACTACATGCACAAAGAATAGGTGTTCCAGTTTGGCATTATTTTTTTTGGTTGCCACATCCTTTGTGTAGAGAAAATCAGTCCATCGGTCCCCTGTTCGGTCAGAACCTCAGTAGAAGAAGATGATGACAAGTGGTTTAGCGTGAAATTTTGAATAATTCAGTGAAGAAAATACGCCCACTATTTGGATCAAGGATGACGGTGATGGTAATGATGACTGGTTTTGTGCGTGATATGGAGCGCAGTTTGTTGACAATGCGCTCTTTGTAGGTGCCGCAAGCGTTGAGGTTAAACCCGTGACCATCCACCCATTTGTAGCAAACAGAGGCATCGACCAAAGATAGGAGCAAAAAGAAAAGAAAGATCCAAAAGTCTATGCAAAGCCACTGGAATTGACGATATTTTTGCTGTTGACGATAATTACGGAGGCCCCTATATCGATTTTTTTTTTTCGCATGATTTGTTGTGAGTTTCAAGTAGAGTCCAAGAGATGAAGTGATTATATGTTTGCTATTCATTGCTGAGGAGAAATTTTGTGAAGAGAATCCTATAATTCCATTTGTGGGTCGCGTTGTTGTGGTGCTACACGACATCCTCCCACAGCGCACTAGAAGACAATGTCGTCACAGGCATTCAAAGGTCCTTGGGTCGAAATATTCGATAGATTGGTGGAAGCAACATTGTGTGGCTCCTCCTGCGTGAACCCCTCATTTTTTTTCAATATGAGACTACATTACCGAAGAGGACAATGACTCTCTACATTTTCGCTTGCTTCCGTCCAACTTCTACATCGGTGCTTGTGATATGATGATCGTTTTATGATGATCTTCCTCTGAATTTGTTTTACAGGATAATTTCTTATTTTTTTCTACTGCTGCCATGTGGTCAAAGAAGGTGAAATCATGCTATTGCCACCGAATTATTCTTTTATTTTTTTTCGATGCAGTTAAATTTTCAGAGGCCCAGGGTTTGATAAATCTTGTAGTGCATCAAACTTTTATTTTTATATAGCTTTATGGTATTTGTGTTAGAATAAGAGTTTCATGTATTTTTTCACAGTACAGAATCTGGCCTTAAATATCACTTTGCTCCGTTAAAATTTAAATTATTATAACTTTACGTCATCTAGTGGCTAGAAGTGTATGTCTTCTGAGTTGTGCCTTATAGGTGTGTCGAACTTGGCCAGTGTAAGCATTTCAAGTTGAATATTGACAGCAAATCACACAAAAACTCCGAAGTTAAGCATAATTTTTTTGCAGTACAACTCATATGGGTGACCACTTGGGAAGTCTCGGAGCTGCACTCATTAAGAAAGGCATTATTTTTGCTCTTGTGAAATAGCAATTTGTATTTGACTATAGGCTTATATATAGTCATTGGAAATATTTTTTTGAGGGGGTCTATTGATGCAGTCATTTTCTAGTTCTGAAACCACTTACTATGCTAAAATTTGGTTTGAATTTGTCATTATAAAATGGAGTGCATTTTCAGTAGTATATGACACTCCTTGACAAAACTTTTGGTAAACATGAGAGGTGCTCTTTTTTAAGTCATTGCGGGGCCATTAGGCCAAGATATTCATTGAATTTGGTAAGTTTGGAGGCTTTCATGTAATTGGAGGTATTGAAATTGTATCATCATTTGAGGCACTTTTGGGGCTATCTTTAGCCAAATTTTCCAATACAATCATCAACTCAAAGGGTAATTTAGGTCCTATTGTCCTATGCTGGTGGAGTCCTCTTGTGGCATTGTCTTGGCCACTTTGTGTTTGATGTTTGTCTCTATTCATTTGGGCTTGTTCTTCCTTTTTGATGCTTACCATAACCCTTGCATGTTTTCAGGGTTCATATAATTGTAATCAAGTGTAGTCCTTTTACATATACACACTTGACAATATACAACATATACAAGCAAGAAAATGCACAAGCACCTTGTCATAAAGCACCCGAAACTTTGGCACATCTATTGTAACAATTTATCAAAAAACAAGCATCACATTGTAATAACCGCTTATGTTCCATGTATCATTCTACTCACATACCTATAGTCTTCCTCACATAAGGGTAGGTATATTGAGAAGTTTAGTATAAAGGTATGGAAGATGTGGCATGAAAGAATAGGGTATTTAAATTTTCATAATCTTCAAATGATGGCATGGAAAGGTTTGGTAAAAGAACTTCCACATCTTAAGGAGTCAAAATGTTTTTTTGAGCCATGTGTTATAGCCAAACACCATAGAAATCCCTTTGAGTCAAGAAAGGCTTGGAGAGCCAATAGACCATTGCAATTGGTTCATTCATATATTTGTCGGCCAATGTCTATTCAATATTATATTGGGGTCATAATACTACATCACCTTATTTTATGATTAGAACATAAAGATGTGGATCTACCTAATTCAGTACAAATGGCAAGCCCTTTATAAGTTCAAGGAATTAATGGCACTTGTTGAGAGAGAAAGCGGCTACCAAATCTCCACCTTAAGATCAGATAATAGTGGAGAATATGTCTCCAATAAATTATTCAATGTTTGTAAGTACCATGGGATAAGGAGGCAATTCACAACTGCTTATACCTCCCAACAAAATGGAGTATCTAAGAGGATGAATCAAACAATTGTAAATAAGAAAAAATCAATGTTACATGATGCTACATTACCTAAATCATTTTGGGGAGAAGTTGCTCTTACTGCTGCATACTTGACTAATAGGTCCTACACAAAGGGCTTACATGAAAGAACACCTAAATAATAATGGAATGGAAGGATGCCCTATGTGGTCCATTTAAAAGTCTTTGGATGTGATGTCTATGCTCGTATTCCTCATAATAAAAGGAAGAAGTTTGATGATAAGAGAAAAAAATACATCTTTGTTGGCTATAGTGATAGTTCCAATGCCTATAAATTGTATGAACCTATTTCCAAGAGGATATTTCTATCTAGTATGTTACCTTTAATGACTATCCCCCATATAATCCTCCTCTTATGGCCCCCACTTTGAAATTATCTAATGAAATATTTTCTCCCTTGATACATACAATATCATCTAGTCCTTTCCCTTCACTCATTAATAAAGAAATTCATCCACATGAAGAAATATCTACAAATGATCCATGTCCTTCATCTCCTCCTCCATCTAATGATCAAGCCACATCATCCAATCCTTTACCTAAGTGGGTTCAAGCCACCATAGATGAATCCAAAAGTCATTTGCCCACTTATATAGGTAAAATGCCTTCAACCCTAAGACACCAAGTGAATTATGCCCTCTTGGCCAAAGTCCTTAGCCAACCTGAATCTTTTAATATCAAAGAAACACTTAGTGATCCTAAATGGGTTCTTTCCATGGATCAAGAAATGGATTCCATTGAAAGGAATCACACTTGGGAGTTAGTTGATTTACCCCAAGGTAAATATACCATTGGAACAAAATGGGTGTACAAGGTAAAGTATAAAGCAGATGGCTCACTAGATCGCTACAAGGCTCACCTAGTAGCTCAAGGCTATAAGAAACAAGAGGGAATTGATTATGAGGATACTTTTACTCCTATGGAAAATATGACTACAATCAGGATAGTTATTGCTTTTGTAGCTCAAAAGCATTGGACTATATATCATATGGATGTCAAAAGTACATTTCTAAATGGTAACCTGAATGAGGAAGTGTATGTGAACCAACCACTAGGGTACACAATTGAAGGCCAAGAAAACAAAGTACTCATATTTAAGAAAGCTCTATATGAGTTGAAGCAAGCACCTCGAACTTGGTATGTAAATATTGATTCCAATTTCATCAACCTTGGTTTTACTATATATACAACATAATCTACTCTCTATGTGAAACATTGGAAGAACCACATCATTACATTGTATGTATATGATATTCTCATTACAGGTGATGACATAAAAGGAATAAGGTTTCTCAAGGATGACTTTTGCAAGAATTTTGAGATGATAGATTTAGGCATCCTCCACTATTGCTTAGGCATAGAGGTATGGAAACATCCTAGTAAGATTTTTATCTCACATGCTAAATATATCCAGTCTATTTTAGAGAGAATTTGCATGGAGGAGTGTAACCCCTCCATCACTCCCATGGAAACCAGGTTGAAATTGGTTAATAGTGATGATGAAGAAAGGGTTGATGGAACCCTTTAAAGGTAGCTAGTTGGAATTTTTATGTACTTAACTTCAACTAGACCATATATTTCCTATTCAGTTGGCCTTATTTCTAGATTCATGCAAGATCCTAAGAATAGCCATTGGATAACAACTAAGAGAAATTTGAGATTCCTCAAGGCCACCCCTCATCATGGCCTTATGTATACATCATGAGATGATTTTAAATTGATTGGCTACATAAATTAAGATTGGGCTAGTTGTCCTGAAACTAGAATATCCACATTAGGTAATTATTTTCAGTTAGGTCAGGGCTCTATTTCATGGAGCACAAAGAAGTAGAACATAGTATCATTATCTTCAAAAGAGGTTAAATATAGAGTAGTAGTTGAGGCAACTAAGGAGGATATTTATTTGAGGCAATTACTTCAGGATATTGGGCTATTCATAGATGGTCCAACTTACATATATTGAGACAATCAAAGAACCATCAATATGACCAAGAATCTAGTTTTCCATGCTAGAACAAAGCATATTGAGATTCATCATCACTTCTTCAGATAAATAATTCAAGAAGACATTATAAATATAGAGTATGTACCAACTCAATATCAAGTGGATGACATTTTCACCAAGTTACTTGGCCAAGACAAGTTTTCTCAGTTTCACAAATTGGTCTATGTATGTAATAGAAGTCAACATTAAGGGCGAATGTTATCTAATGTTGAATTATTTTTTCTATAGTTAGGATAGTGCACATTTAGGGGGAATGTTAGAATAGTTTAATGTGCATTATGCCTCAGTTTAACACTTTTCTTCTGCCACTTGTCTTATATCTTTAGTTTGATTTCTCCAACTAGAGTTATGTATCTTCTACATGAAACTTGGAGTGGAGATTATGACACTTGTCATATCTCCCTCATAGGATTTATGCCTATATATTATAATCATTTTGTGAATACAATTTGTGCCTTCTCTTTATGTCCCAACATAGTCCTCATTAATCATGGATATAATGTTATCATAAAGTGAAGTATGGAGTGATAAACCTTAGACTTTATTGATAATTGCCAAACCTTAAATAGAAAGGATTTATGACTAAAGATAGCCTAAAACAATAAAATAAAATATCCCCCTAATATGCGCAAGTCCTAAACAATATTGGCCAACAAAATTATGGCAATATAAAAATACGACAATAATAGATGCTAAAATAATATCTGCCAACAAGAAAATATCGATAAAGAAAATGTTGTAAGAAATAAACTAACCTAGTAGAAATAAACTAATCTACCTAGGAGATATTACCAAATAAGGTAATACTACTCTAACATCCCCCCTTATTACATTATTTGGGTAATAATATAACTATCCCAATACAGTGAAGAAGAAGAGAAATGAAAGAATGTTGGCTTGTGCTTTGTCTTTGGCTCTGGCTCTAGCTCATGGCTCTGTCTCTGGATCTAAGTGAACCTCTGGATATGTACCTCTAGGTATATCTCAGGAGATGCTTATGAATCTACCTCTGGATCATTTCCTCTAGATCTACCTATAGATTTACCTCTAAAACTTTGTCTTAGGGTCTATATTTAGGTCTGTCTCTAGGTCATTGTCTCTATGACTACCACTCGGTATGTCACTGGATTTGCCTCTCGGTCTACCATAGGTTTTACCTTTTTGGTAGAATCCATACAACATTTCTTTCATCATGGTCCATTGTGTGAGATTTGTCCATCCACAATCGATATGAACCTTGTTGGCCATTTTCACTTTGTACCAACAATTGGAAGAAGAGTGATTCATACATCCACATGAATCACAAGGATGCAATTTCCAACATCTAGCTACAACATGTCATGTCTTTCCATAATGACTACAACAATTTTTTTTAGGAGTTGTAGGAGATTTAGGTTTTACAAACATGGTATTACTGGTACTTGCATGTCTAGTATAGCTAAGGCATTCATTTGTTGCCCTGACATTTAGCATTATTGGAGTTTTGATGCCTTGTTCCTGTTTACCTAATCTCTCACCATTGAATCCCATTTTCTTCATTAGTTTGGATCCAAATACTTTGGTGTGTTTTTCAAAACACCCAATTTCATCATCTTCATCAATTCTTTTAACAATATGGCATTTGTTACTATTGATGAGATTATGGAGCTCTTTTTGAGGAGTTTTAGTTTTTAAGTAACTAGTGTCACAAGTAAAATATGCTACTCTGATGAGATCACTTGTGCTACAAGTGATATCTACCATCATAGGCATGAGGTCGCTTGTATTACAAAAAGCATTTGTTGCAATGGGCTGAAGGTCATTCGTGTCACAACAAGCATTCACCACAATGGGCTGAAGGTCACTTGTGTCAAAACAAACATCGACCATTAGGACCACTTTTTCCCATCTATTTCCAATTTCACTTTGCATTGGGCAAGGTCAAGTCCAACCAATGACATGTATATGCCCCTTATAATACCAATAGGAAATTGAACACCATTTATCTGAAGGTCTGTACAAGACTCAGAATCTTTGAGTAGAGTGACTAAACCATTGTTTAGTGTGAGAAAGGTTCCTTTCTCATAAAATAAGGTCCATCAATCTCAGGTGGAAAATAAGGACCTTTAACTGATGTAACAACATCATCAGTGTGTTTTGGGGTATTTTTCTTCTTTGATCTACCCATTTTTAAGGTGTCAGTCACTATCGATAATGCACCTTTTACAATGAATTTTATAAAAATAATTTGACTAAGGTGTTAATCACTGCTGAAAATGTACCCTTAAAAGTCTTCCCCCATTTTGTGTGTAAAATTATAATGTATCCCCATTGTGTGCAGAATAGGAGATGGTGGAGAAAAATATTTTCCTCCCTTAGTGCAAAAAATACCCCCCTTGTTTTACAAATGTTGCCTCTTAGGCTTTGAAAAATATGGAATTTCACCACAACAATCCTCCCCTTTAATGATAAGGTCTTCAAAAAAAGAATCTGATATTTTTTTTTTGAAAAAAACTTGTATTAAGACATAGATCAATTACAATGTGGGAAGATCCTCTTCCCAGCCAAGGTCCGAGAGGACACAGTCATACAATAGTAAAGGAAGAACTACACCGGAGCCAATTTTCGTGAACCAAAAACTAGCTACCATGGGATCCCCCATCGTTCTCTATTTTTTTGAAGGTCATTAGCTCAAGGACCTTTCAAGACCTTGTCTAATAACCTCATCCTCAATATCCATGTCACTGTGCAACTGAACTCCAACCTCCTTTTCCGCACCCATCTTAGCCAGAAAGTCAGCCACTTTGTTCAAATCTCTACTCGCATAAACTGGGATCACGTCCTCCAATTTATTCCATAATTATTTAATTTGGGTAACAAGATACCTCAAAATCCAAGATTTCAAATCAAATTTCCTCATGCAGTCTAGAGCTCCAACCATTATTTGCGAATCTGATTCAAGAATAATCCTACGGTGGCCATGTTTCACTGCCCAAATAGAAATAGACTTGATGGCAATGGCTTCGACTTAATTGTTAGTGGTTCTTCCCAGGCCTTGCAATTCCCAATAGAGAACAGTCCCAGCATGGTTTCGGCACACCACTCCAATTTTGGCTCTACCTAGATTGCCTTTTGTAGCTCCATCAGTATTGATTTTAATCCAACCTTCAGGGGGAGGTTTCCAACAATTTTTGTCCTGTCCCTCTTGCGGTTCAACGCGTTCTTCCATAGCTCCAATGTCAATTTGAGCTTCCTCCTCAACATGAATAGCCATAGTTTTAGTAACCTTGCTCCAAATGGTCTGCCAAACACCGTATAGAGCAGTAAAAGTTTCTCTAAAAATTTTGGCATTTCTTTCTAGCCAAACTTGCCACCAGATAAAGCTTAAATCGAGCTCACAGCCAATACGAAGAGCTTTATATTTGAATCTACCTTTCTGCCATTTTGCCTAGATATTCATCTGGTTCAGGTCACCACTTGAATTTTAAAGTATGCAAACCAACACAGCCAAATCTATCAGGTGAAAGGGCAACCAAACAGCAAATGGTCAGTAGTTTCCTCACTCTTGTAGCATAGTACACGTTGAGAAGGGTCGATGATACCTTTTGATAAGAGATTATAAAAAGTGAGGATTCCATTGTGCATGCACTGCCAGGAAAAAAAGTTAACTTTCAGCAAACCTTTAGAGTGCCAGATTTTCCTCCAGTCCTCAACCTGAAAAGTATGAGGGGGGGGGCTTTGGGAGAATGTTGTCATATCCGTCCTTTATTGTATAGATGCCAAGACTCCCAAAGCCCCAAGCTAATTCATCCTCCATGTCTCCCCATGTAAGAAATATTTTTGTTAGAATTTTAGTCATGATGGGAGTCAAATCTCGAGGGATTGAAATGGGCCACTCATCCAACTTCTTGAACTGCTTAAACTTACACTCCCCCAGCTGAGTAGTTGTGAAATAACTTTTAATACGGATCCATCCCTTGGCTTCAATGACTGCTTTATTGGCTGTAATTTTGGAAATTCAGCAATGATGGGTGGGAACTGATCCCAAGAATCTATCCAAAAATGAGCCTTCTCCCCTCTTCCCACTTTCCAAAATAAGCGGTCTTTAACAACCTGAGACCCTAACTTGAGATCCTGCCAAACTAGGGACCCAGTACCATCCAAGGGGATGCGAGCTACATCGTCTGGGTTGGCCTTTCCTAGGTATTTTATAGTTAGAATTCTACTGAAAAGGGAGGTGGGTTGGAGATCCATCTCCAGTGCAGCTTTCCAGCCAAAGCTTTATTATTCAACTTAGATTTTCTCAAACCCAGACCTCCTTTAACCTTGGGCTGGGTAACTTTGTCCCAGCCCACTAAGGCCCACTTTCTCTCTCCCTTTGCTCCTTCCCATAAAAACTTTCTAGCCATCATGTCCAACTCTTTCCATATTGTAATCGGGGCAGCCAGGATAGAGAATTTGTAAATTGGCATGGCTTGAATGACTGATTGTAAGAACGTTAATCTGCCACCATAACTTAACCACTTGTGAGACCAATGATTAATTCTATCCTTGATACACTCCAGAAGATTCCTCCATGTGTCTAATTTTAGCTTCTTAAAGTGCAAGGGGACCCCCAAGTAAACCACTGGGAGAGAAGTCCTTGTGAATCCTAAGATTTCTAAAATTTTGTTCTGAAGCCTTTGCTCCAGATTAAAAAAAAACCACTTTGGATTTCTTGTCATTAATGACCTGTTGAGTAGCCTTGAGATAGACATTAAGAGTATCCCTAATCATTCTTGCTTCCCTGAAGCTAGCCACTCCCACCAAACCAGTGTCATACACAAACTGAAGGTGCGTTAAAACTTTGTCACCCACCCTGATACCCAATAATCTACCTTGATGTCTTCTCCTCAAGAAAATTTTGCCAAGACCTTTAGCCAAAATGAGAAAAATATAAGGAGAACATGGATCCCCCTGGCGCAGTCCCTGAGTAGCTCCAAATGGTTGTGAAGGAAGGCCCTTGATTAGCATAGAGTAAGTCGGGGTAGAGACACAGCTCATGACCCACTCTATCCAGTCCTGAGAGAAACCAAAGGCTGCCATCATTTTAGCTAGGAAACTCCATTCAACCTTGTCATAAGCCTTTGACATGTCTAGTTTTATGAACATCCCTTTATTACCGAAAGTGTGCATTGAATGGATTGCTTCTCGGGCCACAACCACCCCATCCAGAATCTTTCGTCCCTCAACAAAACCCCCTTGCTCAGAGGAGACAATGTTGTGAAGAAGAGGTTTTAGGCGCTCAGCCATTACCTTTGTGATTATTTTGTACAACACATTACATAAGGCAATAGGCCTATAATCCAAAATATGAACCGCCTCCTCCCCTTTTGGAATTAAGGTAATGAAAGTGTGGTTTATAGCTTTAAGCATTCTCTTATTTTCTCTGGACTCTTCTACAATAGCCATTACATCTTCCTCTAAGTAGTCCTAGAAATCCTAAAAAAACTCAATTGGAAAGCCATCTGGACCTGGAGTTTTACCAGTGCTCATTCCAAAGACCACAGTTTTCAATTCATCTCTATCAATGGGTTTGAGGAGGGCCTGATTTTCATCCTCAAAAATACCAGTAGGTATGACAGAAATAACTTCATTTTGGGCCTCTACATCTTGTACCACACTTTCCTTAAAAAGATTAGAAAAATAATCCATAGCATGGGAATGCATACCTGGAAGTGTATCAAAGGAATGACCATTATCATCTTGAAGGGCCTCCATCTTGTTCACCTGTATTCGAGCACAAGCAGTCCGATGAAAGAATTTTGTATTTCTGTCCCATTCTAATAACCAGGTGGTTCTTACTCTCTGCTTCCAATAGGTCTCCTCCTGGTTGTCAATGCCCTCAACCGTTGTACGCAGGGCATCATCCTCAGCTTTGAGCTGGTCTTTAATTACTCCTTCTCTGAACTATTTTTGGACCTCATCCCATCTGGCCACCAATGGAGCTCTTTGGGCTTGGAAGTCGGTTTTATTAGCACGCCTCCAATACTTCAACTGAATTTTGACATATTGAAGTTGTTTGTGGATTCTGAAAATTGCTCTCCCATAAGCTGGGTGGACTTCTTCCCACCACTGTGGAATTTTCTCTTGAAGGTCTTCTATCTGAAGCCAAAAATTCTCAAATATGAAATTTTTGTGATGCTGCCCCATCCTAGTCCCGCCCTCCAACAGAATGGGACAATGATATGAAACTGGGCCTTCAAAAATCTGAAAATTTATATTCCATTTTACAAATGCCTCCTCTGAAACCAAAAAATGATCTAGCTTAACCTTCCTGCTATGTGGCTCCTGCATTTTATTAGTCCAAGTGTAGTTAATGCCAGGACATTTAATGTCCACTAAGTGCAAATCCTGGACTTGGGCAATCATGAAACGGTCCCCCAGGTCCAAAAATGATGTTCCCCCTTCCTGATCTCTAGAAGATAATTTAGCATTAAATTCCCCCGCTATAATCCAGTCTAGATCTTCCCTTGAGGCTCGCATGTTATGCACAGCCTTCCACTACCGCCTCTGACCATCCAGGTTTTGAGACCCATAAAATTTTGTGATTAGAACATGTTCCACAGTGACATTATTCCTAAAAAGAGAAGTGAGAACACCCCTCCAGGCAATATGTTCTATTGCAGACCATTCAAGAGAGTTCCACAGAGTAAAAATCCCACCTGAGGCACCTTGGGTAGCCACATCCATATGACCAGCACCCCTCCAAATTCTGTTGGCTGTTTTGGACATAAGATCTAATGACATCTTAGTCTCCTGTAAAAGCAAAAAATCAGTATTACGATTCTCTAAAAGTCTTCGAACAACATATTGCTGGGTTCTACTATTTAAACCCCTCACATTCCATGATTGTATAATCATTGGTTACCCTGGGAGCAATAAGAGTCTATTGGCCTCACTGATCCTCCCGTGATCAGTTTGTCTCCTTGGACTGCTAGCAACTCCTTATTGGATCTTCTACCTGGGTTATCCCCAAAGTTGCCCTTTCCCTATTCTTCTCTGCTATTCCCATGCTGACATCCTGAGATACTATCTGATCTTGGTTATGCACTACTAAAGCCCCTGAACACACTAACTATGATACCTCATAGAGTTCAACTACCTGCTATATGACGGGAGGAGATGAGAGGGGGAGTTGCACGGGAATATTAGAATTTTCCTTATTACCCTCCATGCCCTCCATAAATTTTTCCTCTTCATCAACCAGTGACTTAAATATCTCATACCTATTGGCAGGTCTGAGATGGGATTGCTCCTTTCCCTCTTTTTTCTTTGTCCGTATTTTTCTTCTGGGTTGTTCAAAACCCTCTCTCTCAGCTTCCTGGCCCTGAACGGTGCTATTAGAATATTTATTAAGTGTTGCCTTATCCTCTTTAGGCAGGTTTGGCATTCCTAAAGGGGCCTCCATTTTAGCATTCATATTATTAGAGCAAAAAAGGGCCAAATGTCCATGTTTGTGACAAACCCTACATCTAAAGGGTAGGGCCTCATAGTCTAGTTGTTGAATCCAGGAGAGTCCTGCCAATTCAATTTCCATCTCTGCTGGCCAAGGCTGGCTGAGATCCATCTCCACACATATTATTGCATACACCGCCATGCTCCCTTCAATTGTGTCTCTGGCAACACCTAGATGTCTTCCAAGAATATGATATTTATGAATCCTAAAAAAGAGAGTTATTGTGCCCCTTGTTTTGCAAAAAAGAATTCAAGTTTGATCCCCTTTGTTTTGCAATTTAAAAAAAATTGAATGGCAAGTCTATTGTCAATTTGATGAATTTTTGCTTTAATTTTAAATTGCAAAAATAAATTTATTATCAAAAAAAAAAAATAATTAATAATAAAATTTATTCAATTAAAAAAATCATGAATTAAAAAAAAATAAATAAATGATTTTTAATTAAATTAAAGTTAAGTTATTAAAAAAAATGAGAAAAATTTAATATAGTTGCAAAAAAAAATGTTTTTATTTTACCTTTACTTGGCTATGCTGGGGTTTGACCATGTGTCCTGTCATAGCTCAATACCTTATCGGTGTTTGAGCTACTGTCCCAGCAATCGCTCGGACATGTGGGAAACGGCACCACACCCTTCTTATCCCACAATTCATGCGACCTTTATGCATGGAGGCGCAGTTGCTACGTGAAGGTGGTGCTTGATCAACCCATGGTGGTGCTGCATGCACCGAGCGATGGCTCCTTGGTGTACAGGTTGGTGCCTACTCCTGTGAGCAATGGTGTTGCTCTGCGAAAAAATATTTTTTAATATGCCTACAGAGTAAATGATGCTCAATCTCTTCATGGGCGATTTACCATTGATGATCCGGATGAAGGAGATAAATTTTTAGACTATGATTATTCTCCTCGCAAAACTGGGAAGGATGCAGATGTGTCTGCAACTCGCTATTGTCTTATGATGTTGTGATAAATGTTGAAAACTTGGTTGAAATCCTCACATTGATGTCGATGTTTGAAAACACACTGAGAGCCACTGCATTGGTGATTTTTTTTTACCGGTCACATGCTTTAATCTACCTGAGCATCATCATTCAACGCTTCGCTATGTTCTTCCTTCCTGAGCAATATTTTTGAGGCTGGTTCATTTTTAGCAGGTCGAACCATCAAACTAGTGCTTTCTCCATGTTCACAAAAGTAGCGAACGATGCACCAAATCAAGAGTACATAGGTCTTCTCTTGCCACCTACGATACCTTCGTGCTGCCTACTATTCAAACCCATGATCGCATTGGAGAAACGAGATTCAGAATCTTGTCAATCAATGTGCACTATATTTTGGTGATCTCCATCGTTTGTGCACAGAGAAAATCAGTCGCATGGATATTTGGCACTAGTGGTGCTAGTGTTCTCCGGTCATCCACGGTGTGCTAGCATCCTATTTGGCTGATCTACCTTCGAAAGGCAGTACAACTCTGATGCTTTCGCTTAACACCAAAATTTGCTAAGGCAATGCTAAGTCCCACAAGTTTTTTAAAAATAGCAAGTCCTTAACTGATGTGACTTCATCGATGGCTTTTGTTATAGTGGAACAAAATGTCCCACATGCATGATGCAAGGGACTTAAAAACACTTTAAAAACCACATGACTCACATACCTTAGAAGTTACCTTCGGGAAACTGGGCTATCATGAAATTTTTGCCAAATCCAATCGCTTGTGGTGTCCACTGTATGTTCTTGTCCAGCCACATGTCACCCTTAGATAGCTTTAGGTGTCACGATCGATATTTATGTACCGTATCTACGTCAAAGGTCCTCACGTGTCACAGTTTCTAGATTCATCTGTTCATATCTGCATCTGTCAAAATCGTACTAGTCTTCAGGGACAATCACTTCCTTGTTGGTCCCTGCATAGCTGCTACGCAAGTCCATGTAAGAACATAGATGGGTTGTCCATGTAGACTCCTTCCATAGATATCTTGGTCCCATCAGATTCCATTAGCTAACCCTTGACTCAGAGTCATGTGCTAGAGTGGTTACCCAATAATATGTGTAAGAGGTCATCCCACGTTAACTGGTCAACAAGCGTTATCACCCAATTTTTTGGGTCAGTCACCTGTAGTGATCCACCTATTACCCTTGCATCCACATGTCTACCAACTGTGTATAGTCTCATAGGGTCTCCTCCATTCATATTAGTATCAGTCCACCATTAGGGTGTAGGGACCCTCCACATTGCATCCAGTGTGGTCTAGTCCTGATATTTTCAGTTTGACAAGGTGTCAGATCTGAGTTAGGTTTACTATCCTCATTCAACCAGTAGATCCTAATATTGTCGAGCCAGTATTCCATTAGAGTATTCAAAAAAATACCAAATAAATTCCATATATGATCTGTCAAGGTCAGTTGTGCATCCAATAGGGGCCTGTAACAACTGCATTAACATCCAGAAAAATCAGTGTCCAAAAAAATATGAATTCTTTGAAATCCTCATTATTGGAGCGAGATCTCCTCGCACCCACACCCGCTCTGATACCATGAAATACGAAGCAATAAACCTTAGAATTTATTGATAATTACCAAAGCTCAAATACAAAGGAGTGACGACTAAAGATAGCCTAAAATAATAAAATAAATATATCCTTAATATGCGCAAGTCCTAAATAATATTGGCCAAAAAAATGATAGCAATATAAAATCGACAATAATAGATTCTAAAATAATATCTGTCGACAAGAAGAAAATGTCGATAAAGAAAATGTTGTAAGAAATAAACTAACCTAGTAGAAATAAACTAGTCTACCTAGGAGATATTACCAAATAATGTAAAACTACTCTAACATAAATATCATGCAAACACAAGTCTATATATATTGGTATGTACTTAAACTCATTATGCAACAATATAGTATTATGCTTAAAGGTGGTAACAATGCAATGTTTAGTGCCACTTATTTTAATTATGGTAAGCACAAATATGAACGTTTGGGATTAAGTAATGTTGATACCATCTTATACATTGTTCTGATGTGTATGATTTCAAGTCAAAAATAAAGAGAGATATCATGTGCCAAAACATAGCATAAACAATAGACTTTAATATTCACACAATAGATATTCAATGTGTCAAGCATAAATAACTATTTAATAACTAATATATTAGATTATTAGTTCATCCCACAACCTAAATATCAAAAGATAAGTGAATAATTCTATAATGTTCTTGGATTGCTTCTTATAACATCCTATAAAGAGAATTGTTTTAAGTTTGTACTAACCTTGTAACTCTATCCATCCATCCATCCATCCATCCATCTATCTATATATCTATCTATTTATCTATCTATCTATCAATCAAAGTCTAGCATAGTTAACTAATCCTTAATGTCTTTTACTATTTCCATATGATTCTTCTTAGATTCATTTATAACACTCAACTAATAACACATATACAAATCTAATAGTTGTAGCCTATACTTTAGAATTGTAAGGATAAGTACATATATTTTTAACAACTATGTCAACTTTACAAATATATAGTCCAATACTACACTGATGAGTTCAATGAGATATTTTCCTATATACATATAAACATAAAATAGGATCATAATGTATTTAAGTATATTTGTAGACTTCATGATCACAGTTAATAAAATATGGATCCATTACTAATCAACACCTTCATACAAGTTTTTTTAGTTTGTAACTAAGTTGAAGAGCAATTGAGTGAAGCAAAAATGTCATGTGCATTCATCACATAATATTCAATATGTATCAAATAATGAGATGATTGTTATTAAATTCCCTATAGAACAACAAACAATGAATATTACAGTGAAATAGAAGCTAAAGACTCTTCTAACCATGAACAATATAAAATAAAAAATCAAAGGTAAATATAAAATATATGGATCACACTCATAATGATTTAAATTGTAGAGATCGGTAGAAGTGTTTAGCAATGTAGCATAGTTTCAATGATTGCAAAATATGCTAAAGATAAGGGAGGAGGCATATGCCACCTTATTGAGAATAAATTCTTAGATAATTGATAACTTCTCAATGTCAAAAATATTTCAAGAATTAGTGTTTTCATAATTATTGTTGGATTATTGGGAAGCATATCCATATCATCATCGATGATAAATTAATAAATGATACAATTGATAAAGATACAACCAAGTGACTAGGTTTTTGGACTTCAATGCACCCTCAAAATTTCTCTATCAAATAGATTTTTCCAAGAAAATAAGTTGAGCATTCACACCAATGTACCTTTCATTTACCATAATTCCATATGCAATAGTATAACCTATGATGTGGTACCATTGGGAATCTATAATATCTTTACTCAAAGGCCTTATTTATTTTATTATAATGCAACATATTAAACTTATCCTAAGCAATAAATAATTTATGCCAAGTTATGACTTATCACATGTATTAGTGTCTTTCTTTATAATGATAACTCTATATAAGCTAGCCAATGTAAGAACTTCATTTTTTGTGTATAAAATTTTATCCTCCTTAAGGATTGCTAAGAGATATCTTATGATAAAACCTTTCCCTTATAACATGAAAAATGATATTATTTGCATATTTCTCGAAAATGTGCATGTTTCTTTAGACTTATTTTTATATTTCAATATCTATAAGGAATTTTTATTCATCATTCTATAAGTTAATAGATTAATATATTTTTTATTGACTCATTTCCAATAGTCCTCCATCTAATTAATCAATTGAAGAGAATATGATATTTAGTAATAAATTGAAGATCTAGTAAATCAAGGTGAATTTTTACCTTGCTCTTTTCCATGTAGTAGTCCCATCTATTGGAGAATATTATATTATTTGGTACATGATAATGTACCCCTATGGTACCTTCATGGTATAAATGTAAATATGTAATAGATTAGGGTTTGTGTCTATAGTTTAGATGAATGATTTATATTTCCATTTTATGTAAGTAAGAGTGCAAATGTGTATTGAGAGAATGTGCACAAGTGTCATGTATGTAAGTGTGCAAATATATAATGTGAGGATGTGCACAAGTGTCTTGTATTAGGAGTGCATGTAGGAGAGTAAGAGTCATGTAGAAGTGTGCAAGTGTCATAGAGTTAAAGTATACATGTAAGAAGAGAGTAAAGATTCTAGTATACAAGTGGCAAGATGAGAAGCCAAAGGTCAAGAATAGAAAAGGTTGCATCTCGAGGAGTGCAATAGACAAGTATTGAAGAATTACATTACTATGTTTATATTATGTATACAAAGATCCATATAATGTAAGGGAGAATGGTCTATAGGGATCACCACATAGCAAACATTCATAATAATTCTTGTATACAGATTTTGAGCAATTTTATTGTAAGTATTTTTCATGCATGTGCATGAATGGTTTTGGTCAGTTACACTAAAATTTGATATTATAAGTGAATGCTATTTTATTATTAGCCTGGATATATATTTTATTACTCATGTCATGATCCACCTTGGCAGGCATCATTTATGGGATGGATTATGTTTAGACATATGATTATTTAATGCTTATATTTTGATGCATTTGAATGGTTATATGCATTTGTTGTTTTGATTATTTTATACAAGGCTATTATTGCTGATTTTATGCATGTTTGCAAGACCATGTACTCTCGTAGGTGGACGAGGAAGTTGACCACTAAGAATGAGAGACCAAAATAAGGAAAATGATGGTCAAATATATTGACAATAGCTCTTGGGTAAAAACTATCTACATATAGTTGCTACCATATTCATGTGTTTAGAGGTAAACACCATAAATTGAAGCCATCCATAGCAAAATTTGATAACCTAGAAGTTATCATAAACTATTTTGCTTAAGGATATGGGAAATAGGGAATGGTGGTGTATTACTTCTTTTTGTTTGCTTGTGCTTGAGCAATGATTACATTTATTTTTGCATATGAATGGTTAGAATAAATTTTTATTTATAAATAGATATTAATAGTTTAAAGGTTCTATTAATATCATATTAAAATATTAATGATTTAATACAATTATTAATCATTAATTAAATTAATCAATCTTAGTACTTGATTAATAATGTTGTTTGATCAATTGGATGATAATCATTAAGGGAATAAAAAATGGCACATTTAATTGACTGATTTAAAAGAAACTTTATGTTATGAATATTTCAAGTTATTTATAAATGGTGAGAGACCCTTGATAATTTTAATTATTAAAAAAAAAAAGAGTTACATTTTTATTAGATTAAAATAATTTTTTTTCTTTTGCGAAATAATTGAAAAAAAACTTGGGTCAAAAGATTATTTTGTTTGCTCTTGGCTTTTTAGGGTTGGTTTTATCAAGAAAAAAAATACAAGTAGAAGAAAAAGGGAGCTGGAACTAGGAAACATGGGGGAGGATCGAGAATAAAAGGAAAACATAGATCAGAAGGGATTCACTTTACTGGGTGGGATCTATTATTATTATTTCTTTCTTCCTACGATATTTGCTGGTATTTCATGAATGAATGTTTTGTTTTAAAATATGATTTTTTATGTAGCATACTTGAGCCTTTTCTTCATTGGACACTCCTTTTAGTACTTCAAGAATAGAGCCATAATATATATTTTTAATCACTCAAGATTATTTAAAATCATTAAAGAAGTTTGGGTTCAATAATAATAATAAAAGAACTAAAAAAAGAAGAACAAGGATAATGTTTTCTTCAAAAACTAGATCCTTTCTATGTTGTCATTTCACATATAGTTTATAAGATAGCATGGTGTTATGTTAGTTGATGTTGTTAAATTTATAACAAATTGGGTGGATAGGAAGGTGATTTGAATTTTAATGTGTATATTGGGTTTATTAAAATTATTGTATGTGAATGCACACTATGCACAATGTATTATTTTTTAATAGAGAATGTATAAGTGCATGGACATGCATAGGTAAGTTTTAAAATCTGTATATGTTTACCTTTTTGCTTTTCTGAAAACTGAGCTTTTTATGCATGTTAATGAATGCATTAATGATGCATCCAAAAATATCTCTCTTTTTCTTCTCTATAGATGGTTTTTGGAAGAATGTTATACCTTCTACATTAAAATTACATGTAAAAAAAAAGGAATTTGGAAGAATGTTATACCTTCTACATTAGAATTAGATGTAAAAAAAAAAAAGGAATAGCTGCATAAATTATATATGTATATTGATTTATATTTTTAATAGGTTTACTTTACTTTGCTTCAACTGTAAGTAAAAGAAGTTTTTATTGAAAAAAGTAAAATAATACTTTCTATTTTTTTTGGGTTTACTTTATTTTGCTTCAGCAGTAAGTAAGAGAAGTTTTTATTGATAGAAATAAAATAATGCTTTATGTTATTTGGATTTACTTTACCTTGCTTCAGTAGTAAGGGAAGTTCTATTGAAAGAAATATAAGAATATTTTATATTTTTTTGGGAATACTTTACTTTGCTTCAGCAGTAAGGGAATTTTTTATTGAAAGAAGTAAAAGAATGCTTTATGTTTTTTGGGTTTACTTTACCTTGCTTCAGATGTAAGTAAGGGAAGTATTTATTGAAAGAAATATAAGAACTTTTTATATTTTTTGGATTACTTTACATTGCTTCAATAGTAAGAAAAGTTTTTATTTAAAGAAGTGAAAGAATGTTTTATTTATTTTTTTGTTTACCTGACTTTCTTTAGCAATAAGTAAGGTACACTTTTATTGAAATATGTAAAAGAATAATTTATGTTTTATTTTTATTTACCTTATCTTGCTTCAACAATATGTAAGGGAAGTTTATATTGAAAGAAGTATAAGAATGCTTTATATTTTAATGGGTTTACTTTACTTTGCTTCAACGTTAAGGAATGTTTTTATTGAAAGAAGTATAAGAATACTTTATATTTTTTACTGGGTTTTTATAAAGTGATTTTCATTGTAATGTTAAAAATATTTAATGGGTGTTTATTTGAAAAAATTCAAGGTGTTGCTTAAATTGAAGTTATGAAATTGTTCCAAAAGCATTGTTCCGAAGGTTGGGTTTTTTGCATGGCTGGCCATCCAAAATAAGATCCTCACCATGGATAACTTAATAAAAAGAGGTGTGATTGTTGTTAATAGGTGTTATCTTTGTATTTCTGAGTGGGAGTCTATTGATCATTTGTTTCTATATTGTAATTTTTCTGTCTCAATCTTGTTAGGTCTGTTACAAGTGTTTCATATTTATTGGGTCCATCCTCAGTCCATTTTTGAATTATTTGTCCAGTGGCCTTCTCCCTTTTTGAATAGGCATCTTAGGTATATGTGGAAGATCTGCCTTCATCACTACTTGTGGCAGATATGGTTGGAAAGGAATCGTCGGGCCTTCTTGGATAAGGTTTCTCAGTCATCCTCTGTCTTGTCAAAAATTTTAGTATATGCTAATGAGAATGCTTGTTTAGTGCCTGCAGCATCTAGACCTCCAAATACTTTTGAAGCTTCATTAGGCCAGTCATTAAACTTACCTCTCACTGATGGCCTCAATCATCCTCAAGTCTGTCCTAGAACCATGATCACATGGACCCCACCCCCCTTAGGGTGGATTAAGTTAAATTTTGATGGTGCATCTAGGGGAAACCCAGGTGAAGTTGGGGCTGGTGGCTTACTTAGAGACCACAAGGGTGAGGTGCTTGTAGCTTTTGTTGAACATCTTGGAGCTCAAACTAACAATGTGGCTGAAGCGAGGGCAGTTTGGAGGAGCATCAAGGTGGCAGAGAATTATCCAAGGAAATTGTTGGTGGAAGGTGATTCTCTTATTATTATAAATCTTCTAAAGAACACTAAGAGAGCTCCTTGGATATTTGATGACTATATCCACGAAGCAAGGGCTCTAATTCATGATCGACCTGAGGCCATAATTTTGCATACCTTCCGGGAAGCAAACATGGCAGCTGATAGGCTGGAAAATGAAGGCATTGTAGCAGCAAATTTGATCACGTGGACTGAAAATCTTCCTCATGCAGTATCAATGGTGATAGATAATGAAAAATTTTAGATTGGAAGGTTAAAAGTGGATCAATGACAGAAAATGGGGGCATTTTTAAAAATATTTTTTTGAACCTTATAATGGCTTTTGTCATATTTGTTTTTTTTGTTTATGTGACTAGTGTTTTTTGCAGCTGGTGGGGCACTGATATAGGTTTTTTATCTACAAATTCATGCATGGGAAACATCCACTTTGGCCTCAAGTATTTCCCAAGGTGTGTTTGGATTCGATGTCGCAAAAAGGCCCTAACAAGAAATAACAAAGTGTTGGAGATCCCTGACAATGAAGTACCAGACCCCACCATAATAGTCTTAGAGAAGATGACAATTTCATCAGCCTCCAATAGTATCAACCAGTTGAAGAGTCTGTCTGGCCTCATCAGTGCAGCTGTTGATTTGTGTGATTCTCTAAATCTTCTGTTTTATAGCCAGCAGTTCCAAGGGCACAAGGAGTCGAAGGCAAAATCTAAAGATGATGGCAAGGAGGATGATAAGAAGTTAGATGAGGACTACAAGGAAGACTGCTTGGCCTCTTGGCTGTCCATTCTATGGGATGTTTTTTTGACCATATTCTATTATTTTTATATGGGCACAAGCTACTCTGCATGGTGCTTGCATGATTAGTTTTTGTCTTTGTTAGTTCTATTTTGCATCTTTCTTTTTCGATGGCCATAATATTAGGCTTCCATAGTTTAGTTTGGTTGTATTATATTGGAAGAGTAGGTCTTGGCCCTTTTTGTTGTCAGTTTAAACTTTTAGGGCTTGGCCTTTTTTCAGTTGGTCAGTGGACCCTATTTTGTAAAATGGTTTTGGGTCAACCAGTTAAAACCCGGTGTTAATTATAATATTCTCTTACTTACCAAAAAAAAAATTTATGAAATGGTTTTATATGTATTTTATTTTTTTAATAAGTTTGAATATTAAACCTTGGGTGTGGAGTCTATTTTTAGTGAGTATACTATGGGTATCTCACTTGTTCTTGTAAATGGGCATGGAGACCATTTACAAGGAGGAAATTATGGGGTTTCCTTGTATATGCTTTTGAAAATAAGAGAATGAGTTTTTTTAAGTGCAAACAATTTATATGTATTTTTAAAGGATGCATTTTAAAAGAGCATATAGGTATGCATTTATCATATTAAGGAGGTGTCCTGATCCCATACTCCAACCATCTATCAATGGAGCTCAAGGTGTTTAGCAAGAAGAGTTTTGGATAGAAAGAATTCTATCATGTTTCTATTAGGGTTCATATTATTTGTGATTATGTTGTAATTGTAATTGCAAGGAAATAGATGTATTATAGAAAAGGATTTAATGATTAGATTGTATTTCTATGATAATTTTATTGTTAAGGAAGACTTTGTAAAATGGGTTCCTTATTATGAAAATATTTGAGTATTTGATGTTAAGTATTTGCTATGGTTATTTCCAATTCATATTGAAAGGATTGCATTGTAGTTATTCTTAATATAAACTCCTCAAGGGAGATTTTATATGTTGATAAAATGAATGGAAAGTAGTTGCAAATTTGGTTATAAATCATGTTCTTAATTACCAACCGTATTTATATATTTAATGCTTCAAATAATATGCTTTAGAAATGTTTAAGTCATTTCCTATTTTAGCAAGGTGAACATGCTTTATTTTTATGTAAGAGAGAGAGAGAGTTAGTTAAGGTAATTTGATGTTGTTTATCTTTGGGTTTGGGGGTTTGAAAAGGGCACACTTTAAGTAACCTTGTTTAGAATCCCTATAAGATAAATCCAAAATTGGGGGAGTTACAAGGATATAACACCTATGACTTTTTGCAATGGGCACATTTTGAGTGGGGAACTCAAATATTATATAAATATTGGAAGTATTTTGATAATATTCTAAGTGGTTTAGCTTGAATCTTACTTCCTACTACAAATTTTAGGAACCCATGTGCAATGGAGTTAAGTGAAGGCATATTAAACGGGTAGTCTTGGGAGTCCATGAGAAATTATTACATGGAGTTGTAATCACCATAAATAACCTATTGTAGAGATAGGATAGTTAAGCATTGAATATTTAGTAGTTCTACCATGAAGGTGCAATTAACTAAACTTAGAGGTATTACACCCAAAAGTACCAACATAGATTGACATATGATTCGTAAGGGAATCAACATTCTCCTAATCTAAATATTAAGAAGGGATGATACAAGTGCTATGGTCAAGATATCTTACATTAATGGAGAATGTAAGAAATGTGGCATGACATTTTGAAGTATCCTTTATTATGTAGAGGTATACAAGGTAAACCTTAGAATTTATGAGATATTGGCCTCTCTTGTCCACTCAAGAAACATCTACAACTCCATTGCCTCAAAATGTGGTAATGCCTTGTCAACTTTAATCTTGTTGGCAACATATTTGGTGAACCTAGACTAATATAATTGCTATAAAAAAAATTACTCTCTTCTAGGTTGGTTAGAACTAGGTTGTTATAGCTCATATATATAATTTTACTCTTGATTATTGATAGTTTGACCTATAATATTATGGCTTATTTATATTGGGACCTATGATATTTTGAGATAGTTAGGATTAAAATCCAATAGTGGTATAAAATCTACCATTCAACTTTGTCCATTTTTGATAGAGATATTTTAGAGCCACAATTATATTGGAGTCTATCCACTTTAAAATTAGTGAAGACTAGAACTCTATTTTATAAATGTTTGATTGAATAGATGTTTAGGGGACAAGTAAAAATCATCCTAATTTGGATGCTAGGGTATTTCCACTTGATTCAAAGAAAACCAATTAGATTAGGAATAAATTTGAATTGATTAAGGGTCAACTTAGAATGAAGTTGGATGTGTAGGGACATTTATAGTCATCTTGATATTGATTTTAGATTCTTTATAAAAGAGGAGAATCGTTTTATTCTTAGGTTCGACCTAGGAAATTGAAGATAGATTTTAGAGATCGATAAGAATCATTGCTTCTAGGATATTGAGGAGCATCAAATATTCCTAAGATATAGAATCATCTAAGCTTCTTGAGTATAAATACGAGGAGTATAAGATTCCTAAGAATAGATAAGATAGTAGTACTAAGAATTACATATAAGAAGCCTTAGAGATAGGGTAAATAGAAGCATAGAGAAAAGTTTTGGCTAATCAAATAATAAAAAATATAAGGATGACTGGAAATTATATATATATAAATGTTGGCCTTAGAATCATTATTTTTTAAAGTATAAGAAGGAATTCGACTATTAAAAGAGCTATTTTAAAAATCAATAAAGCTATCAGAGAATGATAAGTGCTATCAAAGAGCGCTATCATCTAAAAGCTATTAGAAGAATAATAAGCACTATCAAGAGGCACTATCATCCTAAGGTGAGCATGAAGATAAGATCCATTTAGGTATACTATCATTCTAAAGCTACTGGAAAGTTAAATAGTGTTATTCTAAGCACCACCATAAGAGAAAATTGAACAAGAATATATGTGCTATTATAAGTGCCACAAATAGAGAAGACTAAATAGAGATTCAAGTGCTATTCTAAGTTCCACTAATAGAGAAAACCAAATAGGGATCCAAGAGCTATTCTGAGTGCCACTAATAGAGATAACTAGACAAATATTATGTTAGAATAAGTAATTATTCTCTTAAGTTCTACTAGGATAGACTTACTTGAGTTTCGACTCCTTCATGAATCAAGTAAACTCTCAGTTATAGTCTAGATCATATTTGATGAGTTGTTGTAATCCAACGACTCTCAATGATCAACTTTGTTATTTATACAAAGTTGATCCATGGAATAATCAATCAGTTCTACTCTTTCTTCATATTTTGTGTAATGCTTTGCATGTCTATTTTTGGAAATTCTAACATGGTACCAAAGTAGGATAGATCTTGCTAGCATTCTCTCTTGAAGGTTCTAGGAGCTAGTTCTTTGGATCTTTTTTTGGATTCTCCTCCTTTCTTGGATTTAAGTCTTAAATAAGATTTTATATATAGTTTTTTGATATATGTTTTTTGAAATATATATATGTGGGTTATTCTGAATATTATTTGTCTTCTTATCATGTTAAAAAGGGAAGGGTAGATTCAATGACTCTTAGTGTAAATGTTTTTTTTAGAAAAATTACCCATAGTCATATATATATATATATTTTTTTTTCTTAAAAAAAGGAAAAACCTTTTTCAAACAATTTTTTTTATTAAAAATTTTATATAAAAGATTGATTAATATAAATTTTATTTCCTATCTTTAGTGTATCTTTTTTTACAGGAAAAAAAGGCTTTGTTTTCTACCTTATCGTTGCTCTCATAGAAGCACGATTGAGGCTCTCGAATCTTGCATAGAGCACCCAATTTTGGGTGCCAACGTCTCTATTCGTGATGCCTCTCTAATATATTTCCATATCTCCTTCATTGGAGATCTGTAATATTTGCTCTCCTTTGTTTTTGATGCTTGGTGCAACCCTCAATAAAGTCAACTATTATAAAATCCTTTCATTTTCTTTTTTATTCTTCTAGTGTGCTCTTAGGCCATGTCACTTTAGTTGTAAGATAAACATTTTATACTATTCTATCTTGCAATATTCCATGGCATACCTTTTGCTACATCGATGAGCATTATTAGGAGCCCCCTTAAGGTAGGATATCATTCATTTAACACCAATAAGTGGATTTTTTCTCAGTTGGAATATTTTCAAATGACTCTCATTACCTCCTATTTAGTTATCTTCATATCTCTTCATTTCACATCATTTTCTAATGATCTTGAGATTTTTTTATTCTCTAACGAATTATATGTGTAGAGTGTTATTTTTGTTTTTCTCAAAGGCGATGCGTCGTGGTGCTGAAGCAAGCAACTAAAAAATTTTAATTTTTATTTTGATATCATTCATTTGCTATCTCTTTTAAAAAAAATTATAACAGTCTATATTTCCATTTATCGCCTCTCTTGTTTTACTTTTGTTCTACAGGTTACAAAAGTCGAGGCACTACATCTTGTTGAGCAAGGTGCAGCGAAAGTATTGTCATTGTTGTCAATATAGTCAGATATATCGGTTGATGCAGTGGACAGGAGTTCAGAGGTTATTCAAAGTATGTACAGTGATGTTAAATGCTTATGAGGATGTTTTTGATGTTTGGGTGAAGTTATTACAGGTTTTTTGTGCAAAGTTGAAAAAATCATCATGTTGTGGCTGCTCCACAATGTACCCCAAAATTGCGGACCCACATTTTTGCATATTTTCCAAGAAGATCGAAGTGGCCCATTTGCTAAAGATCAAAGAAAAAGCAAAACACCGCAAAGAGAAAAAGTGTCGCGATATCGCGACATGTTGCATTTTCACGGCCAAAAGAGAAGCAAAAATGCAAGGAGGAAAAAAGTGTCGCAATATCGCGACATGTTGCATTTTCGCGGCCAAAAGAGAAGAGAAAAAACAAGGAGAAAAAAGTGTCGTGATATCGCGACATGTTGCATTTTTATGGCCAAAAGAGAAGAGAAAATGCAAGGAGAAAAAAGTGTCATGATATCGCGACATGTTGCATTTTCGTGGTCCAAAGCAAAGAGAAAATGCAAGGAGAAAAAAGTGTCGCGATATCGTGACATGTTGCATTTTCGTGGTCCAAAGCAAAGAGAAAATGCAAGGAGAAAAAAGTGTCGCGATATCGTGACATGTTGCATTTTCGCGGTCCAAAGCAAAGAGAAAATGCAAGGAGAAAAAAGTGTCGTGATATCACGACATGTTGCATTTTCGCGGTCCAAAGCAAAGAGAAAATGCAAGGAGAAAAAAGTGTCGCGATATCGCGACATGTTGCATTTTCACGGTCCAAAGCAAAGAGAAAGAGCAAGAAGGAAAAAGTGTCACGATATCGCGACATGTTGCATTTTCGCGATCCAAAGAAAAGAGAAAGAGCAAGAAGGAAAAAGTGTCGCGATATCACGACATGTAGCATTTTCATGACTCAAAAAGGTCAGGCAGACAGAGAAACAAAAGTGTCACGATATCGCAACATGTAGCATTTTCGTGACTCAAAAAGGGCAGGCAGGCAGAGAAACAAAAGTGTCACGATATCGCGATATGTTGTATTTTTGCCAAAAGAACATAGTAGTTGACAGTGCGTCTGATATTAGTGATGAACACCAGGATAGTGAAACTGAAGACTGCATAGTGACGTGGACCTATAAGGAATAAATTGAAGATTGAATAAGGTAATTTGTCATATAAGGATAAAATTCAATGAATAAGATAAAATGTTACATAAGGAATCTTTAATGATTTGAAATCATCTAAGATGGTCGTTACACATGGAAAGAAGAAGATGCATGCCCATGTGGAGAAAAGGAAATGAAGGGCCACAAAATAGAAATGAAAATCCTTTTTGGAAACCAAAACACATGCATGCACAAGGGAAGGAGAAAATGAACAGTCATGGAAGGAGAAAACGAATAGTCATGGAAGGAGAAACAAAAAAAAATTAGAGAATTTTTTTTTAGTTTTGGATAGTTTTATGTGACAGTGGTAAATTGATAAATATTGAAGTCTGATTATGGATTCATGTTTAGCTCATCAATATGAGCAACTTCGCTTTTTGAACCATGCCAATCCGAGGTCCAGAAGTATGCGTTTGAGTAATGTGCACTGTAGCTGGCCCTGAAGTGTTTGATGAAATGTCTTCTCCAGATTTGAATAATTGAAAGTAAGATTTGACCAGCAGTGACTGTAGAAAATATGGACTAGGTTGAAAATATAAAAATGGAGTTACAATTGACAAGTGGCATAGGAGAATATTGTGTCATAAAGGAGTTACATAAAGAAGTTACAATTGACAAGTGGCATATGAGAATATGGAAGTTACAAAAGAAGGAGTTACAATTGATAGGTGGCATGTGAGAATATGGAAGTTACAAAAGGAGTTACAAAGAGAAAATATTGTTATAAAAGGAGTGTTGCTTGGAGAATTTTTGGTGTGCGATAAGTGTGTGTGTTTTGTGAATTGTGGTAGATGTTGGGTAAGCAATAGACCAGTCAAGGTCTTGTAAAAGTGAAGTCATTTTTATATCAATCTTCTAGTTTCAAAATTGAATTCCAAGTTGGTGCTTGGCATCAGGGTTTGGTGCTCCTTCCAGTTGGTGCTGGTAAATTAGGGGTTGATACTTCTTCCAGTGGGTACTAGTAAATTGATTGTAAAGTTGGTGCTTTACAAAGGCTATATTTTGATGGGAGTCCAAAAAGTCATTTTGAGGAGTAGCCAAATCAATGAATCTCGATACATCTTATGTTGTGTGATGTTATCTTGTTATATTTGCTTTATTTGGTTTTAAGTTTTCATTGTTTTGGCTTTAAGAGTTGAATATTTAAGTAACAAGAGATACACTGATTCACCCCCCCCTCTCAGTGTTATTGTGATACTAATAATTGGTATCAGAGCTAGTTTCCATTTTCAGGCTAAATCATTTAGGGTTGATCTTGGATTAGTATACAATGGGTAAGAAGAATAGATCCTCCTCCAATAAGGCATCTCAGTCAGTTTAAGTTCCTATGGAAGAGAAAATTGAACTAGAAAATATTGAAGGAGTGAATTCTAAAGTATGTGATGAAAACCTTGAGGTTGAAATAGATCTAGAAGGTGATTTGATCATTGCACTTGAAGAGTTGAATATAGAAATGAAAAAGAACAAAATACTGTCCAAGAAGTTGGAAGAATATGGAGATAAGATTGAAGATCTCTTCTTACAAATTCATAAAGCCAAGAAAATAGAAGAATCTTTGAAGTCACACCTAGATGATAAAGTCAATGTATGTAGCAAACATGAAGAGGAATCTAACAAAGTTATTAGTGATCTAAAGTTGCAAGTAGAAGAGTCCAAAAGGATTGAAGAAACTATCAGGTCACAGATCAATGAGAAAGAGATTGTTTGCTACAAACAAGAAGAAGAGATTATTTTTTTGAAGAAACAACTAGAAGAGGCCAATACAAATCTCAAATTTGAGAAGAGCACAGAGTTGCTAGATGAAATGATAAGGCAACAAAGAAGCTCCATGGCTAAGCTTGGTATTTAATGTGAAGCTGAACAACCTTCATCTTCCAAATATGCAGAGAAGAAGAAGTTCACTGTTGAAGGATCGAAGCAAGAAAATTTTGAAGCTGAATATTCAAAAGGAAGAAAATATCAAAGAAGATCTACAACAAAGCAACCACAACAAAAGAGGTTCTATCACTCTCACTCTATTCATAATAATGCTTTTAATGGCTATTGTTTTAGATGCAACCATTATGGTCACAAGGCAATTTATTGTGGATTGAATAATAGATCAAAGAGTTATGATGGTAGAAATACATCTGCTTTTTTGATTGAACATCATGTGCAATGTTTTAAATGTAATGGTCATGGGCACATAGCAAGGTTTTTTCCAAGCACTTTTGTATCTAATCTAAGGCAAGATAGTATATTTCATCAGACACAAAGAATGCAACACAGACAGGGAATAAATCATGTGCATAAAAGAAAGGAAAATAATCATTCATCAAGGATGCACAAGAGACAACCACCCAAGAGAAATGTTCAAGTTCACGAAAAGGTTCAAAATAGGGATGTAGTTGAAAAACTCAAGCCCAAGTTCAAGAAAATTTGGAGAAAGAAAGAAGAAAGGAAATCGTGTCTCCTTGGACTGAAGGAGACTACTCCTCTATTGCACTAAGCAACTCCAGGTAGCACATCCTCAGGGGGAGCAATCTTAAAGTTTTATTTTAATGCTCCTATGTATTTTTTTGGTTATCTGAGGATGAAAGGCAAGTAGTCAAGGGGAGTTGTCGTATAGTTGTAAAAGTGTTTTCAGTTCATGTAGTTGTTTGTGGAGGTACCATGAATGGTGGTGATTAAATTGAGAGTTGTCACCATTGGTAGTATTGCTATATTTCAGTGTTGTACTTTTTATGGTTCTTACTGCCATTGTTCAAAGTTATGGATTGTAACAGTTCTGATAATTTAGTTTAGTGAAAGAATGTTGCCCTAGATGCATATATGTGCTTCGATAAAAGTAATGTGTATTTGTACTACACATTGATGTGAAGATTGTTATATCTATTATGACGCTTTGGTGAAAATATTTAATTCATGTGCAAAATCAGAAAGCTCACATTTTATTATTGCATTCAAAGCGGCTACATGAGTAGGAAGTTACATCAATACAAATTGAGTACAAATATTCAGGGAGACAAATTCAGATCGATCCACATTTGATCATTACACATTTTCTCAACTACATGTGTAATATTTTGTTCAATCACCATCAGGTCACCGATCTTCAGGTATCCGATTTCTTTTGATTTGTATGAAGCAATTTTATAGCCATTGTCACCATCATCATTGATGACAATGAAGGCAGGTTCTTTATGTTCATAGTTGTTCTCAGCTACATCCTCTTCATCATCACTAATGATGATAATTTCAGGCTCTGAAAAGGAAGGAAAGTACTCAACTACACTGTCACTATGACCGTTAGATGCATTATCACCTTCGTTATTAGTCACTTCTTGTGGAGTAAGTTCATCCGATTCATAGTCAATCTGTTCCTCGGTCACATGGTTCTGCAAGCTATGGAAGACAACATTGATGTCGAGTGTCTCGATTGCATGGTCAAATGCATGAGGATCCCAACTATCCAAAAATGTTAGTAAATATTTATAGCATCCTTGTGACTTCATGATGAACCAACGCTGCAATTTTGAAGATCACATTAGTAAGCAATATATGATTGTAAAAATAAAAATAAATAAATAAATCAAGGATGAATAGATACAATATAGTTTGCGAGTTTGTGAATTACGCTGTACAAATTCGTAGATAGTTTTCTTGAATTGTTGATAAAATGCCAAATCAAAATGTTGCCTTTTGAATGTGAAAATGAGTTTATATAGTGACTCCAAGTAGTCGGGCGTTACATGTTTGAATGTTCATGTGGCACAGTAAGAAACAAGAGTCAGTCTCCTTATACATAGTGGAGGTAAAATATATTGCAACGACAACTTGTTCTACGTAGGTATTATGGATGAAACAAACCCTGAAATATCTGCGTATTAACTTCAGTGAGCTAATTTCAGTTAAGTGTGATAACACCAGTGCCATTAACATCTCAAAGAATCTGATTATGCATTATCACACAAAACATATTGCTATCCGGTATCACTTTTTGAAGGAGAAAGTTGCGAAAGGTGAGGTTAAGTTGGATTTTGTTCCAACAACAGAGCAAGTAGTGGATATCTTCACAAAACCGTTGCCCAAGGAAGTCTTTGAGTACCTTCACAATAAATTGGGAGTGGTCATGCTTCCCAATAATTGACTAGCTATCGGGACCACATTCTCAAGGGGAGCATTTGTGTATTTGTTTATCTTTTTTCTCATGTTTGTGATTTTTGCTAAGTGTAATAATTTTTGCCTAAGAATGTTGTGCATGGACTCAGGGGGAGTTTGCAGCAGCCCTTTGGTATTTTTGTCAAAGGGGGAGAAGAGTTACAGGAAATTGCACATGTGTTGCCAACAATTCCAAAGGGGGAGATTGTTGAGCAAGGTGCAGTGACAGTATTGTCATTGTTTTCAACACAGTCAGATAGATTGATTGATGTAGTGGACAAGAGTTTAGAGGTTATTCAGAGTATGTACAGTGATGTTAAATGCTTATGAGGATGTTTTTTATGTTTGGGTGAAGTTGTTACAGGTTTTTTGTGCAAAGTTGAAAAAATCATCATGTTGTGGCTGCTCCACAACGTACCCCAAAATTGGGGACCCACATTTTTGCATATTTTCCAAGAAGACCAAAGTGGACCATATGCTAAAGATCAAAGAAAAATCAAAACACCGCAAAGAGAAAAAAGTGTCGAGATATCGCGACATGTTGCATTTTCGCGGCCAAAAGAGAAGTGAGAAAGCAAGGAGAAAAAAATTATCGCGATATCGTGACATGTTGCATTTTCGTGGCCAAAAGAGAAGAGAAAAAGAAAGGAGAAAAAAGTGTCGCGATATCGCGACATGTTGCATTTTCGTGGCCAAAAGAGAAGAGAAAATGCAAGGAGAAAAAAGTGTCGCGGTATTGCGACATTTTTCATTTTTGCGGTCCAAAGCAAAGAGAAAATGCAAGGAGAAAAAAGTATCGTGATATTGCGACATGTTGCATTTTCGTGGTCCAAAGCAAAGAGAAAATGCAAGGAGAAAAAAGTGTCATGATATCGCGACATGTTGCATTTTCGCGGTCCAAAGCAAATAGAAAATGCAAGGAGAAAAAAGTTTCGTGATATCGTGACATGTTGCATTTTTGCGGTCCAAAGCAAAGAGAAAGAGCAAGAAGGAAAAAGTGTCGCGATATCGCGACATGTTGCATTTTCGCGGTCCAAAGCAAAGAGAAAGAGCAGGAAGGAAAAAGTGTCGCTATATCACGACATGTAGCATTTTCATGACTCAAAAAGGGCAGGCAGGCAGAGAAACAAAAGTGTCGCGATATCGCGACTTGTAGCTTTTTTGTGAATCAAAAATGGCAGTCATGCAGAGAAACAAAACTGTCACGATATCACGACATGTTACATTTTTTCCAAAGGAACAGAGTAGTTGATAGTGCGTCTGATATTAGTGATGAACACCAGGATAGTGAAACTGAAGACTACATAGTGATGTGGACCTATAAGGAATAAATTGAATATTGAATAAGGTAATTTGTCACATAAGGACAAAATTCACTGAATAAGACAAAACGTTACATAAGGAATCTTTAACGATTTGAAATCATCTAAGATGGTTGTTACACATGGAAAGAAGCGGATGCATGCCCATGTGGAGAAAAGGAAACGAAGGGACACAAAATATAAATGAAAAGCCTTTTTGGAAACCAAAACACATGCATGCACAAGGGAAGGAGAAAACGAACAGTCATGGAAGGAGAAAAAAAAAATTCAGAGAATTTTTTTTCAGTTTTGGACAGTTTTATGTGACAACGGTAAATTGATAAATATTGAAGTCTGATTATGGATTCATGTTTAGCTCATCAAGATGAGCAACTTCACTTTTTGAACCATGCCAATCCGAGGTCCAGAAGTATGAGTTTGAGTAAGGTGCACTGTAGTTGGCCGTGAAGTGTTTGATGAAATGTCTTCTCCAAATTTGAACAGTTGAAAGTAAGATTTGACCAGAAGTGACTGTATAAAAAGGGAGTTACAATTGAAAAGTGGCATAGGAGAATATTGTGTCATAAAGGAGTTACATAAAGAAGTTACAATTGACAAGTGGCATATGAGAATATGGAAGTTACAAAAGAAGGAGTTACAATTGATAGGTGGCATGTGAGAATATGGAAGTTACAAAAGGAGTTACAAAGAGAAAATATTGTTATAAAAGGAGTGTTGCTTGGAGAATTTTTGGCGTGCGATAAGTGTGTGTGTTTTGTGAATTATGGTATACGTTGGGTAAGCAATAGACCAGTCAGGGTCTTGTAAAAGTGAAGTCATTTTTATGTCAATCTTCTAGTTTCAAAATTGAAGTCCAAGTTGGTGCTTGGCATCATGGGTTGGTGCTCCTTCCAGTTGGTGCTGGTAAATCAGGGGTTGATGCTCCTTCCAGTGGGTGCAAGTAAATTGATTGTAAAGTTGGTGCTTTGCAAAGGCTAGATTTGGATGGGAGTCCAAACAATCATTTTAAGGAGTAGCCAAATCGGTGAACCTCGGTACATCTTATGTTGTGTGATGTTATCTTGTTATATTTTCTTTATTTGGTTTTAAGTTTTCATTGTTTGGGATTTAAGAGTTGAAGATTTAAGTAACAAGAGATACACTAATTCACCCCCCCTCTCAGTGTCATTGTGATACTAACACATATGTGAGAAAATACATTTATGAGTGCTAGGTCTACACCTTCTTCGATGCTCTCATTGAAAGCACTAGTGATATTTATCTTCTGCGAGGAATCAAAGGAAAATCTACCCAAATAATTTTGGGTTTCCTCTTCATGCGACAACAAGATCAATCTTTCAAAATTTATCTCTATTCTTTCTTTCACTTTAGCATAGTCACGAATCGCAGGCATCTTGTTTGAAGTATATCTCTTCTATTTATTTTTTGTCTAAAGCTTCTTTGTATTGGTTTTTTATCCGTCCCTTCAATTTTGAAGGCAAAAACCATACAAAAATATCCCCTTAGAATTTATGTATTTCGTATTTTATTCTGACTCAATTTTTTTCTAAAGCCTCTTTCTCTTACAAAGGGCTTTAGTAAAAAGGGTCATTTGTAAACCAGTAGATGCAAAGTTCTTTTTTTTTGGGGGGGGGGGTTTAGGGTGCTCAATTTTGCACATTTTTTATTTTATCTTTTAGGGGGGTGTATTCTTATATTTTTTTGTGTCTAACTTCTTTAAATCGCTCTTCTAGATTTATTTATAGTGGCTTTTAAATTTCAGAGGTATATATTGTTTTATCTCATTTAAATCTCCATATGGTATAAAAATATATTCGATAACTTCTTGCACACCCTCATTTTATCAAAACAAATAATATTTTTCTTATTCAAAAAGTATTATACAATCTTTAGTTGCAACATGATAGACTTACTAACCTAATTAAATCTATTCTTAAGGAAATATTAATGAAAGTGAGGATATCACTTTAAAAATAATCCTTGTTATCTATTTTATTCTCCATTCATCATTCCTTTCTTAAAAAAAAATAAAATCTAAAGAGCAAATATATTAATCACCTATGCACCTATATTTGATATTCTAAATAAATTATAGTTTCCCTCACATAAGGTCAGATTATTGGATAACCAATATAGGAGTCTGGTTGATTAGCCTATGTTCCAAGTATCAAATCTACTCAATAATTAGAGTTTCCCTCTCGTTAGGGTGGGTATTTGAGGAGACAAGATATATAGGCCTGGCATTTTGTTCTCATAAAACTAAAACTAATATCAAATCTTCTCATATATACTTATAGTTTCTCTCTCATTAGGGTAGGTATTTTGAGATATTTGGTGTTTATTAAAAGTTTTTATTTCCTAATATCCATTTCATTCTCCAAATTAAATTTAAAGGGGGGAAGTTTAGGTTCACTTAAATTTTCTTTGGCAAAATGAATTCAATGAATACAATTTATACTCTCACTCCTCATAACTATCATACATGGAATCCCAAAATATTAAATCTCATTTCTCAAAAGGGCTCACACACCTATTACAAGAAGAGCAACCTGAGTTTGATAAATAATATGAAAAAATTGTTCATAAAGGGAAGTATGAAACAATGGGTATTAGAAGCACTAATGTGAATGAAATCTTATGGTTTCACATTACAGATTATAAAAATACTTATGAAATTTGGTATAAACTAAAGAAATTATTTTGAAAAGTAGATCAAATGAGGTCAATACAACTTGAGGTAAAATTAATAGCTTTATCTCTTGACGACTTCAACAATATTGTTGACTTTATCATAAAATTTAAAGAAGTCCTTACTCAATTTAAAGGTAGTTTCAAGGATTAAAAATATGAATAACTCATCTATCTAATTATTTCTAAATTAAATGATGTATTTCAAATATTCACAACCACCTTTATATCTATAAAAGATGCTCTTGGTGCAAGTTTCAAAATGCCCTCCTTAGAAGAATTTTGTGAGAGACTAACTAGAGAAGAAACAAAACTTGCAAAGTATGAGATCTCTTCCTCTTCCTCTAAAGCCTTAGTAGCATCCACCTCCACTAAATAAAAATTCAAAAAGAAAGAAAGAAGTCTCATAACTTGTACTCACTGCAAAAAGAATGGTCATTCTGCAAACTAATGCTGGAAAAAATTACAACGAGAGGCATCTATGAAGGATCAAAATATAGACAATAAAAAGCAAATAGTAAAAACCCTAAATGTCTAGGGGAAGACCACCAATACTTCATCTAATTATTGGTTCCTAGATTCTGGAGCAACTCATCACTTGACTTCTTAAAATGAGTCATTCTCTTCTATATCCTCAAGTTCAACATGTAGCATAGACATTGGTGACTCCTCCTTTATCCCAGTAAAAGGAAAGGATGACATATCTATTGATGGTGTATATATTAGTAATGTTCTCTATGTTCCAAACATTGCAATAAATCTCCTCTCTATATATAATATTTGTACTTATGGAAATGGGAAAACCGTTCTCTTCTATCCAATAGGAGTTGAGATAAGAGACTTTAAAGACCCCCACTATATTGTAGCCAAAGGATATATTCATCATAACACTTGCATATTTCACTTAAAAGGACTCAAAAATCCATAAGGGGCCTCTTGTTTTGTGGCTGATGGAGATCTTGAAAGTAAAATTTGGCATGAAAGGTTTGGTCATCTCAGTTATAACTACCTCAAGGTATTGAACACCCATGAAATGGTAACAGGTTTACTTCAAGTATCTTCTATTTATGGAGTATGTCCTGGATGTACTCTTGGAAAGAAACATCAAGATCCTTTCCACACAAGTGGTTCTCTAAAAGCCTCATCCCCTCTAGAGTTAATCCATAGTGACTTGATGTTTTTCCCAAAGTCTTCTTTCAAAGGATTAAAATATGCTCTAACCTTTATTGATGACTTTTCCAGAAGAACTTGGGTCTACTTACTAAAATATAACAGTGATGTTCTATCCCACTTCAAAGTCTTCAAGGCCTTAGTTGAAAATTAGGCCTCTTGCAACATCAAGCAAATTCATACAGTTAATGGAAGGAAATACTATAGTAATGAGTTCTTAATTTGTCTATCAAGTCACGACATCATTCATCAGCATTCTGTCTCCCATAATCCATAGAAAAATGGTATTGCAGAGAGGAAAAATTGAACATTAAAGGAAATGGCAAACTGCATGCTCCATTCAAGAGATCTTCCAAAAGTTTTTTGGGCAGAAGCTATTAATTATGCAAACTATATTCAAAACTGCACACCTCATAAAGATCTTGACCATTTAACTCCTGAAGAAGCATGGATTGGTTCAGAACCGGATGTCTCCTTCTTAAATATTTTTGGGTGTACTACTTGGGTGCACATCCCAAAGAAAAAAAAGAAGACTATAGATAAGAAAAGCAAAAATCTCATATTTATTGGTTATTGTGAGGAAATGAAAGCATATAGGCTCCTTAATCCCATAATTCATAAGGTATTTTTTCATAGGAATGTCCAATTTGATGAAACATTCCCTCAAAAATATCCTCAACCATACTCTTATCCTATTGAGCCTTCTCCTATAGTAGAACCTCAATATAATGAATAACCAATTTTAGAGATTAATTTAAATATTGATGATCAATATGCGGAACCTATAACTCCAACTTAAAGGCTTTCCACTCCTACTCCTTCCACTATGCCAAAATGGGCCCGCACCATTGTTAAATAAGCTACTCCTTACATTCAAAATCTTCCATCATCCAGATTAACCAACCCCATAGGCATTGGTCTTGTCTGTTAGTCTATTTTCTCTGATCCTCAATCATTCTAATAAGCCACTGGTATTAAAGAATGGGATGATGCCATGGAAAATATATTCTCTTCTTTAATCAAAAATGAAACTTGGTATTTAGTTCCCCTACCTAAATGAAGGAAATTAGTTCATTGTAAATGGATTTACAGAACAAAATATGGACCTAATGGTGAAATTTAAAAACACAAAGCTCTCCTAGTAGCCAAAGGTTTCTATCAAACTAAAGTAATAGATTATGATGAAACCTTTGCATCAGTTTCTAAAATGGATTCTGTAATACTGGTTCTTGCTCTGGCTGCTTTCCAAAAGTGGCTTGTCTTTCAAATGGATGTAAAAAGTTCTTTCTTACATAGGGACTTAAAAGAAGAGATATTCTGGAAAAACTTGTTGGTTACACTCAAGACTCCTCTCTTGTTTGTAGGCTAAAGAAATATCTCTATGGCCTCAAACAAGATCCTAGAGCTTGGTATGAAAAAATGGACTCTTTCCTTCTTTCCTCAGGTTTTTCTCATTGTGAGTCTGATAACACAGTCTACATTTGGAGAGATAAAGGAAAAATCACCATACTTGTTCTATATGTTGATGATCTACTATTCACTAGTAGTGACTTCGCTCACATTCAGACTATAAAAGACTCCCTCTCTGAAAAATTTGATATGGTTGATCTGGGTCTAGCTTATTACTTTCTTGGAATCCAAATAAATAAAACATATGTAGGAATTTCGTTGTGTCAAAAAAATACACTCTAGATCTTCTTCAAAGGTTTAAAATGACAGATTGCAAATATTCTCCTACACCTTTTCATTTTGGTGTCAATATAAGTACTTCCTACACATCCCCTCTATGTGATGAAACTCTATATCATCAACTTGTAGCGAGTATGTTATATCTTACTCATACTCGTCCAGATATTTCACATGTTGTTGGCTTAATATCAAGATTCTCACATCAACCTCATTTCAGTCATTGGCAAGCAGCAAAAAGAATCCTCCACTACTTGAAAGGACTCACCTTGGGATTTTATATGAGGAAAAATCCATGGATATCATTAGCTACATAGATTCATATTAGGCAGGTTTAGTAGAAGATAGATGTTCAACTTTTGGCTATGTTTTTAGTCTTGGTTCTTCACCAATTACTTGGGTATGTAAAAAACAATCAGTGTCATTATCATCTACAGAGGTAGAATACAGGGCAACAGTTTTATAAATTCAATAAGCTCTTTGGATTCATCAGATTCTAAAAGAATTTATATTTTTCGATGAAAAATATAACTATTTGGTGTGAAAATCATATCATAATTCATATTGCACGCAATCCATTTTAACATCAGTGCACCAAGCACATTGAGATACACATGCACTTCATTCGATAGCATATTCATAATGGAGACATATACTTGGAATATATTCCAAATGAAAATTAGGTTGCAAACATCTTCACCAAGTCATTTCCTTCTTTGCATTACATACAGTTGTGAGAGAACCTTGGAGTATTACAACTACATTGAAACATAGGTCTTTTCACCTCTCCTTTTATTATTGTATTCTTTGGAGGACAATTTTTTCCCATAAGGTTTTTTTTTATCATCTCTCCCTTAAATATTGTACATGAGTACCTCATTAGGCCATGTTGTAGGGACTCGTTATTTTTTGTGTTATTAAGGACAATCTTCACCATCCGAAGACATGCCTATTTATTTCATTGCAGATGGTTTTTCCCATGTAGTTTTTTCACCATCTCTCATAAATATTGTAAATGAGTACCTCATCATGCCATGTTTTCGGGACTCATATTTTTATATTTAGAGGATAATATTCACAAACCAAAGACATGCATCTTCTTTTTCTTCCTTTTGATATATGGTTTTTTCCATGGGGTTTTTACCATCTACTCAAAATAAAAATATTGTATATGAGTACCTCATCAGGCTCTGTTGTCGGGACTTATTTGTAAAATACACCCCTAGTATCACTTAAGGGGGGTGTTAGAATAAGTAATTATTTTCTTAAGTTCTACTAGGATAGACTTACTTGATTTTTCACTCCTTCATAAGTCAGGTAAACTCTCAGTTCTAGTCTAGATCAGATTTGATGAGTTGTAATCCAACAAGTCTCAATGATCAACTTTGTTATTTATACAAAGTTAATCCATGGAATAATAAATCAATTCTACTCTTTCTTCATATTTTTTGTAATGCTTTGCATGTCTATTTTGGGAAATTCTAACATATCTAAGCACTATTTAGAGTGCTATTCATAGTGAAAACCATATATGGATTCAAGTGCTATTTAGAGTACCACTTATAGTGAAATCTAGATGTAGACTTGAGCGCTATCCAAAGTGCTACCTTGATATATCAATTCAAAATTTTGGTACTTGAGATATTCAAAATGCTATCACCTAAGCTATTTAGAATGTTGTCGCCTATGATATCCATTCATAATACTATCACCTAAGATTCTAATCCAAAATGTTATCTAGAGCATCATTCATATGTGCAAGCATTAGCACCTAAGATGAGTGTCATCCATAACATCATTTGGGCATGTGAGCATTAAAACCTAAGATAAGCACCATCCATAGCATCATTTGGATGTGCATACACTATCAATAGGAAGGTACCTAACAGTGATAAGAGAACATAGAACCTTCTTCATAGAAAAAAAAATAAAGAGCATATCAAAAGGGATTCCAAGCATTAACAAAAATGAGTGTTGGAGGAATAAGGCATTCATTTATCACATTGACCAACACCTAGCTTATCACAACATTAAAGGATTAGCTAATTTAGTTGACCATCATAGGTAATTTTGATATGTTGAACTTTTTATATTTGGTGCATTTGCTTTTTAGAAGGAAAATAATTTTGATTTGTTTTGCACATATTAGGTGGAGTTATAAGGTTTTCCACTTTAATGTTTACTGAAATTTCCTTAGGCACCTTGATATTTTTACAAAAGTTACTTTATGGAAAATTTGAATTTATTTTTTTAGTTATGGAGTGATAAGGATTACTACTATGATTTATATTTTTAAAAGGTTTGAAAATATAATAGTTCTTTTAAGATTTGAAGGCTAGAAGAATTAAGATTTGAATGTTTTTAGATTTTTAAGGTTTGAATATTTAGTTTTTAAAATTTGAGGAGTTAAAAGGATTTAATATTTGATCTTTTTAGTTTTTTGAAGATTTTTGAAATTTTAAGAAATTTGGTTTGAAGCTATTTGAAGTTTTTTAATGTTTATACTTTTTTGAAATTTTGCAAATTTAATTCAGTAGGGAGTTAAAAGGATTTCTACTTCAAAGGTTTAGAAAATTTAGGATTTGCAAATTTCTTATTTTAAGTTTTTTTAAGAGTACAACTTATTATTTACCTTAGAGTAATAAATATTTTAACTTCAAAGGAATAATATCATTGAATTGCAAATCATGGAAGAAATTATTAGAAATGCATTCAATGAAGATAGTAAAGAAATGGAGAACAAGTTAAAGTTTGATTCTCAAAACTTGATAGATGGAAAGAAGAAATACCAAAATGGTTTAAAAATACACTTGAGGACTTAGAGCTAGATCTTATTACTATGAAATCATAAACTTGTAATTCTATAACAAAATCTAAAACTACACAAAGTATCATGGATTTCAAAATTATGTGGCTTCTTTATAAAGAAAATAAAGGAAGAATGATATTAATAGTACATAAATGGCTACATTGCTTTCTTAATGATACAATTTAGATCAAAGAAATATATTGCATTTAGTTGATGTGTAATTATTGCAATAGAATTGGGCATGAAGAAGCTAATTGTTGGAATCTTTATCCATGTAAATTTTGTGGAAGAAAAACTCATTCTCCAACATTTTGTTGGTACAAAAGAAAATATTATGAGATATTTGAAAATATATTTTAGAAGCAAATCCTAAAAATAGAGCAAAATATTATATTTTAGAAACGTATTAGAAATTTGAAAAAGAAAAATATTTAATCTTATTAATGATGAAGTGTTTGATGTTTAAAAAAAATAAGAAATAGGAAAATGGATCAAGTATGGTCCAAATTTATCTTGTAGAGTAATCAGGAAAGAAGCACATGAATCAAAGACCAAAGAAAAAAAAATTAAATTTTTCATGAACAAGAATCATAAATAAATGAACCAAAGGCCAAATAAGAAGCTTAAGCAGTTTGTGAACAGATAATAAAAATGCAAAGTCTAAAGAACGAGAGAAAGAAGATGATGAAGGATAACTCAAAGCAAAAATCAAGAATGAACCTGAAGATAAATCTGAAATAGATATTTATGAACAATGTAAGATCACATGAAGATTAAATATCAAAGATGAATATTGAAGACTAAAGTCTTTAATAACCAAATAATGTAACACAAGGGGTGTTGGAAAATATTACATTATTTGGTACATGTTAATGTACCCCCATGTTACCTTTATGAAATACATGTAAATAATTAAAATATTAGGGTTTGTGTCTATAGTTTAAATGAGTGATTTATATTTCCCTTTGATGTAAGTTTCTATATGCAGGATATGCACGTGTCATGTAAGAGTGCAATGTGCAAGATATGAACAAGTGTCATGTAAGTAATAGTGCAAGTGTGAATTGAGAGAATTTGCACAAGTACCATGTATGTAAGTGTCCAAATATGTCATGTGAGGATGTACACAAGTGCCTTGTATTAGGATTACATGTAGAAGAGTAAGATTCATGTAGAAGTGTGTAAGTATCGTAGAGTTAAAGTATGCACGTAAGAAGAGATTGAAGAGTCTAGTATACAAGTGGCAAGATGATAAGCCAAAATTCAATAAAATGAAAGGTTACAATAGATAAGTATCGAAGAGTCATATTACTATGTCTATATTATGGATAAAAAGGTCCATATAATGTATGTAAAAATGGTCTATAGTGATCACCACATAACAAGCTTTGATAATAAAGCTTATATACATATTTTGAGAAATTTTTTTGTAAGTATTATTCATGCATATACATGAATGATTTTGGCAATTTACATTTATTTTTGATATTATAAGTGAATGTTATTTATTATTATATTGGTCTGGATATATATTTGAATGCTCATATATAATTCTACTCTTGATTATTGATATTTTGACCTATAATATTATGGCTTATTTATATTAGGACCTACAATATTTTGAGATAGTTAGGCTTAAAATCTAGCACCATCATATTGACATCAAATAAAATGTATATTAGTACATATGTACTAATTATTAATATTTCAACATGAGATAAATCATGATTATATGTGCATTAACTCATGATGATGAACATCTGAACTAGCTTCAACGAGTCCATCACTTCATTATAATTAACTTTAAGCTAACAAACCATTAGGTTTTGCTATTAGAAAATTTAAAAGATTGATTTGAAGCCCAAGTATGTATTTTTTTAATGGTTGATTATGCCTCTTGGATTGGTTAATGCACTTATAATATTTATGTCCTAATTAATGATGTGCTTAGACCATTCACTATTTTTTTCTCTCAATTGCTTACATTATATTCTTATCATTACAAAACGTACAAGGAACATATTGGTCATGTGCACTAATTTTGATTATACACATTATGTGGACACCATTTCGAATTAAAAGCTAAACTAACATGATAAATTCACCTTTGATTTTATAGATATAGTGAATTCTCACTATATGCAAAAGATGCATAATTTTCAATGGTTGCAAGTGGAAGTTGAAGTGGTAAACAAATGCAACCTCCTAGAAAAAAATTTGAGAAGTGGAGGGTGGGTCCCAAAAAGTGCATATTTGAAAATCAAAATTTATAAGATCTACGACCAAAGATAAAAGGAAAAAATTCTAATGCATAAAGTTTTATGGTCAAAAGGTCATAAAAGCCCTAATGTCAAATGGAAAGGAAACTTTTGAAGGCTAAAAATCACCTATGTTCAAAACTTTAGGTATGGGACCCCACACATTGTTTTGAAGTGTACAACCTTCTAATAATAACAATCATTTCCTAAAAAATAATACATCATATCTCTCATAAAGGAATACAACATCATGAGAGCCATAGAAAAAACACCCCAAATCAAAAGTATTAAATGCAAAAATATTTTGCACCTAGATTATGGGAATCTCCAAAATGGGTAGATAGAAATAATGGTGGTAAATTCTCTTCCAAAGAATCAAAACCATTTGATATTTATGATCTCAGATCCAAAGACCTCATGGAACCAAATTAAATGCATATATATAGAGAGAGATATTTAAGACCGTGTGTCTACTTTGAATTCCATTTGTGGATCTTATTTCTAGGTATGCTTCTATTATGTGTGTGAGTTTACATATAGTTATTTTTGTGCTTATATATATAATCTCAACTATGCCATCAATAATTAAGGTATTCATATAAACCTAACTAAGATATGCATCATTCAATTTTGGAATTCACAATATTTTTTAGAAATGAATAGAACTTAATAAGGAGGGGAAGAGGGTATTTATACCTATACCAAAACCATAATTACATAATAATGTTTAACTTAAGTCAACATAACAAGAGGGATTAAGGTTAGTTATAAGTTATAAAGTGAGTTTAGCTATAAAAGGGTTAATTACAACCAATAGGGATTACATAATAAAATATTATAATAAATTAATATGAAATTCCCTCAGCCCTACTAATACATCATACAATATCATTATTTTCCATGAATCATATTACAATTGTAATATCTATCATAATCTGAACTAAGGGGCCAAGGAGAGAAGATATTAGTAACAATAATATCTTCCCCTCAAAATGGATAGTCTAGTAAGCCTCTACATTTTGAGGTAGACTCACCTAGACCTCATAGATAATCTTAAATATGCTATTATAATAATATTTCCTACTCAAGAATCTCCTTAAGCTAGACTAGAATCACCAATACCACTATTAGAAACACCCACACACATCCAAAAAACACTTTTTCTATAATTTCAAATAAAGAAAAAAATTTAAGATAATCACCTTCCTTAAATATAAGCTACTTAAATATTTCATTTTCATATAATGTATATCTTGAAGATATAATGCTTCCACTTATGACATACATCACCCTATTTGAAGACTTCCTCTTGCTCTTAGACCACTTGATTGCAATCACCATAAGAGGCTTTGCATGAACCTACATAAAAGAAGAGTTGTAACGAACTTCTAAGGGTACCTATACATGAAATAGAAGAAGGAAGAGGCTATGAAATATCAGATCTTCATGAATATGCCAAATTGATGATCAAAAAGAGGAAGAAGGAATGACTAAAGTACATCATGAGTCCTTTTTCTACAAGCCTCCCAAAGACTAAAAAGCTAATGAAATTGTCACAAATCCATATATATCTCCCAAAAATATAAGCCAAAGTTTCTAATTACCTAGAAAAATGTGAATCCATTCTTTCAAATTAGGGTAATAGAACTTCGATACTATTTCACACAATTTGACCCTAAACATTGGAATATATCCATAAACTAATGTCACCAATTCATTAATATTAAAATCATGTGATTTAAAAAAGGCTCAAAATACTTCTATATGCAAAACTTATGATCTCTAGAATTTGTGCCCAAATAGCCCTTAAATAGTAAAAAATAAATAGTTAGACCTTAGGGAAACGACACCAAATCATAACATCCCACGTGTTAACCATTATTTGATGACCATTATTTTTTACCACTTGGACTCCATTAAAACACTATATATTAGGTATTTATCCTCTCTTGATTTGTCCAACACACATAAGTAGTTAATAGAATTATGTCATGTTGATATGCCACATCAATAGCCATGCAGGATAGTAATTCATTCTTATCTTCTAAGATGTTCTTAGAATCTAGCATACTAAATTCGATCTCTAGTCAGCTAGAGTCTAAACACATATTACTATTCAACATCCCACTACTTTCATTGTGAGTAAAATGGCTCTTGCAAGTTTTTGTCCTTCCATGCATTCCTGCTTTTAGATAAAAAGACAATATCCTTATATTGATATTTCCAAAACATACTTGCTGACCAACTCAACTACTACAATCAATGTCGCTCAACAAGTTCATCCTTGAAGAAGAGCTATGTTTCATATTAAAGGAATTTTTTGAAAATTAGAGGGAGAAGGTTTCAAACCTTGATTGATTTCCTCAAAATGTGCAAACTCTTCCCCCTTTAATTGGGTTACCAAAGATACCTATCAAACAAGTAGATATTCATCCCTCAACCCTAAATAATCCATAAGCAAAAAGTGCCTCTTGAACTTGTAACCTATCAAGAGTATGAATTTTACATGTGTTCCATTATAATTTATGGCTTATCTCTCGATGGGTTTAGATAAATCTACCTTTTCATCAAAGGGAATGGCATGTCATTAAAAAAACCCACATCAACAGGGCACACATGCAATTTCCTTTCTAATCATGCATGCCTATTTTTATATTTGTTTTTTTAACCTTCTTCTAAAACAATCTTCTTGTAGAATAAAAGGAAAATTGGAGAGAAAAATAACTTACCTCACTTACAACAAAGTAAAATATGGAGATAAAATTTCTCCAAGGATATTGAAATAGAATGATACATAGAATAAAAATCATCCAAAATTTTAGAGGAATGATGAGAGGATTCAAAGAAATTTTTTGCATGACCAAACAATACTACTCTATACAAGTTTGATACATATTGAAATTCATAATATTTTTTATTTATAAATAGAAGCAATCCATCAACTCAAATCTTATACAAAAATTATAAATAAAAAAATGAAAGAGAAAAACAGATATATATTGGGGTGTCAATATACACCAAAAATTTAATAATTGTATTATCCCTAGATCTACACACTTTTTTTTTTGATAAAAGGCTTGAAATTTTGGTGTTATTTATACTTCATAATTAAAAAATCTAGAGAACCATATTGTAACTAAATTTGAAAACTCAATTGACATACTAGTTTAAACCAGGTATTGATCTAGAATAAAAATTGCATGACTTATAGAGATCCATTGCAACCATACACAATAATTATATGTTAAAAGAGACAAAAGGTTTGATGAAATATTAGGAGTGTTATAGTGTTGATGTTTAGTCGGATCTTACAATGGGAGGTTCAAGAATCATGTTGGGATCACCTTTTATTTTTATTGGTGAATTTAGCAGTAATGGATCATATTTATTTTTTATTTCAAAAATTATGCTAGGATCATGTTTTTTTTTTGAATAATACTTCTTATAAACATCTACCCTAGGGATTGAACCGGGTCGCATCATTGATAATGCAAGTGGCATATTTTCCGGTAGACCACATTCACATGGATAATCATGTTTATCTTTGCAAATATATATATATATATATCTTGGTGAATTTCCAAAAAAATTCTTTCACTTAAGTCAATATTTGTAATGTCTTTTAGTTTATTTCATTTTTGAAATTTTATTTTTATAAGATAATTGAATGGAAGAAAAGTTATATGAATATTATAAAATAACAAATTATTAAAATTTAAGAGGTTCTAAATTTTAACAAAGAAATTAGATAATAATAAAGTGAAAATTCAAGAAAAAAAATAGTATTTTGTTAAAAAATTTAACTCAAACTATAAACACAAATGAGTATATAAACTTAAATATTAAATGCAAAGGAAAAATGTTTAGTTTAAGTTTACAACTTAAAAATAATACAATTCACTAAAATTCAGTTCACAACACAAGAGACATGGTTAAAAATATTAAGTATATGTTTAGCACAATAGAAAGAGCAAAAAACCAAAAAATATTTTAAGCCTATAATGAAATATAAAACGAAGAGGAATTTTCTTTAAGGTGATGAAATGAAGATAAAAATACAAGAAAAAATTTCCATCTAAATCAATAGTATAAAAAACACACTATAAAAGATGATAAGAGGATGTTGAACTTTTAAATTTTTGAAGATTTTTTCTTATAAAAATGATAAATAGTTTTATTTTAAAAAAAATGGATGCTTCCTTGAAAGTTATTATGGGATAGAGTTAACACTTTGGAACTCTATAAGTTTAAACTTCTATTCATGCATGGGTTACCATTGTAACTAAGGTATGATTGGATAACCATATATTAAGTAAAACAACATCTTCCATAAAAATTGTATCATATAACTTATGACTTAGCAAAAGTTAAAAACTGTTTTATTTTTTTTATTTTTTATTAAAAATTATAAATATTATATTAAAACGTATGATTTTTTAAACTATTTTAAACTAATACAGATAACTAAAATTATTTTATTATATTTTTTAAATATATATATATATATAAAGAGTAAAAAATACGAAAAGCTACAAGTGAAAACCATAGATAAATAAATAAATATTAATGTGGAACTCAGAAGAACTATTTTTTATTAACTTTGATAGTACAAAAAACTTATTAAAACTAAAGAAAATTCAAAAACAAAAAAAACCTAACAAATATAGATTTAATTAAATTTAATTAGATGATTTACTATTAAACATTGAACCTATTTATACATATTAATTATATGATGTTGGTGTATTGAATTTTAAAACCCTACTTATAAATATGATAAGGTTGCAAGGTTTTAAATTTTATAAAAATTATATAATTTATTTTTTGAATTAAATTTTAAATATTAATAAAAAAAAATTTAAAAAAGGATAAAAATTTATTAGATCAAAGAAACCTTACAGCAGTGAACAAACAACTAGCAAAAATAGCCAACAAAAACCTCAAATAGACATATCCTCAGCAAGTAAATTATGAAGTTGCTGAGAACAGTCTAAAGGGAGGTTATCCCAACCCTTAACGGACCAATTCCCTCGAAACCGAGAAGCCCATTTGGCCAAACAGATCTGCAACCCTATTCCATTCCCGAGGAATGTGAACAAAAGAGATAAACTCCAAATTACAACAGAGTTGAAGAATCTGTCGAACAACCAAAGTCAACCTCCGATGAACATTATCAAGATGGTGAGTCCTTAACAAATTTATAATAACTCGTGAATCAGACTCACAGATTATCCTCCGCCAACCCATAGCCAACCCTTGTTCCAAAGCACAACAGATAGCAAGAGCCTCCATATAATTATTAGAGTGTATCCCCTTATAGCATGAAAAAATGAAACAAGCATTCCCAGCACTATCTCTCCCAACTCCTCCGATACCAGCATGCCCAGGATTACCTCGAGAAGACCCATCCGTATTGATCTTGAACACCCCTGGAGGAGGAGGATGCCATCTCTCATCTCTCTGCATTTTTTTCCCATCTCGGTTTCTAGATGAAATAACAGGACGAGGACCATTCTCCACAAATCCCAAATTTTGCATCATCAAAATCTTCGACTGCTCCAAAGGAAGACTAATCTGGCATGTGGAAGAGACAGTTTCCTGGATCATACCAATGATTCGCTGCCAAAGCTGATGAACAGTAAGCTTGTTATCATGGAAAATTTGTCGATTTCTTTCCAACCAATTCTGCCATAGAATGCAAGAAGGACCAATAGTCCAAGAAACCTGGAGAAAGAAATACTTAGCAGGAGGTCTCCCTAAACTCCTCCAGAACTCCAAAAAAGAAGAAGCATGGGCACAAGGCTGCTTCCACACCTCCCACCAAAGATGCCAAATATCCCATGCAAAAGAACACTGAAAAAGAAGATGACCTGAAGACTCTTCACTGTTCGCACATAAAAAACAAAAAGGTCCTTGAAAACCTCTCTTTTGCACATTATCCTAGGTAAGGCATTTATTTTATAACTTATTATTAAATTTTATTGAAGAAGTATACGGGGAGCACCTTTTTCATAAATCGAACATTGGTCTTCATAAGAAGATCCTAGTGCCATTATCATTGTGATGTGTCATGAAGAACTATCTTATACATTATTATCTCATTTTTATTTTAATTTTTAGTTTTTTAAAATATGATGTGCAAGGAAAAAATTATTGTTTTCTTTAATATAAAGGAAAATGATTAACATTTGGCAGATGCTAGTTGGATTGAAATGATTGTTTTCAATACAATGTTTAGTGATTTACAAAGGAATAAACAATATGCACATCAATGTGCCAATCCTTTTATTTGATTTGTGTTTACAAAATTTAAAAATAAAAGTAATAAGTTGATGAATATTATAATGAGGAGGTCCTTTGGTGATGAAGCAACAATGAAAAAATCATTGGAAATCATAAAATTTTCTTGTTTATTTTTAGTTAAGAAGGCATTGATATGAGATGTTATTTAGAAGATATTGTAATAGGTTCTATGTCCATGCAACCTATGTAAAAGGGAAGAAGAAACAATGGATCACCTAATGGTTTATTATGATTTCTTGAGAGAAGTGTGAAGGTCTATTCTACACATCACTAAGGGGAAGGGTAAGTGGCCACCAAAGAATTTGTTGGCAAATATGTAAATTCAAAGACAGACTTAAATGAATATAGATGTATTCTTTTAATAGTGGTATAGGGTCTATGGTTAACAATAAATTCTATGTTTTTTGAGATGAAGTAAATTCTACTTACACAAGTTTAAGCTCATGTTAGATATATTTATGAGGGTGTGAAACAAGCCCAAAAATTAAAGGTTGTTAGAGAGGTTGGTAGTTTAACAATGTATATTATGAAGTCTTAAGATTTTTCAATGGATCTATCCAAGTAGATGTGGAATACGAGTGTTATTTTAGGATGAGCATCACAAATTCACTTTCAAAGTGGGTCTTGGAGAAGGTACCAAATATCGAAGAGTGGAAGGTTTTGATATTTTTTTTAATAATGCTAGTGGAACAAGGAATAACAAAACTTAAAGTTTTGGTGACTCAAAATTGGTGGTAGATTGGGCTTTAGGATCAGTGGGCATGCAATTTTTTTATTTAGGCATTACTATGAGTAGGTGAAATTGCTAGAAGAACTAAATAATGAAGCATGTGGTCTATCAAAAGTTACCTTGGATATTCGATGTGATACTTGGTTAAAGGAAGGAGTAATGTGTGCGACTGTGATTCCACCATAGTCTATTTCCTTTTCATATAAGTTGTGGTTTAGGATACTTTTTGTGTTCTTTATGACATCTTTTGATAATTAAGGTCATATATGTAAGATGACAGATGGCTATAGGATTGAAATACCAAAATGGCACTCTGTAAAATAATTGAAGGCTTACACCAAGTTGCTCATTTTTTATTGTAATAGGTATGATAGATTTTTTTAAGAAATTTAAGTCATTGTTGGAATATTATAGAATAGCTCTAATTCAAGTTGTTTAGTAAGACCTATATGAGGGTGTAAAATACCCAACTCATTGTATTTGTTTTCAAACTTTGAAATGAAATTTACTTTTTCCAAGGGAAAAGATATAGATATTAATTTTAAACTTTTTATTATTTTATTATATAGTTAAATACTATATAGATATATATATATTGAAAATATTAAATAGATTAATTTATATTTAATAAAATAATAATAAAAGTGTATAGGTAATTTCATGTACATTAAGATGTATAGTGTTATAATTTTATGTTTGTTAAAGAATTTAATGTAGGGAGTAATTTTAAGATATTTTCTAAAGTTAAACAAATTAATATAAGATAAATTTCTATTAATTCCTTAATATTTACATGATAAATTTTAAAATTTAAATTATTTATTTGTACTACAAGCAATAATTTAACTAAAAATCAAAATATAGGTTGTAAATAATAATCTAGTATGAATAAATAAATAAATTCAAAAATATTTTGTCATATTCTAAGCAAGATAAGGAGGCACAAGAAAAACTTCTGCAAAATATTCCATCCCTTATCACTAAAGTACAAAATGAAAGCTTGATGAAGAAGATTTCTATGGAGGAGCTTCATGGAGCAGTTTTCTCTTTCCATCCTAACAAGGCACCTTTTTTTAAATAAAGGGGTAAAAATTTATTGATAAAAAGTCTGGATTACAGAGTACAACTGAGCTTCCAACTAGGACTAAAATAAACAACTAAACATGCTAAAACCACTAGACTAGAATGACACCTAGAAAATACAACAAGAATAAACCACATTGAGTCTGTACATCCTTGTGGATCAACTCCCACAGGCATTGAGAGTCCCCAGACGAGAGACTCTCCCAATTATTGATACTCCAAGGATCCAGCATCTCAGAAGCCCTTTTGGCCAGATAATCAGCAACCACATTCCATTCCCTTGGAATGTACACAAAGAATATAAATTTGAAATCTTCACTCATTCTCAGGATTTGAATGGCTAGAGAGGCCAACTGTCAATTAACTTCCTCCACCATTTTATTGTTTAAAATATTAACCACAATTTGAGATTCAGACTCACAGATAATCCTATGCTAGCCAAGATAAAACCCCCTCTGTAAGGTCTCAATAATTTCAAGAGCTTACATAAAATTGTTGGAGTGAACACCTTTATAAATGGAAAAGAAAAAATTGACACCACCAGTAGAATATTTTCCAACACCGCCAATGCCAGCATGTCCAATATTACCCCTGGACGATCCATAAATATTAATTTTTAAAACTCCTCTAGGGGGTGGCCTCCACCTACCATCTCTCCTAACCTTCTTGTTGAGTTGAGGAACCCTACTAGGGCTAGAAGAGTTCACACCATCCCAAAATATACCAAGGGCTTGTTGTACCTTCTCCTCCCTAGAATCCAAAATAGGTTCCACATCACATTTTCTATTGATGGTTTCCTGGACCATATACAGGATCCTTTGCTAGATTTGTTGAACAACCAAATAATTGCCCTGAAATATGCACCGGTTTCGTTTGAGCCAAATTTTCCAGATGATGCAAGAAGGGCCCAAATTCCAAGCCACCCGAAGGAAGGGTGCCTTAGCTAGAGGTCTTCCCAGACTACTCCAAAACTCCACCAGGGACAGCATATGAAAACATGGATGGTTCTAGGTGCTCCACCAATGGTGCCAAATGTCTCTGGCTAAGGAGCATTGGAAAAATAAATGAGAAGAGTCATCCTCATTCTTACTACAAAGGACACAAAAGGAGGGACCTTGAAATCCCCTCTTCCTCACATTATCCCAAGTGAGGCATTTATTATGAGCTACCAACCGGGAGAAAGAAGTTACATTTTGGCCAGGAAAATTTGTTCCACACCTTTTTCCACCAAGTGATAGGAAGACTCCCATACTTTTGCTTATCAAGAACCTGATAACCATAGGCTACCAAGTAGGTTCCCTTAGGATTAGGGTTCCAAGCCAGAATATCTTTACCCCTTAATGAAGAATAAGGCCTCCCCGTAATAATAAGAGCAATAATCCCTCTTTCCTTGGCCAGTCCCCCCTAGGGCCATTCTTGTGGATCTTTCCACCTGTGCATCTCCATATTTCCAAAAGAATAGATTTTTTTTAAGTCATCCATACAAGACCAACCTGCTTCCAAGAAAAAAATGCTTAGGGAACGTAACCTAGGATATTTATTCAAGATAGGAGGGTGGCCATCCCAAGAATCCTTCCAAAAAATAGCATTTGATCCCTGATTGCAAATCTATAACAAACCTTGCTTGATTAAATTAGCTCCTCTTTTTAGAGTGTCCCAGATAACTAAACCTTTCCCAACCAAGCTGACTCTAGGGATTTCAGCCTCATACATACATCTCAAGTATTTACAACATAATATTTTAGCCCAAATATGATTTTTATTGGCACACTATCTCCAATAAATTTTTTTAGCCAAAGCCTACCCAAAAAGAGTTGTCTGTCTCAACCCAAGGCCTCCCTCTTGCACCGACCTACATATAGAATCCCACCGGATAGCCATATAAAATTCCAGTGATTCACCTTCCTTCTAAACTTATCAAGCATAGACTGCCAAGAAGATCTAGGTAGAGGGTGAGATAAAATTGGAATACCAAGATAAATGAAGGGGGGAGTCCCAACCTGGAATCTTAGAATGTGAGCAATCCTGGCTTGAATAAGAGGAGGGGTATTGAAGAAGAAAATAGAAGACTTGTCCTCATTAATTAACTTTCCAGAAGCACCAAGATATATGTCAAGATACTATCTAATATTGCTAGCTTCCCTAATAGTGGAAAATCCCAACAAAGTAGTATCATCAACAAATTGAAGGTGGGAAAGAGGTGGCAAACTACTATCCCACTTCCACCCCTAAATGAGACCCTGCATGACTTGATACTTGAGAAATATTCCCAACCCTTCCGCCATAATGATAAACAAATAAGGAGATAAAGGATCTCCTTGCCTCAATCCCCTTAAGGCCTCAAATAGCTCTGATGGCTCATTATTAACAAGAATAGATAATGAGGAAGAAGAAACACAGCTTATCACCCATCTAATCCATTCCTCCTCAAATCCAAAAGCAGCAAGAACTTTTTGAAGAAAGGACCATCTAACCCGATCATAGGCTTTGGCCATGTCCAACTTAATGAACATAGTTTTATCCTTAGAAGTTTCCATCGAGTGAATAGCTTCTGTAGCAATAACAACCCCATCCAAGATTTGTTGGCCAACAAAAAACCCTCCTTGCTTCTCAGAGATGATTTTGATCAACCATATATTTAGCCTCTCAGCAATAATTTTTGTGATGATCTTATACACAATGTTGTAGAGAGCAATAGGCTTGAACATATCCAATGAATTTTCTCCCTATTTTTTGGGTATAAGCACCACAAAGGTAGCATTTATGTCCCTTATCATCTATTTGTTCTTTTTGGACTCATGGACCACCTCAAAAATATTAAATTTGATTAAATCCCAAAACTCCTGATAAAACTCAATCGGGAATCCATATCGACCTGGGGCTTTTCCTTTTTCATCTTGAATACAACATTTTCCAACTCCTCAATGGAAATTGGACCCATCAAGTGCTCATTTATCTCTCTAGAAACAATCATTGGAATACATTTTAGAATAATATTTTCAATCTCATCATCTAATAGGGAGTCCTCCTTGAAGAGAGAGGAAAAATACCTCTTAGTCTCTTCTGAAATATCCCTAAAATAAGAGAGCAGGGCACCCTGAGAATTCAAAAGAGAGGTAATCAGGTTACCATTACGGTGAGCCTTAACTGAGTTATAAAATAAGGCTATGTTCATATCCCCTTCCCGAAGCCAATCTACTCAAGCTTTTTGTTTCCAAAAAAATTCTTCCCTTAGTTCCCATTGAGCAAGGTATTTCCTAGCCTCAGATTCCTCAACAAGAAGCTCCTTCGTGAATCCCTAATCTCTAATATTCCTTGAAGCTTCTTCCATCCTCCTAAGAGCTGCCAGCTTAGCCAAGGAAAGATTCCAAAAATTTAGTCTATTCCATATCTTCAATTTATGTTTTACAAATTATAGTCACTTTATAAAGGAATACATAGCGATGCCATGAGGAGGTTTACCAGTGGTCCACCAGCCTCGCATGAAATCATGAAGCTTAGGATCACGAAGCCACATAAGTTGAAACTTAAAGGAGGGATTATTTTTTAGCCCTAAATCCAAAGCAAAGAGTTTGATAGGCCAATTATTAGATCCCCTACTGTCCAAAATCATAGAACTAACACCTCTATTATTACCCATCCAATAACTGGATATCAAAAACCTATCCAGTCTCTCTGAGATGGAAGCTTCCCCACACCTTCTATTGTGCCAAGAAAAGATCCCATTATCTGGATTTATGTCAACCAAGTTTAGGGCCTTGATATGAGCACTGAATACAAAAGTAAAAGGCTCGAGACGGTCCACCCCACCATGTTTCTCCTCTAGATAAGTGATATATTTGAAGTCTCTAGCCAAAATACATGGGTACAGGGGAACCAAACTTATCACAAATCAAATGTGCTTTGACAAATATACTTTACCATTCTAATAAACAAGAGCATACACATTTTTAAATAGGATGATTTCACCAGATTCATTATCATGCCCGACCATTGAAATAGACCATCTGTTGGAAATCCAAGTAAGAGGGGATATCTTAACCGGATCCCATAAACAAGTGACGCCACCAGCATATCCACATGCACCAATACACTAGAATTACCCCCTTCTCCACAAATTGGGAGCAATATTGAACATACTATCAATAGCAAATTTAGTCTCCTGAATAAACACCACATCCGTAGAATGCACACGAACCAAATCAAAAAAAAAAATTATTTGGGGATGCTATTCAACCCCCTTACATTTCCTTGAGAGGATAATCATTTTTGGGGGTTATAAAAATGGGATTCCAATATTCTCACCAAGCCTGATTCCACCAAAGTCTCCCCCATTAACTTAATTTTATCCTAGTCCTTCTTCCGACCCACCTTCATATTCTTATCCGAAAAACTTTTTTTAATTATTTTTTACTACAATCCCAACATCGTAGGAGTTTTGCAGTCCAAGGATGACTGTATTAGTTCTTGAGTATGAGAAGGTATAACTAAATATGTACCACTTTACAAAATAGTTTCCATTATAGGTCTATACCCAACCATGTCCCCTATACTCAGATCCAAAGCCATTTGTTCTTCATTTAAACCCCCTATATTTGATTCCTTAAATTCCCCCTCAAGAAGAGACATCTAATTCGGCCTTGTTATATTTGCATCAGGTAGTGACGTTTCAGGTATCTTCATGCACTGATCAAGATCATCTAATATTTCAAAATGGTTGAGTAGATCATCTGGCTGGCTATCTTGAAGGTCTTTTTTTTCCGTTTGTCCTCTATTTCAGGCTTTTACCAGAACAAAACCTACCTTATCCCATTCCCATTCCTTTATCGGGGCTTTTCCTTTATCCAAAATTTGTCCAAACTGAGAGGTCCTAGGATTTGAAGCCACATGCGAGACAAAATTAGGGTATTTTCTTTGTAGGTGGCCATATTCATGACAAATCCAACAATGAAATGGAAGAGCTTCATAGTCATGTTTTTGAACCCATGTAGTTGATCCAAATTGCATTTCAATAGAATCTTGAATAGGATTATTTAAGTGAATTTCAACACAAATACGAGCAATAGAGATTACCTTTTTATCCATTGTCTATTGTGACGGTCCAACCAGCGTCCCAAGAAGAAGGGCAATCTTATGCAAGATATCAGTTCTCTAGAATTCCAATGGGAGCCATGGAAGTCGCACCCATATTGGAACCCATGACCGCCGCTCCTCTGATGGGTTGAAACCCACATGCTAGGGTTTAAGAAAGAGTCCCACTTGGTTATAGAAATAAGGACCCCCTTCAAATGCTTTGTTACGATATGCAATACAAGAGAAAACCACCATAAAATAGTTGTTCACACTCAACATCACCTCCACATCACCTTTAGGATTCCAAGTCTTCCTGACCCAAGCCTCCACAAAGGGGAGAGAAATTTGGATGCCCAAAAATTTACCAATAAGGGCATGTTTGGTTAGATACTCCACATATTCCGCCACCAAGTCTGGTTGAACCACTAGAACTGGCCTGGCTTCACATCATTCCAAACATCCATTGTTCTTTAACAAGTAGTTCCCAACATGCACTGGTAAATCTTGTTCCTTCCAGTAATTTTTAGATAAAAAAATATCATGAGCATGCACTCTTTATGTGGGACCCGATGCCATCATGACATTCCTCCAAATTTTCAGACCTCCTTCGAAAGTTGCTGCCATCCCCGTAGAGCAATTTTTCTTCATCAAACCCTAGTAGAATAGTTTTTCCTCATCAAACCCTAGCAGAGCATTTTTTCTTTTAGTTTCATCATTTGAGATTTACTCTTATTTTTTCCATCCTAACAAGGCACCTTGCCCCAATGGATTTCCTATAATTTTTTTTCAATTTTTTTGGGATTTATTGAAGAATGATATGTTAGATGCAGTTGAAGAGGCTCAAAAAATAAAGGCTATAATAAGTGATATCAATGCTACTTTTATTACCTTGGTTCCCAAGAAAGATGACACAAAATATTTTTATAACTTTCATCCAATAAGCCTTTGTAATATGATTTATAAAATCATTTAAAAAATTATGGCAAACTGGTTAAAGGGCATTCTAGGGTACCTTATCTTAGAGGAATAAGGTGTCTTTGTTCAGGGTAAATAAATTCTTTATGGTATAGTTATTGCACAAGAGGCCATATATTCTCTTCATTCTATGAGAAAACCAAGTATGCTTTTGAAATTAGATATGAACAAAGCATATGATAGGGTTTCCTGGAATTTTCTACATGCTATTCTCAAAAAGTGTTAGGGTACCTAGGAATAGATATTTGGGGATATATTATTATATTGTATAAGGTTTGGCATGGGCCACACATAATAATATTATTATATTATAATATTATTATATTATAATATAATAATATTATAATACAATCAACCTTGGGTTATGTGTGGCCCATGCCAACCCTTATACAATATAATAATATATCCTCAAATATCTATTCCTAGGTGCCATAACACATATTTTATTAAAAATTTTACCTATCCAATCATCTCAAAACTTAACAAAACCACCACCATTAGATAAGGCTCAAAAAGAGCTTTCCGATGAGTATAATATTCTTATAATTGGGCACATATCAATGTCTAAAATTGCATAACAAAAATTATTATCTAGAACCAAATTCGCCACTCTTACCAAATTATTTAGTGGTGAATTTGGCTAGTGGAAAATTTGACAAATATCCAAATTTCAAAATTTGAAAAGTCATATTTGCCTCCTTACCAAATTTGACACTCAGGTTACCAAATTTGCCAATGGTGAATTTGGTCAACAGTGGTGAATTTGGCCAAACAACTCAAAATATTTGGCACAAGCCAAAAGGATGTGGATTAAAGTCATCTATCCTCTACAATTGATCCCAAACACTCTAGAAATGCACCATATACATTAATTTCAAATTGATCTTATACAACTTTTCCCCCAATTCCCCTTCCAAATCCTATTTAAGGAGGTTCTTGAGAAGTTTTTTGAAATAAGTTTTCACTATAGCAAAGCTTTGTCAATATTTTCTAGAATCTTATCCTTCATAGCATCCTCCATTTCCAATACTCAAGCTTTATAAGATTTCATCAAGCATTTGAAGCATTTTTGCAAGCATTGAAGGCAAGTCAAGCATGATAAGGAGGACTTTAGGGAAAGGGGATCACCATTGGAGGTAAGAAAGATATCTCTCCTGGATTATTTATTCTATCTTCCCACATTTTCTTCATTGCATTTTTTCCTCTAGGTTGTAGCCTTGCTAACTTATTTGCTCTTATTTGGTGCATTTCTACATTTTATGCTCTAACTTCTCTTGCATAGTTCTAATATTTGTTTTGCAGCCTTTTATATTACTTTCACAACCTTCTAACATTGTTTTTGCCTCTTTCTATTCAATCATAACACTTCTATTTGGTTTCTAACACCTCTTTTGCAGGTTTACTTTGACTTGCATTCATTTCATCATCATATTTTAGTCATAATCCTTTGTTTTTGTAGGGTATTGTGACATTTTCTAACATATTTCATATTACATTTCTTGTTGTACTTTATTTATAGTCTTCTTGCTTATAATTTGCAGTATACTAACATCTCTATTTCCATTCCATACTTCTTTAATTTAGCATTTCTTTCATTCACAAGCATAAATCTAGTTTTTGTTCTTTCTTCTTACAATTTCCTTCCATGCATTACTTGTAGTTTTACATTGCAAGTTATATATCTTTTATTTTCATTTCTCAAGGCCAAGTGTGGAATATTCAAGGTTGTTATTGCCTTGCTATCTCATCCTTTGGCCAAGCACAAAACACCCTCCATTGCAATCCTTCCTTTCTTTTATTTGTTGTAGATTTCATAAATTCTTGGGCAACACTTTACATGTTTTTATCAATTTCATTGATCTAACTCTGTTTAATGCTAATTTGCTTTCATGAAAAGTTATATTAGCTATAATTTATCATTCCTAACATCATAGCATTTAATTGAAATTTCAGTCATATTTGGTGTTGTCATCACATTTTGCAAACATCTTAAATCAGTCATTAAATTCTCTATTTTAGTGGCTTAGATCCCTAATTTTTTTAGTCACAGGCATAAAAATATTGTTAAGATCATTCTCCTCTAGATTTAGCCCATAACCCTGTCGAAATCTACCCAAATCGATCTCTAAAACCTTCAAAAACCTGTCCTTGGACCAAATTCACCACCCTACACAGTCAATGGCAAATTTGGTAGCTAGAAACACTCAAAATAAAATTTGCCACTTAGACAAAATTCACCAATGAAAAATTTGGTAAAACTAGTGGTGAATTTGGCAAAAGGCCAAAATCCATTCAATGATGTAAGCATACTAAAAGTTTTCATAAATAAAGGGTTTGATCAGCTGGGAATATAACTTATCACCTCATTGCACTCAAATAGACCTCCCAAATTAGATAAACCTAATATTTTTAGTCTTTTGTGCAGATTTACCAAAATTGTCTCTCCTAGTGGTAAATTTGGTAGTAGTGGCAAATTTGGTACTTTTAGTGGTAAATTTGGTAGACAAGCTTTAAGAAAGGTAATTCAACCACTTGGCCCTTCCTTAGCTCTGTAATTTTATTTTATTTGTGTTTTGTTTCTAATTTTGCTATTTTGCATTAGAAATCACACTTATTTTGGCAAATTAAAGAATCTTAACTAGAAACCCTAATTGTTTACAAAATCTTGTAATTACTTTACAAAATGTTCTTATTTCCTTGCAAAAAATCTCAAAATTAGTCAATAAAAGAACCTTAGACTTAATATTAATTTGTTAATCATTTTCAAGGACATAAGAAAAGAATAAATATATATTTAGTTGCATTTAGGCTAACTTGTATTCTTACATTTTCCCTTGCTTTACCCTGAAAAGTCAAAGAATCCTAGCTAGCTCATACAAACTTGAAAATCATATAGGATAGCTCTAGTTTTTGTGCATTTGTATGATAAAAACTTTAGCATTGCATTTAGATGATCATTAATGATTTAGATTTAAATAACCATTAAGTCTTGAAAAAGAGTTGAGATAGATAGTGATCCAAATCCTTAGGTGTTTTCTTTGAATAAACCTATAAAAAATCAATCAAATAAGCATATCATTAACTTTAACACAACCTAAGAAAAAAACATTGAGTAGAAGTCTACTTGTATTGAGAATCTTCGCATTCTCAGTGTCTCCTTTGGAAAGAGACTCTCAAGTGGGGAAGCAGATATTTTATAGAATCTCCCCCATGCACACTTGACATTAAATTAGACTTAAGAGGAAATGGCATGCTTTTCCCTACCATCTACACTGCTTAAATTTTATTTTTTGAAATATTAAATGAATTAGAAAACTTATTGTCTAAATTTTGGAGTGATAAGGAATTAAATTAGTTTTCTTAAAAGTTTTTAAGTTTTTTTTATATAGGAATTTAAAGTTATTTAATATTTGAAGAAGAAAGAATAATAGATTTTAGTCATTGTTAAATATCTAGGCAAGTGGGTGAGGTTTTGAAAATGAGTGGGTCTTCTTATGCGAACAGGTCTCTCCAAGAAAACAGATCTCCCAAAGAATTTGAATTTGTTGATGGTGGGAATCCAAGCACAATTGATGGAGAAGCGAACCTTCATGGATCTGATTCTAAGGATGAGGTAGATGGAGGGCTATAAGCTATAGGTGTTATAGGGGATCCTCTATTAGAGTAGGTTGTTTACCTTAGTTCATGTTCACCTAGGTTATTTATTTCCTTTTATTTAGTTATTCCATGTATTTTTCCCACCCACTTATGTGTGGATATTTCATTTATCTTATTTAGCTATTATGAGATGTTACATATTTATTTCTTAGATATTATGGGGATATTTATAGGTTTGACTATTCCTATGGGTGATATTTTGAGGGTTGATATTATCTCTCGCATAGTGGTTACATATCTATGGACCATATCACATATTCCGTATGGTGGATATTTGTCCTTAGCTTGATCCTATGGTTATGGTTGATCATGCTTGACTATATAAGTAAGGCACCTTCATTGTACTCAGTGTTCCATTTTCAGATCTAATATATGAATTCTTTTAGCTCTTTAGTATTTTGAGAATAATTTTGATAGTTACTTTGAAGTAGTCTATCTTATGACTCCCTAGTTTAGAGTATGTGAACTAACTTGATAAAATATTATCAAATATTAGGTTTTGTAGTATCCCTTATATCTGCCAAGTGATTAGAGTATGCTATGGTCTTTGATAAAGTGCTGACAATCTATTAGATTTCCTTTTGAGTTTATTCCATAGTTTTTTGAAGACAATGGTAATATAATGATGAACTCATACTTCACCTTATTTCTCCCTATTAAAATATGCACTTTTCAATTTGATGAAGTTCTCTATGGTTGGATTCCTTTTGTCCCTTTAATTTTTATATGAGACAAGTATAAGCAACAAATTTCAACTTTAAAGCAATTCAACGTTTTTTCTTCCTTTATCCTTAATTCTCAATGGTTCAATTTTCTAAATTCCTATGATCTAATGTTTGATGTAGTACTCCATATATATTCCTAATTTGGAATTTTAGAAAATGACAATAGTTTCAAAAGAATAATATTTTAATTTTTCCAAGGCAGAAAACCTTATATCTCCTATTTTACAATATTTGTAATTCAACTAATGCAATTTTGAAATATCACTTAAGGATATAAAATCCTTGTTTTGGTTTGATTTCTAATTCACTAAGTTTGGTATTTTATTATTTTTAGTGCAATAATAAATAAACTCAACCTTATATAATGCACCTTATAACTCCTTGCATTTAAATAAAGCAAATATTAAATCATGTAAGACTATACCTTTCTTATAATGTTGTATGTTGCAATATGATTGTCTTTTATTTTGACTCCTCTATCCAAGATTTGGGCACTGTATTTTTTGATCTTCAATGTATGACATTGAGCATTGAATACTCTAAGTTCAATGGGTACCTTATGATAGTATTCTCCTTATTCAATGCACTTTGACCTCTCTATGCTGGATATTCATGCTCTTCTTGTACAGGGCTATTAATACCTCTTGTCTCCCTTTGAAATGTATGCCAAGTGGCACTTACATTGCCTAAGAATGTATATCTTCTTGTTATGTGGTGTTGGGAGGTTACAATATTTGGAGGCATTAATTTAGGTGGTGCAAACCTTATGTTATGCATTTGGAGTTAAAACAATGACTATTGATTCCTCTTTGGCTTGAAAGGAGTATTACTTCAACCTGTGTGCTCTTATCCCTTAGTACAAGAGGTATGTCATTGAAGACATGCGGGTGATCTTTCTTCATTTTTACCAAGTGGCACAAGATTTCTTATGTTGATATGGTAATTGGAGGCTCCTTCCCTTGCATGCAACCATAATTTTCAGCATACCTTTTCTTTTCAACTCTCTTTGTTCTCTTATCACCTACTCTTTCCAACTTTCATTGCAAGTTTGTTTGGATTCTTTTATAATAGAAATATTTCTTGATTTTCTAGCATGTGTTCTCTCCTCTCAAATGTAGGTGGCTCCTCTAAATGAAGGTGGTCATTCATCCAAGCTTCTTTCTTCTACCACTTGGGTAACTATTGCTATTCTCCTTTGCACCTTGTCTTTGCCACTTGTATTACATTATTCTCCAACTTGCACTATTGTTGCTTTGGCTATCCTTGCTATTTTAACTATGATATCCTTAGTATTAGTTACTTGGTGCAATTTTTTTTCACTGTGATAGGTGTATTTTATTGTGGTATTGATTCCATGAGACTATGGCACCAAAATTGGTATCTTGAATACTTAGAATGAGATGATATTGAGTCCTACGGTGGCTCTATATTATTTGCACCATAGGTTGTGATTAAAATTGGTTCATGCTATTACTTTATGATTGTAATTTTGTGCTACGTTAGTGTATTCAGACACTTGAAACTTTTATTCCTTTTACTACTTTGAGAAGACAAATATGAAGCTATTAAACCCTGAATTAAATCTACAATAGACTAAGATAGAATACCTTAGTTGCACTTGGGTTTTTGAGACTTTCTTAGTCTCTTTATGTAGATTTATTTCTTGAATTGATATGGGGGCTTTTGGTCCGGCTTTCATACACACCCTGCGAAGGATGAGCAGGAAGCTCCGGAGACACCCACGGGATGAATCCCACTCACTTTAGGATCTAGCTGGTTATCCAAGGTGCGAGTTACGTAGTCGGGTCGAATGTCTATTCACTCTTTTTCGCTTCTGGAATAGATTTCAATATGGACTGTCTGTTACCTTACAGGGGGTTCCTGAACTTGTTCAGTAGTTGCAGAAGTTGTTACTTGTTAACAATCAGATTTAACTTGATTCTTGATCTAGCTCTCATGGGTCAACAGATTCAAATAAAAGACAAATAAAGAAAGTAAAAATGGATCATTCACGGTAAGAAAAGAGAGGGTAGGGTAGGGCAGAAAGAGAAGTTTATCAGACTTTAAACCGTAAAACTTAAAACTGCCAATTTCATCTATACTACTCGACTTCACAACGGAACAAATCCAAGAAGAAAGTGTCCAGATTTCTAAGATCACTTTCAACTAGGAGCACAAGGCAAAGTGGAACAGATCTAGCAAAAAATTATAAATCCAAGGGCAGCTGGTTAAAACTGGTATCTTTCACCGGCAGCCTAGCTCACACAGTGAAGACAGAGCAATTAGAACAAACTTGAACCTCAAATCTGTAATTTCCCCTAGCAGACAATGGAACAACTGAAGCCTAACAACATATTTAAACTTGATAATGGCAGATTTACAACATATATCTAACAAACTTTAATGGAACGGATAACAGAAGAAGATACACTTATCACAGATCTGTAAAATATTAGGCTCCTGGCCATGCTACCACAGAAAATAGCAAAAGCACATCAACTCCCAGTCCAAAAAACAAAGGATTTCACAAAATTTGCAAGAAATTGCTTATAAGCCTTTTATTTCTAAGTCTCCGCCTCCTGCGATTACATTGAGAAGAAGTATTTATAGACTCAGGACAGACCCTGATCTTTTCAGAAATATCTTCTTCCCCAAACTGCAAATCTTATCTTTTTTTTAAACCCTAGGACCCGGGTTTTACAATATAAAGCCATTAAAACAAAGCTGTGGATAGAACTTAACCACTCTGCAAATCTGTGCAGTCGGCTGCCATAAATGGAGAAGATAGAGTTGAATGCCACTTGCATTCACCCGCAACTGCAAATGAATGCTCTCATTAATTCTCGTTGGTGAGCCGGATGAGTCACCACTTCTTCGTCAATTGATCTCCGTAGATCCATCCCTGAGTTGAAATTGTCTTCATGCTATTAATTCTGCCATAAATTTGTCATTGAATGCTCTCACCGGCATCTTCTCTTCTAGCATGGCGGTCCTTGATTAAATCTGCACTTTAACTTTGCCTTTATGGTCTTTTTCAGGTGTCCCGCAGGTGACAGGTGGAATCTTGTATGAAAGAGAAAAGATGCATTAGTACCTTAATAAAATTATCAAATCCAAGCTTAAAACATTAAAATCAGACTAAAAACCGCAAAATAAGCTTGCATGTCGGCCTAATTTGTCCCATTTGTGCTTTGACACGTGTCGCTATCCCAGGATGCCTTCTGTTTACAGCTGGAATGCACTTCTGGCCCTTTGGGGAACTTTCTCTCTCCTATCGCGATTCTGCGACATGTCGCGATTTCGTGACATGTCGCGAAATCGCGACGTCCCTGGCTCATCGGCAACTTCTTCCTCGTAGGTCGCAAAAATGCGACATGTCGCGATTTCGTGACATGTCACGAAATCGTGACCTTCCCTGGCCTCCGTACAACTTTTTGATTTTCAGCCACGATTCTGCGACATGTCGCGAAATCGCGACACTTCTTTGCCTTAGCCAATTTATCAATTCTTCTTCTCCCATCTTTCTTTTATTTTCTTATTCTTTTAACTCACTTTTCATCACCATTACACCTTCTCAATCGCGATTTCGCGACGTCATCATCTTGGCTGGTTCCATCATTGAAAGTGCAGCGAATCGCTACAACTTTGATGTCTTTGTCTTTTAAATCAAAATGGCCATGATTTTGTTACAGGTAGCGATTTCGCTACCTTCTTTCTTCTCTGTACCAATCGCCGACCCTTTATCGCGAAGATGCTACGTTCTTTTGCTTCGGAAGACCTTTTCAAAAGGTGCAGCGCATCGCTACAGTTTTGCCCCTTAGACTTTTCTTTTCAACCAATATGCAACGAATCGCTGCATTTTCTCCACTTGAGCCTTAGACTCTACTTGCATCGCAAAAATGCGACGTGCCGCATCGCTGCACTTTTTGATTTAGAAACTTCTTTGACAAAGGCCCCACGATTTTGAAACATGTCGCGCCCCACTTTCAACTTAACTCCCTTCCAACCACACATGCAACCCAAGTTTTGTAACTTAGTCATTTTTGAAACCACCTCATCGCAAAAATGGAACATCGTTCATTTAAGCACTGTGGGATCTTTTGTAAAAGAATGTCAAATCACTACTTCATTCCTTTGCTCTCTTCAACAAGCTACCACGATTTCAAGACGTTCGCGAATCGTCTGCAATCTTTGCTCAGACTCTTCTCTTACCAACCCGCAATTAGACATGCAGCGCATCCGCAATTTCTTGCCTTGTGTACCTTTTCCAAAATCGCATCTTTCCGTACTTTACACTTACTTTTTTATCCCTTAGTTGATTTTTCTTTGACAATTGTCGCCAAATCGTGCCCTTCCGTACAACTTTCTTCTCTCTCCTCCGGTCGGTAGCGAAATTGCGACACTTTCCAAAAATGGAAATGTCGCGATATCGCGACACTTCCAAAAATGGAAAGTTTTCTTTTTCTATTTTTCATTTCTACATTGCCAAAAAGGAAAGTTTTGATTTTTCATGAATTTCTATCTGTTTTCAGCATTTTTCTCGTACCGGTGCAAGATTTTGTTTAAGCATGAATGATTTCTAGCATGTAAAAGTTAAGTCTGAGAAAACACGGGCTAGAAAGACAGGAAAAACACAACTTGAAAGGGAAGCAAGCAAAACTGGACTTAAAACCTGAAACATATCAAGAGGGTCCCTGCTGCAAAAATGAAAGCTCAAAGTTTTCAAGAAAATTGGAATGCATTTTTCAGTGGGGGTGTGTTGCTTCTCAACAAATGGCGATATCTACGGGTAAAATAATAGCATTATTTTAGAACCCAGGACTCTAGTTTCAAAACAAAAAGACCATGCATCATGCCTTGCCACAGACATTCTTCACAATAAATTGACTACTAACTGCTAGCTGTTAAAATTTCCCAAGGACATACTAGGCTGAATTACTTCAAGGAAGATTTCTGATGTGCAATTACAAGGGTATAGAACTTTCTTCAAGGATGACTGGATTGATTGATGAACTTTGGATTGATCAACTTTTCTAGATCATAAAAAGGGGAAACCGAGTAGAGCTCTGTTTACTAGTTTAGCCTTTTACAGCCTAGACAGAGTTACCCTTTAGATTTACACGACCCAAATTTACAACTGTAGGGTAGAATGGAGTATTGGCTGTCTCTTTTGATACAACTCTTTTTTTTTCTTTTTTTTATCTCTCTTTTTTTTGAAATATATCAATATCTGAAAGGCTTTAAAGAAATCACAATTTTCTTTTATCATTTGATCAATCCGGAACTGTTTCAGTCTAGGCACTGATAGCCTCTGGGGATACCCAAATAATTGCATGAATCATAGTCCCCTCTTATAACCAACTTTTCTTGGATTCCCCGGGAGTTCCTCCAACTAAACAGCATAGCAGTTTCTCTATAATTAAAACAACTGTGGCAAGCAAGACACAAAATCCAATCATCTCTCTACCTTCATCCTGAATAACAAAATAGTTCTACAGTTCAGTTTAAGCAGACCATCTCAATTGGAACAATGAACAGAATGGGGCACTAGACTGATCAGCTCAGAATAAAATAATTTTGAAGGCTGACTTTTCATTGATGCTCAGGCAAAGCCAAAGAACAGAATATTTCAGAAGCCAAAGGACTTTGCACAGACTTCCAAGGACAGACACAGGCCTTAAAGCAAAACAAAATAAAACGTACAGGCAGCAAAGAAAAAGAAGCAAAGCAACTAAAACTGAAACAAAAGACTGTACAGACTTAAATAAAAGCAAGGATTAACTAAAAACACAGCAACTAAAAACTGTACAGGCAACCAAGAAGAAACATAAAACTAAAAACTATTGAAGCAATTGCACAAGAAAACTAGAACTAAACTAAAGCAGAATAAACTTGCAGAGCTATTTACAATATGTACACATATTACAACTTCTTTATGACTTCATTCAAATGATACATTGGATGGAACAACGGAGAAATAATGTTTCAAGTATTGACCATTAACAGGGAGGTCCAAAAAATTACCATCCAGGTCTTGTAAACGGAATGCATTGTTACCCAATATCTCAGCAATTTGGTAGGGGCCTATCCACAGTGGCTGCAACTTTGTATGCTTACCCTTCTTCTCATGAGCCTTGTCCCACAGGAGCACCAAGTCAGCCAGTCTGAAAGCCTTCACTTTGGCTCTCTTGTCAAACCACCTTTTGACAGTTTCTTGGTGTCTACTGAAGTGCTCCAGGGCTTGGAGTCTTTCATCCTGCAAGTTAGTGAGGTCTAAAACCCGGGCTTCAGCATCATCATGATCCTCAAAATAATCTAAGGCAAATTGGTAGGTGGGCAACTTCAAGGAGATGGGAACAATTGGCTGGGTACCATACAACAAAACAAAGGGAGAGGTCTTAAGAGCGACTTTGTGTGTTATCCGGTCAGCCCACAGTGCATATTTCAACAATGTATGCCACTGCCTGGGTTTATCTGCTGTAGACTTTTTGATGGCATTCATTAAGTTCTTGTTGGTAGACTCAGCCAATCCATTGCCTTGGGGATAATAGTTGGATGAGAATCTGATAACTATCCCCATCTGGTATGCCCAATCTGCAAACTCCAATGATTGGAAGGCTGGCCCATTATCACAGACCAAATTCAGGGGAACCCCAAATCTAGTTATGATATTTGATTCAAGAAATTCAATGACTTCCTGGGTTGTGCTTCTTGTGGTGGCTGCTGCTTCAACCCACCTTGTGCAATAGTCAGTAGCTGTCAGCACATATTTATGTCCTGCTGAGGAATTTGGATTGATCACCCCCACAAAATCAAGTCCCCACTGCATGAAAGGTTTGTTTATCACAACTGGTTGCAATGGCAGAGCCCGGTTAGCCTCTTTGGCTGCAAAAGTCTGGCACTGATGGCAGGTCCTGACATGCTGATGTGCATCCTTAAAAAGTGTAGGCCAGTAATAACCTGCTCTTAATATTTTATGTGCTGTAGCAGATCCTGATGAATGCCCTGCCCCTAGTTTTTCATGAAAACTAGCCATGACTTCACTGACTTCACTGGGAGAAATGCACCTTAGAAAGATGCCAGCATAATTCTCCCTGTACAGAGTACCTGCCTTGAGGAGATAATGAGCAGCTTTTAACTTTAATGCTCTCCTTTGAGTTCTGTTCAAATGGGATGGGCAAATTCCAAACTGTAGCAGATGAATGATATCTCCATACCAATCATCAGATTCAGAATTTAACTGATTAACTTCTTGCTGTGGAGGCACTTCAACAATGTGTCTGGACAAACCAAGTCCTCTGATCAATTTAGCAGGCCTAATCTCCAAGTCATACTCTTGCAACCTGGTAACCCAATTGCCTCTCAGTTCACCCAACTCATTCTGACTTAGGAGGTATTTCACAGCTGGGTCTGGCACTATGGCATGAGTTTTGCTTCGAGTATATAGTGTCTGAACTGCTTCATTGCTCTTACTAAAGCGTAAGCTTGTTTGTCTAATCTAGAATATTTTAGTTCAGCTCCCTTCAAATTGGTGCTCTTAAAAGCAATTGGATGTTCTCCAGTTTCCCTCCGTTGAGTCAGAACTGCAGCAAGTGTATGTTCTGAAGAGAAAGTGTACAGATAAAAATCTGCATTGAAGTCTGGGCTTACCAGAACTGGTGCTTGTTTAATGGCTGTCTTGATTTCTTGGAAGGCAGCCTTAGCTTCTGGGGTCCAGACAATCTGGGCAGTCTGCTTTAACATGTCATTCATTGGCTTAACTATCTCTGCAAAGCCGGAGATGAACTTCCTAACAAAGTTTATCTTTCCAAAGAATGACCTCAACTCTTTCTTGGAGTTGGGAAATGGTATGCCAGATATGGCCTCAACTCGCCTTGGGTCCATAGAAATGCCATCCTTTGTGACTAAGTGCCCCAGGAGCTTCCCTTCTGTTACACCAAAAATGCATTTCTTTGGATTCAGAGAAATGCCAAACTCCCTGCACTTGTTAAACACAGACTCTAAGTGCTTGACATGGTCAAATCTGGATTTGGAGAAGACTGTTAAATCATCCATGTATACAACAATACATTTGCCCATAAGCCCCTTGAAGGCATGATCCATTGCTCTTTGAAATGTTGCTCCAGCATTTATTAAACCAAATGGCATCCTCTTGTAAGCAAAAGTCCCCCACTTGGTTGTAAAAGCAGTCTTCATTCTGTCTTCTTTCTCCACCAATATCTGGTTATAGCCTGAGAAGCCATCCAAGAAAGACATCATCTCTGATCCATTAACAATTTGCAGGACTTCATCCATAGAAGGCAGGGGATAGTTGTCCTTTTCTGATGCCTTATTTAAATTCCTGAAATCCACACACAGGCGGATCTCCCCATTTTTCTTCCTGACTGGCACCAGATTGGCCACCCAGGTAGAGTGCCTGATGGGAAAAATAATTGCTGCACTCAAGAGCTTTTCTACTTCTTTCAGGATAAGGGGTTCTAACAGAGCATTAACATGCCTCTGTTTTTGTCTGAAAGGCTTGCAAGATTCTTTCAAAGGTATGATGTGAGTGTAAACTTTTGGATCAAATACCTTTAAATCTTTGTATGACCAAGCCATTACATCCTTGGACCTGTGCAGGAAATCAATCATATTTCTCTTTATTTTCGGATCACAATCCTTTGCCAACTTGATGTTCTTTGGATCCTCCTCAGTGCCTATGTTCAGGTCTTCAGTCCCATTGTCTGTGGCAGCTACAAAATCCTCAGAATTCACCCTTTGCCTGATCTTGTCAACATCAAATAGCCTTTCTAGCTCCACCATTCCTTTTGGGATCCTGTTGTCCTTCAACCTCATGATTCCCCTGTCATCATCCAACTGTTCCAGCAGGGTGTCTCTTTGGCCTTCATCAATTATAGCATTCTCAAAGGTGTTAGTACTCTGCAAAAAGTTTACAATCTGTTGATCATCTGAGAAAACTTGAAAGCTGTCTATATTGTTTGGAACTGAAGGACAGGGGACTAACTCAATTGAGAACTTATCCCACTTAAAATCTTCCAATGGCTTTAAACTTGCAGCTGAAGATGCCAGGACATCAGCATGTGAATTTTGTTCCCTGGGTATGTGTGTCAGATTGAATGCATCAAAGCCTTCTACAAGATCCCAAGCCCTGTGTTTGTATCCCTTCAAATAGGAGGCTTTACACTGGAATTTACCCCTGACTTGACTTGCCACTAATTCTGAATCAGTGAAAACTTGAATGTTTTTCACATTTTTATCCAAAGCAAACTTTAAACCTAAAATCAGAGCTTCATACTCTGCTAAATTATTAGTACATGGGAACTGCAGGCGGTAAGACATAAAAAATGTCTGACTTTGAGGCCCTTTGAGGACTGCCCCTGTTCCAGAACCCTGCTTACATCTGGCTCCATCCACATGAAGTGTCCAGACTTCATTAGTATGTACAGGATGAGCTTTATTAAACTGGTTACTCTGCCCAGTTGTCAAATTGTAGACACCAATATCTACCTCTGCAACATTGACAGTCTCATTTGCTGCATTGTACTCTGTAATGGTGTGCTTGTACCTGGGTTCTCTGTCAACCCGCAATTGATTTGCCACTCCTTTCCATGGCAACCACATGTGTGAAAAATCTGTTGCCAGATATCCATTCAAGGACCTAGACCAATCCCTACTCAACAGCATCCCATATCCCACTGGGATATCCACAACTTGGATTTCAATCTTATGCTGAGCCCTAGGCTCAGATGCTAATTGTATGTGAATATTTTGAAGCTCTCCAACAACTTTAACTTCTGACTTGTCCAATTGGACAACTCTTCTTTCAGATTTCATTGGGGTCAACCCCAATTGCTGACAAATGGCCAATGGCATAACATTAGCAGATGCACCTGAATCTACCAAACAATTATGTAAGTTCTTCCCAAAAATTTTGACAGTCAGTAAAAAGGGGGGAACTTCAGTTTTTTCTTTGTACATGGCTAGATTGGCATTTGCTATTTTCTTTCCCTTGTCTACAGGTTTAGCAGCAGGGCCAGAGTATGTCTTTATCAGGTTGTCTCTCTGCTTTGAAATCTGTGCCAGCTCATGCAGAGTAATGTTGGCCTTAATATTTTTCATATCCTCCACTATGTTATATCCTTTGTTAAGTGGAGGAACAACAACATCTGGTACTCTCTGAGCTCCTCCCTTTGGTGGAGGTGGATTATTGCTTGGAGAGGGGTCCGGAGGAATATTGTGAGAGTTGTCAGGAGGAGTTGATGTGGTATTTGGCTCAGGATTCCTGTTCCTCAGGTTGTAGTTATCTCTTCTGTACTGCTGGAAAGCCTGTACTTCATCTATAGGCATTTCAACTACATTCTCAGATTCATCCGAGAAAGAAAAGGAATCCAGGACCATGGCTGCACTGTGGCCAGATGAACTTGGGCCATCAGCAGTTCTTTGATTTTTAGGGGAGATCAGATCACCAGACAAGGCTTCAAATGCATTGCAAAATTCCAGACAGTCCAACTCCCCATGCTGAGAAGTGGCATGTATTCTGCACCAGTTGGGCAGGGCTAAATCACAAATGTTCACATCATGAGTTTTACCCTTGTAATCTTTATTAGGTTCATATGGGGGCCTGTTAAATCTGTTTGGCTGATATGAGTATCTGTTGGGATTGTCACCAGTAGAAGTTTGCCTTTTAAAACTCAGAAAATCATTGGCCAGCTTCTGAACAATCTTTGAGACTTCTTCAATCCTTGCATTGTCAGCCTCTTTCACTGGGTTCTGTACATTCTCAACAGGTGCAGCAGTTGATGGACTTGCCGATGGTAGAGTCTGACAGACTGGCAGCATCATCTGATGTGGAATGGGATTAAACACAGGAGCAGCTTGTGTGATCAGAGGAACTTGCTGAGCATTTAAAGGCTGGGGTCCCAACTGTCTTTCCAGAATCAAAGCTTCTTTGTAGGCTTCTGTCAAATTGGTAACAGTGGCATCTCTCTTCAAGAAGACAGAGGTCATGGGATCCAGGGAATTTCTAAAAATCTCTAATGCCAAGTCAGCATTAGGTACATAATACCCAGTAAGTCTACCATAGGCTTTCTGGAATCGGACATTATAGGATCTGATAGATTCACTTAATTCCCTTTTGATGCTAGAAAACTGCTGATATAAAATACTGGGGTCTATCACTTCCCCGAACTGTGACACAAAAACTTTCTCTAAATCATTCCAGCTGGTGATAGAATCATTGGTGAGGTTTAAAAACCAATCATAAGCTCCCTCCTGGAGAGTGAACGGGAAGAGTCTGCAGGCAACATCCTCATGCTGTACATTTAATAACTTCAGTGCATTCTTGAATGCAACCAAGTGTTCTTCTGCAGTTCTTGTCCCATCATGTTTGTACCTGGGGAGATATCTTTCCGGACTTTTGGGCAAGTCATGGGCTATACCCGGAATGTTCAAAGCTGTGGAGCCCAACCAATTTGCCATAGCTAATGGATTGACAAGAATATTTTGAGCTCTGGTTGGAGTGACTATCAATGGTGATAAAACTTTCTGTGATAGAGATGTGGCCCTTCTGTGGCTACTTCTTCTCGGAGTTTCTAATTCAGGAACAAGGAGCTCTCCGGATCTGGGGTGGGACCTTGTTACCCTGTATGTAGAATCCAGTTTTCACAAGCACTTATAACTTTGCAGTTCTCAACAGGTTCTGTATTTGGCAATTTAAAACACTGCACTGACAACTTACAAAAACTGTACTGACAATTTATAAAACTGAGCCACTTTTAAATGTTAAAATGCCAGACTCTGGATAAAATACAGTATTTGTCAAGCACCACATACAGTCGGATTTCCCAACTCAAGTGCACTAAGAACAGATGTTCTCGGGCCCTCCTTCTAGCGCCAATTAAATGTTGGTCCGGCTTTCATACACACCCCGTGAAGAATGAGCATAAACTCGATAACACCCACGGGATGAATCCCACTCACTTTAGGATCTAGTCGGTTATCCAAGGTGTGAGTTACGTAGTCGGGTCGAATGTCTATTCACTCTTTTTCGCTTCTGGAATAGATTTCAATATGGACTGTCTGTTACCTTACAGGGGGTTCTCGAACTTGTTCAGTAGTTGTAGGAGTTGTTACTTGTTAACAATCAGATTTAACTTGATTCTTGATCTAGCTCTCATGGGTCAACAGATTCAAATAAAAGACAAATAAAGAAAGTAAAAATGGATCATTCACGGTAAGCAAAGAGAGGGTAGGGTAAGGCAGAAAGGGAAGTTTATCAAACTTTAAACTGTAAAACTTAAAACTATCAATTTCATCTATACTATCAGCTTCACAACAGAACAAATCAAAGAAGAAAGTGTCCAGATTTCTAAGATCACTTTCAACTAAGAGCACAAGGCAAAATGGAACAGGTCTAGCAGAAAATTATAAACCGAAGGGAAGTTGGTTAAAACTGGTATCTTTCACCGGTAGCCTAGCTCACACAGTGAAGACAGAGCAATTAGAACAAACTTGAACCTCAAATCTGTAATTTCCCCTAGCAGACAATGGAACAACTGAAGCCTAACAGCATATTTAAACTTGATAATGGCAGATTTACAGCATATATCTAACAAACTTTAATGGAACGGATAACAGAAGAAGATACACTTATCACAGATCTGTAAAATATTAGGCTCCTGGCCATGCTACCACAGAAAACAGCAAAAGCACATCAACTCCCAGTCCAGAAAACAAAGGATTTCACAAAATTTGCAAGAAATTGCTTATAAGCCTTTTATTTCTAAGTCTCCGCCTCCCGCGATTACATTTTGAAGAAGTATTTATAGACTCAGGACAGACCCTGATCTTTTCAAAAATATCTTTTTCTCTAACCGCAAATCTTATCATCTTAAACCCTAGGACCCGGGTTTTACAATATAAAGCCATTTTAAAACAAAGCTTGGATAGAACTTAACCACTTTGCAAATCTGTGCAGTCAGCTGCCATAAATGGAGAAGATAGAGTTGAATGCCACTTGCATTCACCCGCAACTGCAAATGAATGCTCTCATTAATTTCTGCTGGTGAGCCGGATGAGTCACCACTTTTCTCACATCTGAACTCCGCATATCCATCCCCGAGTTGAAATTGTCTCCATGCTATTAATTCTGCAATAAATCTCCATTGAATGCTTTCACCGGCATCTTCTCCTCTAGCATGGCGGTCCTTGATTAAATCTGCACTTTAACTTTGTCTTTATGGCCCTTTTTAGTTGTCCCGCAGGTGACAGGTGGAATCCTGTATGAAAGAGAAAAGATGCATTAGTACTTTAATAAAATTATCAAATCCAAGCTTAAAACATTAAAATCAGACTAAAAACCACAAAATAAGCTTGCATGTCGGCCTAATTTGTCCCATTCATGCTTTGACACGTGTCGCTATCCCAGGATGCCTTCTGTTTACAGCTGGAATGCACTTCTGGCCCTTTGGGGAACTTTCTCTCTCCTGTCGCGATTCTGAGACATGTCACGATTTCGCGACATGTCGCGAAATCGCGACGTCCCTGGCTCATCGGCAACTTCTTCCTCGTAGGTCGCAAAAATGTGACATGTCACGATTTCGTGACATGTCGCGAAATCGTGACCTTCCCTGGCCTCCGTACAACTTTTTGATTTTCAGCCACGATTCTGCGACATGTCGCGATTTCGCGACATGTCACGAAATCGCGACACTTCTTTGCCTTAGCCAATTTATCAATTCTTCTTCTCCCATGCTTTCTTTTTTGATTTTTCATTATGTCTTTTAACTTGGCAACTTTTCCTCACCATGTACGAAATCGCGACATGGTGCCTCTCAACTGTCGCGATTCCGCGACGTCATCATCTTGGCTGGTTCCATCATTGAAAGTGCAGCGAATCGCTGCAACTTTGATGTCTTTGTCTTTTAAATCAAAATGGCCACGATTTTGTTACAGGTAGCGATTTCGCTACCTTCTTTCTTCTCTGTACCAATCGCCGACCCTTTATCGCGAAGATGCTACGTTCTTTTGCTTCGGAAGACCTTTTCAAAAGGTGCAGCGCATCGCTGCAGTTTTGCCCCTTAGACTTTTCTTTTCAACCAATATGCAGCGAATCGCTGCATTTTCTCCACTTGAGCCTTAGACTCTACTTGCGTCGCGAAAACGCGACGTGCAGCGCATCGCTGCACTTTCTGATTTAGAAACTTCTTTGACAAAGGCCCCGCGATTTTGAAACATGTCAGCGCGTCGCTGCCACTTTCAACTTGAACTCCCTTCCAACCAACATGCAGCGAATCGCTGCAAGTTTTGTAACTTAGTCATTTTTGAAACCACCTCATCGCGAAAATGGAACATCGTTCATTTGAGCACTGTGGGATCTTTTGTAAAAGAATGTCAAATCACTATTACTTCATTCCTTTGCTTCCTCTTCAACAAGCTACACGCGATTTCAAGACGTTCGCGAATCGCTGCAATCTTTGCTCTGGACTCTTCTCTTGACCAACGTCCTACGATTTTAGACATGCAGCGCATCGCTGCAATTTCTTGCCTTGTGTACCTTTTCCAAAACGTGCAGCGCATCGCTGCAGTTTTAGCACTTAAGCTCTTTTTACAACCAAGCCTTCTGTGCCTTTAAAATGTGCAGCGCATCGCTGCAACTTTCACTTCGAACTCCCTTAGTTGATTTTTCTCTTGCACTCAGTGAAAATTGTCGCCAAATCGCGCCCCTCCGTACAACTTTCTTCTCTCTCCTCCGGCCGGCAGCGAAATTGCGACACTTTCCAAAAATGGAAATGTCACGATATCGCGACACTTCCAAAAATGGAAAGTGTCGCGATTTCCGACTTGGCCGATTTTCTATTTTCTGTCGCGATTTCATGACATTTCCAAAAATGGAAAGTTTTGATTTTTCATGTATTTATCTGACTGTTTTCTGGATTTTCTTGGTGCCGGTGCAGGATTTGGCTTAAGCATGAATGATTTCTAGCATGTAAAAGTTAAGTCCAAGAAAACACAGGCTAGAAAGACAGGAAAAGCACAACTTAAAAAGGAAACAAGCAAAACTGGATTAAGACTGGAAAGGATCAAGAGGGTCCCTGCTGCAAAATGGAATTTCAAAGTTTTCAAGAGGATTGGAATGCATTTTTCAGTGGGGGTGTGTTGCTTCTCAACAGGGGCTTATTCCTAATTCCTTGGTGGTTGTAATTCTCCTTTTTTTTGGCTTCTCTTCACCAAGATATAATGCATTTTCCTGCGCTCAATCGTGTCTTTTGACACTCCAACTTAATCCTATTTTGTACACTAATATTTATTAATTTTATAAATACTTAATGCAATTTAATAACTCTTGGATATAATTTGTATTACGCACTAAAGTACATTCAACCTTCACTTTAGAATATTATCTTCTTTAATTTCAATAGAAGGTGGGATTTTAATATTTTTCTTTCTTTCAAAATATATCTAACTCCTCTTTCTTATGTGCATATTTTAACCTTGTAATAACTATATTCTGCACTTAAAAAATTAAATATGAAACCTTCAAATTTTGACTATAAAACCAACAATATCCTTTCTTCGAAATAGCCTTCAATTGCGATCTCTAAATCTATCATATTTGGTGACCTCTTCTAACTCCTTTCTCATTCAACCTCCTTATCAAATTCTAACTTCAGCCTTGCCCTATATAGTGGCCTTCTTCTTAAGAATCTGAATGTCTTTAGGTCTTCACTATTCTCCACCAAAATTTGGCAAAATCCTTGCCAAATCCTTCTCCTTTTGGGCTTGTTGGTGAATGGTGAAAATTATCCTAAAACCTCCTTTATTAGAAACTTGTTCCTGCTAGCAATCTACTCCAATGAGTTATCCTAAAATATTCTACAATGGCCTTCCCCAAATTTAATTAAATGACCTTTTCTAAAATCTAAAATAATGTTTTCCTAGCCTTCTCATTATTTCTCCTTAAAATCCTTCCTTGAGACCTCTTCTCTTGGGTCTATAATTTTTTCAGATTTTGAAATCTATAATAGGATCTTTCCTGGTCCTTCTCTCCAATATTCCAAATATAGAATTTTTTTCAATGGGACATCCTATGGGTCTATTTAGCTTCTTCAATGTAAAATTTTCAATCTTCAATGGAGATCTTCGATATCTAATTTTTCGGGACTCTTTTCCTTGAGTATATTCTTCCTTCAATGGGGTATTCTTTCTTGGACCTTCTTGATTTGTAGTCTTTAATGTGGCTTCTTTGGCCTCCTCATTTCTTCTTAATATTTAGCTATGGAGTATTCAATATACATATACTACAGTGAGACATTTTCCTTAAGCCTCCAAATATTCATACTTTCATTTGTTGCTTCAGGTATTGGATTGATTCTAGAGAAGATATTCTTCCTAGCTCTTGTAGGAAGCTTTCGATTATTCTTTGAATCTTACTTTTTTGCAAAAATGTAAGAAAATATAATGGAATAAATTCTAAATCTTGAGATAATGAATCTTCACTAGTTTATTTGTCAATCTAGTGAAATCAATGTTGAGTCCTAGTCTTCATAAGTTTTTTTGCAACTTTGTGGAAAGACTCTAGCCAAATGTAATTTTTAGAAGTTTTGAAAGTGAACTCTCCCTATCTCCTCTGGCGCTCCCTATTTCCTATTGATCTATTGCATGCTATAATACCATTGTTATATTTTGATGATATATATTAAAGGAAATGTACCCACAATATGCAAAATGAGCAAGCAATGATAACTATATGATAATGGTACTATAATATGCAAGAAAATTATAAGAGAAAATTCTGCAATAACATAGAAATATTCCATTAATCAAAGCTCATGAAAATAGTATAATGATATAAAATGGAGGACATGAACACTCCATAAATACATGAAGGATATATATTGTACTCACTATAACTACTAATGCAACTAGTCACTATTATATCTTCTATCACCACTTGTATCTTCTACCTCAAAGGCATATATATAGGGAGATTAGTCTCTTGGCCTTTCATATACTCATGACTCTTCATATACCTAACCTATGACTCATGTACATGTGGACTACATGTACATTTACAAAATTGCACATTCTAACACTTGTGCATTTATTCAATTGCATGAAGTAACTACTCAAAACTTACTCTAAGGTAAAATCCTACTATAGTTATGTACCTGAGGTGGTACATTAACATGTACCAAATAATGTAATATACTTAAAAAATGAAAAATATTTGAAAGGAAAAATAAAGCTACAATTTTGAACTCACAATCCAACTGTATTCTTTAAAGGTTAATAATGAAGAAAGTATAGAACTCTTTCTTTGAAAAATATTAGATATAAAAAATTAAAACTATTAAATTTGGGAGAAAATGTAGAAGATAAATTTCATGTCCAAGTAATTCTACAGGAACTTCTAGAAAGTTACAAGCATTTAGTCACATCTTTGCAAGTCTTAAGAAAAGACACTATATTTTATGACTTAGTTAATATTCTTTAGGAATATTAAGTAGAAAACTTTGTCAATTATGAAATGAATAATAATGACTTGGTATCTAATGAAAATATACCAAGTAATATACATACAAATTTCAAATATAGATCTAAACGGAATTCAATATTTTGTCATATATGCAAGATAAAAGGTCATAATACAGATTTTTGCAGATATAATCAGAATCAAAGAAACGAGATGAATATGGATCAAGGAGGTTAAATGAACAAAGCATTGCAACAAAGGTGTTATCAATCTCAAAACCAATATAATCCTTAATGAAAATAATAATTTTAATCTCAATATCAACAACATCAATATCATCCTCAATACCAACATGGTAATCAACAACAACCTTAGTTATAGTTTAGAGAAGAAAATTAAAAAGGAAATTTAGTTCAATAAATTCATGAAATTCAAGAATCAGAAGAAATATTTGAAGGAAATGAATTCAAATATCTTACAATTAAAATTTTGGTCAATGAATATGATGACACTTATAGTGATAAATCACTACAACTCTAATATATTGTGCCCTAGAAGAATATGGGGAGCTTGAACCTAAAACTAGAGGAGCACAATCCATGCTAGCATAAAAATATTTCATGCTAAATTTCACCAAATAGATATCTTCAAAGTGTAGAGACAAGAGTGGAAACTCCCCTTCTATGTGGTAAAGCTAACCACCTAATAAGAATCCCACAATGAGTAGTCTATAGCCTTTTTGGTGATATATGAGGTGAACATTTTTTAACAAAAGTTGTTGAGCATTTTTTATGATATTTGAAAACACTCGATTATATTAGGAGGATCAACCCAAATATCAGCTTTGGAAAATTTAGCAAAATTTATCATCATTTGTGTTAGTTTGGGTAAGCATCCTCTAGAAACTCATGAATCATCTCTCCACCAAACACGCAAGGATATCCTTGATGATGGGAGATGGCAAGAAGAAACTAAAAAGTGGGATAAGAGGGATATTTGTGATCACTCTATAATAATGGAAGTTTAAAGACATACTTCACATTCAAAAGAACAATCACTAGGATGAATGCTTCTCTACAACAATAAAATAATTAGTTATCTCTAAAAAAGTAAGAAAATAAGGGAGCATACTAAGACAAAGGTTGGCATGAACAAAGAGGAAAATTAGAGCATAAAATAGAGCAAAGGAAGAAATGGGAAAGCTATGAAGACAATCAAGAGTTTTTATGAAATCCAACAAAAAAAGAAGTTTGATAAAAAGGCCCAATAGAGTGATTTATCTAAACTTTTGAAGTCTTGAAGAAAGGAACCAAGCAAAAATCCTAATTAAGATCTCAATCATGTGGATAAAGGATGCTGATTTTTTTTTAAAAATGGGTAAATCCAAAGGTATATGAGAGCACCAAGAATAAGGAAGAGGTAGGTGATTGCATGGTTCCCTAGGAAGCATAACTATTGTAAACTATTTCTAAGGAAATATGGATATCTACCAATAATACTTTGGCTCTATGAATCAAATGAAAGTAGGTAAACAATTAAGGGTGAAGAAAGAGGACCTATAGCTATGGTAGCCTTAAAATAACAATAATGATAACCAAGGGATACTCCATTACATTTTCAAAATCCTCAAGAGATGGGTAGATAGAAAGTCAAATCATCCTATAAATTTTGGAGGGAAAATTCTCCTCTTGTAATTTATAAATAGCAATATTATTAGCTTTCTAAAGGGTCAACAAGTTTACAATTCTATGTCTTTGTAGATTTTCCTTTCATTTCTCTCTTTAAAAATAGTTGTGGTTCCTTAGTGGCTTATGGCCAATTTTGAGTGGCCACTTCTGGTACAATATTTGTAAATATTTACCTACATTATATATATACATAGGAGCCTATGTGTATTTTTTATCCTTTGCATGCATATTCATTGCTTTGTATGTGTATGTTTTTATGATATTTTATCTAAATATTAGATTTTCGAACTATATGTTTGTGTGAGGGTCTTGTGTCTATTTTAATATTGGATCACTTACTAGCTTGGCTCTTCTATAGGACCCACCTACTCATATATGCATATAACTAGTAGATTTTGATTGCACTTCACTGTATTGAGTAGAGGAAATGTTCATCATTGGTACCTAGCATTTAGACCTATTTTTGTAGGAATATATTAATAGATCTCTTGGTGCATCACCCTCTTTTCCTTTCATTTTTTGAGTTTGTTTATTCTCTTGCATCGATTTTCTCTTTGTAGAGAAAATAGCACCTTGAAGATCATATCTTAACAAGGAGACAACCTTGTAAAAACTCTCAAAGGCATGCTTGGTGAGGACAAAGACAACAATAGTTTAATGGCATACCTGGTGGAACCCAAATGATATATCATTGGTACCATAATCACAACAAGTAATAGGACTAAGATTTGATGAGGGTCTTAGTCTATTTTTGACTTGCTAAAGTGCCTCTTTTCTCACGTGGCAACTTTGCTCTAGAATAAACATTGAAATAAACTACTACTAAAGGTACCAAAATAAAATTTAGGTGAAGACCTTTGTCTATCTTCTTTCTAGAAGTAAGAAGATGTATTCACTTGGTAACTCCATCTTGAAGAAAGAGCCCAAATATAACTAGGTAAAAATCCTATATCCAAGATCTTACATTTGATAAATGTGATGTGAGTTGCAATCACTATCTGCAATCATTCCATGAATAAGGAGAGCCATAGTCCATGATATGACTACACACCTACTTCCATCCCCTAGAATATTCCTTGATTGGAATGATAGAGTTCCATTGACACCACTAACACCAAATGAAATATGGGAGGAGATACCCCAATCAACCTTGAAATTCCTCACCTAATTTATGGGTGAATATCTTACCACTCCCATAGAGCACCTTAATCATGTGGTAAGCCTATGTATGATCCATAATATATAAGAGCAAAATATGGATTTAAGGTTGTTGGTTTCATATTTCAAAAGAAAAACCTAATAATGGTATATCATGCTACATACCAATTCGATCACCAGTTGAGACCATCTCAATAATGTCTTTAGTGAAATATTTAGAGAAAATGCAGATGGGGTGTCTCTTCTACAATAGCTGGAAATAATCAAAAGGGATACCAGGGAGGTAATGGAAAATTTCAACCGTATATTTCATAAATATTGGCATAGAATACTAGAGCAATGCACTCCCATAGAGTATGAAACTTATATACTATCTAAAATCCTTGTATTCTAATATTTCAATGATGATTAAAGCTAGAGGAGAAAAATCCTTTCTATAAGCATATGAGTTACCCATCCATACTAAGCATGATTTAATTCAAATAAAAAGACTAGCCCCTAGGATTACCACACATATATACCCTAATATGTGACCCCCAATTCCTATTTCTAATTCAATGATATCCTATTCATCCTATCATTCACCCTTAATTACTACATCATCACAAATTCCAACTCCATTGAACCTTAGGGACCTTGAGTAAGACTCATCCCACAAGATTCTTATATTTATAGCTAACCAATTGTTAGACATGAGAAGGGAGTAGAGTTCCATAAGATATCCCTATAAAAATAACTATAGACCTTCCTACCCACAAGGGAACTAGGTATACATCAACCCACTCGTGGGAAATCCCAAACCCTAGTTCTAATATACTCTTGGTGGCAACACTGCTATAAAAAATAGTACCTAATCATGTTATGGAATTGGCTCCTATACAAAATAATTATATAAAAAAACCCCCATGTGTTACTACTCATCTCTTGAAAAATCCCTTAGTCAATTCAACCTTGAAGAAACATCATATTTATTGGCAACTTTAGCATAAGAAATTATGTCATCTAGTTCATATTCTAAATCTGAAAGTCAAATTCTAAAATATAATTCCTATATCACCATCATAGATCCTGGTCATGTTTCTCAAGATCAAATCCTAGTGGTATGGGATGAGGAAGAGATATATGTAGTACCTGATCAAATGGATAAATTAATGGTAAAAATACCTCAAGTCCAGTCAAAGAAGTGAGCAATGGAGGCAAAGGATGCAAGCAACCCACCAACTCCTAGAAGTCAAAATAAGTTAATCCTATGATAAAAAAAACCTGTGACTACAACACTACAATGGTCAATGAATTTTATGCTCCCTACCATCTCTCAACCAAATGGAAGGCCCTCAATCAGTAAGAACAAAGTAGTCAAAATGGATCAAAATCATTAATAATTGTTGAAAACCTCAAATTTTATCAAATATAATATCTCAACAATCCTAAGGAAGTTGTTAGTATCATAGGAACCATACAAAGAAATCCAATTAGTCCCAAATAAACCATGCTTCATCCCTTAGGAAGTAGTATCTCTGTAATCCTTTAGCACAGTGGATCACTTGAAGAAATCTACTATCCCAATTCTAGTATAGGAAATGTTAACTATCCTAGGGTAGAAATAATATTTGTAAAATTCCCTAGAAGAAGAGGAGAAAAGAAAAAGGTAGCCACAAACTATGACTATGTTGTAAATCTTATACCCAAGATCTAATAGACCCAAACCTTCCCCATTTTATTTGAATTTTGTCTATAAAAACAAGTTAATCCATAACTATATTATAGACTCTAGGATGGGGCCTACATATATGTTATTCCAAAAAACATAATAAATGCACTAGAAGTAAGATATCAAACAACAAAAAAAATATTAGTGCAATTGGATCGTATCCTGGTTCAAATATTAGAGGTTGTAGAAAAAATATTGCTTTCCCCTTATGCATATCTAGATAAAATAGTCTTGCAAGATGTATCATTAATATTGTTAAGGAAAGTATCCAAAACCAATATCAAAACTCCAAGTGAGTCATTGCATCCTCATCATATAAAGACATTACCAACATGTGAACGGAGTAATGATCAGATACGAGCAACTGAGGATGAATGGACAAACCCCTATGAAATAAATTAAGAATCAAGGATAGCTAGGCATGATGTAATAGTAATTTTAAATTCTAATCCCTTAAGGGAATAAAGACGAACATGAATGGGGTAGGAGAGGCCCAACTATTGTGTCATGCCTATATGTATGTATGCATGTATATATATATATATATATATATATATATATATATATATATATATATATAAGATATCTATGTAACAATTTTTGCTTTATTTTCTTTCATTTTGTAGGATATTTTTTAGAAAAGGAAAAATCCATAAAAGTTGTCAATGAGGTCTTTCTTGAGGTCAACGTTGAACTTAATGATAAAAACAAGTGAAATGAGAGGGTTGTATAAAATGACAAGCAATCCAAAGTTATCGCCACATATATTTGGGCATAAATAAAGAGGATAATCCTAATGAAATAATAAGAGAAGTGAGAAAACGTGTAGAGCCAAAGTACGATGAAAAAAAGAAGAATGAACCTTACCCCAAATAAAGGCTATAAAAGAATACCAACATCCTCTAGAAATATATTCCTTTGTAAATCTATGCCCAATAGATAAAGGCATTTTAGCTTATGATTTTGTTTCCTTTCATGAGAAAAATGACCCCTAAGAGCCCCTAAAATTATAGTAATAAATCACTATAACTTTGATAGATTATAGCTTAAAATAAGATGAGGAGCTTGAAAATAAAACTAGGGAAATGAAGCAAACATGGCAGCTGATAGGCTGGCAAATGAAGGCATTGTAGTAGCAAATTTGATCACGTGGACTGAAAATATTCCTCATGCAGTCTCAATGGTGATAGATAATGAAAAAATTTAGATTGGAAGGCTCAAAGTGGATCAATGACAGAAAATGGGGGCATTTAAAAAAAAATAAAAAATTTGAACCTTATAATGGATTTTGTCATATTTGTTTTTTTTGTTCATGTGACTAGTGTTTTTTGCAGCTGGTGGGGCACTGATATAGGTTTTTTATCTACAAATTCATGCATGAGAAACATATGCTTTGGCCTCAAGTATTTCCCAAGGTGTGTTTGGATTCGATGTCGCAAAAAGGCCCTAGCAAGAAATAACAAAGTGTTGGAGATCCCTGACAATGAGGCACCAGACCCCACCATAATAGTCTTGGAGAAGATGACAATTTCATCGCCTCCAACAAGATCAACCAGCTTGAAGAGTCCTGTCTCGGCCTCATCGGTGCAGCTCGTTGATTTGTGTGATTCCATAAATCTTCTCGTTTTATAGCCGCAGCTCCAGGGGCACAAGGAGTCGAAGGCAAAATCTAAAGATGATGGCAAGAACGATGATAAGAAGTTAGATGAGGACTACAAGGAAGACTGCTTGGCCTCTTGGCTGTCCATTCTATGGGATGTTTTTTTTGACCATATTCTATTATTTTTATATGGGCACAAGCTACTCGGCATGGTGCTTGCATGATTAGTTTTTGTCTTTGTTAGTTCTTTTTGCGTCTTTCTTTTCTCATGGCCATAATATTAGGCTTCCATAGTTTAGTTTGGTCGTATTCTAATGGAAGAGTAGGTCTTGGCCATTTTTGTTGTCGGCTTAAACTTTTAGGGCTTGGCCTTTGTCCAGTTGGTCAGTGGACCCTATTTTGTAAAATGGTTTTGGGTCAACCAGTTAAAACCCGGTGTTAATTATAATATTCTCTTACTTACCAAAAAAAAAAAAAAACTAGGGAAATGCAATTCATTCAAGCCTAAAAAAATTTCCATGTAAAATTTCACCAAAAAAATATATCCAAAGGGTAGATACAAGAGTAGAAATTATCCTTCTATGTAGGCAAGATGACCACCTAATAAGAAGATAGCCCAAAATGAGAAATCTATAGTCTTTTCAGTGTTATCTAAGGTGAACCTCACTCTTAAAAAAAGTTGATGAGACTTTTTGGTGATATATAAAAAGACTCAATTATATGAGGAGGATAAACGTAAACATCAGCCATGGAAGAATCAACAAAGCTCATCATCATCTATGTCAATTTGGGTAAATGACCTCTAGCAACTCATGTGTCATATCTCCACTAGACATACAAGGATATCCTTGATGATGAGAGGTGGAAAGGAGAAACCAACATGTGGGACAAGAATAGGAATATTTGCAATCACTATATAAGAAAGTAAGTTTAAATACATATACTTTTCCACATTCAAAAGAAATATTTCTAGGGTGAAAGCTTCTCCATAGTAATAAAAGAATTAGTTGAATCTCCAATAGAGTAAGCGGACATGAAAGCATACTAGGGTGAATTTTGGCATGAAAAAAGAGAAAAAATGAATCATAAAGTAGATCAAAGGAAGAAATGATAAATTTGTGAAGAAAATTGGGAGTTTTGATAAAATCCAATGAAGAAAGAAGATCCAATAAAAGGAACTACTAGAGTGACTTATTGGAACTTTTGAAGTCCTAAAGAAATGAACCAAGCAAAAGTTTTGATTAAGATGATCCTGATCATGTGAATAATGTATGCTAAAATATTTTAGAATAATGAAGAAATCCAAAGGTGGATGAGGGCACCAAGACCAAGGAAGAGGTAGGTGAGTGCATTATTCCCTAGGAAGTAGAATTACAATACACTATTACTTGAAAAATATGGTTATCTACCAATAATACTTTAGATATATAAATAAAATTAAGATAGGTAAACCATTAAGGGCAAAGGAAGCGCACTTGTAGTCGTGACAGGTGCAGACTAATAGGAATGATAACCAAGGGTTACTCCATTACATATTCATAATTCCAAAGATATGGTTAGATAGAAAGTCAAATCATCTTGCAAATTTTGGAGGGAAGATTTTCCTCTTGTAATCTATAAATAGCAGTAGTATTAGATTTATAAAGGATTGGCAAGTTTACAATTCTATGTATTTGTAGGTTTTTGTTTCATTTCTCTCTATAAAAATAGTAGTGGTTCTTGATCGGATTGTGGGTATTTTTGAACCCCTACTTTCGACACATTATTTGTAAAATTTTACTTGTAGACCCATTGCTATGTATGTATATATTTTTATGATATTTTTCCTTAATATCAGATTTGTGAAGTGTATGTGTGTGAAGGACCTGCATTTATTTTTGGACTGAGTCACTTACTAGTCATGCTCTCCTATAGGACCTACCTGCTCATATATGCATATAGATTGTACTTAACTATATCAAGGATAAGAAGTGTCCATAACTGACACGTAGAATTTAGGCCTATTTTTGCAAGATCTTAGTGGATCTCTTGGTGCATCACGCCCTTTTGAAGAACACAAGCTTATACTGAGAGGGGGGTGCAAACAGTATAAGACCACTTTTTACTTTTCTTTCCCAATCAATATTATGCAATGTATCAATAGCAATATCAACAACAGTAATCAAAGCAATGCACAAATCACCACACACAATAGAGACACCAATTTAACGTGGTTCACCCAATGTGGGCTACTCCACGGAGAAAATATTTCACTAAAATTTTCTCAACAAATCTCTTGGGAAACCTTTCCCTATTACAATGTTTATGGACCTCTGTCCAAAGGAGACACCAATCCCCTAATCAGGTTCATGGATCTCTATCCACAGGAGACACCAATCTCCTCAGCTGGTTCATGGATCTCTATCCACAGGAGAACTCCTTTCTCCTCTACTCTGGCTAGTGATCTTCTAGAAGAACTGCTGCCTCCACTACACTGGCTAATGGATCTCTATCCACTGAAGACTCTTGTCCTCACTCAGAAGACCTATCCTCACTACCTTAGCTAATGGATCTCTATCCACTGGAGACTATCATCCTCTATACTCTGTCACCTCCAAAGCTTGCTCTCAGCTCTATCTCAAATCTGCACTAAACATAGTCCTTCGGTCTAGCACAAATCTGCTCAATCTCTATTCTCTAATCTGTATTAAACATAGTCCTTTGGTCTAACATAAATCTAATCAATCTCTATCCTTTGATCTGTACTAAACATAGTCCTTCGATCTAGCACAAATATTCTCAATATCTATCTCTAGTTTGGCACAAACCTATCCTCAAATCTGCACCAAACTCTATCCTCAAATCTATCCTCAAGCCTTAACACAAATCTTGACTCAATCACAAATCAACTTTGCTAGATCTGCTCCAAACCTTAACTCAAGGTTTGAACAAATCAATCAATCAACTCTGCTCACAAGTCTTCTCAAAGACTTACCTCAAATCTATCCACAAGTCCTCTCAAGGACTTATTCAATCTGCTCTCAATATCTATCTTCAAATCTGTATTGTAAGCTTCCACAAGTCCTCTCTTGAAATTTCTGTCACTACTCTTAAGTCTTCACCAAGACTTACCTCAAATTTGTTCAACAAGTCCTCACTATAACTTGTCTCAAATTTTCTCAACAAGTCCTCACTAGAACTTGTCTCAAATCTGCATTGTAAGCTTCCACAAAAGCTTACTCAACTCAATCTATCATAGAAAACCTCTTCAATCACACTAACAAGCTTCACACATAATCTTGTTCAATCTCACAGAAACATATAGAGAATTGTTAGAGACTCAATATGCTTCACACTCACAACAATGCTCAATCACTTTCAATATATCCTTTTATCACAGAAACATATAGAGAATTGTTAGAGACTCAATATGCTTCTTACTCATAAACACTCAATCACTCCCAAACTCTTTCTCAAATTAATTCAGAATGTAGAACAATTTGTTTCACATAACTAGAACTATCACTTCAACACTTCCACTTGACTAGGCTCAATCAACTCCACTCAATCAATCACTCAATGAAACAATCCTTGCTCACTAACCCTAGTCCAAGCATATGAACACTCACTCAATTATTTCCAATCAATGCTTATCAAATAATCTCACATAACAATGATACTCATGTTCTTTCACAAACCCTAGTTCAAGATAGTTCACAACTTCACATAACAATGATACTCATGTTCTTTCACAAACCCTAGTTCAAATATTCACAACTTCACATAACAATGATACTCATGTTCTTTGCACAAACCCTAGTTCAAGCATATGAAAGCTTTACTCAATATTTCCAACAATGCTTATCAAACAAGGTTTCTAGAATCAAATTTCTTTCCAAAAAAAACAAACTCAACAATGCTTATCAAACAACCCTTTTCACTCCAACTTAGCATTCACAACATCCAACAATCACTCTCAAGGAAGATGTGCCCATACATTTTGTTTGATGAAGAAAATGACCTCAAAACCTATCTTAAACACAATTTTCTTCTTTGCCAATTTCAAAGGTTAGATGACAAAATATCACACTAACACTCTCTCAGAAATATTTCTCAATTAAAAAAATAATCAAACTCAAATACACCTTATTACTCCTTTGAAATTAGCAATCATCAAAGCATACATAAAAAATAATTACTCAATTACTCCTTATAATCTCCAATATTTAATTAACAACCTCCAGAAATCAAACCCTCAAAAATAATACTGCCTATCCTTTTATCTCCCTCAAATACACAATAACCAATTTTAAAAATAAAATTTATAACCCTCCAAAATATTTATTTTTCATCCAACCTTAGCAAATCCAAAATACCTCATGCAACCTTGGCAAACATTAGCGCATACCTTTTATCTCAAGCAAAAGGCCTCGGTGGGTTTCGAACGCGAGACCACTCCCAACCGAGCGCCTTATCGAGGTGCTAGCCCACCACGTGGGCTACGAGCCTCCACACGAAGGGGAAGGCTCAAGCCTTCCTTTTATCCCTTTTTGATCGGCGTGATACAAAACAAAATACCCTCTTCTCTTGCAAAACCAACTCGACGGGTTTCGAACCCTGCTCTCCTCGCTTGCCAAACGTCTTAGCGCTATCCACTATCGCCAACTATGCTACACAGCATTGTGCATAGAGAAAGGAGCCCCGCTCCTATTTGTTATCTCTTCTACCACCGAATGCTTTCAAAACATGTGAAACCTTTGTCTTTTTCTTGCGCATGAATTTTGGAGCTTTGATTAATCGATAATGCATTGGGAGTTAAGACTAAGGTTCTTGCCCCCTTTTTATACACGAAGGCCAATGCCTTAGGAACGTCGGTGCCACATTCAAATTTTGAATTTGAATTAATAATTAACCTTTATAACCCAACCTTAGGGTTATTTAATTAATATAAATTAATTTTATAATTAAATTATAATTAATCTATAATTAACTTAATAACTTTAGAAGTTAATTAAATTAATTAATAAATTAATTTATAATGAAATTATTTAAATTAATTTATAATTAATTTAAATCTCCCCTTTTAATATTATAATAAAATATTACAATATTATTTTTCTTGGGCCTCTTCATTGCTCTTTGAACCTCATATGACCACCTGGAACCGGATCTGACCAACTAGAGGTGGACTTTCCTTTTGCACTGATTGTGGAACCACTTCTTCTTACACTGCTCACTAAAACTGACTCTTGACATCAATGACAACTCAATTACTCAAAATTTCCAACAATATCCCCCTTTGTCATTGATGGCAACCCAATTATATTTTACAATTTCCTTAACCTTTTTTGTTCTACTCCCCAAATGCTCCCCCTGACTCAATGCTCTCCCTTTAAATCAAATCTCTCCCCTTACTCAAATCTCTCCCCTTTGACATCAATGGCAAAGGGTCACCTTTGGGGCTCGGGGCTAAGAATGAGTCTCTTAGCTTAGCCCCTCCCCCACCTCCTCTTGAGGTGGTTAATTCTAGGGTGGGAGTATTTCTACTCCCAACATGCACTGATCTTTACCTTTGTCCACTTTCCTTCTCATCTGATCCTTCTGATTCCTCTGATTGTTCCTATTCCTGCTTGTCTCTAGAATTTTTGCTCTACACCACTTTGTTGTATGTCCATTATTATTGCACTTATAACACTTAATATTGTTATTCCTTGGAGGTGCAAATGTCTTGGGATTTCTCCTGGTGAAGCCATATCTATTCCTATCATGAACCCTGCAATTCATTGCCTTGTGACCAAACTGATTACAAGAGTAGCAATACCCTTGAAATAGTTATCTATTTTTGAAGTTCCCATATTCCTGTCTTTCATGTGTCCTGCACTGAGAAGCTTTGTGCCCAAACCTATGACATGAAAAGCATCATCCATTGAAATTACCTTGCCTTGACCTCATTGGTCTCTTAGTCTCTTTTACCCTGTGTTGGTTCATATTCCATATGTTCCTCTTTTGTGCATTGTTCCTTTCCTTGTTGAAATTTCTATTGTCCAACTCATCCTCAGAAGTCTCACTCTCTCTTACACTTTCTTCTTCTCTAGAACTTGAGGTTGACTCCTCTCCTTGTTTCTTTTGTACCTGTTCAAAACCAAGACCTATTTTGTTTGTTGACCATCTTTGTGTCTTGATAATCTTATCCAAATTCTTTGAGCTCCTTCCAAACTTGTGCAACCTATCCTTAGACTCTTTTATTTCTTCCCTTAGTAGAGCCACTTCATGTTCTAACCTTTCACATTCTAAGACCTTTGCTTCTAACTTATCTTTAAACTTCCTTGTCTTAGCAATTGACTTGTTTAGATCCTCTATAAGCTTTCCTTTCTCTTCATCACATTCTTGAAACTGAAGCTTAAGTTGGGAGTTTTGCTTTCTTACCTTCTTTAATGCATCAAGGGCATGAATAAGTTCACCTTCAAGATCAACTCCTCCTATTTCTTATTCTTCCTCTATTTGTTTGCCTTTGAAAACATCTTCATTCTTTTTTGACTTGTCTTCTATAGGATCACCTCCTTCTTCTTCTAGTGCCATTAGAATATTCTCTTCTGGTCCTTCAAGTGTATCTTCATATTCATCATCACTGAAACTGAAACCACTCTTTGTACAACTATCTTCAAGATGACCAAAGTTACCACATCTAAAACACTTGAGAATTATTGGTGACCTTTTCTTAACTACTTCCTTTTCTTTTGTCAGAAATAGAACTTCATCTTTATCATTATCTGAGGAACTATTATCACTATCACTTGAGTACTTACTTGCCTTGTCTGCATAGTAACTCCTCTTCTATCTTTGAAAGAACTTCTTTCCTTGTTTGCCTTGTCCATCCTTGCCTTTCTTTTGGTACCTATATTTTTTTGATTCCCTGTTCTTATGATCCTGTTTTTCTTCATCATTGCTATTTCTAGCTTCTTGAAAATCAGTTGCATAGTGACCATACTTTCCACAATTGAAACATCTAACATATTTTACATCTTTAAATATTCTTGGATCCTTGTTCCTTCTGCCATAATTTGCTTCTTCATCACTGGATGACTCATTGCTTAAATATGACTTCTTACCCTTTGTCTTTTTAGTAGCCTTGAAGGTTGCTTCTTTTTAGAGATTAGGTTCCTCTTTTGTTCTCATCTCAAAAGCTGTAAGAATGCCAAGTAGTTCATCCCTTGTCAAGAGATCACCATATTTTGATTCCTCTATAGCAGAAATATTTTCACTAAACCTTTTTGGGAGAGATCTTAAGATCTTATCACAAACATCAGATTCTTGAACCTCAAGTCCAAGTCCTTCCATGGAGTTAACAACCTCATCTACACAAAGTAGATAAGCACTAATGTTTTCCTCATCCTTCATTCTTAATTCTTCAAATTGTCCCTTGAGATTTCATATCTTTACCCTTTTGACATTTTTATCTCCTTCATATATGCTTTGCAACTTATCCCAAATTCCTTTTGCTGATTTGCAATGCATAACCTTTATGAACTCTATTCTATGCAAACCTTTCAAAATTGCATTCATTGATTTTGAATTGTAATGATGTAGAAGCTTACCATATTTATCTGTAGGTGGAGTAGTTGGTGGTGTGTATCCATTTTCAATTGCTTCCCATATTTCATTGCCTAGTGCCATCAGGTGAATCTTCATTCTCATACTCCAAAATACATAATCACTTCCATCAAATACTGGTGCTGAATTATCTGAGGATCCACTCTTAGAATCCATTGTGTTCTTGTAAGCTTTTCCTTCAAGTTATTAAACTCTTCCGAAGGAACCCGCTCTGATACCAATTGAAGAACACAAGCTTATACTGAGAGGGGGGTGAACAGTATAAGACCACTTTTTACTTTTCTTTCCCAATCAATATTATGCAATGTATCAATAGCAATATCAACAATAGTAATCAAAGCAATGCACAAATCACCACACACAATAGAGACACCAATTTAACGTGGTTCACCCAATGTGGGCTACTCCACGGAGGAAAATATTTCACTAAAATTTTCTCAACAAATCTCTTGGGAAACCTTTCCCTATTACAATGTTTATGGACCTCTATCCAAAGGAGACACCAATCCCCTAATCAGGTTCATGGATATCTATCCACAGGAGACACCAATCTCCTCAACTGGTTCATGGATCTCTATCCATAGGAGAACTCCTTTCTCCTCTACTCTGGTTGGTGATCTTCTAGAAGAACTGCTACCTCCACTACACTAGCTAATGGATCTCTATCCACTGAAGACTCATGTCCTCACTCAGAAGACCTATCCTCACTACCCTAGCTAATGGATCTCTATCCACTAGAGACTATCATCCTCTATACTCTATCACCTCCAAAGCTTGCTCTCAGCTCTATCTCAAATCTATACTAAACATAGTCCTTCGATCTAGCACAAATATTCTCAATATTTATTCTCTAATCTGTATTAAACATAGTCCTTTGATCTAACACAAATATACTCAATCTCTATCCTCAAATCTATACTAAACATAATCCTTCAATCTAGCACAAATATACTCAATATCTATCTCTGGTTTAGCACAAACCTATCCTCAAATCTACACCAAATCTATCCTCAAGCCTTAACACAAAGCTTGACTCAATCACAAATCAACTCTGCTAGATCTGCTCCAAACCTTAACTCAAGGTTTGAACAAATCAATCAATCAACTCTGCTCACAAGTCTTCTCAAAGACTTACCTCAACTTATCCCCACCCTCTCTATCTTCAAATCTATATTGTAAGCTTCCACAAAATCTCACACCAATCTATCCACAAGTCCTCTCTTGAACTTGCTCTCACTGCTCTTAAGTCTTCACCAAGACTTACCTCAAATATTCTCAACAAGTCCTCACTAGAACTTATCTCAAATATGCATTGTAAGCTTCCACAAAATCTTACTCAACTCAATCTATCATAGAAAACCTCTTCAATCACACTAACAAGCTTCACACATAATCTTGTTCAATCTCACAAAAACATATAGAGAATTGTTAGAAACTCAATATGCTTCTTACTCACAACAATTCTCAATCACTTTCAATCTATCCTTTTATCACAGAAACATATAGAGAATTTTTAGAGACTCAATATGCTTCTTACTCATAAACACTCAATCACTCCCAAACTCTTTCTCAAATTAATTCAGAATATAGAACAATTTGTTTCACAGAACTAGAACTATCACTTCAACACTTCCACTTGACTAGGCTCAATCAACTCCACTCAATCAATCACTCAATGAAACAATCCTTGCTCACTAACCCTAGTCCAAGCATATGAACACTCACTCAATTATTTCCAATCAATGCTTATCAAACAATCTCACATAACAATGATACTCATGTTCTTTCACAAACCCTAGTTCAAGATAGTTCACAACTTCACATAAAAATATTTTTAAATATTTTCAAAACTTCACATAACAATGATACTCATGTTCTTTTCACAAACCCTAGTTCAAGCATATGAAAGCTTTACTCAATATTTCCAACAATGCTTATCAAACAAGGTTTCTAGAATCAACTTTCTTTCCAAAAAACCAAACTCAACAATGCTTATCAAACAACCCTTTTCACTCCAACTTAGCATTCACAACATCCAACAATCACTCTCAAGGAAGATGTGCCCATACCTTTTGTTTGATGAAGAAAATGACCTCAAAACCTGTCTTAAACACAATTTTCTTCTTTGCCAATTTCAATGGTTAGATGACAAAATATCACACTAACACTCTCTCAAAAATATTTCTCAATTACAAAAATAATCAAACTCAAATACACCTTATTACTCCTTTGAAATTAGCAATCATCAAAGCATACATAAAAAATAATTACTCAATTACTCCTTATAATCTCCAATATTTAATTAACAACCTCCAAAAATCAAACCCTCAAAAATAATACTGCCTATCCTTTTATCTCCCTCAAATACTCAATAACCAATTTTAAAAATAAACTTTATAATCCTCCAAAATATTTATTTTTCATCCAACCTTAGCAAATCCAAAATACCTCATGCAACCTTGGCAAACATTAGCGCATACCTTTTATCTCAAGCAAAAAGGCCTCGATGGGTTTCGAACGCGAGACCACTCCCAGCCGAGCGCCTTATCGAGGTGCTAGCCCACCACGTGGGCTACGAGCCTCCACACGAAGGGGAAGGCTCAAGCCTTCCTTTTATCCCTTTTCGATCAGCGTGGCACAAAACAAAATGCCCTCTTCTCTTGCAAAACCAACTCGACGGGTTTCGAACCCTGCTCTCCTCGCCTACCGAACATCTTAGCGCTATCCACTATCGCCAACTGCACTACACAATGTTGTGCGAAGAGAAAGGAGCCCCACTCCTATTTGTTATCTCTTCTACCACCGAATGCTTTCAAAACATGTGAAACCTTTATCTTTTTCTTGTGCACAAATTTTGGAGCTTTGATTAATCGATAATGCATTGGAGTGAAGACTAAGGTTCTTGCCCCCTTTTTATACACGAAGGCCAATGCCTTAGGAACATCGGTGCCACATTCAAATTTCGAATTCGAATTAATAATTAACCTTTATAACCCAACCTTAGGGTTATTTAATTAATATAAATTAATTTTATAATTAAATTATAATTAATCTATAATTAACTTAATAACTTTAGAAGTTAATTAAATTAATTAATAAATTAATTTATAATGAAATTATTTAAATTAATTTATAATTAATTTAAATCTCCCCTTTTAATATTATAATAAAATATTACAATATTATTTTTCTTGGGCCTCTTCATTGCTCTTTGAACCTCATTTGACCACCTGGAACCGGATCTGACCAACTGGAGGTGGACTTTCCTTTTGCACTAATTGCAGAACCGCTTCTTCTTGCACTGCTCACTGAAACTGACTCTTGACATCAATGACAACTCAATTACTCAAAATGTCCAACACATTTTCCTTTTATTTGTTGAGTTTGCTTATTTTATTGCATCCCTTTTCCATTTGTAGAGAAAATAGAATCTTGAAGATCACATATTAATAAGGAGTTGGCCTTGTAAAAACTTCCAGAGGTCTCCGATTGAGCCAAACCCTATGATCTCAATTGTGGCCCACTGTGTCACTTTGACCTGAGGTACAATTATCCTATATAGGGAGAATCAAAGCTAATAATAATACTAATATTGCAAATAGTATAAGAAATCAAGATACAAGGACTTTAGAAAATGATATGGCAAGATCAAGTCCAAGGCTGAACAAAATAAAATAGAGAAATAGAAGAAGACCAAGAAAGTATAGAATAAGAAATAAAAATGAAATACAATTAAAAATCAAGTACCTAAACAAGAAGTTGATAGATCACATGCTCTAGACAAAAGAACAAAGATGGATAATGAAGACAAATACTAAGACCAAGATTGAATACAAAGTCTTCAATAACCAAATAATGTACTATAAGGGGGTGTTGATGTATATTACATTATTTGTTACATGCTACTGTACCCCAATGGTACATTCATGGTACAATTATAAATATATAATAGTTTAGGGTTGATTCTATAGTTTAGAAGTGTAATTTATATTTCCCCTTTTATATAAGTGTCAATGCATAGGAAATGCACAAGTGTCATGTAAAAGTGTAATGTGAGGATGTACACAAATATCTTAGATTAGGAGTGTGTGTAGAATAATAAGCATCATGTAGATATGTCATAGATTCAAGTATCCATTTAAGAACTTGAAGAGTCTATTATGCAAGTGGCAAGATGACAAGCTAAATATCATGGGATTTGTCATATGGAGAGCAACATTAATGGTATGCAAAGACATAACCTAGGAAGAAAAAGCATGGGAGGCATATAAATACTCATATGGTACTCATGCTTTTATTTTTATGAATAATCTTGGCATCCTCCGTAACAATCTAGTGAAGTCATGTACTATCATTCATGGTCTTCAGGAAGCTACTAAGGTCCACTGTTCTATAGTATCGGTAGAATTATACTTATAAGTAATCATTAATCAACTAAAGGCACCCACCAAGACCTCCTATGATCAAAAATTACAAAGGGTGATTGACAAGATACATTCAGTATACTCTAGATTTATAATAGTAGAGTTTCTTCAACTCCCCATGAATGAAATAAGATCATAAATGCTATGGCGAATTAGGCTCTAGAATACAAGGATTTGAATTTTTATGAATATCATCCATGATGTTGGACATATAAATCTAGGGAAAATATCTACCATATACTCCATATTTATGCTAGAAATTCTAATTATTGTATGTAGTGACTTAGAAGAAAGTCACATATTCCTCTTTTCTCGTATTAGTTGAATTTTTTAAGACATAGTTGTTGCTATTCTATAAAATTTTGGATGAAATCCTTCTTTGCTTGCTAGGGCCAATGATGTAGCTTTTCTACATGTCTATAAGTAATAGAAAATACTTTTTAAACAAAGCAAAAATATGTGAAAGTAATATATAGGTTTATTTTTACACTTTAGAGTTTTTATGGAAGTATAATAAATAATTTAGTATTTAAAATATGCATTGCACTTCATGGCATAAGAAAATCATAATAAAGTAATTCTTATAGATGTTACTCTTGCACTTTAGGGTTTCTTGTATTGGTTATACCTTTGTCATATAGTACACCATATAAATCATGTATTGAGTTCTTACTCAACTTATATAAGTGCATACTATGGTGTAATAATTCCTCACATAGATATCTAAGGATGCCTCTTGGAAACTAATGCATGTCAATATTGAAGGGTGGTGGTTCTAAAAACTTGACAAATATCAAGCATTACTAGCTGAAAGAATTTACCAAGACTTGCATCAAGTAGATAACCAATTTAGTAAATCAATTTAATAAGAAATTTCGTAGAATTTTGTAAACTATTACAAATGCATGTCATGAGACACCTAAAATTTTAGAAAAAACACCTATAAAATAAGGTGCAAATCATAAAAATTATAGCTTTTAGGTGATAACACCGCTAGTTGGGATATTGTCATGAACCCATGGGTATATTTACTATAAATTTATAAGATAAATTTGGTATTGTAGGGGTGGTTATATTTTGATATCACTAAAGCTAAGACTTATAATGGGTATTATATGTACATTCATTAAAAATATCTTATTATGTATTAAGATGTTATTCATATAAAAAAGAGTGAAACCATATGTCCATATCTACCAAAATGTTATGGAAGGCACTAGAAATATGAGCTCTTGAATATGGTGTTGATCTATATAGGGATACAAGGGGAAGGCATATTACCAAAAAATATATGAAATATGGAAAATATAAAAATATTCATGACAATATAGAGCATATAGATAAATAAAACAAGGTGAAGGGTGAAGGTAGAGCAATAAATTCAAATTATGTAGGCCAACAAAGAGTTAAAAGGAATGAAGTCCTAAAATAAGATTTAAATGATCATATTGATGCTATAAAGGAGGTTCTCAAGTATTCTAAAGAGATTAACTCAATTGAGATGGTAGGTTTGTCCCAAAGGTTTTTAATGTGACTAACATTATTTAGGAGGTTTATCCTAGAGGGCCTAAAATTTTTAGAAGGTTATTAAAGAGAAAGACATCAATGGTGTCAATCACTCACGAAAGTATCTTTAAACACTAGTTAGAATAAATAAGACAATATTCAAAGGTGATATGACCCTAATCCTAATAAAAATAAGGGTATGAGAGAGATAGAAATGATATCACCTTGAAAAATTTATCCTCCACATGAAATATGACCAAAGAATATTTGATCTCACAAATGTCATTAGGTAAAGTGTATTTTAATTTTCTAGATAATTAAGATAACCAGGATGAATTATTAAATGAAAATTACCTCTCTTATTGCTCATTGAGGCTTCCTCTTTTGCCCCTGCGAGGGTTTATCTATTTGGTTTTATCTTTCTTCTTGGTTGTTTTGAAGAAGGTGCTTCCTTTCTATTTCAAATGGTTGGGAATATTTTTCCTAACTAGAACTTTTTTTTAAAATGTTACGGGAACCTTTCAAAACCCCTCTTACCAATAAAAAAATTATCATATATCCAATTAGAAATATACAAAGGAAGGTCCTAAAGACTAAAATAGAATATTTAAAAACTCTATAGTACCTATATACTAGCTTTGGTATTTATTTCAAAAAATGGCAGCTTAAGAAGAGGTGGTTAGGAAATAAGAAATTTGGACCTTGAAAATTATGGAAGGAGTTATAATTTTAGACCCAATAGAAGCATTAGTCAGAACCAAATTTGGATACCTGAGATGAAGACCAAATAATAAAAATGGCTAAGTATTGGAAAGCATAAATATATATACATGAGAGTGATTTATCAACAAGTCAACAAATGACTAGAATATACATAGTTTATCAACATTAAATAATTCATAAAATGGAATGTAAAGTGGGTGCAAAGTAGTAGGTTTTGGAGCATGGATCCCAAGGCATTTGTTAAAATTAAAACCATATTCTACTAATAAATGTAAAAGGGATTTGGTTTTACTTATTTCAAAGGTGGGGTAAATCCTCTACTATAAATAAGATCCATGGGATCATTTTTAAAGATCTTATGGCCATTTTAAAATTCAAGGGCTACTATTTATGATTCACATTGTATCACTTTAAAAATTATAGCAATTAATTTAAAAATTATGCTACTATTTATGATTCTTGAATGTATGGTTTTTATGTAACTGTATTCTCACCTTGTATTTTTATTTTATTCCATTGTTATAAAATATAAAAATTCTTTGTCATATTGATATTATTCAATCAATTATGAATGTTCCAATTGAATACACACTAATATCACTATGTTCTTGATAGTATTTTTATGTTCTTCCACTTTACTTTCATTTTTTGCAATATTACCTTATCAAGTTCACTTTTTGCACTTAAATTAGTTTACTTTTCCTAGATTAGTGGTAAACCAGCCTAAATCCAAATTATAAAAGGAAATCAACATCATTTATTTAAACAATTAATGTGGATTCATGGATACTAGTCCAATCAAATGCTTCTAAAAACCATTACTTTTTTGACACAGTAAGTGGTACTTATAAGCATGGTTTTATAAAAATGTAATCTTACCCAAGTGCATCCTAATTTTTATATCTATGAAGATCCACTAAAAGTATGTTTATATCTATAAAAAAATTTATTTACGATACCAAATATTATAAAACATAGAAAAATTAGATAAGGATAGTACATATTATGATTGTATCTAACAGTGTTGCACCTATACCAAAGATTCACATGTTGATGGAACTCCTTTAATTATAATGTGCATGCAATAGAAACTTTGTTGATGACTAGAAATTATAAAATCATCAATATCTAAAATAACTTTTTAATTTTGACCTCTAATATGCTAGGTTGCCACTTTTGTAGGCACTTTTCTTGAACTATCATAGAATTAAAAATAAACTTTCAACTTTAATGAATTTATAAAGACAAATAAGGGGATTGCATATTATAGGATGTGTCTATGGAGGAAATATCTCATTAATATATCTACTTTGAAGTTTAATGGATTAAAATATGGATGTGCTATGGTAGAAGGATGATATATTGTATGCAAGTGATATGTAGTTTTTGGGTTAGGTTGATATTCCAAAATTTCATTTTTTTATGCTATAAAGATATTATTTTTTAGTTATCGCCATAATTTTTATTATGGTTTGATAAATTATACATAATAAATGATCAATTTTTGTTGACTATACTAGGGTTATGCAACCATATGTAACATTAAATTTGAAATATTATAGTAGGAAAAAAAATATATTTCTAATATTTGACCACTAATGCAATAGGCACACCAACAACTAGAGTAAGTCTTAACATATGTTGATGGATTTTTATAGAAAGTGTAAACATTTGAATAGATGGAATAATGGAACATTTAGTTTACTCTACTTCTATACCAAGAACTAGACAAGCTATAATGGCATATCTCTAGACAAAATGAAGTTTCATGAAATCCATTGATCCTTATAGAAAGGACATATATAAAGAGACTAGAATTTTGATAAATTAGGCATAAATTGGATACAAATTATCAGTGCAATTGTAACAATCAAGCAATGACATGAATCCATTTACTAAGGAATTATATAAATAAATGAAGTACAATGAGAAAGCATAAGCCCTTAAAATATAGGATCTAATATTGGTAATTCTATAACAAAGAAAAAAATCAAGGTTTATAATCGAAAGGATGAAATTATGGAACTAATCTCAAATCACATTATTGTGGATCATGCACTTACCCACCTATCCCTTTTTGTTAATCAAGATGATGGATAGTGTGGAAGAAAAGTGTTGGATCTAAAAATATAAGAATTGAATGGTGGGAGCCCAGGAAGAGCCTTTCATGTCTGGGTAAAGAATTGGGTCACTGTAAGACATCGAGCAAACCATAAAAGGCTATCACTGAATGACAACAAGTGAAGTGTAATATTTGGCTAAAGATCATAGCAGGTAGAGAAATAAACATGCATGGAATTTAGGTGGGCCCCAAAAGCCCATAATAATAATATTGGTTGGAGGAATGGGATCTTATAGATCCACCCATGATAAAAACATTGGGCAAAGAAATGGGATACTGGTCAACCAAGTTCTAGTCCCAGAATGTCACCCCGTGAGTGGCCAAGAGGTGCTTAAGTTTAATAAAATGGGAAATTTGAGCATCTATCAAGCCTTTGAGGTACCTCAAATGATCACCATCACAAAATGAGTGGTAATGAGCCCAAAATACCACCCTTATGAAGGTGAATTTCATTGCATAGAATTTTGGGTTATCAAAAAATGATGGACAGATCCCAGAAATTGGCCCATGCCAAAAGCCCTACCTATTCCAAGGATGATTGAAGAGCCTATGAAAGGAAGAAGGAGTAGGCTCAATTGTGGGAATGTGTAGTGAGTGGTTAACATAATAAGGTCTAAAACCTATATAGAGGATGATGGGGTGAGTCCTAGGTTCACCAATGTAGTCTACTTCAAGGAGCTCATTAGTGCAATTAATGACCAACTTGCTTTAGGGGAAGGTGGGCAAATATTGTGATCCATGAGAGTTTTTAGATATATCAGAGTAATCAAGGTATCATATTTATGTAGATCTACCTACCTCCTCTTGATATCCACCCTTAACAAAAAAATGCAGAGGAAGTACTAGGTAAATCGTTGGCTATAGTAGTATTCAGAGGATAAGAAAAGATTCGTAGGATGGCCATTTCTTTGATGTAGTCACATTTCCAACCTACCTCCTTGAATGCTTAATTTAATATAAAGGTTATTTATATTGGAACAAAAATAATTCTAGGGATCAAATTTTTAGCCATTACAACTCATATTTAAAGCTTATGCTATTCATGAAATGCAAGTATATTATTGTTTAGTCTTCAATAAAATATAGAATGTGTGAATATTGAATGTTTATTTCTGGTAAATCTATTTTAGTGGATATGGTTTAGTTTTATATTTCATGCATTTCATTTGGTAGTTCTAGAATTTACCTTCAATCAGGTGTAATAGATGCTAAATGGGAGTGAAGTTAGATGATCTGTTAAGTAGTTTGCTTGTACTTCTTGCAATGGTTTGGGTTTGTTGTGTATATGTTTTGATGTTGTTGAATCGATCCCATTTTGAGTTCTAGATTCACCTCCATTAACTCTTTTTCATCTCTGTTTTCACCAAGCATAGTTAGCTATGATACCTAGAAGTTGGCCTTCTTAAAATATTGACCCACATAGCCTTCTAATATTGTGATCACTCAATGTTGGTCAATGTTTGTGGGTGTGCAAACCTTTCTATTAGGAAAATTTGCAAACCAATAGTTTTTGGTACACCTTGTGGGACTTGAAAGTTCCACCACCTTTGTTAAGCAAATCCTAGTGATACTCTGCTTAACAAGATTCATCCCTTGTTCACCTAGTAACTTTATTGCAAGTGTAATCTATATTATGTGATAAATTACCTTTAATATCATATTAGATACTATATTTTGTGGAGGACTCAAGGTTTTATGAGTAGCCTTGACCTCACTAGTGGAGAAATTATGCTCATATAAGGACTCCAACCTGAATAAGGTACTCAAGAAACTTGAGGTACCAATGTCATAATGGTTTAGAAATTATATTCCAACTGGAATAATGTAGGTCCTCTCAATAGCTTGGATCAACATGACATACCTAAGGTGGCATTAAAATTTTTATCAAGCTATGATGGTATAGAAAGCACTACATATGAACACTGTTAAGATGTAGCCTCCTTGGTTGCTATCCACAACATTATTTTTGAGAGTGTCATGCTTAGGCTCCTTGCTCTATCTCTTATGGTAAGAGAATTGCTATGGTACAAGTCTCTCGAGCATGGAAGTATCCATACATGGGATGACCTGGTGAGGGCTCTCATTGGCACATTTTATAACTCTGGGGACCCATTTTGTTGCTCATATAGTTCTTATTTATCAAATGCACCCCTTGTGAAAGCATTTCAAACTTCAATATCTTATTTGATAGGACTTGGTGAAGGATTCTCCTTTAGTATCACCCATCCCATGCATAAGCATATTTGTACTATATCCAAGCTTATGATCCTAATATAAGTCTCCTTATTCAGTAGTTAGGAGAGAAGGGGTTCTTGCAAATATTAAAGGAGGCATTTTGAGCTAAAAGCGTGTTGATCCAAGTAGGGAATTTTCCCCCTAGGAATATTCCCCAACCTATTTTATCATTTTCATCCTCACTACATACCCTGCTACCCATAAGATTCATGCTCAACTAGTACTATGTAGTGTTAAGTGCTTTTCCTTGCTACTCTTAGAGGAATATGCAACAAATACATCAAGAATTGAGGATGAGAATCCATTGGCTAAATTAATAGGTTAAAAGCATGAAAAAAGAGCTCTCAACAACTAGAAATGAGAAGCTTAGTAATTGGGAATTACCTATGCAATAGCTTTATGTGCATCCAACCACAAATATGGGGGTCAAACCAGAGTAGGCGATACTGCTATACAAATATAGAGGATGAGAAGGAGACTAAGTTCTTAAACCATGTATAAAAGATTCTTGTACATTCCCCATGATAGATAATGTTGTTGTCTACAATTCTCTATAGGGATATGAGAGGCAAGAGAGTGAATATTTGGAAACATTTCTTATGGAGTAGAATGTGCACAATAATAAATTATCCCTAATTGCATGAAGCATAATGGTGGTAGAACAACCCCTTGTAGCATTGCTCCCCTAGTAATTCTCACCCCTCAACCAACAAAGTATGGAACCCACCCAAAAACCCATGTGTAAGCTTGGTATAGCTTCAAATGAGGTAACAATAGCATGACCTTTCTATCTTATATTGTACTACTCATCCTCCACTACCGATTGATAGTCTCCAGATCCAAGGGGATACAAGAGAACATAATTGTAATGATTGGGTTATGTCTGAGAAAATAATTGCTACTCAAAAGGATGAAGTATGGGTAACGATACAATCTAATCCCAATATAGTATGATGTTGGTATCTGCTCTAGGAAGGATCAACAATTTGAGCATGGTCTAAGGCAATAAGAGCAATGTCTACACAAATCTTATGTGGTGTCAAATTATGAGCACTATAAGGCCAAGCGTGAGATCTAGTTGGATATCTAGTGTAATAAATATCGATGGTAGGCACTGCCAAGTTAAGAATGAAGAGCATCTCAAGTTTGGTGTCATTTGGTTTAGACACTACAGGTTCATCAGATAGATACCAAAAGGATCTCTGGCTTGGGTGTGTGAAGCACATGATAATTTTGTGTTGATAGTCAACAATTAAATAAGAATGTGTGGCATGTACAAGAATTTTTAGTAAGTGACATCATATTGATTTGAGGTTGCAGGAATTTTAATTCCACCAAGTTGCTACCAGTTGGCTAAATGGCTAGATTTTCAAAGTAAAAAATGCAATGGTTTTTCTAGGTGGTGCCTTCTCTTTAAAGCACTTTTTCCCATTTTTATGCTCACTTATTTTCTTATTTTTTGGTTTGTTTTATTTCATGTTGTGACTCTGTAGCCCAATGGATGATGTTCTTGGAAATTCGTAATCACATAAAGCAAGTACATCAAGACTCATGCAAGTAGAACAAAACATCACCCTAGCATAGGCATTAAATCATAAGGTCGAAAGGGCACCCAAAATTTGAGAATTGGATGTACTACCAGATAATCCACATCAAACCAAATATTTCATTAGTGTACATATCATGGTTAGTTGTGAGAATCACTCTATATAAGGTGCCTCATATGTGGCTTGGTAATTAGCCGTAGGATAAGGATAATAGCACAATTGAATTATTATGGTTTGAATAAGTTATTGCTAGATTGCATGAAGAAAAGAAGCTATAAAAAGGTAGACAAGTGTCTTTGGAATTCTATCTATTCTTGAAGTATCCTTGGACTACAGTGGAGTATGTTGATGGGAATGCTATTTGTGGAGGTGTCCCATGGATCAAGCAATTCAATATAATATTACCATGGAATAACTCCATAGTTGCCTTCCATTTTATTTATTTGTTTTGTTTTCACTAGCTCCTTTCTCCATCTTCCCTCTATGTTAGTTGTCACTAACTCCTCTAGTTAGTGATACTTGTTCTCTTCCTACTGTTGAAAATTTTGAGTCCATCAAGTTGTCATTGATGTCAAGGCATGAGTTTTCATTGATGTCAAAAGGAATGCAATTGGTTGGTCCCAAAAAGTTTCGTAATGTCTCATGAAGCATGACCAAAAAGGTTTTCCATTAAAACCATTGGAGGAGAAAATAAAAGGTTTTCCATTAAAACCATTGGAGGAGAAAATAAAAGGTTTTCCATTAAAACCATTGGAGGAGAAAATAAAAGGTTTTCCATTAAAACCATTGGAGGAGAAAATAAAAGGTTTTCCATTAAAACCATTGAAGGAGAAAATAAAAGGTTTTCCATTAAAACCACTGAAGGAGAAAATAAAAGGTTTTTCATAAAAACCATTGGCAAATAAACTATAATAATTTTATTATACTAAGGAAGCTTAAAGTTAATTATAAATTAATTTATTAGTTAATTTACTTAACTTTAAATGTTATTTAAATTAATTAATTATTTATTTATTAATTAATTACAAATTAATTAAGCTAAGGTTAAAACCCTAAAAAGGGTTTGAGGTTTGAAATTCGAAATATTTTTGAATAGCACCGACATGAGGAGATATGCAATACTATGCATATAAAAGGGGAGCACCACCACATTAATCATTCACCATGCCAAGATACGAACGAGCGAAGGAAAAATATTAAGCATTGCGACCAAGGGAGATTAAAAGTAATTTTTGCATGCAAAAAAGGAAAGCATTAAAGGCATAAGAGGAAGGTGTCAACCCTTACTTCATGTGGGCCTAAGTAGCCCATGCGGTGAGTTACCAAGCACCTAAACACTTTGGCAAGAGGAGAAGGTGGATAAAGTCATGTCGAATTCCTTTTTTATGGGGAATACAAGGTACGCAAGGTGTGTGGTCTCCAAAATTTTTGGAGGTTGTTTGGGCAAGTTAAAAATTAATTTTGCATATTAATTATTGGTTCTAAGGTTGCAAGGGAGGTATAAGGTTTAGCAAAATTAAATTTTTAATATTGTTTGTTCAAAGGTTCTAGCATGGAGTGAAAAGTGTTTGGTTTCTATAGTGGTGAATATTATTAAGGTTGGTCAAGTTTTCTATAGTGGTGAATATTATTAAGGTTGGTCAAGTTTTCTATAGTGGTGAATATTATTAAGGTTGGTCAAGTTTTCTATAGTGGTGAATATTATTAAGGTTGGTCAATATTCCATAGTGGTGAATATTATTAAAGTGGTTGATATCCTATGGTGGTGGATTTTATTTTAAGAGTGGTTGATTTATTAGGGTGTTGGTCACTATTCTAAGATTGGAGTTGATAAGGTGTTTCCAAGTATTTTATTATGTATGATTTGTTGAAAGAAGAAGAAATAAGGCATTGATTATATCTTGGTTCAAGGAACATCTTTAAGAGAATATTAGAATAATATTTTATTCTAACCTTCTTGAGTGTGGCAAAGAAGTGTTTATGGTTGTGGCATATTTGTGAGGTCTACTTCTTATCATCAAAAAAAGGTATGTGCACATTTTCCAAAGTTAAAATTGATTGGTTGTTTTTTTGGAAAATAAGTTTGGAGTGAAAAGGACTTGATTAGGGTTTTCCTTTTTGAGAGTGTGTGAGTTAATGCATCAAGGTTTTCTAGAATTAAGAGTTGTGATTAAAACATTGTTTTATAAGCATTGTTGTTGAAGCCATTGGTTGTGTGAAGAACTTGAACTAGGGTTTGAAAAGAACATGAGTATCATTGCTATGTGAATATTGTTTTATAAGCATTGTTGTTGAAGCCATTGGTTGTGTGAAGAACTTGAGCTAGGGTTTGAAAAGAACATGAGTATCATTGTTATGTGAGAATTGATGTTGGGCATTGTTGGAAATATTTTGAGTTGGTGATTATATGCTTGGACTAGGGTTTGTGAGAAAGAAGTGTTTCATTGAGTGATTGGTTGAGTAGAGTTGATTGAGCCTAGTCAAGTGGATGTATGAAGTGATTTTTCAAGTTCCATAAAACAAACTATTCTATATTATGATTTGAGTTGAGAAAGTGATTGAGCATTAAGTGTAGAACATATTGAGTCTCTAACAATTCTCTTTATGTTTCTATGAGATTTGGATAAGTTATGTGTGGAATTATTGAGAAGATTTGGATAAGTTCTGTGTGGAATTATTGAGTGGCTTTGAATAAGTTCTATGTGGACTTATTGAGCATATTGGACAAGTTCTGAGTGAGTTTATTGAGCAGATTTGAGCAGGTTCTGAGTGAACCTATTGAGCAGATTTGAGCAAGTTCTAAGTGGGCTTGTTAAGTAGATTTGAGAAGGTTCTGAGTGGACCTATTGAGAAGATTTGAGCAAGTTCTGTGTGAGCTTGTTGAGTAGATTTGAGCAGGTTTTGTGTGGACTTGTTGAGCAGATTTGAGCAAGTTCTATGTGGACTTGTTGAGAAAATTTGAACAAGTTCTATGTGGACTTGTTGATCTTATTTAAGCAAGTTTTGTGTGGACTTGAGCAAATTTGAGCAAGTTCTGTGTGGAATTGTTGAGCAAATTTGGGCAAGTTCTATATGGAATTATTGAGAAAATTTAAGCAAGCTTTGTGTGGACTTGTTGAGTAGATTTGAGCAAGTTCCATGTGGACTTGTTGAGAATATTTGTGCTAAATATAAGGACTGTGTTTAGTGCAGATTAAGGATAGATATTTGGAGGTGACAGAGTAGAGAGGACAATAGTCTCCAGTGGATAGAGATCCATCAGCCATGGTAGTGAGGATAGGTCTTATGAGTGGGTACAAGAGTCTTCAGTGGAGAGAGATCCACAAGCTAGTGCAGTGGAGGCAATAGTCTTCTAGAGGATCACCAACCAGAGAAGAGGAGAAGGAGTTCTCCTATGTATAGAGATCCACAAACTTGATTTAGGGGATTGGTATCTCCTTTGGATAGAGGTCCATAAAAATTGTAATAGGGAAGGATTCCAAAGATATTGATTGAGAAAATTTTAGTAAAATATTTTCTCCGTGGAGTAGCCCACATTTGGTGAACCACATAAAATTGGTGTCTCTTGTGTGTGTGATGTTTTATGCACTGCTTTGGTTTCTGTTGTTGATATTTCCATTGATATATTGCATAATATTGAATATGATAAAAAAATTAAAAAGTGGTCTTATACTACTCACCCCCCTCTCAGTATAAGCTTGTGTTCTTCAATTGGTATCAGAGTAGGGTCCTTCATAAGAGTTTAACAGCTTGAAGGAAAATCTATAAATAACACAATGGAACCTAAGGAAGTGTCCTCAAATAATTTAGCACCAATATTTAATGGAAGTGACTATATGTATTGGAGTATGATGATGAGGATCTACCTAATGGCACTTGGCAATGATTTTTAGGAAATAATGGAATTTGGATATAATATCGTAGTCAATCCTCCTATAGATAAGGAATGTAAGCTTCTACAGTACTATAATTCAAAATCAATGAATGCACTTGTGAGAGGTTTACGTAGAACAGAGTCTATGAAAGTTATGCATTGTAGAACTGCAAAAGAAATTTGGGATAAATTGCAAGGTATATATGAAGGATATAAAAGTGTCAATAAAGCAAAGATACGAAATATCAAAGGACAATTAAATAATAAAGGACGAATGATGAGGAAAATATCAATGCTTATCTAATTCAAATTGATGAGGTTGCTAACGATATGCAAGGACTTGGAATGAATATTGATGAATCAAATGTTTGTGATAAAGTCTTAAGAACTCTTCCAAAAAGATTTAGTGAATAGGTTTCTGATATAGAAGTATCAATGGATGGTGATTCTTTAACAAGAGATAAGTTTATTAGCATGCTTACATATTTTGAGATAAGAATAAAATATCCTATTCCCTAGAAGGAAGCAACATTCAAAGCAATCAAGAAAACAAAGGGTAAGAAGTCATAATCAAGAAGTGATTCAACTAATGATGAAGAAGCTAATTATGGTAGAAGAGATAAGAACTATAGAAGATCTAAAGATCTAATATCTATTAAATGTTTCAATTGTGGAAAGTATAGACATTTTGCAACATATTATCGAGAACCCAAGAGAAACAATGGTGAAGAAAAATAGGATCACAGGAAAAAATAATCAAAAAGATATAGGCACTAGAAGAAAATCAATGATGGACAAAGCATACAAGAAAATAAGTTCTTTAAAAGGCAAAAGAAAAGCTATTATGCAGATAACACACATAAGTATTCAAGTGATAGTGATGCTATTTTTTCAGACAATGTTAGAGATGAAGTCCTATTTATGATTGAAGAAAAAGAACCAGTTAAGAAAAAGACTCCAATCATTCTCAAGTATTTTAGATGTGGGAACTTTGGACATATTTTAGATAGTTGTACAAGGGATGGTTATAGTTTCAATGATGATGAATATGAAGATACACTTGAAGGACCAGATGAAAATATTCTAATGGCATTAGAGGATGAAAAAGGTGATCCCATAGAAGACAAGTCAAAAGAAAATGAAGAAGCGGACAAAGGTAAAAAAATAGAGGAATATTCAGAGAAGGATGGATATGATCTCAAGGGAGAACTTATCTATGCTCTTGAAACGTAAAAGAAGGTAAGAAAGCAAAAATCTAAACTTGAGTTTTAGTTTCAAGAATGTGATGAAGAGAGAAGATTGCTCATAGAAGATTTAGAAAAATCAAAGGCTAAGGCAAAGAGGTTCAAGGATAAGTTAAAAGCAAAAATCTTAGAATGTGAGAAGTTAGCACAAGAAGGGGCACTACTAAAATAATATTTAGAAGACTCCAATATCAATATGAAAAGGTTTAAAAATAGCTCAAAGAACTTGGATAAGTTCATCAAGACACAAAAGACTACATCAAGCAAAACATGTCTTGTATTTGGAGAGAATAAAAATAAATGAGAAGGATAGTCAACTTCAAGTTTTGGAGGAGAAAGAACTTCAGATGAAGATACTTCAGAAGAAAATAGTGTAAAATAAAGTGAGTCATCTAAGGATGAGTTGGACCAGAGAGAGTTCAACAAAAAAAGGAACAATGCACAAAGAAGATACAGATGGAACAACAATAAAATATGAGACAAATGAGGTTAAAACAAGGAAACTTCAATGGAAGATGCTTTTCATGTCACAAGTTTGGGCACATGGCTTCACAATGTAGGACACATGAAAAATAGGAATATGGGAACATACAACCTTTTCATGGGTATTTCTACTCATGTAATCAGTTTGGTCACAAGGAAATGAATTGCGGGATTCATGATAGAAGATGATATGGCTTCACTAGGAAAATTGCACCTCCAATGAATAATAACATTAAGTGTTATAAGTGCAATAATAATGGCCACACAACAAAGTGGTGTAGAGTAGATATTCCAGAAACAAGTATGAACAGGAACACGAACAGGAACAAAAACATGGATATGAATAGGAATAGGAACATGAATAGGAACAAGAACATAAACAGACACAAGAACATGGATATGAACAGGAATAGGAACAAGAATATGAATTTTGACATGTACATGGAAAGGAACAATCAAAGGAATCAGAAGGATCATATGAGAAGGAAAGAGGATAAAGGTAAAGAATAATGCTTTCTAGGAGTAGAAATATTCCCACCCCATAATTAACCACCTCAAGAGGAGGTGGGGAGGGGCTAAGTTAAGAGGCTCATTATTAGCCTTGAGCCTCAAAGGTGACCCTTTGCCATTGATTTCAAAGGGGGAGAGATTTGAGTAAGGGGGGAGATTTAGTTTTGAGTAAGAGGGAGAGATTTGATGTTTGAGAGAACATTGAGCCAGGGGAGCAATTTTCCAGGGGGAGTAGAACAAAGGAAAGGTCAAGAGCTTAGTTAAAAGAATTTGGGTTGCCATCAATGACAAAGGGGGATATTGTTGGATATTTTGAGTCCATCAAGTTGTCATTGATGTCAAGGCGTGAGTTGTCATTGAGTTGTCATTGATGTCAAAAGGAATGCAATTGGTTGGTCCTAAATTTTTTCGTAATGTCTCATGAAGCAATGATCAAAAAGGCTTTACATTAAAACCATTGGAGGATAAAATAAAAGGTTTTCCATTAAAACCATTGGAGAAAATAAAATGTTTTTCATTAGAACTATTGGAGGAGAAAATAAAAGGTTTTCCATTAAAACCATTGAAGGAGAAAATAAAAGGTTTTCCATTAAAACCACTGAAGGAGAAAATAAAAGGTTTTTCATAAAAACCATTGGCAAATAAAGTATAATAATTTTATTATACTAAGGAAGCTTAAAGTTAATTATAAATTAATTTATTAGTTAATTTACTTAACTTTAAATGTTATTTAAATTAATTATTAATTAATTTATTTATTAATTATAAATTAATTAAGCTAAGGTTAAAACCCTAAAAAGGGTTTGAGGTTTGAAATTCAAAATATTTTTGAATAGCACCGACATGAGGAGATATGCCATACTATGCATATAAAAGGGGATCCCCACCACTTTAATCATTCACCATGCCAAGATACAAACGAGCGAAGAAAAAACATTAAGCATTGTGACCAAGGGAGATTAAACGTAATTTTCATGTTAGGAAAAGAAAAGCATTAAAGGCATTAAAGGAAGGCATCAACCCTTCCTTCACGTGGGCCTTCGTAGCCCACGAGGCAAGTGCCCAAGCACCTAAGAACTTAGGCAAGAGGAGACAATGGATCAAGTCATGCTGAATCCCCTTTTGGTGGGGAATATAAGGTATGCAAGGTGTGTGGTCCCCAAAATTTTTGGAGGTTGTTTGGGTAAGTTAAAAATTAAATTTACATATTAATTATTGGTTCTAAGGTTGCAAGGGAGGTATAAGGTTTAGAAAATTAAATTTTTAATATATTTTTTCAAATGTTCTAGCATGGAGTGAAAAATGTTTGGTTTGCTATAGTGGTGAATATTATTAAGGTTGGTCAAATTTTCTATAGTGGTGAATATTATTAAGGTTGGTCAAGTTTTCTATAGTGGTGAATATTATTAAGGTTGGTCAAGTTTTCTATAGTGGTGAATATTATTAAGGTTGGTCAATATTCCATAGTGGTGAATATTATTAAAGTGGTTGATATCCTATGGTGGTGGATTTTATTTTAAGAGTGGTTGATTTATTAGGGTGTTGGGCACTATTCTAAGATTGAAGTTGATAAGGTGTTTTCAAGGATTTTATTATGTATGATTTGTTGAAAGAAGAAGAAATAAGGCATTGATTATATCTTGGTTCAAGGAACATCTTTAAGAGAATATTAGAATAATATTTTATTCTAACCTTCTTGAGTGTGGCAAAGAAGTGTTTATGGTTGTGGCAGATTTGTGAGGTCTACTTCTTATCATCAAAAAAAGGTATGTGCACATTTTCCAAAGTTAAAATTGATTGGTTGTTTTTTGGAAAATAAGTTTGGAGTGAAAAGGACTTGATTAGGGTTTTCCTTTTTGAGTGTGTGAGTTAATGCATCAAGGTTTTCTAGAATTAAGAGTTGTGATTAAAACCTTGTTTTATAAGCGTTGTTGTTGAACCCATTGGTTGTGTGAAGAACTTGAACTAGGGTTTGAAAATAATATGAGTATCATTGTTATGTGAATATTGTTTTATAAGCATTGTTGTTGAAGACATTGGTTGTGTTAAGAACTTGATCTAGGGATTGAAAAGAACATGAGTATCATTGTTATGTGAGAATTGATGTTGGGTATTGTTGAAAATATTTTGAGTTGGTGATTATATGCTTGGACTAGGGTTTGTGAGAAAGGAGTGTTTCATTGAGTGATTGGTTGAGTAGAGTTGATTGAGCCTAGTCAAGTGGATGTATGAAGTGATTGTTCAAGTTCCATAAAACAAACTATTCTATATTATGATTTGAGTTGAGAAAGTGATTGAGAATTGAGTGTAGAACATATTGAGTCTCTAAGAATTCTCTTTATGTTTCTATGAGATTTGGATAAGTTCTATGTGGACTTATTGAGCATATTTGGATAAGCTCTATGTGGAATTATTGAGTGGCTTTGAATAAGTTCTATGTGGACTTATTGAGCAGATTGGACAAGTTTTGAGTGAGTTTATTTCACAGATTTGAGCAGGTTCTGAGTGAACCTGTTGATTAGATTTGAGCAAGTTCTAAGTGAGCTTGTTAAGTATATTTGAGAATGTTTTGAGTGGACCTATTGAGTAGATTTGAGCAAGTTCTAAGTGAGCTTGTTGAGCATATTTGAGCAGGTTCTGAGTGGATTTGTTGATCATATTTGAGCAAGTTTTTTGTGGACTTGTTGAGAAGATTTGAGGAAGTTCTATGTGGACTTTTTAATAATATTTGAGCAAGTTTTGTGTGGACTTTCTAAGCACATTTGAGCAAGTTTTGTGTGGAATTGTTGAGAAAATTTGTGCTAGATTGAAGGACTGTGTTTAGTGCAAATTTAGGACAGAGCTTTGGAGGTGACAGTGCATAGAGGATAGTAGTCTCCAGTGGATAGAGATCCATCAGCAAAGGTAGTGAGGACAGGTCTTCTGAGTGGGGATAAGAGTCTTCAATGGAGAGAGATCCACAAGCCAGTGCAGTGGAGGTAGTATTCTTCTAGAGGATCACTAGCCAAAGTAGAGGAGAATGAGTTCTCTTATGGATAGAGATCCATGAACTTGATTTAGGGGATTGGTATCTCCTTTGTACAAAGGTCCATAAACATTGTAATAGGGAAGGATTCCCAAGAGATTTATTGAGAAAATTTTAGTGAAATATTTTCTCCGTGGAGTAGCCCACATTGGGTGAACCACGTAAAATTTGTGTCTCATGTGTGTGTGATGTTTTATGCATTGCTTTAGTTTTTGTTGTTGATATTGCCATTGATATATTGCATAATATTGATTGTGATAAGAAAAGTAAAAAATGATCTTATACTATTCACCCCCTCTTAGTATAAGCTTGTGTTCTTCACCTACTACTATCTCTTTCCTTCTTTCCTTTCCTCCTATGTATTATTATTCTTTTTTCCCATCCTCATTTCTTATTTTATCTTTTTTATCATTTTTTGTGCCCCTTATTTTCTTTTTCTTTATTTTGTCTCACTATGTTGTGTGTGGTTCCCAAACCATATCCCGTCATCTTCCTTTATCTTGCAGTCTCTCTTGGTTGTCTTTGTTTGCACCTTTCCTATCTTTTTCTTATTTCTTTCCCTATTTGTAAGTGCTTTTTACAAAATATGACCATTTGGGTTCCTATTCCTACAAAGAGGAAATCGCCTATGAGCCGCCAAGAGTGTGGATAAAATTTTACATGCATTTACCCACTTGTCCCCTTTTGTTAATCAAGATGAAGGATAGTATTGAAGAAAAATGTTGGAGCCAAAATTGTGAGAATTGAATGGTAGGAACTTATGAAAAACCTTTCATGTCCAAACAAGGAAATGGGTCACTATAAGACATCGAATGAACCCCAAAATGCCATCACTGGTAGATAACTAGTGAAGTGCAATATTTGGCTAAGGATCATAACATGTGGATAAATGATATGCATGGACTTTAGATGAGCCCCACAAACCCATAATAATCATATCAAGTGGAGAAAATATTGGAGAAGAAAATGGGATACTGGTGAACCAAGTTCTAGTCCAAAAATGTCACCTTGTGAGTGGCCAAGAGGTGCTTATGTTTTATCAATCAAGAAATTTGGGCATCTATAAAGCCTTTGAGGTTCCCCGAATGGTCACCATCATCAAATGAGTGGTAATGAGCCTAAAAGCCTACCTTCAGGTTGGTAAATTTTATTGCGTGAAATTTTGGGTTGTCAACAGATGATGGGAAGATCCTAAAAGTCTTCCCATGCTAAAAGCCTCACCTATTCTAGGGATGATAGAAGAGAGTACAAAAGGAAGAAGCAACAGGCTCAATTGCAAGAATGTGTAGTGAGTGGTTGATGTAAGGAGGTTCAAAACCTATCTAGAGTATGATGGAGCAAGCCCTAGGTCCATCAATGTAGTCTACTTCAAGGAGTCTATAAATGCAATTAATAATATACTTGCTTCATGGGTAGGTAAGAAGAGATTGCGAACCATGAGAGCTATCATATAAGTTAGAGTAATCAAGGGCTCAAATTTATGTGGATATACCTACCTCCTCCTGATATCTACCCTCAACCAAAAAATGTAGAGGAATTACTAGGTAAATTGTCGATAGCAGTAGTATTCAAAGGATAAGAAGATATTTTTAGGATGGCCATTTATCTAAGTAGCCATATTTCCAACCTACCACCTTGAATGCTTAATTTAATGTAAATGCTATTTATACTGCAATGAAAATCATTCTAGGGGTCGATTCTTTAGCCATTACAACTCATATGTAAAGCTTATGCTATTCAAGAAATGCAAGTATATTATTGTTTGGTCTCCAATCAACTCTTGAATATGTGAATATTGAATTTTTATTTTTGGTAAAACAATTTGAGTGGTGTTGTGGCTGATCCACAACACACCCCAAAATTGGGGACCCACCTTTTTTGCATGCTTTCAAAGAAGACCGCAGTGACCCAGATGCTAAAAAATCAAGGAAAAAAAGCAAAATTTAACAAAAGAGAAGAAGTGTCGCGATATCACGACATGTTGCTCCGTCGTGGCCGAAAATGAAAATTTGTCGCGATATCGCGACATGTTGCTCCGTCACGGCCAGAAATGAAAAGTTGTCGTGATTTCATGACATGTTGCTCCGTCGCGGCCAAAAATGAAAAGTTGTCACAATTTCACGACATGTTGCTCCATCGCGGCCAAAAATGAAAAGTTGTCTCGATATCGCGACATGTTGCTCCATCGTGGCCAGAAATGAAAAGTTTTCACAATTTCACGACATATTGCTCTGTCGCGGCCAGAAATGAAAATTTGTTGCGATTTCGTGACATGTTGCTCCGTCGCGACCAGAAATGAAAAGTTGTCGTGATTTCGCGACATGTTGCTCCGTCACGGCCAGAAATGAAAAGTTGTGATTTCACGACATGTTGCTCTGTCGCAGCCAAAAATGAAAAGTTGTCACGATTTTGCGACATGTTGCTCCGTCGCGGCTAGAAACGAAAAGTTGTCAAGATATCGTGACATGTCATGTTTTTGTGGCTCAAAATAGCAAAGTACAACGGAATGAAAAAGTGTCATGATTTCACGACATGTCACGTTTTCACGGTTGAGAGCAACAGAGAGCAGTCCAAAAGAGAAAAGCGTCACAATTTCATGACGAAAAGCAGCGAGATGGTACAAAAGAGAAAAGCATCGTGATTTCACGACAGAAAGCAGCGAGACAGCCCAAAAGAGAAAAGCATCACGATTTTGCAATAGAAAGCAGCGAATGGTACGATTGGAAAAGGTGTTGCGATATCGTGACATGTCATGTTTTCACGGCCAAGTGCAATGAGATAGAAAAAAATGAAAAGCGTCACGATTTCACGACAGGTTGCATCCAAGCGGCCCAAAAGAGAAAAATGTCATGATATCACGACATGTATCATTTTCGTGATGCATGAAGAAGAGTTAAGCTACTGATAGAAAAATGTCGCGATATCACGACATGTATCATTTTCATGATGCATGAGGAAGAGTTAAGCTGCTAATAGAAAAATTTCATGATATCGCGACATGTCTCATTTTCACGGTGCATGAAGAATAAAAGGTTTTTGACATAAAAACGTCGCGATATAGCAACATGCTATTTTTGGTCATGATTTACAAGGAGCCATTATGGAACATGCAGGGAAGCACTGAACACGTGGCATAAGGGTGTAAGGGTTACATAACAGTTACAGTTAGCAAGAAGATCAAACGTTTCGACACTCGAAAAAAAGCCAAAAATAATGCAAAGAAGGCGAGAAGATGAAACGAAGAGACCTGGGAAATGAAGCGAAGCGTCACAGGGCAAAACAGAGAACCATACTAGAGGGTTTAAAAGCAGAAGCCAAAGGTAGATACAGGGGTCAGAAACCATTACGGGCAGAGTTGCAGAGCTGAGGGTGATTAGCCATTCTGGGCCTGCTTTGGAGTGTTTTTCTTCCCCTTTTTTTGGTTTTGAGAAAACTAGAGATTCTGTTATTGTAAAATGATCAAATTTTTAATACAGAAAATTCAGAGAGTTGCACCTCATTGGCAAGAAAGAAGGAGTTATTTTCTGCATGCAAGGATTTAATGTTTATCTTTCTCCTTTTCAGATTTCTAGGCTTATAGGTGAAGTTTAATGCAAGTCCTCTTGGTTGCTTCATGTGAATGTCTAAATCTGAAATCACAATTAAAACCCAGAGACCAACACTTAAATTATCTGGATTGTGCGTGTTTTGTAGGTTCAATAGGTTAGGTTGCATGCATGGAAACCTCATTATCTTTGGTTTTGTCATAATAGGATTGCATCACCCTGAATGCATTTCATTTTTCTTTTGCATTTTATTTTCATTTTTTTTGCACTTTATTTTCATTTACAGGAATTAAAATAAAAAATAAAAAACTAAAAATTCCAAAGTCTGAAAATAGAAAATTTCCATTTCAAGGCCAGAATTTCATTTTTCAGTTTTGTTTTTCATTCATGAGCAGATGATGATATTCCCTTCATAAAATTCCAATTTCATTGAAGGGGTTATGTTTTATGGCATTTCATAAATTTCCATTTTTTTTTTTGTAGCGTGGTCATACGAATATCAAATCACATTTTATTTATTCGGGTTCAACGAACAATCACTACAATTTCATAGTAAAATAAACCACAGTGCCCCTTGTTAATAGTTACTTGCAATCACTAAGGTGTTCCAAGCATTTTAATTGAATATCTTTATTTGAGATTATTAATACACATATACCAAATGCTAATATAGCGGAGACCTTGGAGAAATTATTTATTTAATTTCTTTGCAAGAGAGGATTTAGAACCCAAATCCTATCGGAGAGTGTGTTTTCACAATCGGGTGAAAATACCACTCAACATATTGGCGCTAGAAGGAGGGCAGACTTGGTTTATTTTATTTTTATTTTCATACAAAAGTAATGTGTTTTGATTATATTTTGAAATTATTTCTTAAAATCTCATTAACGGCTAAACTGTAGCATTCCTTTTTGTGTTGCAGGTTTTGTTGGAGTTTCATCAGGCAGGCTGGACCCATCGTGCCGTATCGCAACTAGGTCCCAAACAAGCTGGGAAACCATATTCCATGACCTGACACTCACTGGTACTCCTAAGAATAAAACCAAGCAAGTTGTAAGCCTACCAATCACAAAAGATATTTTTGCTCCAGGAACATCGAGTGGACCTACACCGGTGGTATCGGTTGCCACTAGTGTACCTATTGTCAATAACATTTCCACTGCTCTTGTAGGGTTGTCCTCATCAATTCCGAGTCAAATGGCCCAACCTCCAAGTAGCTCCTTGGTATGGAGCTAATAATATCCCTTTGAATATTGCAGGGGATATCCATGAAATCCCTAAGAACATAGAAATATTCTTGCCCAAATATAAACCAGATGGCCCAAGAACTACAGAGGAGCATATCCAAGCCTATAGGGATGTTTTGATAAGGTTGCAAGTCCAACATGAGGATGTGGCTTGCAGACTTTTTCCCATGAGCCTAGATCCAATAGCCTATGAATGGTATATATGCTTGCCTACTGGTTCAATCACTTCATGGAATCAAATGGAGAATGCCTTTGTCAATCAGTTTAGGTCACCTTTGGACCCCGCAACCATTTACAATCAATTCATTACATGCAAAAGGGGCCAGGGTGAACCAATCAGAACCTTTAATCAGAGATTCCAAAAATGCTATAATAGAGCAGTTCGACATTTTGCCATAGATCCCGTAGTGGCCTTGCAAATATATTTTGGGGCATTGGATCCCATGACAGCAATGTTTGCAAGACAAAATCCTCAAGTCACCACGCTCACCTTAGCCTACAATGAAGCCATGACCATCGAGCAGCAAATGACACCACAGGGCTATGGGTTTCCCCAGATGCCTATGATGGGACAATATGCTCCATATGGTCAAGCTCCCATGGCAAATCAGATCATGGCACCGCAAATGCAAAGCATGAATGCTTTCCCATATCAACAACCATATCCACCACTACCTTATGCACCCATTCCCATCCAACCGATCACATCCATTCCACCCATTCCCGCATTTTTGCAAAATAGTCAATCGACTATGCAAGGAACCAGCCAGGTTAATTCTCAGGCTATAGTTCCTTTCCCAAATCCAACTCCGATCCAAAGTGTAAATCCATACATGAATCAAATTCCTCAAAATCCGACTCAAATGTTAAATCAAGACCCCACCAATTATGCAAACCCAACGGGAACTAACAACAATGTAGCTCCATCGAAGGAGATTTATTCGGATGTTGAAGAGCTCAAGAAGATAGTTCATAAACTAAGCAATGACATGGTTCAAAAATAGAAGTATGAGTCCCATGCCCCTCACCCAAATCAAAATTTTAACAATAGAGGGAGACATTGGAACACAAATCCAAACAATGGGGGAGTACCTGCCCCTATTGCCAATCAACTAGATACCTCTGCAGGACCTAGTCAATCCAGTTCCCTTTTGAATCTTTCCGATTTGGCATGGGAAAAGGGGTGTAGATTACACAATACAAAATAGCACAATGAGAGGAATTGTCCTGAAATCGCTAGATACACTCATTGTCTCCAAGCCCAAGTAGATGACTTGGAACTGGTGCCAAATGAGGGTCCATCCCAACATCAAGATGATAACATTATGGTGGTGGAAACTTTATACCGTCAAGAAGGTGAGAGTGAGGAAGAAGAAGATGAAATTTTGGAACAGGAGGTGCAAGCTTTTTGAGAGTTTAGAAAGGGGAATCATGGATATCATTTGAGAAGTAAATCTAAAGCCCCTAAAACATCATCAACACCACCAAATAACTCTATCCTTCCTTCGGATACTAAGGCAGATAATAATCCTCCTCCTCCACTTGGAAGAGAAATGTCTAATGATGCGTAGAAGACAGTCAAATTCGAAAAACCAAACTATGACATAGTGGAGGATCTAAAGAAGTCCAAATCAAGCCTTTTGTTCTTAGATACGGCCAGATTGCTTGGCCAAAAGGAAGCATTGATAAAGGCTCTGAACTCACTTGATCAAGTGTGGAAGGGAAAGGAAGTTGAGTCCCATCTGATTTTACGAAAGGAGAGACGGGATGTCCCACCATTCTTATTAACTCTGAGAATTGCGGGTAAGAATTTGCATAATTGTTTGGTGGACACGGGTGCCACGAGCAACCTCATGCCTTCGGAGATATGTCAAATGCTAGGTCTACATCCTGTTTCATCCAAATGCAAGGTTTTGCAATTGGACCGATCAGAGGTAAATGTGGTAGGGACCTTATATGATGTCAAAATTCAATTAAATTCTGAACCCAGGGTCCAAAAGGTTGTCGACATTCTGGTTGTTAATATCCCAAGTAGATATGGAATGCTACTTGCAAGGGATTGGATGAAAACATTGAATGGCTATTTTTCAACACACTTCTCACATATGTGGCTACCCTGGAAAGGAATTGCAAATCAAATCAGAGTAGAAAATGAACCGAGGCTTAAAGAAATCATAACAAAATTTAATAAGCCAAATGAAGTTTAGTTTTCTGAGCCAGAATTGGGGGTTTATGCATTTGATGTTGAAGATGCTGCGGAAAAGTCTAAAGGGGAAACATTTCACGGTAGCTCTCTTGAGGAAAATGATTTCATATGGTTGCTCAGGTTTGATGGATCCAAATCTAGACAGGGAGCAGGAGCCGGAGTTGAGCTCACTTGCCCGAGAAGTAAACCATTATTGGCTGCCTATAGACTGCAATTTCCTTGCATGAACAACATGGCAGAATATGAAGCATTGATCTTTGGTTTACAACTAGCATTGAGCAAGCAAGTTAAATGCTTGAAAGTATTGGGAGATTCTGAACTGGTAGTCAAGCAGATTAAAGGACAATATACATGCCACGATAAGATATTGAACCTTTATAGAACTAGGGTCATGGACCTCATTGAGGAATTTGACGCTTTCAATATAGCCCTTATTTCTAGAAAAGGAAATCGCATAGCAGACTCTCTTGCAGTTGCCACGGGCATGTTAAATCCAGTTGACATAAAAAGGTGTAAAAAGTTCTCCATTGAGTTAGTTCCTTGTCCATCAATACCTGATAATGTCAAGAATTTCCAAGTTTTTGAAAATGACAGACACATATTCAAATTTGTCACGAACTCGGGTATTTTTGAAAATCAGGTGATTGATGAGGAGCAAAGATGGCAAGAAGAAGCAGAAAACGAAAGTGAAACTGCATGTCAATCCAACAAAATACCTAAAGACATAGTTTCATTGGAGAAAATGTTTGATATGGGATACAAGGCCAGAAAAGAAAAAAAGGTTCCACTCCCCAAAGATGCATGTGATCTAATTAATCTAGGGAGTGCAGACAATCCACGGGAAGTGTACATCGCAAAGGCATGTACAACTGAAGAAAGAGAAAATATAATACATGCACTAAAGAACTACATGGATTGCATTGCTTGGAATTATAACGAGTTGAAAACATACAACCAAAATGTCATTACACATACCATCCCTCTAAAGCCGGACTCCAAGCCTTTTAGACAAAGACAACGAGTTGTTAACCCGCTATTGGAGCCCTTAATAGAAAAGGAGGTCAAAAGATTATTGGAAGCGAAGATTATTTTTCCTGTTAGGCACTCAACCTAGGTTGCTAACCTCGTTCCAGTAAGAAATAAGAGCGGAGAGATTAGGCTATGTATAGATTTTTGAAATCTTAACAAGGCCTCTCAAAAGGATAACTATCCATTGCCATCCATTGATGAAATTTTACAAACAATGAATGGATCTGAAATGATGTCTTTTCTTGATGGATATTCTGGATATAACCAAATTCTTATTCATCCCAATGACAGGATGAAAACAGCCTTCACCACCAAGTGGGGGACATTTGCCTACAAAAGAATGTCGTTTGGATTGTTAAATGCTGGTGCAACATTTCAACGCGCCATGGACTATGCATTCAAGGGACTCATAGGCAAGTGTATCATCGTGTATGTGGATGATATTCCAGTATTTTCAAAGAAGAGAGAGGACCATGTCAAGGATCTGAAAAAAGTTCTTCAAAGATGCAGAGAGCATGGAATTTCTTTGAACCCCAAAAAATGCATCTTTGGAGTAACAGAAGGAAGACTACTTGGTCACATCATTTCAAAAGAGGGCATATCCATTGACCCAGAAAGGATAAAAGCTATCCAAAACTTACCTCTCCCGGGTAGTAAAAAAGAGTTGAGATCCTTCTTTGGGCAAATTAATTTTGTGAGGAAGTTCATTTCGAGCTTCGCTGAGATAGCCAAACCTTTGAACAAAATGCTCAAGAAGGATGTAGATGTCAAATGGAACGAGGAAAGTAGGGTGGCCTTTCAAAACATTAAGGATGCTATTTCCAGAGCCCCTGCCCTCATAAGTCCAAACTATGCTAAACCTTTCTATATTTATGCTTTCACATCGGAACACTCCTTTGCGAGTGTCTTGACCCAGAAAGGTGAGGATAGCATAGAAAATCCCATAGCGTTTTTAAGTGCTCCTTTAAAAGATGCTCAATTGAGGTATTCCATCCTTGATAAGCAGATGTACGCACTTTTTAAAACGGTAAAAAAATTTAGACATTACATTGTGCACAGCAGAGTTTTTGCCATTGTGCCTGACCCTGCTGTCAAGACCATGTTTTTATAGAACGAGCTAGGCGAGAAAAGAGGGAAATGGATTTCTACCATCCAAGAATTTGATCTTGAAATCCAACCTATGAAACTAGTTCGAGGACAGGGACTTGTGAAGGCGATCGTTGAGAATAATCCATAAATGACATGCCAATATTCAAATGCAGAGTACATTTCTAAGGATGACTGGTATGTTGACATTGTGCATTTTCTATTAAACGGTAAGTGTCCTTCCAATTTGAATTCCACTCAAAGAAGAGCTTTAAGACTTAAATCTGTTAATTATCTGATTAGATCTGGTTGTCTATACAGGAAAAATCATGAAGGGATCTACTTGAGATGTCTGAATAAAGAAGAAGCTGCCAAGGTTCTGCAAGAATTTCATGGGAAATATGGAACTGGTCATGGTGCGGAAAATGCTACAACACATCAAATCCTAAGAGCAGGATACTATTGGCCCCACATTTTTAAAGATGCACATGCTCATGTACGATCTTGCCACATTTGTCAAGTAGTCGCCAACAGAGAAAGAAATGCAGCCATGCCATTACAACCTGTAGTTGAGATGAGACCATTTGCACAATGGGGATTAGATTTCATTGGGGTTATTAACCCAAATTCTTTTGATTCCCATAAATTCATACTAACAACTACAGATTATTGTACAAGGTGGACATAAGCAGTTCCTACAAAACATGCCACTACAGACGTTGTAATAAGATTCCTTGAGGATCACATCATAACAAGATTCAGAATGCCCGATTCTATTGTTAGTGATAATGGTAAAGCTTTTGTTTCTACACAATTTGTAGATTGGGCATATGACAATAAAGTGAGTTTAAAATTTGCATCTAATTATTACCCTCAAGGAAATGGTTTGGCCGAATCTTCAAACAAAAATTTGTTGAATATCATTAAGAAATTACTGGAAAAGAACCCTCGAGATTGGCACAACCAGTTAAAGTTTGCTCTTTGGGCAGATAGGACCAGAGTAAAAGAATCAATAGGGAATACCCCCTATCATTTGGTCTATGGACAAGACCCGATATTTCCTGCAAACTTGAAGCTGCAAACCTTGCATTTCATGCAAGAATACTTGGGGATAGATAATCAAGTTGAAGCTAGATTAAGTCATTTACTGCACCTTGATGAAAAAATGGAGGAAGCCATGATTCACATGAATAAACACCAAGAGGTTGTTAAAATATGGTTTGACAGAAGGGCCAAAATTAAATCTTTTAGGATAGCAGACTTGGTCTTATTATGGGATAAAAGACATGAAGAGAAGGGAAATCACCAAAAGTTTGATTGTCTTTGGTTAGGCCCTTATCAGATTTCAGAAATCCTAGGAAAAAATACCTTCAGATTAAGAACTTTAGATGGGAAGGATCTGACGTTACCAGTTAATGGGCATGTTTTAAAGCACTATTTTAGCCCTTAAGTCGTAGGAGATTGGAATTATATCTTTCTATTTTGGTATGAATTTTCAAGTTTTTGTTTCTTTTTATTATTTAAGTTGTGTGTTTATTTGACATGTTTTGTTTGTCTAAAAAAAAAAAAAATGATGAAAAAGTTGTCTTGAGATGCTAACTTATGTTCTAGATCAGGGAAATATGAAACATTGGAATTATGTTGTAGAAAGCTCCACAAGTAACACAAACATTTAAATAGTATCGTTTGAAACTTGTGATGCATGAAGTAGTCAGTTTTATATGGAAATATTTCATCTGCAATTCAAAAGACAATGCATTCATATTACATCTCACTTTGCATATACATGCCATCTTAGTTGCATATGCATTTCAGATACAAATCATTAAAGTGTGTCAAATCCTCTTAGGGTTATGCTATAACATAAATAAGAAGAAAATCCTAAGGTTGGGAACTGAGCCTCGAGATATCTAGAACCAAGCACATTTTATACACACTAAAAAGGATCTTGAGTAAAATGATCAAAACCTTGCTTGGAAGAAAAGGTCGAGTGAAAAGAATATTTCATGTCTATCCTATTATGCAACATGATCCTTAAAACAGTGGTTTTTACCACTTCCATAAAGCTTAAAGCCTAAAATCAGAGTAGTAAGGATAGGGTTAAATCCTCATCGAACTTAGGTTGAGGATCCAACTCCCCAAAGCTTTGATTTGACCTACATGGAGTAGTAAGGATAGGGCATAATTCTCATCTCGCTTAGGTTGAGAATCTGATTCCCCAAAACTCCTATGTCTCATTTCATCATAAATCTTGGGTTGGAAGGATCGTACTACATGTCCTCTACAAAGGATGGGTAGTCATCCCCAAGGTCCAAGAAATAAAATTAATATTTCCAATTTTCATCTAAATCTTGGATTGGAAGGATCGTACTACATGTCCCTAGCAAGGATGGGTAGTCATCCCCAAGGTCCAAGAAGTAAAAAAATTAATATTTCCCATTTCATCTCAATATTGGATTGGAAGGATCGTACTACATGTCCTCTACAAAGGATGGGTAGTCATCCCAAAGGTCCAAAGAAATAAAAGAAAAGAATAAATCATGGATTATGGGGTTAAGTATGCCCATGCATGGCAGCATGTCTTGTCTAAAAAACAAGACCACTGACTATTCAAAGGGTTAGACTAGCATGACCATTTCTTCCATAATTGGTTAAATTATTTTTCTCAAAGTGAGGTAATGAATTCCAAATCGGAGTAGTAAGAATAGGGTTAAACTCCCATCTCGATTAGGTTGGGAGTCCGATTTCCCAAAGCTCTGATTTCACTTTCACTTGCACATGGGTTCAAGATAGTAGTGACTCATAACCAACTTTGGGATCTAATAAAGCAATTCATTATACATATAGTTGATCCTAAGAGGGTTTGATAAATCTTGAGTGTTTGTGTATGATACTAGAAGGTCTATGCCTTTTATAAAAGCAAAATCTCTAAGCATATTTACTAGGTTACACAAATCATTCACAATCTCACATATGCATCCATGTAAAAATGACAATGGAATGTCGATCAATTTCAAACGATAGGGAATGAAACACATTGCACACATCGAGCTGATACTTAATGATTCTGATGATTCATGTATTTCTGATCTATGGGCATTTGTTTATGTTTCTTATGTGCTAATGCCTGTTTGTGAGTTGTATACTTCCAGGTTGGGTTCTCACCAAAATGCTCAGGAGCATTTGACAACAGAGTCACCATTTGTTGTGGCTGATCCACAACACACCCCAAAATTGGGGACCCACATTTTTTGCATGCTTTCAAAGAAGATCGTAGTGACCCAGATGCTAAAAAAATCAAGGAAAAAAGCAAAATATCACAAAAGAGAAGTGTCGCGATATCGCGACATGTTGCTCCGTCACGGCTAGAAATGAAAAGTTGTCACGATATCGCAACATGTTGCTCCGTCACGGCTAGAAATGAAAAGTTGTCACGATTTTGCGACATGTTGCTCCGTCACGGCCAGAAATGAAAAGTTGTCACGATTTCGCGACATGTTGCTCCGTTGCGGCCAAAAATGAAAATTTTTCGTGATATCGTGACATTTTGCTCCGTCATGGCCAGAAATGAAAAGTTGTCACGATTTCGTAACATGTTGCTCCATCGCAGCCAAAAATGAAAAGTTGTTGCGATTTTGCGACATGTTGCTCCGTCGCAGCCAAGAACAAAAAGTTGTCGCGATATCGCGACATTTCACGTTTTTGTGGCTCAAAATAGCAAAGTACAGCGGAATGAAAAAGTGTCATGATTTCGTGACATGTCACATTTTTGCGGTTGAGAGCAACAGAGAGCAGTCCGAAAGAGAAAAGCGTCACGATTTCGCGATGGAAAGCAGCGAGATGGTATGAAAGAGAAAAGCGTCACGATTTCACGACAAAAAGTAGCGAGACAGCCCAAAAGAGAAAAGCATCATGATTTTATGACAGAAAGTAGTGAATGGTATGATTGGAAAATGTGTCGTGATATCATGACATGTCGCGTTTTCATGGCCAAGTGCAACGAGATAGAGCAAAATGAAAAGCGTCGCGATTTCACGATAGGTTGCATCTAAGTGGCCCGAAAGAGAAATATGTCGCGATATCGTGACATGTATCATTTTTGCGATGCATGAAGAAGAGTTAAGCTGCTGACAAAAAAATGTCGTGATATCGCGACATGTATCATTTTCACGATGCATGAGGAAGAGTTAAGCTGCTGACAGAAAAATGTCATGATATCGCGACATGTCTCATTTTCGCGGTGCATGAAGAAGAAAAGGTTGTTGACATAAAAACATCGCGATATCGTGACATGCTATTTTTGGTCACGATTTACAGGGGGGCATTATGGAACATGCAGGGAAGCACTGAACACGTGGCATAAGGGTGTAAGGGTTATAGAACAGATATAGTTAACAAGAAGATCAAACATTTCGACACTCAAACAAAAGCCAAAAATAATGCAAAGAAGGCGAGAAGATGAAATGAAGAGACCTGGGATATGAAGCGAAGCATCACAGGGTAGAACAGAGAATCGTACCAGAGGGTTTAAAAGTAGAAGCCAAAGGCAGATACAAGGGTCAAAATTCGCTGCGAGCAGAGTTGTAGAGCCAAGGGTGATAAGCCATTCTGGGCCTACTTTGGAGCGTTTTCCTCCACTTGTTCTGGTTTTTTCAAAACTGAAAACATTCTGTCATTGTAACTGATACATTATTTTTAATACATAATTTCAAAGTTGCATCTCATTGGCAAGAAAGGAGGAGTTATTTTCTACATGCAAGATTAAATGTTTATCTTTCCCCTTTCATATTTTTAGGTTTATAGATGAATTTTAATGCAAGTTCTCTTGGTTGCTTCATGCGAATGCCTAAATCTGAAAACCATAGTTAAAACCCCAGAAACCAGCACCTAGCTTACCTAGATTGTGCAATTTTGCAGGTTCAATAGGTTAGGTTGTATGTAGAAAACCTCATTATCTTCGGTTTTGTCAGATAAGATTGCAGCCCTTGAATGTACTCTAGATTCATTTTCTTTATATTTTATTTTTTATCTTTCCTGCACTTTTATTTCCAGAATGTTTAACTTTTATTTTAATTTGCAGTCATTAAGATAAACACTTGAAAATTCATCAAGATAAAAATCATTATAATTTCAGAGTGAAATAAACCACAGTGCCCCTTGTTAACAGTTACTTGCAATCACTAAGGTGTTCCAAGCATTTAAATTGAATATCTTTATTTGAGATTACTAATTCGTATATGCAAATGCTAATATAACAGAGACCTTGGAGAAATTATTTATTTAATTTCTTTGCAAGAGAGGATTTGGAGCACAAATCCTATCGAAGAGTGTGTTTTCACAATCGGGTGAAAATACCACTCAACAAGTGGATACACTTTAATTTTGCATTCTATATTTCATGCATTTCATTCGTTAGTTCTAGAATTTTCCTTCAATCAAGTGCAATAAATGCCAAATGAGAGTTATGATGGCTGATATGTTAGGCAGTTTACTTGTACTTCCTGCAATGGTTTAGGTTTGTTGTGTATATGTTTTGATGCAATTGAATCCATACCCTTTTGAGTTCTAGATTCACCTATGTTTTCTCTTTTTCACCTCCCTTTTCCCTCAGCATAGTTAGCTAGGACCCTTAGGATCCAACCTTCTCTAGATTGACCCACATAGCCTTTTCACCTCGTAGTCACTTAATCTTGGTTGAGGTTCATGGTTGTGCAAACCTTTCCATTAGGAGGATTTTTGAACCAACAATTATAAAATAAATTCATCTCAAACATCCATTTTATAGATACCTAGCCTACCAAGATATTTTCAATTATACTAACCCACAAATAATGGAGCATATTTGACTCCCTATTTTCATGATAAGGAGATAACATTTTTATGTTGGATCAATATGTTCCAAGTATATAAGCTGAAGAAATTTTAGTAGGGGTATAACTAAATTGATATAATGCCTTCAATTATTATCCTATGTTAATGTTATGCTATATATTGGCACCATCGTTATACCAGTTAGCACTAGGATTAGCAGCCTAGTTCCATAGTAGTTAGAAATCTTAATATGTGTATCTCTTTGAAATTTTAATCCATATATATACCTAGTAGATCCAACATGTAGTCATATTCTTCTCTCAAATATTAATTCATGCAATATTTAAATATGAACTATTTCAAACTATGAAACTATAAATTATCATTAAATTAGTTATTGTATCTATTCCATGAGATACCCATCATTCATATCTAAGACTATAAGACTCACATTATAGTCTTGGTGGAACATTTCTTGTAATATAATATATTAGAATTTAGCCTTGGTACTAGCATGTGTGTAAACATTATTATTTAACACTTTCTCATATCATAAGGTTACAAATATTGTACTATGTTTAAATAGGATGATTCCCTCCAAATTATTTTAAGGGATAGCATAAATTTCGACTAGCTACAACAAATTAGGATTTTGGATCCATGTAGACTAGAAATAAAATGTATTTGGATGATTTTCGTTGAGTTTATTATATCTTAAAGAATGAGTTTGTGATTTGATCCTACTCAAATAAAATTTCAAAAGAGAACGTATATTTTATTTATAGCCAACAAATAGATAATAGCAGACTCTAAATTTTTTTTGCTACATAATATTTCCCAATATTCCAAATCTCTCATCTATATTGAAATATTAAAGGACAAAAATCAAAAAATCCATTTGACAAAGAAGAAAAATATTAATTGATCTTAGACATATGAGAATACCACACTTTATTTTTGAAGAAGATTGAGTTGTGTTGAATTCCTCCTTATGAATCTTGAGATCCCAACTATCAAGTACCATTAAAATTTAATATGACTAAATTAAGATACTTCTAGCATATATTTTATAGAGCTATTACTTACTTTCATATACTTCCCTAAAAAATCTAAAGTTAAACGGATAATTTCCATCATATTTTCTTTATTATGCTACATTGAGAAACCTAAAATGCAAGGAACAACCTCTAGACTACTTCCATTTTTATTGCAAAGAGATAAATTTCTACTACTTAAGGAAATACAAGATGATTTATTTGAACAAAAATTTGACCTTCTATACCTTATTTACTTCTGAAATTGACTCTATAACTTTCTTTATAGCTTCAATTCCTTTTCATTTTGAACTTTCACATTGTAAAATACTTATCATCTCATGCATTCTTCTAAATTTATTTTATTATTTTATCTAAATAAACCATGACAACATATTCTATATAATACAAAAAATAAAGTTATTTATCTTTTGTAGGGGAATGGATAACCATTGATCGAAACAAAATTCCACTATAATATGACCCTCTTGTTCATCTTTGAGTTTTTTTGTGACAAATTTTTTTCCTCTTTCTTAATAATTTTCAATTTGTAAGCTATTTTCATATGTCCATATCATAACATTTGCAACATCAAAATGTAATGTTTACACTTGTTGAAACCATTCTCTTGATTTTTTTTTTTTATTTCAATGTATTTTGAGAAATACATTCAAATAACCATAGAAAAATATATTCACATATATGGCATGCCTACACTATTTAATGGTCAATTCCTCCTGCATGAAATACCCTAGAGCATGACCGATATTCTTAAAATATTCCTCATTGATATGTTTATATGGAAATCAAAATTTCTCAACCCATACTAAAATCTTTCAAGAGTTTTTATATCCATAGTATTATTTTAAATCCATGATTATTCATACAATCCAAGTGCCCATATAAACCATGGGTTGCCATCCATTATTTTATCCTTGTCATAAATTATACATGAGTTTTGATTTTGATAAGATGATGATAAAAAAATATTTTTAAAGGAAATTCATTGAAAAATGTAATGCCAATCCCTAATCCTATTCAATCCACTTATTACCCTCATATACTTTCCAAATATTCTTTAAACTTATTTATTAAACCTTTAGTTTTAAGAACCATAATACCATGTCTGGTTATCTTCCTTGAAAATTATTTATAGTGAACCATATATTGCCTATATAAATACTACTATAAATTGTTATTCTTTATTCTTAATTAGGAAGAAATTACTTCCACAAACTATGACATCCTTACTTCTAGTTTGGGTTTATTTAAATTATTTTTCTTCCTTACTACTAATATTTTCCTCCTAAAAATACTTCATTCTTTGAAATTATATAGGAATCTAAGAAATAAGTTTGAAGGTGAGATCACTCAATTATACTTGATCCATGTTTGCTTAAAAGGTTAAGGTTCAACAATGGTCTTGTAAATTTGGGTGATGAAGTAAAATCCCTCACTCCATCTAGTTGAATCAAATCCCTTAAAGTATCAAATGTAATATTAAAATAATTATTATTATATAAAATTATTGTGTATATTTTATCTATCTACAAGAGATGAATTAGGTTGAATTATTTTTATGTATGTATTTTTAATGTCATAAACAAATATTTTATACTTCAAAACCATGTAAATGTGTTTCTTTCACATGCTTGAACATTTTTTTTACATCTCACTTCAAATTTGTATTACTATAAAAAAACACAATCCAATATTATATAAAATAGATTAAATGTCATACAAAGTGAAAAGCTACAACTAATGATGCAATACTAGCTTTGCATGGAGGATCGTGGAAATCCTAGAGGTTCGTATTAGATTTTTCTTAGAATTTTTCTCATTGCCAAAAACAACCACTACAATATTATATTAAAATAAATGAAACTATATAAAGTAAATATTTTAATTAATATTATTATATCAAATACATAGAAAATTGTGTAAACACTATCTTAACATTTGTATCATTGCTAATAAAACATATAATTAAGTATATATTTCCATTCATCATTATAAATTTTATTGAACATAACCAAAAAAAAATTACGTTGAAGAAGCTCTTAAAGTAGTTAACACAGTAAAATGAAATAAATCTTATATTTTTTTTATCAAAGGTAGTCAATGAATCTACCTTGTATTATGTTTGTATATTTTAACCTAATAAATCATATTTTATTATCTAAAATTAATAATTTTTTTGCATGGAAGTGACTTATTTGTAGTTTTTTTATATATGCATCAAAATTTTGAGTAGACCATTAAAATTTTGAAGTGTTAATTTTGAAGCTAGACATTGGTTTATAAGAAACTAAATTATGTATATTTTCACTTGAAATATACTAAGTATTGTGACTAGATCATTAAAATATACACAATTTTTTTTTTATTGATTATATTAACCATCACTTTGGGCTTGTATTTTGGTCATATGCCTACATCATTTAGTTGTGAATGTGTCCCTATGCCAAATCCCAATAAATAAATTCATGATATTTTACCTCATATTTTTCATTGACAACTGACTCCTTAGTATGATCTACGTCTGAGGGTTATTTCTATAAAAAAATATGGTGGTTAAGTTTCACTTGAGACCTTCAACAAATTTGCACTATATTGTAGATATAAACCATTTTGACCCTTGTACACCTTGTGTACGTAAATTTTTGTAGCATTTTATTATTTAAACTAACGATCAATTTCTTAGACTTGATCTAAATGTCTATTGTGATCGAGTATACATATCCCAGCATATCAACCATTTTTCATTGATTGGAATATATTTTATTTTACTTTAATGAGATGATTTGGTGTCCATGGGAACCCTCTTATACTGTGTGAATTACTTTCTTTGATTTATTTTCAAAATTTTTAAATATTGTGTTGAATCTATTCATTTATATAAAATACCATAAAATCCAACATGGGATTAAAGTGGGTTGAATTTTCATTACTCAAGTGTTTGTCCTTAAGAAATTATCTTCTACAATGCCTCTTAAGGTCAACATTGTTTGGAGTAGCTATAATATTTTTTTTGAAAAAACCTAGGTGGACTTGGATCATAAGGATATCACTAGATTTAATAGATTTACTATAGGATAAATATTTATTGATAGGTTCCTTGTTTCTAACTAGATTGATGCTCTAGTTTTAGGATAAATATCATTTTAACTTCATGACTATTTTCAAAAAATCCTTTTCCTTTTCTCTTTTGGTATTTTTATCTAATAATTGCACAAGTGAGAGGATAGTCTAAATAACTTCCATGGAAGAAAAACTAAGAGGCTGAACACTTATTGATAGACCTTAGATACCAATGAAGTCATTGGCAAACTTCTATTGTTGGAAAAGATATTTGAGTCATTTGATAAATTTGCAAAAATGGTATACCAATTTGTTTTATATATTAACATGAGAGGATGGACTAATTGATTGCATTCAACAAAAAGGTTGTGTAGGGAAAGAATTAAAAGTTATGAATATACTATCAAAAAATTTTGTTTCTTTGTAAGGGCTCCAATTCAAGGATTTTCTATATTTTGCCTCTAGGTACCTCTTTTCTTGCTCCAAAAGAAGTGTTCATTTTTCCTTTTTTTGAAAACTATGAAATTTAAAAAGAAATATAATGTGAAGTAATATTATCAATCAATATAATAGGTTGCAATATCATGACATCATTAGGCATCACACAAAGGAATATGAAAATAGGTGCATGAGAAAGGTAAAGGGGACTAACCTCCTTTATCACTTGGAGGGGTTGCCTATAGTATGGAAAGTTTCCCATGATAAGGAGGCTAGGAGATATCTCCTTAAGGCATTGGGCCTTAGAGGTATTGAATTCATACCTCATTAATGAATTCCTTTTGATGGAAATTATGATCTTAGCATCTAAATCAATAATATTGTAGTTTTCAAAGATGATAGGGCATATTTTGATGATGATGTTACTATTTTTTACTATACAAATGTTGATGTGGTACTCGATGTCATATTACACCTTCATGATGTGGTGCTTTATGGTGATGTAGAATCTAGAGATGATATAACACCTAGTGATGATGTGGTGGATGATGATGTGCAACCCAAGAATGCATATAATGATGGCATGGTAGATGATAGGAAAGATGGTATTGCACTCACTAACATGGTAAATAATGATGTAGCACATGATTATGTCATAATTCATTATGTGGTAGGTGATGACGTGGAAGGGACTGTCATATTAGAGGTCAACATAGGAAAAAAATCACCATATGGACAATATAAATAGGTTTCGCCAATTACATTTTCTAGATTGTCTAATTTTTTAACCATAGAGTCACATAGTAGTAAAATTAGAAAAGCAAAAAATCAAAGATCAAATGGTTACAAGTATTATAGGCTAGTTTATAGGTTGTAGAGTGAATCTAAATATGATAAGTTGCATAGTGTAGTTCATTGGTATAATTCCTTATGGTCTACATAGTCGATATCTAGTTAGCAACCCCCTTTTTGGGATAGTGACATGTAGCATCACCTCATTTATGAGTACTTTATCAAATTAGTGCCCAAATTGTACCCCTAAATAATGCACACAATTGCACAAGGTGGCATCCCATTTGCTATAGGTACATAGAATTATTTTAAAAAAATTGAAGGTTTTGGAGATATTCTATGTGATTTTAGAACAAAACATCTAGGGAACATAATTTTCACATATGGAGATATTTTAAGCCTATTATTTAGTCACATAATATTTTGAGATATTTGTATTGGTGATATTTCTTATAATCATAATTGCATGAAAAATTTATATTATTATAGGAAATTCATGGATAAACATGTGCCCTTGCTAAACAAATCCAAACTATGTCACTTATAAAATCAAGATTGATGCTCTACTCCAAAGTATGGGGTTGCTCAAATATGTGAATAAAACGTCTCTAGATATTGATTTTGAATAGAAGTTATATTTTTAAGGATAAAAAGGATGATTCTCTATGTTTGATATATTTTTGTATTTATATGATCTATGACTCCCATGCGAGCAGCACTATGGATCCCAAACATATTTTTGATAATTTTTAGAGGTTTTATGACTGAATTGACTTCACATGAATAGGAAAACTGGATATGGATCTTGATACTTTGAATATATATTTTATTGATATTGCTAATGAGTATATCAGTTGGCTAGTTAAGTTATAAGATGGTATTTAGACTAAATAATAATTCCAAAGAGATAGGATAGGTATATGAAACTGTGAATAGTGAGAAAAACATTGAGCTTCTCAATTTTATGTACAATAGTGTCTTGGAGATATATTATCTAGTTTCTATTGTTTTGGAAATATTTCATATTTACTTCCACAATGTATTATCCTTTTTCAATTTAAGTGTCTATATATCTTCTTCATCATCGAAAATATAGTTATATAAGGGTCACATTATTACTATTCAAGCTCATGGAAAATAAGTGATTGAGAATAAGATTGACAATAAAGCAAAGAAGAATAAGAACAAGACTAATAATATCTTCAAGAAGTCAACCAATGAGTTTTGCAATAAGGAAGGACATGAAATAGAGTTTTTGTAGATTCATATCAAGAATCTTGATGAAGCAACCAAAAATATGGGTGCTGATGCTACTATCTTATATACTCAAAATGAGGATATTCATGATGGTGAAAATTCAAAATCATGTAGTTTTTCATAATTCTTTTGATTAGTGTATTCTAGATTAAAGGGCAACAAGGTACATGATCAAGCATCAAAACCTTCTAGATAATTATAATACACTTCATTTTGGAGAGCTTTTTGTCATTCGAGATGATTATTTCTCATAAGTAGTAGGTTATAGTGAGGTTAGTATTGGATATTATTAATTTTATAAGATTTTTTATATTCCTATTTTGGCTCTAAAATTTTATTTATTTATCATATCACAATACAAATAAAATGGTAGAATTTTGACCTAATCGATGGATGATCAAAGACATTAATGATGGATTCAAAAAAATTACCTCTAGGTATTATGATTAGTAATATTATATGTACAAACTAGATGATAGATTGATTGCTTCATCTTGTTCCTCTCAAAAGACATTTTTTTGGCCATTGTGGCTCAATAAAATAATGAGAGTTAGTGATGCTAGCATATACTTTGGCATATTAGCTTTGGGTTATGAAGGTACATGAGTAATTATAAGTTGGCTATTAGACTTCCTCATATTTATCTTCTTACTGATGGTTTTGAGGGATGTGTTTTGGGGAAGCATCATAAATAATATTTTCCAAAATAGATAGCAAGACATGCCACATGACACTTGGAGCTCATTCATAGTTATTTATGTAGTTTCATGGATATATCTCTCTCTCTAGGAACATCTACTTTCTTCTTATAATTTATTATTTATCTAGGCATATAAGGTTGTACACTATTCATATAAAATATTGTTCTTTTTAAAGATTCAAGGAGTTGAAAGAACTAGAAGAGAATAAAATTAAAAGAAATATAAAGTTTCTCATGATATATGGGAGAGGTGGATACATGATCAATGTTTTTTTAGATTTCTAGACTCTTCATGGCATATTTAAAAGGAATTGTTCATTAGAAAAAATAGGTGCAAAGAGGAAGAACAAGATAAATATGAATATGTCTCATTGCTTGATTAATACTATAGGGATGGATCGTATGCCATCTCTTGACAAGTTTATATTAATAAGATCGATGTGTCTCAATTCTATATATTTAGGTATTCAACATAGACTCATATACCTAAAGATCATTAGAAGGAGACATCAAGTAGTGATAGATGTATTTTTATGGGGTACCTATATTATTCAAGGCATGCCATTTTTGTGATCCTTAGAGACATGATGCTTTTATATGGAAATATGTGATATTTTATAAGATTATTTTAGCTACTCCATCAAGTTACCCACCTAATATTATAGTTAAATATCCCCTCCTATAGATATTATTATAAGTATATTACTATTAGGTCTTCCACTTCCCCCTTTTGTTAAGGCCCTATACCTATAGATTTAATCTTATCTTAGGTAGCATCATCTTTAGCACATACAGTCTTAGCTTTCATGAAAAATGAAATTGATACACTATTTCCATGTGCCATAGTGATGGATGTTGACGTAGGTGGTGATTTTGATTTGAATGATTAAGATTTGTTTTCTAATGTTGCTTCATCTTAGGATGTGCCTATATCTTTCATACTTCATCCAACACCCAAGTGGGTTTAGATTATCCTATATGATGCTCGATCCATTATTTCCCTAGAATAACATTGGAATACTCCTTCCCAAGCCTTTCTCTTGAATTTTGGTAATCCTATATATCCTATCACCTACTCATAGGTTAAGTATGACCAAAATGAGATGATGTCATGCTTGTCGAGTATGAGTCTTTGATGAAGAATCAGATAAGGAAACTTATTCCTTTTCTAGAAGGGAAGAATGTTGGTTGTGAAAATATGTCTATAGGACCAAGTACAATTTATATTGTTAAGTAGAAAAACACAAAGTATGCCTTATTTCTAAGGGTTTTTCTTTGAAGTAAGGAATTGAATGCTTAGATAAATTCACCCTAGTTGCTCATATGGAATCTATTTAAATTATTTTATACATATATGGTTCCCATGGTTACTATAGCAACCCAAATATTCTCACTTGGTTGTACCACAAAAATAATTCAAGCATTTCCTTAGGGTAATTTTTTTTTCATTTTCAAACAACAGTTTTGTGTTGGCAATTTTGGGTACTTTGGGTACATTGCCTTTGCTCAAATGTATAAGTTGTCATTGATGTCAAGAAGCTCTTGAAGGAATTTGATTTAATGTCAAATAATTTGTTTTGATGAAGGTTATTCAGAGCATGGACAATGAGTTTCCAAGAAGACCATAGTAGCTCTTTTGCAAAAGATCAAAGAAAACGACAAGTAAGAAAAGTGTCATGATATCGCGACATATACAATAGGCAAGAAAAATAGTCGTGATTTCGCGACATGTTAGAGGAGAGAGAAAGAGCTGGAAAAACTGTCACGATTTCGCGACATGTTAGAAGAGAGAGAAGTAGGGAAAACTGTCACGATTTCGTGACATGTTGGAAGAGAGAGAAGAAGCAAGAAAAACTATCACGATTTCATGACATGTTGGCAGAGAAAAAAGCAAGTGGAAAAACTGTCGTGATTTCGTGACATGTTTGCAGAGAAAGAGAGCAAGGTGGAAAGTGTCGCGATTTCGCGACATGTCAAATTTTTGTGACTTGAAAAGAGTAGGAAGGCAGAGAAGGAAAAGTGTCGCGATTTCGTGACATATTGTAGGAGAGAGAGTCCAAAAGAAAAAGTGTCACAATTTCGTGACATAATGTAGAAGAGAAAGTCCACAGTGTGAACTATCATGATTTTGCGACAAGTTCGAAGAGAGAGAAAGTAACATGAAAAGTGTCACGATTTCGTGACATGCTGTAGAGTTCGAAGTGAGAAGCGTCACGATTTTGTGACATGCTGCAGAGTTCGAAGTGAGAACCATCGCAATTTCATGACATGCTGTAGATGAAAATATTCCAAGTAAGAACTATCAGGATTTCGCGACATGCAGCAAAGGAAAGGTTTCGAAGTAAGTGTCGCGATTTCACGATAGGTTGAAGAGAAAGAAAATAGATGCAAAAAGTGTCATGATTTTTATGACAAATTGAGATGGCAGCGTTCGGTTGGAGAAAGTGTCATGATTTCATGACAAAAATAGAATGCAAGTTTTCTATAGGAGAAGTGTCATGATTTCGTGACAAAAGTAGAAGGAAGGCTATGAAGACAGAAGTGTCACGATATCGCGACAGAAGTAAAGACGAAGTCTACAGAGGCAGAAGTGTTGCAATTTTGTGACAAAAGCAGAAAGGAAGTCGACGAAGGAAGAAGTGTCACGATATCACAACAAAAGAAAAGTTGATGCTGACAAAGTCAGAAGTGTCGCGATATCGCGACAAGAGCTTAGTTGAAGTTGACAAAGGCTGAAGTGTCACGATATCGCGACAAAAGCCAAAAGAAAGTGTACGATTGCAAAGGTGTGACAATATCGTGACATGTTGTATTTTCACGGTAGAAGCTACAGAAGAGTTACAGAGGCAGTGAAGCCGACAAAGTCAAATTTTAGTCGACGAAGATTAGGGATTGTAGTCGACGAAGATTAGGGTTTGCATTTGTTATAACAGCCGACTAAGATTAAAGTTTTCATCATGAAAATTTTGTTATAAAATGAGGGTTGTTTGGATAGTTTAGGTGAATGGATGTGTTGTTGAAGTGCGACGTTCACAGATAGTGTGCAGAGCAAGAAGTTCGATCGTCGAGAGCAGAGTGTGAAATTTGATCATAGTGTCCAGAGTGCATTTCGTCGAATCATTCTAAGTATGAAAGATCGCAAAGGAAGCAGAGTTTGTGAATACGGTGTCATTATGATTACATAGAGGTGAAAATGTTGAAGTTTGATCAAGTGCGGTTGTGATTGCGCAAAGAGAGCAGAGGGCATAGAGAGCACAAAGGGCAAAGAAAAATGCGGAGTGCTACTGCATGAGGATAGAGGTGCATTGGTTCTTTGAGAAGAACCTAAGAATAGATTTGGTTACTGAGCTACTATGGACGTGATCATAGAAGGCAGAGGTCTCTTAGGCTAAGCATTGAGGACAGGAGGTCTTCAGTGGAAAGGAGTTCCACGTGCTGGCAAGAGATAGAGGCAGTTGATCTTCTAAGGGATCATTTCCAGAGCGAGAGGGAAGGTATCTCCTTTGAGTAGAGGCTCATAAATTTTGATTGGGGGAAGGTATCTCCTTTGAGTAGAGGCTCATAAATTCTGATTGGGGGAAGGTATCTCCTTTGAGCCGAGGCTCATAAACATTGTAATTGGGAAGGATTCCCAAAGAACTTTGAGATAACTTTTAGAAAAAAAATTTTGTGGACGTAGCCCAGCCATTCTGGGTGAACCATGTTAAAATTGATGTCACTTTGTGGATGTTTTTGTGCATTGCTTTGATATTGCTTTGGGTATATTGCTTTACTATTTTGAAATATAAAGGAAAAAGTAAAAAGATGTCTTATAATGTTCAACCCCCCTCTCAGTATAAGCTTGTGTTCTTCAATTGGTATCAGAGCGGGTGCATTCGAAAAGTTTAACAACTTGAAGGAAAATCTAGTAAAGAACACAATGGATTATTCAAGTGGCAATGCATCACCTATTCTTGATGGGTCAGATTTTGGTCTTTGGAGTGCAAGGATGAAGGTTCATCTAATGGCACTTGGTAATGAGGTATGGAAAGTAATTGAGGATGAGTACACTATTCCTGTACATGGTCCAAATACTAAAGAAGAAAGGCTCCTACATCACAACAATTCAAAAGCAATGAATGCAATCCTGAAAGGCTTATAGAAAGCAGATCTCACCAAAGTGATTCACTACAAGACAACTAGTGAAATGTGGAAACAATTGCAGGTGGTTCATACAGGTGATACAAATGTCAGAAAGGCCAAGTTGAGACACTTCAAAGGTATGTTTGAACAACTCAAGATGAATGATGATGAAAATATTAGTGACTACATGCTTCGTATGGATGAGGTTGTTAACTCCATGAAAGACTTAGGTCTTGAGTTTGCTGAAAATGATGTTTATGATAAGATTTTAAGATCTCTTCCAAATAGATTTAGTGAAAATATTTCTGCTATTGAGGAAGCTAAATATTTGGATAAGTTGAAAAAGGATGAGCTCCATAGTATACTTGCAGCATTTGAGTTGAGAACTCAAGTGAAGGTTGATGTCAAGAAAGAGGCAACTTTCAAGGCTACCAAGAAATCCAAGGGTAAACAGATTCAAGAGAGTTATGAGTCTTCTAGTGATGAAGAGGCATATTACAGCAAGAAAGGCAAGTTCTCTAGAAAGAACAAAAGCATGAAAAATATAAGATGTTTCAATTGTGAAAAGTTTGGTCATTATGCTACTGACTGTACTGTTCCCAAGAATGAAAGTGATGAAGATAAACAAGATTCTAAGAGCAAGGATTTTGAAAAGCACAAGCATCATAGGAAGAACAAAGATGAGCACACCAATCATGGAAAGAGGTATTCTCATAAGCACACGAAGAGTTTCTACCTAGACAAAGCAAGTAAGTGTTCTAGTAGTGATAGTGAAAGTTCTTCAAGTGATGATGAAAATGAGATGTTGTTCATATCAGAAAAAGAGGAAGAACCAAAACATAGATTCATTATCATGAAATGTCTTAGATGTGGAAATTTTGGTCACCTTGGGATGATTGTACAAATAATGATTTTATTTCTAGTATGTATGAGGATGCTTCAGAAAACTATAAGGAAGATGCTTGTATGGTTTTTGAAAAAGGTAGCACCTCTAGTGATAAGAAATCTGAAAAAGGCTTTGATGATTCAGAAAGAAAACAAATAAAGGATCTTGAAAGTGAACTTACTAATGCTCTTAGTGCTTTGAAAAAGGAAAGAAAGAAGAATGCTAGACTCAAGGATAAGTTAGATGAATGTTGTATGGAGAGATGATCTTATAGAAAGTCTTGACTTCTCTATGGCTAAGACACAAGAACTCAAGGATGAGTTAGAGTCTAAGGTTCTTGAGTATAGTGAGTTAGAACAGAAAATGGCTTCTTTGAAAGAGGAAACTAAAGAGTACAAGGATAATCTTTACAAGTTTCAAGATAGCTCCAAAAAGGTTAAGTCACTCATCAAAGGTCAAAGAAAGACAACAGATAAAATAGGAATTGGTTTTGTTAAGCCACACAAGGAACAAGCTGGAGAGTATAGTAAGAGAATCCAAAAGGAAGAGAGTTCTGATGAGGAAAGTATTTCAGATCATGAGTTCTTGAATGATAGATGCGCAGAAATAGAAAACATAATTCAGGATGAGAAGAAGTTTTTAGGACCCAAGAGGTCAAATAAAGGAAAATTTCAAGGCAGATGTTTTGCATGTCACAGGTTTGGTCACATGGCTTCACATTGCATGACTCAAGTAAGGAAGGTAATTAACAGTTTCAGAGGTGGTAAATTCTTTCAAGAGTATTGCTACTCTTGTAAACAGTTTGGGCATAAGGCAATTTTTTGCAAGGCTAATAATAGGAATAGGGTTAGTCAGAACAAGCGGATTCAAAGAATAGGTATGTCTAAAAGAAATAACATTGTTACTTGTTATAAGTGCAACAATGAAGGTCACACAACTAGACAGTGTAGAGTTGAACTTCCAAGGTATAGGAACATGAACAGTGGTATGAACAGGTCCAAGGATCAAGGCATGGATAAGAACAAGAATGATAACATGAATAGGAATAGTGACAAGAACAGGAACATGAATATGGACAAAGAGTTCAAGAGAAGGCCCGACAAGGAAGTGATAGATGTTGATGATGATCAGTGCCTAATGGGAGTTTTACTCCCACCCAAGAATTAATCACCTCATCAAGAGGTGGGGGAGGGACTAGCTAAGAGGCTCATTCTTAGTCCCGAACCCCAAAGGTGACCCTTTGCCATTGATGACAAAGGGGGAGAGATATGAGTAAGGGTGAGAGCTTCAAAGTGAAGAGGAGAGCTTCAAGTCAGGGGGAGCAAAACTTCAAAGGAATATTCTCAGTTGTTAGCACAGTTGGTTTCAATTTTGGCTCTTGAGAAGTGTTTTCAGTAAAGGTTTGCCATCAATGACAAAGGGGGGGATTGTTGGAAATTTTGGGTACTTTGGGTACATTGTCTTTGCTCAATGTATAAGTTTTCATTGATGTCAAGAAGCTCTTGAAGGAATTTGATTTAATGTCAAATAATTTGTTTTGATGAAGGTTATTCAGAGCATGGATAGTGAGTTTCCAAGAAGACCATAGTAGCTCTTTTGCAAAAGATCAAAGAAAACGACAAGTAAGAAAAGCGTCGCGATATCGCGACATATACAGCAGGCAAGAAAAACAATCGTGATTTCCCGACATGTTAGAGGAGAGAGAAAGAGCTGAAAAAATTGTCACAATTTTGCGACATGTTAGAAGAGAGAGAAGAAGCAGGGAAAACTATCACGATTTCATGACATATTGGAAGAGAGAAGAAGCAGGAAAAACTGTCGCGATTTCATGACATGTTGGCAGAGAAAAAGGCAAGTGGAAAAATTGTCACGATTTTGCGACATGTTGGCAGAGAAAAAGGCAAGTGGAAAAACTGTCGCGATTTCGCGACATGTTGGTAGAGAAAGAGAGCAAGGTGGAAATTTTCATGATTTCGCGACATGTCACATTTTTGCGACTTGAAAAGAGCAGGAAGGCAGAGAAGGAAAAGTGTCACAATTTTGTGACATATTGTAGGAGAGAGAGTCCAAAAGAAAAAGTGTCATGATTTCACGACATAATGCAAAAGAGAGAGTCCGCAATGTGAACTGTCATGATTTCACGATAAGTTCGAAGAGAGAGAAAGTAACACGAAAAGTGTCATGATTTCATGACATGCTGCAGATTTCGAAGTGAGAACTATCGTGATTTCATGACATGCTACAGAGTTCGAAGTGAGAACCATCATGATTTCACGACATGTCGTAGATGAAAATGTTCCAAGTAAGAACTGTCATGATTTCGTGACATGCAGCAAAGGAAAGGTTTCGAAGTAAGAAATGTCAGGATTTCACGATAGGTTGAAGAGAAAGCAAATAGATGCAGAAAGTGTCACAATTTCATGACAAATTGAGATGGTAGCGTTCGGTTGGAGAAAGTGTCACGATTTCACGACAGAAACAAAATGCAGGTCTTCTATAGGAGAAGTGTCATGATTTCACGACAAAAGCAGAGAGGAAGGATATTAAGACAGAAGTGTCGCGATATCACGACAGAAGTAAAGACGAAGTCTATAGAGGTAGAAGTGTCACGATTTCATGACAAAAGCAGAAAGGAGGTCGACAAAGGGAGAAGTGTCATGATATCACGACAAAAGCAAAGTTGATGCTGACAAAGTTAGAAGTGTCGCGATATCATGACAAGAGCTTAGTTGAAGTTGACAAAGGCTGAAGTGTTGTGATATCATGACAAAAGCCAAAAGAAAGTGTATGGTTGCAAAGGTTTCATGATATCGTGACATGTATTTTTGCAGCAGAATCTACAGAAGAGTTACAGAGGCAGTGAAGCTGAAAAAGTCAAATTTTAGCCGACGAAGATTAGGGCTTGTAGTCGACGAAGATTAGGGTTTGTATTTTTTATAACAGCCGACTAAGATTAAAGTTTTCATCATGAAAATTTTGTTATAAAATGAGGGTTGTTTGGAGAGTTGATGTGAATGGATGTGTTGTTGAAGTGCAACGTTCGCAGATAGTGCATAGAGCAAGAAGTTCGATCGTCGAGAGTAGAGTGTGAAATTTGATCATAGTGTGCAGAGTGTATTTCATCGAATCATTCTAAGTGTGAAAGATCACAAAGGAAGCAGAGTGTGCGAAGACGATGTCGCTATGATTGCACAGAGGTGCAAAGGTCGAAGTTTGATCAAGTGTGGCTGTGATTGCGCAAAGAGAGCAAAGGGCATAGAGAGCATAAAGGGCAAATATGAATGCGGAGTGCTACTACTTGAGGATAGAGGTGCATTGGTTCTTTGAGAAGAACCTAAGAACATATTTGGTTGCTGAGCTGCTATGGATGTGATCATAGAAGGTAGAGGTCTCTTAGGCTAAGCATTGAGGACAAGAGGTCTTCGATGGAAAGGAGTTCCACGTGCTGGCAAGAGGTAGAGGCAGTTGATCTTTTGAGGGATCATTTCTAGAGCAGAGGGGAAGGTATCTCCTTTGAGCAGAGGCTCATAAATTTTTATTTGGAGAAGGTATCTCCTTTGAGCAGAGGCTCATAAATTCTAATTGGGGGAAGGTATCTCCTTTGAGCTGAGGCTCATAAACATTGTAATTGGGAAGGATTCCCAAAGAACTTTGAGATAACTTTTAGAGAAAAGTTTTTGTGGACATAGCCCAACCATTCTGGGTGAACCACGTTAAAATTGATGTCACTTTGTGGATGTTTTTGTGCATTGCTTTGATATTGCTTTGGGTATATTGCTTTACTGTTTTAAAATATAAATGAAAAACTAAAAAGAGGTCTTATACTGTTCACCCCCCCTCTCAGTATAAGCTTGTGTTCTTCATTTTGTTCATAAGAGTGCTTTCAAGTTCATAGCACATTTTCACCCAATAAATAAATAATAATATTTTGAATTAGTACATGCATATCACCTTTAGAATTAGTGAATCCATGATCTAACCAATCAACTTATTCTGAACCCACGACCTAATTGGTCGACTTGTTCATCATTTGAGAATCCATGACCTAATTGGTCATTTTAGAATCCTTGATCTAAGTAGTCTACTTAATTAAAAATTTATATATGAAAGGGATCAATATACATGTCTTTGTGACTAACTGATTATTCCTTACCAGAAGTCAGTTATTGCAATGTCAATACCCCAATCTTGGACTTCATCACACATGCCCATTGTAACTCACAAATGTTTGTCCCATACAAAATGTTTTGTCTAAAATAGAAAAGTCAAATGAATATGGGATTTATTATAGTACTACCCAAAAAAACTTGGATATGGAATCCCATACCACCCCTCATTACAAGACCTGATCGACTCTTTTATCTAGACTAGTTATTTCAGTCTATAGTTGCTCTAAGACCTGCTCTATGCACTATCCACACCTTAGCAACATTGTATGTATCATTAACTTAATCATATTTTGTGATGATTAAGATCAGTATTCTTAACAAAGTAAGGATAGATTTATAGTTTTACTTTAAGTCTAATGATATATTTATAGTTTGACATTGAGTCTTGTTGTGAGAACTTCCGCATCTCAAATAGCTTGTTCATTATTTTTCATAAGATAAGTCATATTCATATGGAAACACAAAGCTACAACCAAAGGTTTACATGTGTTTCCCTTACCCAAGCTTGCTCTAATATTGACTATCATAGAATCCAACTTCCTTAAATTGGTTTTCCCTACTATGATGCCATTTATCCCCTCTAAGTCTCATTATAGAGAGTACACTTGTTCAATCATTCTCTATTAGTCCTAGAGTTTTCTTTGTAATACATGCTCTAGTCATGTCTAACTTTTTATTTTCTTACTAGCTTTACCAAGGAAGAGTTACTCTACATGAGGAATTGTTTTCCATGAGGAACACTTTGGCTATCCCTCTTCATGAAATTAGACTAAGTTTTGGTTTTCTTTAATTGATAAGAAAACTCAAGGTTATCAAACTAGTATTTACCCTAAACCTAGTATCCTAAATGGATTCTATCTTAATTCCTTTTTAAATCTTACTATTTTATCTCAATATTTGAGTTTTCAAATTTTTCATTGAGGATATAGTCAAATTCCATTTTATATAAATTATTTTCTCAACAAACTATCTTCTATAAATATCTTTCCCATAATCGTGAAAAAGCCAAAGATATTATTATATCTTAAATCAAAATTTGTTCGAATCCCTTTTTATAATAAACATTTGAAACAATATAAATGTGCTCCACCATACTACTCTATGGATAAGCATACTTAATCAAGTTCACTTAATTTATTATTTTTTAATTTAAAAATAATTAAATATATTAAACAAAGAAATACACTTTGAGCAAGACCATTTTACTTTATCACATCAAAAATGTTATCCAACCTAAGGTTTAGATATGCTCCCAAACTATCTAATTGCCTCATTGATAAAATGCCAATAATATTATAAAATATCTTTGGTTTATAACTCTTGGAGAGATCAATGTGGACAAGCCAACTTCTTATTTAGTCTCAAAGATTCATTGAACCATATTTGAGAAAGGTCAAATCTTGTTGAAGGATGTATTGGACTTGCCGCAACATGCTTTGGCTGACAAGTTCTATAGCTCACGTTATCTAGAGGATACTAGCTAGTTGCTTCCATATAAGTTTTAAAACCTTCTAGCAAAAAAGGTATCAACAATTATTTATATTCTCCTTTCAGGCCAAATAGAGAATTTCTTTTACAATAGTCCACACCTTCTACATAGGATACTATTTAATCATTGTATTTCTAGTAACATGAAGCTTACTCGCTACATTAATTGAGTTTGTTAAAATAGGATGGCTAAATTTTACCCGAAACCCTTTAGTTTTGAAGTTATGTTTATATTTGAAGTCAACTAAAACATCAAATTGATACAAGGCAAGGTAATAAAACAAATAACAGATTTTTCCATAAAGTAACATGACAGTGATATCATGAAATTCAACATTCAACATTGTTAATTATATATAATTTCAAGCATTGTTCTTTAATACACAACATTATAAAAATTGAAAGTAAATACAACATGGCTTCACCCTTTATCTTTTCTTTCTACATTCAAGAGTTTATTTCTCTCTTTCAAAGGAATTATACTATCTTCTAATTATAATTTGGTTCACCCACTGCACCGAACACATTTTTTTAGAAGAACTGTCTTCGACATTTAAAAAAATCAACCTTTAATACAAGAAATTATTTTACTCTTTGGTATCAGTTCTAAAGTAGGTATATGGTTTACCATCACTCATCACCATATCTTTGGCACCGCCAACTGCATGCTCACACTGCAACTTTATTCACAAATTGGCATAGATGATGACTACTACATGCTCACACTGCAACTTTATTCACAAATTGGCATAGATGATGATTACTAGGTATTCAATTCATATTTCACATAGAGAATATCATGAGGCTACCACCAGGGATCAGATACAACTCAATATGACCGACTATGCATTCTATTTATGCACACACAAACATATTCTATTCTACCATAGAATTCATCAGAGGTGTGCAAATATCCTTACCCGAGACTTTATCAAGGAATTATCAACATAATTCTCACATTTATAACTCCCTATAAAACTCAAGATTTTTTTTATGAAACCTATCATATATAACCCAAATTGTTTTCGACAACCAAAGAAGTAAGGATTTCATAAAATATTTATTTACTTTTTTAAACAAACCAACTTACTCTCAGAAGTATGGCAACACTTCTACCAGTTTCTATTATTTTCAAAATACATAGTAAACATAGCAACATGGCAACACTCTTTTCAGCATTCCATTATATTCAAAATACAGAGAAAATATATCAGTATGGTAACACTTTTTTTTAGCATTCCATTATTTTAAAAATACAAAGAAAACATAACAACATGTCAACACTCTTTTCATTTTAAACCTAACAAGGAAAGTCATTTATATTTTCCACTCATAAATCCATGGAAAACACATTTATCATGATTGAATATTACATAATATAAACTAGGTATCCCACTTCCCAACCAACTCGCTTCACCTTCCTATGTTATTCCACTCAATCGTTCATTCCACTATGATTTTTTTCACCCGTCGTGTATTTTTTGTTTGCTGCTCTCTTTTTCCAAAAACCAAAAGAAATAATCCCCTAGAAGATACTTTCATTTCACGGTTCATAAAAACCATAACATACCAATCACTAAATGCATGCATAATGCTAAATAAGCATGGGGTAAAACAACCACTCAATGCATGTTTCTAGTCATCATCAAAGAGCATTCTCAAATCAAATTTTCTTGCTATATGTTTTTAAAACAAATATCCAACAAATAGTTATATGAGCATTCTTACGGAAGCATATTTATGCCTATAAAAATATTTTTATGGTTAAGCTTAGATTTTCATTTCATATTTAGCATAATCAAGCCAACATGCATTTCATAATCACTCCACCATATATTACGCAAAAGAATTATTTTTAATTTGTTCACTTTATTCCCATATAGTTTTACTTAGAATATATATATGCATAATACACTTGTACAATAAATATTTATATAATTCACATGTATATTAATAATTTTACATGCATATTTATATTATCATACATGTATAAATTTCTTTACACATGTTCATTTCTATTTATCATTTATTATTTTTATTACTATTCTTTTCAAAATAAAAAATTAATAAATATTTCAATTCAACATATAACTTGGCAAGGTGTGGCTTCCTTGTTTATAACACTTTCATTGTCACATTCGTTGATTTGCAACCCTCATGTCATTACGAACAACATACCCATATTTCAAATACAATTTAAACTCTAACTTAATAATTTAGCATGATGGCTCCCATGCTTAGCATCTTCACTACCAATGGCTCCCATGCTTAGCATCTTCATTGCCAATGAGAAATCATAATGCATCACTTTCACAAATAGTAACATATTTCTGAGTGAAGCAAACACAAGTATACAACAGACAAAACATTCATGCAATCCTACATGAAATACAATTATGGGGCTTTCGTGTACCCTTGAGCCGAATCATCATTTCCCAACTCACCTTTTCTATTGAGCAACTTATACATCCAATGCACATACCTGGTCCTGCACATACAAAGGACATCAATAGTACCATGCTCTAAAAGATAAAGGTAAGTTTAATCCATTAATTAATCCATAACTAATGGTCGTGCGAGGAGTGTCGTTACAGTTAGAAAGTGCATTAGATGAACCTGAAGAGGGATTTTATTCATGGTGAGATTTAGGAGGATAATTACATATAACAAATGATTCACTCATTACTTCATAATATTCTTCAAATATATGGAAGGTGGGAATATTTTATTCATTCTTTGGTCTACCTAGCAAATGAGGATAATTTTGCCAAAGAATTTTCACACAAAAAAAATCTCAATGTTATTGGAAAAATATGAGATATTTTTTCTAGAAAAATTTACCATAAGTCTTCCTTGTTCTAGGTGTTCTTCTTCACATGTATGTATCTCCATTAATGCTACTTATATTCTTTTGTTTCACCACTCATTTTAAATATCTTCAAATTCCACAAAAAATGACACAAGAATCATCTAAATCAAACAACTTTATGCATAGATATGGTTCCTAAAATATGGTTTCTATCACCTTGGTATGTTGATTGTCTAAGTCCTTGTGTGTACCTAAGCAGGTGCCACATGTTTGGTATAAGAAGATATTATCCTTATCTCTCAATTGCACATTTTGTGCTATGAGGCCAAACATGATGTTTACATCAAATATTAGGATAGGAAGACATGTAGTTGTGTTATATGTGGATGACCTTATCATTGTAGGTAGATCAATTGCCTTGATTTAGGATATGAATTCATGACTTCAAACTCCATTTGAGATGATAGATTTAGGTATTCTCCAATATTTTTAGATATTCATATTGACCTAACTTATTTGGGATCATTATCTCACATCCCAAGTATGCCTTAAATCATTTTTAATACTTTAGGATGGAGGATTGCAAGTATTCTCAAACCCCTTTTTCTTCTATATTAAAGCTTCAAGTATAATGCATGACTTCTTTGGTGGATTCCACTCTATAGGAGTCCCTTATGGGAGATATTTATCTTAAACATGATCCAATATTCCATTTATCGATAGCTATTATTCCAAGTACATGTAGGTACTTGGGGAGAGTTACTAGACTGCTACCAAGAGTATTTTTTGCTACATTAAAGGTACATATCATATGGGTATACATGTTTCAATTGTTACACCTCTAATTTTAAGAGGCTTTTCAAGTGCATATTTGGTTGATGATTTGTATCAACACTACTCCACTATTAGATTTGTCTTCTACCTTAGTTCTAGATCAATTTCACAGTGATTTAGATTATATTCCACCAATTATCAATATTGTACAAGAGCTAAATATTATTTCTTCTAATGAGACAAAAAATCACCTTCAATGGATGCTTATGAATTTGAAGTAGGTGGTCATTCTTCAATCTTACCCATTCACTCTTTCATGTGCCAATTAGAGAACTATAAACTTTTATATAATCAATTGTTTCATTAGCATACCAATCATATTTATATTTGGATGTACTATGTATGATGAATTTATTCCTACAAGATGCCTCACATTCTTTTTATATGCATGTGGGAGCTACTTGGTGTAGGAGAGTATCCTACAAGTGGGTATGACTATCAAAGGTCTCTCTCTAGCTCTCTTATTTAGCTTGAGGGGTAATTTTGATATATGTGATGGTTAAGCTTCACTTATGGTCATGACTAAGTTTGTATTATATTATATGCATAATCCCTTTGGGTCCTTATGCACCTTATATTGGTGAATTCTTATAATACTTTATTATTTAACCTAAAGGTCATATTCTTAACCTTGAACTAAAGGTCTATTTTAATTGGCTATAAATACTTTCTCGTACTAACTTTTTCAAATTAATTACAGTGAATTCTATTTTAATTTTATGAGATTATTTGGCATTCATAGGAAACCTCTTATATCACAAGTTTTGGTTTTTATGAGTCATTGTGAATATTTTTTTGGATTATGTGTTAATATAATTTATTTTTAAGATCCAACATTTTCACAATACCATATTTTGTTGCCCAAAGAACTTATGAATTGGTTTTAAATAATTAATTACCATAAATTATCATAAAATAAAATGCATCAAGCTAATGATGATTCAACAAAGAACATAATTTTTGGTACTATGTTAGTATCCTAAAGTCCTAATATTATGGAAATACAATGTGAAGGTAGGCCTTAAATTGAATCAAATAATATTAAAGGGAATTGCCTCTAATGCATGGGATGGGGTGATTACTCGTATGATTTGTATGATAAAGTGTTCCATATAGGTTTTCACCTAGATTCCAATACCCATAGACCCAACCTAAATAGATATGCACTAGAGGTTAGTATACCAGTAGTCATTTGTCTCAATACAAGGAATCATCTACGTTTTGAACTTGTTATAAAAAGCATGGGCATGGAATAGAAAGTGAAACTAAAAAAATATTCAATTATATAAAATTTCTTATGTTAATTTAATGGATTATTAAATTAACATAAGATCATAAGGATATTTTTTTAGGGTTATCTTAGACCCCTTTTACTAAAACTTGATAATGATTTCAAAAATAACAATAATCACACCTTAATGATGCACTACAGAATAGATGTTTTGAGTATATGTTTACGACATATAGATGATTTTCACATGAAATATGCCCTTTTATACCCTCATGCTCTTATACCTTAGCACCCACATACCATGAAATTAGAGGTTTGCACTAAATTCTCCTTATTCAACCTTTACACTAATGTGCTTGCATACCTATACAACCTTAGCTAATGACCAATCCTCTAGTGTTATATAAACATACTTGTCTAAATTAAAACATTTTTAAATTTTCTTTAATCAAATATTTATAATAAATCAATCAATTTATATGATTATTATGATTATAAAAAAATTATAATATTATTAAGAAATATTTAATAATTATGAAATATGTATGTCACATATTATTGGCTTAAAAACATAAATATTAATTTTCCTTTTAATTGGTTACATGAGATTGAAATAGACCTCAGGTATATTATATCATGACTCATAAGTGGTATTACAACAAATTGAATTTTATTCATCTATCACATAACAAGATTCAAACTTAGGTCTCCTCATCCAAAATCAATAATTTTAATGATTGAACTAATGCCATTTGATAGAAAAATTAATCTTATTATAATAAAATATCTTAGTTAGATAAAAAAATTATGTGTGAAATATTATGTAAGCATTACTTTATAATTTATAACTTTATAATTTATAACATTGGACTCTCATCCTAAATGCCCATGTTCAAATCATGAAGAGAGTGACCCACAAATTATTATTATTATTATTATTATTATTAAAAAAAAAAAAAAAATTCAATCCTCTAAAAAAAAGTCCAGGGTTCAAGCTTGGTGGTATTTTGAGTTGGATACAAATAAAACCTCCACTACCTTGAGGGGTTCACTCAAATGAAATATGCCTCGTGGAATGGAAATTCCTGGCCCCATGGAATGTGGAGAATTATTTTCCTTGTTGTGGTCTTCTTGTGAGTTGGATACAAATAAAACCTCCACTACCATGAGGGGTTCACTCAAATTGAATAGACCCCATGTAACAGAAATTCCTAGCCCCACGTAATGTGGGGAATGATTTTCCTTAACAAAAGTTTTTGTCCGAGGGATGAAAAATGCAATAGTTTAGGATTTGGATTTTCTTTGGAAGGTCCAAGGTTCGAATCAGAGTGTGGAGGAGTGTGTCAGGGGCAGCTGTGCGATGGAATCAAAGTGTGGAGGAGTGTGTGAGGGGTGGGTGTGTGGTGGTTGTGTGTTAAATTCCCTATTGATAAGCATAGCTCTTAGCTTTATGAGATATCATGGTTGGGAGAGACTCTTCACATAAGAGTTTCTCACACTAACCAAATCAAATAATAATAATAATAAATTAACTATAAAAAATAAACAAAAAATATTATATTAAAATAAATTATGTTTATACAAATGAGAATATTACAATTATATTATAAGGATAATCATACATTAATGTTTAACATATTTTAATTATTTAATAATTTATGTAAAAAAATATTAAATTCAATAACTTATTTGCCATTTAGCTTTCAATTGGTTTGACTGTACGTAACCAATTAAAGTAATAACCATGAGCCAATTTTCACATTGTAATATCAATATACAACTTTTTCTTTTTGGTTAAAGGAGAATGCAAATTACAATTGGGAGTACAACTAGGCCATCTTCTCATAATTCAAACATGGGTCTCCTTGATGAGAGTCTCATCAAATACATACCAATGTTCCCGTATTAATTTGTAAGCAATAACAACAATTAGATTCAAATAATAAATGATAAATAGACAACTTATAAATAAAATAATAAATTAAAATAAATATTTAATATTTTTATTTATTCAAAAATATTTAAAATAATATATTTAAAGAAATGTTATGTTCAACTGTACCTTTTTTTCAACAATCCCAAGTTTATTGTTCAATTTTTAAGTAAACTAAAAACATAACATTAAGGTTCCTATAGGATACCTCATACCCCAATAATATGTTGTTGGACTTTCATCCAAGATACCCAAGTTTGAATTATAAAGAGGATGGCTTCCGTTGTGCCCCTAAAGAAGGTGTACCTAGTTGTGCTCTTAATTGAAGGAGAAATGTGTATCTAATTTTACTCTTATTTAAATGAGGATTAAAAAAATATATTAAAAATAACAATAATGAACTGAAAATATTCACTAAATTTGACTATAAAAAAGGATTACAAGATTACATGTTATTGGATTTTTAATATTTTTAATTTAATATAATTGTAATTTATCTTTTTGTGCAAGGAACTCAAAGAGGTGAGAGCTCCACACAGATGTCCCTAATATAAAATATTAGAATAATATTAGTTTAAGAGATTTGGAAAAATTAAAGGAAACAAAGAGTTATGCATTATAGATAGTAAATCTTAACATTTGATTTATTTCTTCAATATTTTTGTTACTTTTATTTATTGGATTACTTTACTTTATTAACATTAATTTATTGGATTATTTTATTAAGCTTTTAAGTTTAGACATTTATCAAGAAGATAGTCAGGTTCAAATCTCAGAAGTAACCTATTTGCAAAGGTAGTAGTGTGATATGAATCCTTTGAGTGCATGCCATATCAATGATGATAATACAAATCCCGAATGATGGTAGTCTCCTTCATGCAAGATCAACAATAACGAAGTGGAATAGGCTTGGTGGAAGCAGCCCATGTGGTTTAAACCTTGCACTTGTCAATTACTGAAAATAGTGTGGTTGTAACCAACTCTCCTATATAACCAAAAAAAAATTATTAAAATAATTGAATTTTTTTTTTTTTTTTTTATTACATAAGAGAGTTGGTCATAACCACACTATTTTTAGTAACTAACAAGGGCAGTCTTCAAACCATAGGGTTGCTCTCACCAAACCTATTACACCTTGTTATTGTTGTTCTAGTGTGAATGGGACCATCGATCGCTCATCATCGATGTGACACACACTCAAAGAATTTAGATCATACTACTATCTTCGCAAATAGGTTTCCCTCAAGGTTTGAACATGGGTGTCTTCTTGGTAAGTTCCTAGCCAAAGAAGCACTTACCAATCCACCTAACCCTCGAGGGCATAAATCGACTCTCTTAGCAAAGACTCAAGTTCAATTCACATGAACGGTGACCTCCCATGAAGAGAAACAATTAAAATTTTAAAAGTAAATTTTAAACTCACATTCAAGTTTGAATTCTTATAATTGTCTATTGGACAATGTTGTTATATTGGATATTTTAATTGTAGAAAAAAACTTGTTATTCCCTTTCTTGTAGAATTTGAAGACAAATGTAAGAATGACCTATAACCTTAGTTTGTAGCAAGTGTGAACGGGGATTATCTTCAAAAGGCTTAGAAAAAACTGGATTTTTCTAAGCAAGTGTGAATTCTCTTTCCTATTGTCGGCTAAGCTAGGTTGATGGTCGGCATGATTTTTTTATTTTTGTTTTCTATCCTTCGCCTTATTCTTCTCCTTATCCCTCCAATGTTCTTCCTCCTTCCCTGCCGTCCATTTTCCCTTATCACTCCACTCCCTTCCTCTCCCCACGCCCGCTGCCACCTCCCTCTCCACTTCCTACTCCTTCGTTCTCTCATCCTCCCGAACTTCCTCCAACCTCCCTTCCCTACTCTTCCACATCTACTAAGCCTATATAAAGGCTTAATAATTGTAAGGTTAATTGTGTGTTGTTTTATTTAATTAATATAGCCCTGGTTATTTTATTCGCTGTGTCAATTAATCTCGGGCCCACATTAAGCGCAGACTTACACTGGTATCAGAGCTCCAGGGGGGCACGAAAGTCGAGGGCCGAGGTGAGGCACGAAAGCCGAGCGCAGTAGACTGGTCAGGGATAGGGCATGGATCCCGAGGAACATTGATTGGGTGCACGGATCCCGAGGAGCGCACGGATCTCGAGGAACATTGACTGGGTGCAGACAACAACAGTGTCACGTGGCGTTGAGGTGCGCAGCTCGAGGAGCTGACGAAGCAGCTGAGGTGGCAGGCTGACGTGGTGGTGATGAACTGGCAGTGGAGCTAGGTGGTAGCTGATGTGGCAGGCGATGACGTGGCAGGTTGAGTCGGCAAGGAGGTCCACGTGGATCGAGGCGGCTGGCAGAGTGCTGACTGGGCAGCACGTGGATCGAGGCGAGCAGAGTTGACGTGGCACAGCCACGTGGCGGAGGTTTATTGGTCGAAGTTGGGCAAAAGGATCGGTTGGTCGATTTCCCGAAGGCAATCGACTTTCATTGTGTTCGCAGGCTTTGATAAAGCCTGAACACGCCCACCTCCCACTGCATGTGGGACTAAATTTTTTTTTTTAAATTGTTTAGCCGCTCAATTTAAATAAGTGTGATTCTTCCTTCCTCCCATCCGGCTAGCATGGTCTAGCGGTCAAGGCTCCCGCTTGCAGAGAAGAGACCCGGGGTCGAATCCCGTCGGGGTCAAAATACAAAGTTTTTTTATTTTTTTTTGTGTAATCGCCAAAACAAAGGGTTTATAACAAAGAGGGACCCTTTTTCTACCACAACAGTCGCGTGGTGCAGCGGCTAAGACTCCCGGGTAGACGGCGGAGGTCAGCGGTTCGAATCTCATCGGGGAATAAAACAAAAAAAAGGTTTATTTTATAAAAAAATTTATTATTTAGTTTTTTTAAGGTTTTAGAAATTAATTTAATAATTTCTATTTTTATATTTTTTTTATTATGTTTTTAAATATACATTTATTTAAAAAGAATAATTAAAAATATATATAGGAAGTTGTTAAATTTTTTTTAAAAAGCCTTTATTAAAACAAATTTTGAATTTTTTTTTTGAAAAGTGAAAAGATATTTTGAGGTAAAAGTTTTTTTTTGGCATCATAAAAATTAAGTTGTAACCCAGTTCATGCGGTGTGATTATGAGTAGATGATCCGGTCAGCCGGATGCTATAATGCATTACTCTCTCTGTTGAGAAGAGAGACACCTGATTCCTTTGACGAGAAAGTCCAGCGGTACGGACTTCATACAGTGTTTTGCCAATTAGAAAACCAAGTGATTGCTCATCTGAGGAAACCGGACTCTGGATACGAGGCGGATTCTGAAGATAATATCTTCGGGCAAAGGATAGACGAGTCTGAGATGGTTGAAATAGTACCTGAAGGACAATCAAGTGAAAGTTATACACCTACAGTACCTGAAGTAGAAACAAGTGAGAGCTATACACCACGCTCTCCTGATTCAGAACCAAGAAGTAGAAGAAGAAGAAGAAGAGGAAGAAGAACCAGTGGAGGTGAAACCTGAAACTAAAGAACGAGATGTTCTCAATAGAAGTTATGAGCCAGAAGCAACACCAAAAGTCATTGTAATTAGTGACGACGAAGCAGACAACTTCGCCTTTCCAGTTTTGGGCGATCCTCAAGAAGAAGAACGCCAAATCAGTGAGCATATTAAAAAGGCTAGATTTGATTTAAATCAGTGATCTATTTTGTACTTCTTTGTACTACTTGTTTGAGATTGAAATAAAGTTTGCTTTCTGAAATGGCATCAAATACTAGTCTACCAATCCCTGAGTTCAATGGTGGTGATTACGAGTATTGGTCAATTAAAATGAAAACTCTTTTGATAGGCAAAGGTCTTTGGGATGTGATTGAAGAGGGATATACTGAACCTACTGCTACTGATTGGGCAGCTTTGAATGTTGCTGATAAAAGGGCTAAAAAGGAAGCTCAGAAGAATAATTCTTCCACCCTTTATCACATCCAAGCTGCCCTTGACATAAGTATTTTCCCTAGAATAGCTTCTTTTATAACTGTTGAATCTGCTTGGAATGCTTTAAAAGAAAGTTATAGGGGTAGTGACCAAGTCAAACAAGTTAAACTACAAACCTTGAAACGAGAGTTTGAAACTCTTAAAATGCAAGAGAGTGAAAAGGTTGGTGATTACTGCGTGCGTGTGAAAGCCGTAGTAGATAAGATGGTCACTTTAGGAGAAGAAGTAAAGCCTGAAGTTATAGTGAAGAAAGTGTTAAGGACACTTCTTCCTAAGTGGAATTCAGTTGCCATAATTATAGAAGAATCCAAAGACCTAACTTCTCTATCTTTTGAAGCCCTCATTGGCTCACTTCTCTCACATGAAGAGAGGTTACAACAAACTCCTTCCACAAGTTATGGAGGTGATGATAAAGCCTTTGCTTCTCATGAAGGCAGAGGTAGAGGCCATGGCAGAGGACAGTATAGAGGTAGAGGCAAAAATAATCGGGAGAGGTGGAACTCCTAACAGAGGAGGAAATCAGAACAGAGGAGGATTCTCAAACAGAGGTGAACAATAGAATAGAGGAGGACAACAAAACAGAGGGAAACAATCAGGCAGAGGCAAAGGAGGAGATAAATCAAAACAAACTTGCTACAATTGTGGCAAACCTGGCCATTATGCTCGTGACTATTGGACAAAGCCTTCACAAGGAAGCAGCAGCAGCCAGAGCAGTCAGTTTGGAAATTTTGGAGAAGAGGAAGAGGCCACAAATCTCTTTCTCTCATATGGTCAGGCAGATCAGAACATGAATGATACATGGATCTTGGACACTGGGTGTTCAAACCATATGAGTGGCAAAGAAGAACTCTTTGCTAGTCTAAACTCCTCATACAAATCCAGCATCAAATTGGGAGATGATAAATCATTGGCAGTTGAAGGCATTGGAGCCATGGCAGTTCCAACTAAAGAAGGCGTCAAACAAGTAAGTGATATCTATTACACACCCCATCTCCAACACAATATTTTAAGTGTTGGTCAAATGTTAGAAAAGAACTACAAGTTACTTTTTGATGAGGGTAAATGCACTATTTTTGATAAAAATAATAGTAATAGAATCATTACACAAGTGCCAATGTCAAAGAATAGATTGTTTCCTTTAAATTTTGGCCAGCCAGGGGGAGATAAGTTAGCAAATGTTGCTATTTCCAATCCAAGTGTCTTATGGCACTTGAGATATGGTCATTTGAATTCAGCTAGTTTGAAAATGCTAACTTCACAAGTGATGGTAACCGGACTTCCTAAAGTTCAGGATAGTAAGGAAGTCTATGAAGGGTGTGCTCTGGGGAAGCATGCCAGATCAAAATTTCCTCATGGACAAGCATGGTGGGCTAGTCATCCACTTCAGCTAGTGCATACAGACATCTGTGGTCCGATGCAGACCAAGAGTCTTGGTAACAACTCTTACTTCCTACTCTTCATTGATGATTTTACTAGAATGTGTTGGATATATTTTTTGAAACATAAGGATGAAGCATTTGAATGCTTTGTCGATTTCAAAACAAGAGTTGAAAGTGAGAGTGGATATTTTGTAAAATGTCTTAGATCATATAGGGGAGGAGAATACTCCTCTAATGAGTTCTTGAATTTTTGTAAGCAACATGGCATTAAAAGGCAGTTCACATCTGCCTACACTCCACAACAGAATGGTGTCGTAGAGAGGAAGAATCGCACCATTGTGGAGATGGCAAGGTCTATGCTTCAGATGAAGCATTTGACTAATTCATATTGGGCAGATGCAGCCAGGACCAATGTACATATCTTGAACATAAGTCCTACTTCAAGTTTGGAAGGGCAAACACCTTACCAAGCTTGGTATGGTAAAAAGCCAAATGTTAAGTATTTCAAAGTGTTTGGCTCACTGGCATATTCTCACATTCCTGATGAGCTGAGAAAGAAGCTCGATCCAAAGAGTCAGGCATGCATCTTTGTAGGGTACTGTGAGAACACAAAAGCTTACAGACTCTACAATCCCAGGACTAGAAAGTTTGTGCTTTCCAGGGATGTGATTTTTGATGAAGGGGGAGAATGGGGTAAGCCCCAAATATTCAGTGATGATGAATCCAATGATGTAGTTTCTAAGCAGGTGCAACAACAGACACCACAGAAAGGTAAGAAGTCTCCTCCCACAAGCCCAAGTTCATCTTCTAATTCAACTTCTTCACCAAGTCCTTCTCCATAGAGATCAGTCAGTTCCTCACCAATGGACATCGATTCTCCATCCAGAGGTAAGAGAACTCTATAGAATCATCCATCATATCAGATGTTGGATAAATTTTTTCAAAAAGATACACTAGGAGTCAAGCTAGTGAAATGAATTCTGTTCTACAAAGATTAGAAAATATGCACTTGTATGGTGATGATGTCTCCCAACAGGAACCTAGGGGAGATCTAGTTAACTATGCTTTGTTAACTAGTTCACAGCTTGAACCTTCTAGTTTTGAGAAGGCTTGTACTCAAAATATTTGGCAAGATGCCATGAAAGAGGAGATAACCTCTATAAAAAACAATGACACTTGGGAGCTGGTGAAGCTTCCTAAAGGAAAGAAACGTGTTGGATGTAAGTGGGTCTTCAAGACCAAGTTTAATGTTGATGGTAGCATCGAGAGGCACAAGGCGAGATTAGTTGCAAAGGGATTCACTCAGAAATATGGAATTGATTATGAAGAGACTTTTGCTCCTGTAGCCAGACAGGAGACTATCAGAACAGTTCTTGCCTTAGCTGCACATAAGGGATGGAAAGTCCAACACATGGATGTAAAGAGTGCATTTCTCAATGGTTACTTGAAAGAAGAAGTGTATGTTGAGCAACCATAGGGATTTGAAGAGAAAGACAAGGAACATCTTGTTTACAAACTGAAGAAGGCACTTTATGGCCTCAAGAAGGCACCGAGAGCTTGGTACTCATGCATTGATGGGTACTTTAAATATTTTGGGTTCATTAGAAGAAAAAATGAACCCACGCTCTACTACCTGAATCAAGGTAATGACATCCTCATAGTTTGTTTGTATGTGGATGATCTCATTTTTATGGGTAGTAATGAAAAAGTCAATATGGAGTTCAAGCACTCCATGATGCAGGAATTTGAGATGAAGGATCTTGGCTTAATGAAATACTTTCTTGGAATGGAAGTCCATCAGAAAGATTCAGGGATCTTCATCTATCAACTTAAGTATGCTCGAGATATGATTAAGAAGTTTGCTATGGAGCAATGCAAATCAGTTGCAACTCCAATTGGACATGGGATCCAATTAAGCAAGGATGATGGAGCACCGAAAGTTGATGTGACCACTTTTAGAAGCATTGTTGGGAGTTTGATGTTTCTCGCCAACACCAGACCAGACATTCAGTATGTTGTATCTCTTGTTTCTAGATTTATGTCTAATCCATCTGAGCTGCATTTGTAGGCAGCTAAAAGAATTTTGAGATATGTGAAGGGTACATTGGATTTTGGAATCCAATACTACAGAAGTGATACTATCAAGCTTGAAGGCTTTAGTGATAGTGATTGGGGCAGCAATGTTGATGATAGAAAATCCACATCGGGTAACTATTTTAGTCTTGGTTCGGGACTAATAACTTGGAGTTCCAAGAAGCAGATAGTAGTAGCGCTATCTTCAACAGAAGTTGAGTATATAGCGGTCACTCATGCTAGTACTCAAGCTCTATGGCTACGAAAGGTATTAGAAGAGATTGGAGAGCAGCAAAGTGGTCCAACTAGAATATTCTATGACAACATCAGTGCCATTCAGTTGGCATACAATCCTGTCCACCATAGTAGATCAAAGCATTTTGATATGAAGTACCACTTCATCAGAGATATGGTGGAAACTGATACTGTTGAGCTTCACTATTGCCACACTTTGGAGAACATCGCGGACATCTTCACCAAGGCACTGGCCAAAGCTCAATTTGTAAAGTTGAGAGACTGTATAGTCAGTCCTCTCAACTTTAAGGGGGAGAATGTAGCAAGTGTGAACCGGGATTATCTTCAAAAGGCTTAGAAAAAACTAGATTTTTCTAAGCAAGTGTGAATTCTCTTTCCTATTGTCGGCTAAGCTAGGTTGATGGTCGGCATGATTTTTTATTTTTGTTTTCTATCCTTCGCCTTATTCTTCTCCTTATCCCTCCAATGTTCTTCCTCCTTCCCTGTCGTCCATTTTCCCTTATCACTCCACTCCCTTCCTCTCCCCACGCCCGCTACCACCTCCCTCTCCACTTCCTACTCCTTCGTTCTCTCATCCTCCCGAACTTCCTCCAACCTCCCTTCCCTACTCTTCCGCATCTACTAAGCCTATATAAAGGCTTAATAATTGTAAGGTTAATTGTGTGTTGTTTTATTTAATTAATATAGCCCTGGTTATTTTATTTGTTGTGTCAATTAATCTCGGGCCCACATTAAGCACAGAATTACATAGTTATCATCAAAATTTCTATATGAAGTTCAAAAATAATAGAATTTAAAACTTTATTGAATAAATTCAATGAACAAACCCTAAATTCAGCCAAAAAAAAAAACTGGGTGGAAAACAAGCATAAAAAACTCCAAAATCAATTAAAAATTACAGAAAAATTGCTATAAACACGACAATTGTGAACAAACCCTCCTACAAAATCTCCCTCTTTTCTTTATAGGCTATGATTTAATTAGTTGAACTTATTCAGAATGGATGGCTTAGTTGACAAACAAATCTCCCATTTGGAGGCTTCATTATTTTTGCACCTACTATTTGAAATGCTCCTTGTCTCAAATAATTTGTGAGTTCTTCAAAATAAAAGAATAAAAATTTATTGCTCTTTAACCCTAGCTTCTAAGGAGACGTAAAATTAAAATTTTCTAATTTTTAAACTATATAAGATATTTTAAGTGCTTTCTTTTTTTGGCCTAGTATGCATGATTTTATTTTAGAATGAAATTACCTGAACAATATAATTATTTATTATAATTGGTAGAAAATTTATAATTTATATTTCAAAAAAATTATTGATTTAAACTTTTAAGAATCTTCTCATGTGTTAAAAAATTACTATATTTAAATAAAGTTATAAAAATGTTTATATTTTAAAAAATATTTTAAAATATTTTAAAGTATAAATGTTTATATTTTAATTACTCTCAAAAAAGTATGCATGTAGATCAAATGTCTATTTGAGGCGATGGCAACAAAAAGAGGTGAAGGTGATAGTGTTGGTGAAGATGGTTAAGGCAAAGTAGTGAGCATGGGCGAAGGTGATAGTATTGATGAAGATGATGCAAGAGAAGGTAGCAATGGTGGATCAGAGGGGAATGCTTCTATAGTTACTCTTGGTCTAGTAGATAATAAATTCCGTATCACACTTCTTGAATCTGGGCCACTCTACTGTGGCTCCATGGTAGGCTCTGGTGGGTCGATAGAAGGTGAATCTACCAATGAAAAAACTCTGGAAGGTTTCCCTATGACTGATGGAGCCAGATATCGATCCATATTGGTTTGGTGAATCCTAGAGGATAATATTTTTTACCCCTTGGATTAATGGTTCTTAGAGAAAGTGTTCTTTTGATAGTGAAATCAATGGGACCGCAAGGAGGAGATACCCAAACATGTCGCTCCTTTGTGGATATGGTGAAGAGAAAATATCCTTCAAACCCTAGCCCACCCAACCCTAGGGTTGAGCTCCTCCCTTTAGATGGATCCTTGAGAATCCCACCCAAGCTTATGTCCTCTATTCTTACTTGTAACTCCATTTCTCTTGTGGGTAAAATATTATGATCACGACCTGACATGGATTTGATCCGTAGGTGGGCTCTATCTACTTGACATCCTTTAGGATCTTTGGATTTGGTTGCGCTCCCTAGGGGTTTCTTCCTTATCCAACTTAATAACTCTAGCGATTCAAGCCAAATCCTTACAGGCGGGCCTTGGTTTTTTGGAAGGAGAGGACTCTTCCTAAGGAAATGGGGTGTTGAATTCAATCCAACCACCCAAAATATCAATTTTACACCCATATGGGTTCACCTCCTAGGCCTTCCTATCTAGTTTTTGCATGAGGATATTTTGAGAGGTTGCATAGAATATTAGAGATTTAATAACTTTTGATAAAACAACAAAATATTGGACTCGTATGGTCCATGCCCGTCTGTGTGTAAATGTAAACCTGTATTCTACCCTCTCTTCTTCAATAAACCTCATTTCAAAGGTTTGCAATAAGATTATTTTTTTTTACGAATGTTCCAAGCAAAGCCATCTCCGTTTGCAGTGCCCTAAAGTTTCCAAGGTGCATCTGGACAATGTCAAAAATGGGCACCGACAGCATCAGATCCCTCATTGGTGCTCCAACTCATCCTTCCCAACTCCAGATCAAGTTTCAAACTCCCAAGGCCATTTTGGGGAGGTGTTGTCATCCATCGAGCACGAGGAGCTCCTGTTAATCTGTTGAATCATCCCCCGACACCCAAGGCCTCCAAGGATGATGTTGTAGTTTCCTTTGTTCCTCCCCTAACTTGGCATGATTTATCTTCCTCTCTTAAGGTGTACCCTCTCATTCCTATTTAAAATCATTTTTGTTCTCTAATTGATAGTAACCACACCCTTGCTTCAGAGAATGCTTCTGATAATCCCATCCTCCATCCTCATCTGAGTTCCCCCATTTTCCCAAAAAGCCTCCTTGGCTCTCTCACCTGTAACCCTAAAATAAAAATTCATAAATGTCCCTCAAAACCCTTCTTGGAGAAGGAATTTATTTACCATAATCCAAGAAGTATTAAAAAAAGATTAGCAGATGTTGGGGTAGAGCGTAATGTTGGGAGACCATCAACTAAAGCTATGACAAAAAATGAGACAGAGTTAGATATCGTGGATGATTCTCAGTATTTATTGAAGATGTGTGTTGGAAATCCTTCTTAGTCCTTTTCTAGGGGAAAAATATTCATTTCCTAGAGCTTTAAACAATATATGAAGTTTTTCACAAGTTTTGGGTACTGTTTTAGAATAGTTGCTGGTTTTTAGTTTAAGTTTGTACTTATTTCTTGACTCCCCAAGGTGGGTTTGCTCCTTGTTAGTTTCTCTTGGTTCTTCCTTGGAAGCTTCTACTTCTTGTTGTAAAAGGTTACGGGATCCTTTCAAAACCTCTCTTACCAATAAAAAAATGTTTATATTTTAAAAAATATTTTATATATTTGAAAGTATATATTTTTTAAATGTTAAAAATATTATTAAAACAAATATTATAATTTTGTATATTTATTTTTTTAATTTTATATAAAATAAAAAATAAAAATATATGAAAAGATATATATACATTTATAATATATGGAATTTATGTTGAATTTTATTAAGAATTTTTTAAAAAAATTCTTTCGAACTTTAAGAGTATCAAACTCGAATACAAACTCGAACATGATAACTTCATAACTAGGCTTATGACAATGAAATAAATGCATGAAAATGTTCAAAATTTGAATTTATCAAAATTAATAATAGAATTAATTTTTTCTAAACAAAATTAAAATTAAAAAAAAATAATAATAATAAGAAAAAAAATTATATCTTTTGATAAAAATAATATCAAAATATTAATAAAATTAACAATTTAAAAAAATAATAAAATATAAAACTAATACAATCTAATAAACTTAATAATAAATATTATATTTTATTATTTTAATAAATATTATCTTTTATAAAGTTAAAATTATACAAATAAACTTTCACATTTAAATGGAAGCAATAACAGTAATAAATATATATATATATATATATATATATATATATATATATATATATATGATGGTTTTTTTTGGGTATCCTCGGGTGATATCGGATTTACAATTTGGTCTTTGTCATAGGTTTTAAGTGTTGAGGCCTTTTATGGTTTTATTAATGGAGACCTCATTCACCGATTCACAGCCCCAATGAGAGGAATTTCAAATTTTGTTGGTTTAAAGTATTTTTCTGTGGGATTTTTAAATTTGAAATTTAAATCTTGTATTTAAATATATTTATGGGCGCCTATTTATCCTTTGTTGACTTTTGTTGTTAGCTGTCTTTTTTTCATTTTTACGACCTTTACTAGCAGGTTGTTTCGTTCTGTCCTAAATTTTTTCCTCCAAGTAAAGTATAATTTGCATGATCTTTTAGAGTTGTTCATGGAATCTAGTCCGGTTCTTTTAAATGCTTTTGTTATATCCAAAGTATATCGAAAACCTTTCAAAACCATGCTTATAATAAATTAGGACCTTTTTAAAAACCCTTCTCCACTCAATAAAAAAAACTTGCACTAAATACTTCATAGTTTTAAATATATGATAAAGAGCATCCAGTTACAGGGTAAGAATCCAGCTTTAAGAGATTGTTACATTGTTTGGAAAGCCTCTAACCCGAGAGAGAAAAATTAAAAAAGGAGAGAAAAATTTAAAAAAGCCAGCCTTGATTTTTATAAGATATTCTAGTAGTACAGTTTTAAGAAAAATATGTATAAAAATAACAACCTTGAGAGACAAAGGTGTGAATTGCCTGTTTGTGCACACTTGCTTTAGAAAAAGGATCTTACAGTCACGTCTCTTACTTTTATACCTTTATTAAGATCCTATTATATTTTAATAGAAAATAAAATGTCTATTTTTCACATAATATTTTTATATTATAATGTTATATATAACCTTCTTTAACACTAAAATTATTCAATGCTTATGTTTTTTAATTTAAATTTAAATTAGAATTACTTATTGTGAACATCATATTCTAGCTTACATAATTTACATGTAAAAACCGTGTAATAAATCATTTTTAAACTCACCTAAATATATGATATAATTGTTTTGAAAATTTAAAATTTCATTTTAAAAATATTAAAAGCATTTCTTGTGATTTTTATTTTTAACCATTAATTTGTCACTTAAGGATAGTGGATTGGTAAGTGCTTGTCTGGCCAGACATTTCTTAAAAAGACACCCAAATTAAAATCTCGAAGACAGTCTATTTACAAAAGTAATATCTGAATGCGTACCAAAACAATGGTGAATCCAAAAGTCATATCTTTGTCTCTACATATGTTTAATCATAGCTCAATTCATCCAATAAAAAAAAACCATCCTCTTGTAAGATCAACGTGCTAGACAGCAAATCTTCTGAAACTAATATTTCCATGGTTGGTATAATACATCGCTCAATCAGAGGTATTCTGGTGAATAATTATAAATAATATAATTACTCTAATGGATTACATGGATTTCATTTAAAAATAAATATATCATAATATATAATTAATTATACATGTTTAAAGTTTAATTTTTTTTAATTTATATCAACTTTATATTTAATTTCGTTCCACTCCTTCCTGTCAACCTTTAATCTCGGTACCAACTTACCACATATCACATTCAAACAGCATATAGACGGTGAAAACTAATCATTTTATTGACCACTTTTAATTCTCATCGGCCAAAATCGACCAATAACTTGAAGTGCTCCAGAATTTTTTCTAAAGCTAAACATGTGTCTCCAAGAAGATTGAAGATTTTTTCTTGAAAATCTTATTGAGGCTCCCATCAACTATAAATGCATGCTTGTATGCCGTAAAGACAACGCCAAAAATTAGTCTTTCGGATGCTGCTAATTTCTTCGTGGCACGAGGAGCATCGGGAGATCACTTCCCATTTCAACTATACCTTTTGTCCTTTTAAAATAAGAGTTTTTTATTTTAATATCTGCGAAAGCTACGCGGAAGAAAATTTCAAGGCCATTCAAAGCTTCGAAAATTCCAAAGAGATCCCCTCAAATAAAAGTTGACAGGGAATTATTATTACAACAAGTGTATTGTTAAACTGCCATACGAAATAGTGACGCCCTTTGGCGACATCGCTGCGAGGATCCTGTCTGCTTGACTTCTGCTCCATTTCCATAATAACATCAGTGTTTTCGTCAAACATTTGAAAAGATGAAATAAGTGTATGAAAAATTTAAAGGTTGATTTTATCTTTTTTTAAGGTTAGATGGATTGATAAGTTCTGATATTTATTAAGAAGAGACCAAGGTTTAAACTTTGGAGTATGTTTGTTTATAAACAAAAGGTAATAGTCTAACCTGAATGGGTCAAGGTGGACAATTGTATTAATCCTGAAACACAGGTGCTCCTCCTCACCAGCAGGAAATGAGGAAATGGGGTATGGGTGTTTGTGCAAAGGATCTACTACACGTGGACCACTGCCGTACTAATCCGGAGACACATGTCCTCCTCCTCACCAGCCGAGAGAGTCTAGTGACTTATTCCATGATTGAAATTTGTGGAAGCAAATACCTGTCTGAACCATGGATGCTCTTCCTCTGAACCACCAATGTGTGGGACCCACCCATGCTCTTCTTCACACACCTGTGGGAGCTACCATGCTCCTCTTCACACGAGGTTAAATAAAAATAGGTATATAAAAATTATAAGAAACCATTCAAAAAGTGATTTCCTATGTATCAAAAGAAATCTTTGTATTCTTAAGTTCCCAGGCGCTTTCACGTTGGACGTGACCTGTTAATGGCCGTCAAATGTTTTGACTTGTTTGGTATTGTTGAAATTGATTGACAGGGGAATGTTAGAAGAGACCTGCCGTGAAAGCAGGCAATCGCCGTGGAAATTTGTTGAGCAATACCATAGACGATAAGTATATGCACGTGATAAAGTGCCCCTAATCAACTGCTCGATGTTGCTAAATGGGCAACGATGGATTCGACGGTCAAGAGAAGAAACACTTTTAATGGAAAAGACTCACTTCACCTACCATAGTTTATCAATGTCCCTCATTACGATGTTAAGATACCTCAAATAAAGGGTACAAGTCATGCTGTCATCACATCTGCTCAAACTTACTCTATGTTTTAGGTCATGTTTGTGTCATCACATAATTAATAATTCTTAAGCTTCAATTTTAATTAATGCTGCCTCTGTCTAGGAATATGTTAAGACTTTTATTACATCCATTATATCTTTGGATAGTGCACAATATAAGTAATCTTTGCGATTCATATATAAACAATAACAATATACATATGTTTTATTTAGTTTAAAAATATATATTATTATATTTGTAATTAATATTTATTTTATTGATAAATTTATAAAAAAATTAAATGTATCATTTGGCTTTATAAGTTATAACGAGGGAGTGAGTGCAAGTATAAAGTAAACCTAGATAAATTTAAAGAACTGAGGATTTTATTTGCAAAAAGTTGGATAGAAAGGGAGATAAGTTATTTAAAAAAGTTTTAGTTATTAAAAATAAGGTTCTCTAGGGAAAGATTTTTTTAATTTATCATGAAGGAAAGAAAGAGTGAATATGTGGAAGTCTTATCCAAGTGACAAATGATTCACAAGTGGATTGGAAGGAAATAGAGTTTTAATTCACTATATTATTTTATTTTGGGAATAAAATAATGGGTGATAAAACCTGGTTTATAGGTAGGGGTGGCTTGTATTTAGGACTATCGAGAGAGAATTTTTTTATAAAGCTAGAAAATATTGAAAGTATTCTATTGTGGGTTAGGACTTTTGGATTTATGTATCAACTTATCAATAAGAAAGTTTTGGAAAATAACAATAATACTTTAGGGGGGTTTTTTTTCAAAAGGCACCGAATTTTAGGGAATTAAAGTAAGTTATGCATCAACCAATATATATTTTCATAAATATTTAAATTTTTTTCTAAAATCCTCTATGATTAAATCTAAATCAAAACAATAGATTCAACAAGTGGAATGTTGAAAACTTACATTTTAATGTTCTAAATCTCATGAAATTGATACATGTTAAGAGACTACGAAGAGGAAATGGTTAGAAAAGAGATAAATAGTTTTAGTCATAAAAGAAACTCAAACTTGAATTAAAGGGAATAGATTGTAATAGAACATAAATTGGATCTAGAATTTTCTACTCCCAAAAAGGTGTCAAAGAATCCCCTTTGCCTCATTAAATAACAAAAGCTATGCTGGTCCATTTAAAAAAACATTAGAATAAACTTGGATGGGTGAATAAGTTATAGGAAGGTATCAAGCTAGTTCTCCAAAGGAAGATGGAAGAGATAAAATTTTGTTAAGGTAAATCATATATATTTTTTCAAATAGTAGAAAATATTATCCTTTCTATAAAATTTATATTGTATATATCTTGTCCCTTACACTTTAGGATTTTCAAGATTATGACAAAGAAAGTATTGTATATGTTACTCACTATAGTTTAGGATTCTTTATGAAAGAATATAATATGTATGTTTGAAATTTAAATATTTCAAAGCCACATAAAAGGGAAATTATTTTGAAGTTACCCCTTGCACTTCAAGTTTTCTAGGGTAGTATGAACCTAGAGATGGTAAATCAAATTGTGAAAAGTATGGAAAATAGGAAAAAAGAGAAAAGGTCAATAAACCAAAGGAAGATAAATTTGATAAGATAAAAAATAATGCAACAAATATTTATAAGATTTAGGCCTAATAATACAAATAAGAATAAAAATTTATGTTCAAGATGATATCTTAGAATATGAAAGTTATAAATATGGTATTGAAAAGAAAAGTATTATAAGGCATTAATAGGTAGTTATAGTCCCAACTTTATTTTAATATAAGAAATAAATTAATAACGAGGAATGTTAGGGTGCATTAAATAACACCATGATATCTAGTCTAGTTTTTCTTGTTGTTAGAGCTATAAGAGGTGTTACAATGGTATTGATAATTAAATGGGATGGAGAACTATTAAAATCAATAACTAAATAATTTTTTTGCCTTTTTTTGCAAGAAAGTGAAAAATACAAAAATTGTGTTCATAAATATATATGATCCAAATATAGTTACTCATCAATTAAAATATTCGAAGGACCTCAGTTTATCCATATCAAAGTCAATGATTCACCTTACAATATCTTGATTCTTAGTGGAACTTCAACACATTTCTACCTCGTTAAAAAAATGATGGTAATTATAATTGGTCTACACTAATAGATGGTTTTTCGTCCTTCATAATTTTTTTTTTTAAAGGGGGTCAATATTATTATGTAGTCACGATATAACCTTTACATAGCATATCTGCAACATGTGAGGGGAGATATTTGATCCTAAGCCTCTCGATTACAACTGGAGAGTTTTAATTACACACTTGCTCTCCAACTCCTCTACATGAGCAGATAAAATCTTCCTTCATCAATTTTTTTTTTGATAAGTAGCGATATATTTACAACAGGTTTTTTAGAGAAGGATCCCAAAACCTTAGTTACATAACCAGTCGAGGTTGAAAATATAAATAAAAGTCGGGGCAGTGCCCATGGGCAAAGATCCGAGGCCCGGGGCCCTGATGCCTACAAAAAGAACTGACTAGGAAACATAACATCAAAACTTGGCCTGAGGCCACCAAAACCAGTAAAATCCGAAACACACCAACCACCAAAAATGTAGAAACTGCACGCCATTACTCGTCGGGGTCATTGTCCAGCCTACGTCAGAGCTCAACTAGGGCATTGGCTGCAAAGGAGGCCGCTTGGGCAGACGCAGTTAGGGATCCAATTGTAGTGTCGAGAAGGGCCCTCATGGCCAAATTCTACAGCTTGCTGCCAGAGTTAGAACTAATTTTAGTGGGCTCTGGTGCCTCCACCTTGGCCTTTTTGGTGCTTCTCGTAGCCCTTCTGCTACCAGGGAATGGACCTTTGTGAGTGGAACTAGGAGTCAAGGCCCCGCCTGGGCCTTGAGTCGAAGTCCTGCACTTTTGAGTGGGCCTGTGACACTTCGGGGTAGGGGAGCCTTCGGGGGAGGGGGTCTCCTTGGAATTAGAAACTACAGGGGAGGCATCGAAAGAGTTAGCTGCTTCAGGGGGGGACAGAGGACAGGGGAGGGATGTGGTGGAGTTGCGGTTGATTAGCAAGGGCATGCCGATACAAGATGACCATGAGGCCTTGATGGGAGGGTTGAGAGTGGCTTCTATGAGCATGGTCAATGGAAAGGCCCAGGGAGTACAACAAGAATCGAGGGCTGCTGACCAATGTGCCCCTTGAAGGTGATTGAAGTAGCTGAGGTGAAAGCTGAACAGCCGCTGGTCCAGATCGTCGTAGGTGATTTACTGCATCACCAGGATGATGGCCTCATCGAAGGGGGTCGGGAGGTTGGAGCGGAATAGATTAGGCTTTTCCCAATACTACTTTGGGAAGCAGGACAACTCCTCATCCCAATTATGTTTATCTCGTCTGATGACTTTGCCTTTCTCCTCATGGTGCAGGCCTATAACTTTCATCAAGAACTCTTTAGTCACTTTGAAGTGGAGACCCTTTACCATGACCTCGCCATCATTCCACGAATCCATAAAGCTCTGGGTAATTTCATCGTCGACTTCTACAAACTTGCTGAAGAATGGGATGAATTTTTTGGCATTGGAAAAAAGTCTAGCTGACTCACTCAATTCGAGCGTGGAAGGCTCGAGGAAGACAATTTTGGCAGCCATGAGGGTCAAAATGATAGCCCAAGGACAAGGGAAATAGGGGATACCTAACTAGAGATGCAAGGACAAGGGAATGGGAAAGCAGACAAGAGTGTGGGAGATCTCAGCATGCAATCGATTTAAAAAGAGGGTCGTCAGGGAGATGAGCCATCGGTGTCAAGAATGAGTGCTAGGGGTCGGGTCCGACACGAGGGGTAAGGGGTTGAGGGGGTGTGGTTGATGGCTGCCACACAGGGCGAAGGAGGACGGCCATTACCAGCGCTCCAGCTGGCGCAAACTAAGCGGGGGATCACCTTGTAGGTACCTCACAGGATAGAGTCATAGGAAAACTAACATAGCAAGGGGATCCGACGATGTGACGTCCAAGGTAGGAAGGTCAGAGAGGGCCAATGCGCACACCATATTGGAACTACCAGAACTACCAATGGAGCAACGCAAAAATAGGTCGGGTCACCTAACATAGCCGGTGACACTTAGCACTGTGAGGGGAATCAGGGTGACCAACTCACAGGCAAGAGAAGGAAAGGGTCCAGTCGACATGGAAACACAGAGGGGGGAATCCCCTAACCACTAGAAGCCACGTCGATGAAAATTTAGGGTCCCGACTCGGGGCATGCTATGCACCAGGGTCCTTATCGTTGCTGGAATAATCTTGCGATGTAATTTGGATCAGAGCTTCAAGAAATTTTGTTGACCATGTGGTGAAGTCTTCAGTTGATATGGCTTGGTTTACCATGAAATCATTCACCCTGTTACCTTCTCTGTACACATGCCAGAATGTGTGGTTAGGGAGACCTTGGATAATGGAGAGGGCTTCCTGGATGGTGTTGAAAATTCACCAAGAGTAGTTTCTCGGGCTACGGGTATATCTGATAATAACTTGGGAATAGCCATTGATGATGAATTTTGAGGGTGGACATCCTGCTAAGCAGAGCTGCTGCTTTGGCAAAATTATTAGTTTGGTTGTCGAGCGGGGCAGCATACGCCACGATCAGGGTCTCGTGGTAGTCTCGAATGACCCCACTTACACCATAGGGACTGGCATTTTATTTAGAAGCATCATCAAAATTGATCTTGACCCATCCGAGGGGGGGCAATCCACCTTGTCAACGATCAATGGGAGGGGGCAGGGGGTGACAAGGGGGGGAAGCAAAAATCTGAGGGAGGATAGGAGGGTGGCCTCACCCAACTATCGAGGTGCCTCGATCAAGGGGATGGAGTGGGAATTCTCAAGGGTGAAGGTCACTGTATTGGTCACTATCCACAGGGGGGAACGGGTCGGGGAGGAGAAGGCTCTCCTGTTGTGCTCGATCTAGAGTTGCCAAAGCATATGAGGAAGGCAAGAGTCCCAAAAGAAGTGGATGAAAGGATGGTTAAAGGGGTTGGGCCACTGAGACAGGAGGTCAAAGATGGAGTTGGGGGTCACCCACTAGATAGAGAATTGGGAAAGGATGAGTCCCAGGAATTCCAAAGAGAAGGGACAACTGATAAATAGATGATTAGTGGACTCTTAGGTAGCACAGCAAAGGAAGCATCTATTCAAGATCTGAAAGCCTCTCCTGATCAGATTCTCGATTGTCAGGATCTTATTTTGAACGACCGCCCATACGAAGTGGCTGATTTTATGGATCAACTTCTTGGCCCACACCTGTTGGGTTGGAAAGGAGGCCTCATCAGGGACTCTTTGAAGGTTGTAGGTAGATTTGATAGAAAATATGCCACTGGGAGTGCCATGCCAAATGCATCTGTCATTTCCTGTAGAGGACAGGATAACAGTCACCTTGAGGAGGCATTAGAGCCTGGCAGCTTGGAGCGGGTGCCTGGGATTAAGGATGGGTTTCCAGGTAGCTGACCCCTGGTTTTGGGAAAGATAGGCCAAAACTATGGGCCCTCTATCCACCAGCCCTGGTTTGAGGATGAGGAGATCTTTGTCAATAGTCAGGACCTCGTCGTGAATCCATGTATTCCCAGAAGTCAATCATGGCTCCATCCCCGAGGATCCATTTGGTTCCTTTCTAGATAATTTTGTTGGTGGAGATCAGGGACTTCCAAAAGGCTAATCCATCTTGGGGCTGAGATTCATTGAGGAAGGGGTGATGATGATAGTATTTCCTATGAACGATGCTGACCCACTCATCAAGGGTATTGGTGAACACCTTCTAAGCATGTTTGGACAAGAGGGCCTTGTTCATGAGGGTCACCTGCATAAGCCCGATCCCTCACTCACCTTTGGGGTGGTAGACCAGGGACTAGTAGACTAATGTAATCCTCTTCTTATCTTCACTACCCGACCAGAGAAAGTGTTTCTAAATTTGTTCGATGTGAGCTACAATGGAGGCCAATATTTTGAAGACTGACATGAATTATATCAAAATGCTTTACAGAACTACCGCCAAGAGGGTGGCTCTACCAGCCTATGAGAGGAGGTGACCTTTCCAGGGGGCCAACTTCCTCTGGATCTGCTTAATCATCCCACCCTAGAGGGCCTTGGAGGATGCACCTGTGAATAGGGGAAGCATGAGATAGGAGGAGGGAAGGGAGCCAGGGGTGCAGCCCAAGATCCACTTGATTCTAATTTTCCTGGCCAAGGGAGTATGGATGAAGAAAATCTTACTTTTTTGGAGGTTGATTTTTTTCCCAACCGTCTCCTCGTATAGGGTCAAGATATACTTGAGGGCCTTCGCTTGAGGGATCGATGCTGAGGTGGCGAGAATGGTGTCATCCACAAACTACTGATGGGACATGGGGGGAAGGCCCGGCGTAGACCTAATGCCCAAAATGATACCGTGGGAAATGACACTCAAGATGGTACACCCCAGAGCCTCAGCCGGGATAATGAAGAGGATCGGGGATAGAGGGTCACCTTGGCGGAGGCCTCTGTAACTGGAAAAGAACCCAGTAGGGGATCCATTGACGAGGATAGAGAACCAGGGGGAGGACACATAGTTGTTGATGAACCTAACCCAGGAGGGGTGGAACCCAAACTTAAGGAGGACCTTGCAAAGGAAATCCCAGTCAACTCTGTCAAAGGCCTTGTTCATATCCAGCTTGAGTAGAAAGGAGGCCTTTTTGGAGAGGACGGCCAAGTGGATGGCCTCGTGCATGATTATGACATCATTTGTGATCAGTTTGCCTTTGATTGAGATTCCTTGATAGGGTACAATGATCCAGGGAAGGATATACTTGAGGTGGGAGGACATGGATTTGATCAAGATTTTGTACAGGACATTGCACAAGCTGATGGGGCAAAAATTCAAGAGGGATCTAGCTGCCTGGGTCTTGGGGATCAGGGCTATGAAGGTGGAGTTGATACCTCTAGGGATGGAGCTGGAAATCTAAAGGTCCCGGATGGCAGCACACACTTTTTGCCTAATGAGGTCCTAAAAGGATTGGAAAAATCAAGGGGGAAACCCATCCGAACCTAGGGCCACCTTAGCCTTCATGGAAAGGGTGGCAGCATGGATTTTAGAGTCATACAGGGGCTTTACAAGCATCTCATTTGCCATGGTCGAGACAAAATAAGGGATATGTTCCAGAAGGGAATCTGCCACTTCTGAGGACATGGGGGTGTTGTCGTCCAGGAGCTCCTGGAAGAAGTGGGTGGCTTCAGCCCGAATGTCCTCATCTTCCTTGATAATTCTACCATCACTGCCCACCATATTAGAAATTCTGTTGGACCCCCTGTTCCTGAGCATCGACGTATGGAAGAACTTTGTGTTAGCATCACCCTCTTGGAGCCATAGGGCTCTTGACTTCTACCTCTAGAAGGTTTATTCCCTGGCCAAGATGTTATGGTACTTGTTGAGAGCGAGGCGTTCCTCTTTCCTGAGCCCCGAGTCTTGGGAGCCTGCTTGAAATTTGGATTCAAGGACTTTGAGTTTTTCCTTAGCTGTCGCTTTGATTTCAAATATGTTGTCGAACACCTCTTTATTCCATACCTTGAGTTGCTCTTTGAGGTGTATAAGCTTGTGAAAGAGTTTTTCAGCGGGGTGCCCAGGGACTGGGGGAGCCCACTAGCAGCCAACCTGGGCCCAAAAGTCGAGATGATGCAGCCACATAGACTCGAATCGTAAGGGCCACTTGGGGGAGGGGCGATGATCGATTTCAAGGAGGAGGGGGCTATGATCGGACCTAATTTTGGGGAGGGCCAACAATGTGGCATCGAAGAACATGGGAAGGGCTTATTTGGACAAGAAAAATCTATCCAGCCTGACCTGGATATGGCTTGCTTCCACTCTTTTGTTGGTCCAAGTGAACCTGACTCCTTTCAGGCTGACGTCCATGAGCTCGTTGAGGGTGTTGAAGACCCCAAAGTCCTCCATGCTTTTTCTTGGAACTGCTAAGCCCCCACTTTTGTCAGAGATGAATAGGGGACTGTTGAAGTCCCCTACCAGGATCCAGGGCAGGGGGGCAAAGGCTTCTCTCATCGAGCTGATTTCATTTCATAAGGTTGATTTCTCGATAGGTTTTTTGGAGCGTAGACATTGGAAAAAATCCACGAGTGCCTTGAATTCACGTAATGAACCAGACTATTGGTTATTTTGGGAGATGGAGATATGAGTCTCCCCTCAAAATACTAGGGATCCCACATGCATAGCAAACCCCTGACTGAGCCAGTTGTAGGGGTGGACAGGGACTCGCAATTGCACCAGGTAGCTTGGGCTACGCATCGAGTAGCAGCGTCATATATTTTGGTCTCCTGGAGCAGGAGGAAGGATGGGCGATGATCCCTATAGAGTTGGCTAAGGATAATTTTCTTGGGGGCCCCATTGAGCCCCTTGACATTCCAGGTGATAAGCTTCATTTGACACCCTTATGGGGTTGCTTCCCCCAATTCCCATCCTAGGTGGGGGGTTTGGGTCGAAGGGCATCCGTATTGGAGAAACTCGCACCAACGTCAGAGAGAGTTTCCTAGGAGACATTGTCTATGTCATCTTCAGTGATCCTTGTCCGCTGGTCACCCAAGGTGGGCCGCCCTATTTTGAGTTTATTGCCAAAATATGTGGCAAAAGTCCTACTTTGAGTCATCTTGAGGCTAACTTCATCAGGCCCGAACGGAGAACTACCTTCAACCTCTTCATCTGACCTATCTAATCCGCACTCTAAGGGGGGAAGCCCAGTAGGGACCATTGAGAGGGGTAGGAGGGGGTCGAGGGGGGGATAGTGAAAGTGAGGGGAGGAGAAGGGAACCCTGACAGAGGTGGGAGACAGCAAGGAAAGGAGCCTGAGTGGCTCGTAAACCTGGGGGGGTGCAATATGGGGCCTACAAGGAGGGATTCAAAATTTGGGGGGAGGGAGAGCCTGGGATCGGGGCCCTAGAAGATGGCCCTGGGGAGGGAGCAGCGGAAGGGGAAACCTGAGGAAGACCGCCCTCCAGACCAAGATCCACATGAGAGTCCTTTGGGGTAGAAGGGGGGCATCCTTGTTGGTCCATGCCTAGGATCTATGGTCGTCATGAGGGGGTCCTCGAGATGGGGACCGACCTGATCGGGAAGGGAGTTTAGGGATAGGGACATCAACCTTTTTGGACATCGAGCATTGGTGGGAGAGGAGACCCTGAGTGCAACAGGTGGGACAGAAAGGAGGTTTGTTTTCATAGATCAGGGACTAGCACCAAAATAAGGACCTAGAGGATATGGTCATCGAAGAGGGGAGTTTAGATTCGAGATTTGTGTTGACACAAAATTTGGCATGCACCATTCAGGATCCTACCTTGGTAGTGGGGTCGAAGGCCACCAAGTCCATGATCGACTGAGCAATGATTCTTAGGACGTCTTCATGCCACAAGTGGAAGGGAAAGTCTAGGAGATAGACCCAGACCAGGGCAAAGTTGATGCTTTGGGTGCTGGGTGGAAGTCAACTCCATAACGCCTGAGGAAGAGGCTTTTGCATCATAGAAACTAGGGCCCGCCCGACAGGATATTTTTGGTGTCCTCGCTATTATTTAGTTTGATGATGAAGAAGCCCTTGGTAAGGGCAACTAGCTGAATATGCCTAGAAACCTTCCATTTGGAAGCCACCCATCTACGAACAGTTTCCATGTCTGGATGCCCTCCTAGGAATTTACCTACCAGGGAGGCAGAGGATCCAGCGACCAAGGAGGAGTAGACCTCCTCCTAGATAGAAATGTGGGTGCCCTCAAGGGATATTCCTATACCTAGGGCCTGATAAGGGGCCCTAGAGTCTACCAAGATCTGTTGATAGGAGGGTTTGGGCCTGCCAAGGACAGAACCCTGCCTAGGATCAGGAGGCTTTTTCTTGAGGCCTATGCTTGCATCGAGGCTGGACTGGGGGCCCGGGCCCAAGATGCCATCCCCACCCTGGCCACCATTCAGGTCAGGCACAGAGCCATCCTCTAGGCTTGTTGAGGGCCCAGACGTGCCCGATCCTGATCTCGATCCTGATCTCGATCTTGATCTCGCCCAAAAACCTGCACCAATATCTGAAGCTGACCCCAGTCCTGCTCCCTCTCTTACTACTACTCCTACTCTAGCACCTTCTCCCACTCCTACCATCGGTCCTTTTTCTCTTTGTTTTTGCTTCTTTAGATATTATACTTTTTTCCTCCTTCATCAATTCTGATCAAGCCTTTGTGGTGTTATTTCTTCAAGATTTTAATATTCATGGGATAATAGCAATATTGGGTAATCCCATGTGGGAAAAAATATTGGAAATAATTTTAATCTGATACATGATTACAAACAATGTATACACTCTATTTAAACTCTTTTTAATGAGTAAGATTAGATCATAAACTCATTATCTTAAGAACTTGATTTCTTCTTATTATCCTCTCCTACTGTCCCAATCAAAACAATCATACCTTGCATTAAGAAACACAATAAGAACTCAGTTAAGAGAGTGGGGTTTGAATAATCATGTACCTCTAGGGTTTTTTTACAAGGTCAAATCCTTGTTATGATATGATATTTAGGCACACTTGAACTTAGGGGGAGAAAGAGATATGCGAGATAAAAATAAAAAGAACTCAACAAAAGAAAACCTAAGCTACCAGGGTATTAATGTGTCAAATATTCACTAAATTTTGTGTTAGTAGTGAACACTTCCTCTCCTCAACACATGAACCCAAATAAGATTTACTAGCATCAAAACATTGAGAGAAAATTCAATAGAGAACCATGAATGACTAGTCCAACAATTGATGCGTAGCTCCTTCATACACACATACATGCATGATAAAACTCAAAAATAGATAAAACTTTGAGAACATACACACATACAAAGATAGATCAATAGAGAAGCATGGCTAATGTAAAATTTGATGCATAGGCCTCCGATATATATATATATATATATATATATATATATATATATATATATATATATATCGTGTTTGTGTGTGTGGGTGTGTGTGTGTGTGTATGCAAATAAAATTTACAAAGATTATGCCAGGAGTAGGGGTTTCGTTTGCTTACAATCCGCTCAAGAGTTGATTGTTGTATAGGAAGAAATGAAAGGAAATATTACAAGAGATTAAAAATATAAACTTATTGATCCTTTACATAACTAAGACTATTGCTATTTATATATTACAATAGGGAGAGTTTCCCTCTAAAACTATGTAGATATTTCAAAATGATTATTCATTTGTGCACTAAGTCATGTCTTGATTGAACTCATAGTGTCCTTTTAATATATTTAAAACAAGAATCATAAACACTAAGTTTTATGTGTTCTTGGATGATCTCTTCCCTCTATTATTACTATCTACTCTTTTTGAGGATTCCTATCATCTAAGCAAGGGAAATTAATTTCACTTGGATCAAGGTTTTCTTCTACTATGGTTCATGCCACTTATGCCCTTAATGTGCCAACTGTTTCTCTAGGTTTTCATATTTTTTTTTGTAGGAAGTGGTTTGTTTATCTCAAAAGACTATACACTTTAGCACCATATGCAGGGTCTAGGGTTGCAACCCTAGCTAGGGGGTATGTGGGTTAGTGGTCCTTCATGTAGGGGTTTGAGATCAAGAATTTCTATATTAGAACAATATCATAGCATGGGTATCCAAACCCTACGAGATTTTCTTAGTTTTCTAATCTAATGACTCTGAATCTCATTCATGTTAATCATAACATTTTTTAATCTTTGGATATTTTTTGTGCTTTGCTGACCATTAAAACTTTTTATTCCCCCTTTATTTCGACCTTTCAAAACTTTTATTTTGGGAGTATTTCCTTATTTGTTCTTATTAAAAGTTTTTATTTAGACTTTTCGTACCTAATATTTTAGTTCTCGATTTATTTACCTCTTCTTTTAATCTTTTTTAAATGTAATATTTTGAATGTAGTGAGAAATCACTATAATTTTGATAACTTGTAAAGGATCTTCATCTTTATGAAGATAAAGGACCTAGAAATAAAAATTGCCTTGTCCACTAGGCAAAAAGTGAAATGAAGCAAAGATACTTAGAGTAGTCTTCAGATATCTACATATTTTACAAAATTGGGACTACTGATGATTGACAGATAAGGCTTTATTTTGAGTGTTTAGAAAAATGCATGGAGTTCTAGCTACCTTATTTGTATTTGAATTTAATGAATGTTGAGGGTAGTATTTTATTGTGAACATACCATGACCACTTTTCCTCACCTAAGGCACTAAGGCTCAGGTCTAGGCTTAGGAAGAGCATGGTTGGTCAGGAATTTTCTCTAGGAATATTTTTTAGGATATGTGCATCTAGAGATGGGTGATTATAGGTAACAATATCCTTTTCATTGTTATCTTAGGTAGGAGTAGCTTCCTCAATAGGGGCTTAATATTTTAGCTAAAGAGAAACTAGGACTAGGGTCCTTTGCTAGTCTTGATCATGAGCTTGATCCTCTTCTTGATTGGTCTTGATGTTTGTTGTGTTTACATTTTCTTAAAACCCTTCCATCAAGAGAGTATCAAGTTGGTCCCAACTAGTAATAAAGTGTGGGAAATGGGAATCATATCCATGATTAGACTTAAATTTTAATGAAGCCACCAGTAGCTTGAGGGCCACATCCTACTCTATGACATAGTGTGCTTGATAGATGATGACCATATCCCATAGGTGTTCTAGTGGGGTTTATAGGCCTTCACTAGTGTATTCTATCAATATTTCTAGCAATTATTATTGGAGCTTTCCCTAAATGGCTAGTGGATCTAGAGATCACAATAGGCTATTATCATCCTAGGTAGGAGATAGACTAGGTGATAGAGAAACCATATTTATATCCTTAGGTTTTTTAGTTGTAACAAAGTTTCTAGGTGAATTCAACTTGTGATCTTGAAAGCGTATAGGCTAAGGCCTTCAACATAACCTCTATCTAGTATCTTCAAGTAGTGTCTTCTTCTTATTTTCACTCTAGATTAGAGTTTCCAAGTGAGTGAATAGGCACTTCAAAATGAAAGGGTAGGCATAGACCCTCACCAAGTCTAACCATAACTTTTTATTGCAATTATGGGACCAATGATTGTCACAAGTGTCCCATAAATAATACCATTAAAATATTATTGTCTTTGATTATTTGGGTCAAAAAAATCATGCCTTGTATGGATCAACAAAGTAGGGCCTAGATTGAGAGCATGGGATTTAGCTCAATCGAAGGCATCTAAGAGTTTTTATAAGGTTGAATCCTTGTTATGATATGATATTTAGGAATACTTGAACTCATAAGGGAAAATGGATGCAAGAAATAAAAATAAAAATAAATAAATAAAATAAAACCTAAGCTACTAAGGTGGTGATATAGCTAATATCTATTAGGATATTCCTGTATAATAGGCATGAATGTTATGTGCTAGCAGTGAACACTTCCCCTCCTTAATACAAATAATCCCAAATGAGATTTACCAACATTCACACACATAAAGATATAGGTCAATAGATAACCATAAATGGATAGTCCAAAAATTTATGGGTAGGCTCCTCATAGGCATACATTCATGATAAAACAAAAAAAAATAAAAAAATAAAACTTTGATAACATACTGATGCAGGAGCATCCAGCAGCACCAGCAACAGAGGCATCAATTTGCAGGAAAGCCACCTCAGAAGAGTCAGCTCAGGAAGCAGAAGAAGAAGGCGAGAAAATATTTCCTAAGGCAAAGGCAGAGGAACGTCGCAATTTTGCGACGTGTCGCGAAATCGCGACAGAAAAGGGCAAAGGAAGCGCAATAGGAAAAATGTCACGATTTCATGACATGTTTTGAAATCGCGACATGTCACAGAATCGTGACAGCAGAGCGAAGGCGAAAGCAAAGACGGGAAAGTGTAGCAAAATCGTGATGTTGCAATTTCGTGACATCACAAAATCGTGACGTCCTGGCGAGGCAAAGGCGGAGAAGAAAAGTTGTAGCGAAATCACGACGTCGTGATTTCACGACGTCCTGGTGAGGTAGAGGCAGAAGGAGAAAAGTGTAACGAAATCATGACGTCACGAAATCATGACGTCGAAGCAGTAGCAAGAGGGCACAATGGAGAGGTCACGATTTCATGACATGTTGCAAAATCGTGACATGTCGTAAAATCGTGACTATCGTGAAATCGCGACCAGCGCAGGTAGACGAGGGGCAGTCGAAGGTAAAGGTCGCGATATCATGACCTGTCGTGATATCATGACAGAAATTGAGGCAGAGGGTTGGAAGGCAGAACGGTCGTAATATCGCGACGTCGCGATGTCGCGATGATTTTCAGAGCAGAGGGCTGAGTGGCAAAATGGTCGCGATATCGCGATGTCGTGATATCGCAACGAAAATTTGAAAATCAAGCGTGGAGGCAAAATGGTCACAATATCGCGATAGAGAGAGAAAAAGGCACAGGAGGAGAAAGAGATGGCGAGAAAGCCGCAGCAGGCGGTATTTTCAGAGGACGTTCCAAGTGGACACGTGGCACCCAGAGAGCAGTTAAGGTGGACAAGGACCAAAAAGCATGGGGAACGAAGAGGATGGGTCACACAGAGAATCTGACAGGGATCAGCAGTGACAGGACCATGCGGAGAGGGGTCTTTAATTGGGTTGGTGTCCCAATTTTTGTGTATTGTAATTAATCGGGTTGGTGAACCCGTTTACGCGGGAGTTGATGCTTCAGAGGGTTAGGGCCTCTATAAAAACCCAGTTTGTTGTATTTGTCGGGACGGTGGATCGGGATTGCACGCAGAGTGTAGAAGTTGTGTGAAGCTAAGCCGAGAGCTAGCTATTGTAAGCCTACGGGCTGTTTATTTTTGATGTATATTTACAGTTGATTTTAATGAAAAAGTAGGGTTTGCAAAAATGTGTTTTCCATGTCCCCGTCAATGGTATCAGGGCCAGTGATTTTGAGTGCGTAACAGATCGTCGGACGTGAGGCAATTATGCCAGGATCTGCGGGAGGGTTCTGAGAGAGAGTGAGTTCAGATCTCGGGTGTGTTAGCAGATCACCGGACGTGAGGCAGCTACATCGGATTGTTAAATCTTTGTAATAAAAGAAATAAAAAATGCATTCCCAAAGAAGACGGGACAACAAAGAAGATATGGTGATGGAAGAAGAATACATAGCTTTGCAAAAATAGTTGAAGGCCCTGCAAAAGGAATGGCTTGGAATAAAGTTGCGGGAGCAAGAGGAGCGGCAAAGAAGGCGGGAAGAGAGACGGAGAAAGAAGGAGGAGAAAATGAAGAAGGCTGTAGAAGAGTGCAGCAGTATCGGGACCTGCCCGAAAGAAGGCACATATTTTTTTGTGCAAGGGGAGGAGTGCAAGCAGGCTGCAGAAGAAATTTGTAGCAATGAGGAAATCTATCTGGAAGAAGACAGAAGTTGTGTGGAGCAGGGGACGGGGTTGGAACAGTCTGCTAAGGCAGAGAAAAGTCTAGAAGTGTTGCAAGAGGCAGCAACCGAACCAAGTAGAAGTGAAATATCACTTCTCCACTTACCCCGGGTGTCTGATGCAGGAGCATCCAGTAGCACCAGCAGCAGAGGCATCAATTTGCGGGAAAGCCACCTCAGAAGAGTCGGCTCAGGAAGCAGAAGAAGAAGGTGGGAAATTTTTTCCTAAGGCAGAGGTAGAGGAATGTCGTGATTTTGCAACGTGTCATGAAATTATGACAGAAAAGGGCAAAGGAAGCGCAGCAAGAAAAATGTCATGATTTCGCAACATGTCACGAAATCACGACATGTCGCAGAATCACGACAACGGAGCAGAGGCAGAAGCAAAGATGGGAAAGTGTAGCGAAATCGTGACATCACGATTTCACGACATCGCAAAATCATGATGTCCTGGCGAGGCGAAGGCGGAGAAGAAAAGTTGTAGAGAAATCACGACGTCGCTATTTTGCGACGTTACAAAATTGCGATGTCCTGGCGAGGTGGAGGCAGAAGGAGAAAAGTGTAGCGAAATCATGACATCACGAAATTGTGACGTCAGAGCAGTAGCAGTAGGGCACAGTGGAGAGGTCACAATTTCATGACATGTCATGAAATCGTGACCAGCGCAGGTGGACGAGGGGCAGCCGAAGGTAAAGGTCACGATATCGCGACTTGTGATATCACAACAAAAATTGAAGCAGAAGGTTGGAAGGCAGAACGATCACGATATCGCGACGTCGCGATGTCGCGACGTCGCAATGTCACGACGATTTTCAGAGCAGAGGGCTGAGCGGCAAAACAGTCGTGATATCGCGACGTCGCGATATCACGACAAAAATTTGAAAAGCAAGCGTGGAGGAAAAATGGTCGCGATATCACGACATGTCACGATATCGTGACCAAAATGGGCAAAGAGCGCAGGGTGGCCAGAATGTCGTGATATCACGACATGTCGCGATATTGCGATGGAGAGAGAAAAAGGCATGGGAGGAGAAAGAGATGGTGGGAAAGCCGCAGTAGGCAGTATTTTTAGAGGATGTTCCAAGTGGAAACGTGGCACCCAGAGAGCAGTTAAGGCGGACAAGGACCAAAAAGCGTGGGGAACGAAGAGGATGGGTTGCGCAGAGAATCTGACAGGGATCAACAGTGATAGGACCGTGCGGAGAGGGGTCTTTAATCGGGTTGGTGTCCCGATTTTTGTGTATTGTAATTAATCAGGTTGGTGAACCCGTTTACGCGGGAGTTGATGCTTCAGAGGGTCGGGGCCTCTATAAAAACCCAGTTTGTTGTATTTGTCGGGACGGTGGATCGGGATTGCATGCAGAGTGTAGAATTTGTGTGAAGCTAAGCCAAGAGCTAGCTATTGTAAGCTTGCAGGTTGTTTATTTCTGATGTAGATTTACAATTGATTTTAATGAAAAAGTAGGGTTTGTAGAAATGTGTTTTCTGGGTCCCCATCACATACACACATATAGATATAGGTCAACGAAAAACCATATATGGCTAGTCAAAAAATTGATGCATAGGACTCCAATATATATATATATATGCAAATAAAATTTACAAATGTTATATGAGGAGCAAGGGTTCGATTTTCCCACAAGCCACTCAGGATTTGATTGCTCTATAGGAAGAAATGAAAGGAAAGCTTATAAGAGATTACAAATGCAAACTTTTCAGTCATTTACATAACTAATACTACTTCTATTTATATATTACAATAGGGAGAGTTTCACTCCAAAATTTTGTAGAGATTTCAATTTGACTTTTCATTTGTATGCTAGGTAATATATTGATTGGATTCATTGTGTCCTTTATAGATATTTAGATCCAAAACCATAAATGTTAAGTTTTTTTAGTCTCTAGATGTTCTCTTGCCTCTATTATTGCCATATATCCTTTCTAGGAATTATTAGAGTCTAAGTGAGGGAAATTAATGTCACCTAGCTCAAAGTTTCCTCCCAATATGGTTCATGTGATTTTTTCCTTTAATGCACCAATGGCTTCCCTAGGTTTCCACATCTTCTCTATAGAAAGTGATCTACTTATCTCAAAATATTCTACACATGAGCACCATATACAGGGTCTAGAGTTGTCACCCCGTTTAGGGAGGTATGAGGTCTAGCAGTCTTTTACGCAAAGGTTTTAGGTTAGGAGTATCCAAAGTATAACACTATCATAGTATGGGTATCCAAACCCTAAGAACTTTTCTTGGTTTTCTAGCCTCAAGACTCTAACTATCATCCATGTTATTCAAAACCTTTTCTTTCAATCTTCAAACATTTTATATGCTTTGCAAACCATTAAAACATTTGATTCCTCCTTTTATTTGGACCTTTCAAAAAAAATATTTTTGGGGTCTTGCCTTATTTATGCTTATCAAAACTTTTGATTTGGACTTTTGGTATTATATATTTTGCTTTCCAACTTCTTTATCTATCCTTTTAATATTTTCCAAGGCAATATTTTGAATGTAGTAAGGATTCACTATCTTCCAAATGGTTCTAATGTGGTGGGATGAAGCAAATTTCAAAGAATTACATATGTACAAGTATGTCAAAAAAATTTAAATATCTAAAATAAAACATGAAAATTGGGAATATCAAATCATTTGTGAGAATATTTACAAAATAATGAAATTTAACACAAGATCAAGGATTTACAATAGACATTAAAAATAAATAGAATGAAACTACATACTTATGTGCAAAAAAATATTACTTTATAAATATCATAATATATTATAAGAAATATAAGGGTGAGATTTATTGTTAAGATTCACTTGAGCTCATGGATGATTTTTGTATTATGTTTATTGTATAGTCCTTTGAGCCTTAGTACATATTGTATGTGTGGGTTTAATGTAAAAATTTATTAAATTCTAATTGAATTCTATGCTTGGTTATTTAACCTTAACCTAAAGTTCACTTGTATTTGGATATTTATAGCCCTTAAGACCAAGCATTGTATTATTAGTTGGAGTGTAATTATTTTACATTGGTGATATTTATTTGGTGTCTATAGACACCCTTCATATTGTGTGCATTATCTCTATGATTTATTTCTTCTCTGATGGGTAACATATTGATTCCATTCATTTTTATAAGTATTGTGAATCCAACATGGTATCAAAGTGAGTTTGGATATCTATTTATCAAATATTGTTTTAACATTTTCTCTTCTATAACTACTTATGGGTAGTAGTGCCCTTGTTGAATAATATTAGAATGCCATGTTTTGCAAAAAAAAAAAAATTAATAAATCCCTAGAGTGACTTGAGTCATGAGGATATTAGTGTGTTGCAACATATTTCTACTTCTAGATAAATATTCACAAGTTTTGTTTCCTCTCTTGTTCAATCTATTTTAGTATTTCACTAGATGGATTTATAACTATTTTGTCAATTTTTTTAGGTTTCTTGAAACCTTCACTTGTATTTTATGGATTTAAAAAATATATATTTTATTTTCTACAAATTTTGTGGCATCGATGGAACTCAGATGAGAGGATGGACTACACGATTACCAAATAAGAAAGGTAGAAGCTAAATATTTATTGTTATCCTTATTATTCTAGAGAGCTCTTAGGCTGACATTCTTTCATGTAAAATACCTCCAAGACACTTAAAAAAAATGTTAAAATAGTCTAACAATTTTAATATTTCATTGATGACAAAGGGAAAACTAAATGGTTGTGTAGGGAAAACCATGGTAGATATGGAAAATTTGTTGACTTTTTTTTATTCTTTAGGAAAATTTAGGTGGTCATAGTTTGAAAATTTTTCGTCATTTTGTATTTAGGTATGTCTTTTTTAAATAAATAAGTCCATTTACCTACTTTTTCCAATACTTTGATTTTTCAAAAGGAATATTTTAAATAATATTCTACACATTTGAGGGAAATTGGTGGACAATGTAGAGGTGTCTTATTTGGATAGAAAACTTACATTTTGTATATTGTATGCTCATTGGATTCCTCACCTTGATAGTTAATTATGTTTGTTGGGAATTTCTTGTCATGGCTTCAATAATAGAGAATATTCTATTTTCTTTAATGCCAATCTGGATTCTTGTGGGGTGCATGCATTGACCTCCAAGCACATCATGCCTTAAAAGTATATGCCCATGATTTTATTAGATGTTAAGAGATGACTTGTATGTTGGATAGAGGACCCTGGTTGAGGGCATTAACACCCATGGTGTGTGGGTTAAAATCCCACCATTCTTTTTTCTAGAAAGCAAGGTATTTATATGGAAATATGCAAGGTCATGGTATTGTTCCAAAGCCTTTAGGCTTAAAGCACTCATGTATATTTTTGGCTAGAGGAAAGGGTTTTAAGACATGACACCTTGGAGGAGGTTTAGAGTGTGAACCCCCATGCCTTTCTATGAGGATGAGGGGTGATGTGGCATGGGTGGTAAACATGGACTGGTCACCCCAAAAATTTGATTGTAAAAACTAGTCTAACCAATCAGACTTTGACACCTTGCAAAATCAAAATTGATATTTATCTAGTAGCATTCCTATTTAGTAGTAAGTTTGGTGCATTGGGTGACATATGATCACTGGATTCAATAGCTTCTTACCTAGTGGCTTGTCTAGTCAAAATCCAAGTGGCAAATCCCTACTCAATAAAATGGTATGTGGTGGTAGTCAATTAATTGAAATCCTACATAGTCAAAACATAATTGGCATCCCCAAGTCAATCTAGTTAGCAAAATGTGACATATTCTCCATTAAGTAGAGGTATATTTCAAAAAAAAATTATAAGGTTCTGGTATTATTTTGTGCAATTTTTGGGTCAAAATTTTGCACACTAAAGCATTTTGAGCCCATTTTATTCAAATCACAGTTTTTGAGCTACTTGCAATAGTAGTATTGTTTATAATCACAACTACATGCAAGAGAATATATTTTGGCTAGGAATCCATAGATCATCATGTTCCATTTCTTAGTGGACCTAACTATAATACTTGGTAAATCAATATTAAATATTTGCTTTGAAGTAAGGAAATTCTCAAATATATGAAATAATTCCCTCTAGACATTAATTTTGATGAGAAAAAGTAGTTATGTAAGGATAATAGGGATTATTATCTTTGTGTGATTACTATTATTTTGACAAGATATATAAAACTAATATAAACAACACCATGGATCTTAAGAATCTATTTAAAAAATTCAATGATATGTGTGACCATATTGAATCTACATAGGTTAGTAGATTGGAGGTAGAGCTTGTTAATTAAAAAATAGAGAGCTTTAAGATTGTTCATAAGTACATAAATTAGTTTAATATGTTGGAAGAAGAGGTCCTCATTTTCAAATGAGAAAAAATAATAAAATTCCTATCGGTCTTCTCAATATTATATTCAACAACATTTTTAAAATTTATGTTACCATTGCCATTTTTTTTTAGATGATACAAGTGGACTTTGCCATGGTTATTTGTCCTTCTATCAATGATGCATTTAATTACCTTATTCACCAATTGTATTAGGAAAAAATAATAATAATTCTCTATCTATTTAGGCTCATGCAAAATAATAGATTGAAACAAAAGTTGACAAGAATCGAAAGTAAGAAATGGAGAAACATAATGTTACAAAATCTTGCTAGAAATTAGTTTTGTTTGTTTATAATTGATATATAATTAATTATTGCTTATTTATATTTGATTATTACATCAATAAAAAGGCCATTGCAACCAATATGTGTTCACATAATTTAGTATCAAAGTCAATACTATATTTTAGATATGAGACTAGAGATGTAAAGAGAGAAATAAAGATCCATTAATGACATCTCCTTAGCCAATGCAAAAAGCAATTTAATGATCATGTTGTGATGAGAAGTATAATATTGTTTTGATTCCATATGATAATTGATTTTTTATTATTAATTTATGGTTGAAGAAAAGACAACTAGATAATATCCTATAGTTTAGCAAAAAAAAAATAGTTTTGAACTTTTTATATTTTTTTCCATTTTTATTTGGTATAAGGAGTATAGAAAAATATGTCTATAAAATTCAAGATTCATCTATTGTTAATATAACATTAATGGACATGAAGGGTGAATTATCTTGAATTATTGATATTAGAAGAATCAATAATACCACAAAAAATCATCTAAATCAAAATCCATATGCAAAGTAAGTGAATACAGACATCAATATAGAGACATAGAAGAAAAACAGTGCAAAATGTCTATCATCATTTAACTTCAAATGAAGAGAATGTACTAGAAGAGATGCATGGTATTTGAGTTATTTGTAAAAATAACAAAAAGTAAGACATGCAACTAATTCCTAAGATGTCCTATAAAACTCTATACATTTTTATTGAATGTCTAAGGACCAAAACATAAAATCTATAAAAATATTTTTGGTTGTTACCCTTTATGAGATGTTTTTATAATGAGACTTTGATATGTGTTTTGATCAATTGAGATGAGAATTATTATCATCTAGAACAATGAATGGGCATTGAAAACTTGGAATAAATTTTCCTAGTCAAAAAGAGATAATTTTTAGAGGGTGAGACATTGCTATATGTAAACAAGGTATCATAGGAACTAATTTCCTAATGCATATGATTTTATTATAATAAAAGTCTATTTCTTGTTGTAAATAAGAAAAATACACCATTCATGTTAGACATTGTATTGGCTATTGTTGAGGTATATTCAAAATATGGTATAACGAATCAAGAAAACCAATCAATCCCTAATTTTAAGTAAATATGAGTCATTATATTTGTAATAATCAATGATTAAAACTACTTTGAATACTCTAATTTTTCAAATACCCCATGTTGATGACTAGATATTTGGCATTAACAATATTTGTTTAAGTATTGACCAATATTTTATCCCACATGCATTGTGGGTAGCTGTTATAGTCTTTTACATTATATTTTTCTACATCAAGTGCCTACTGAGGAAATCAAACCTTAACTTCAAAGTTATTATTTTGGATATTTAGATAAATTTAATGAATGAAGGATATTAATAAGAATGATTTGGGTAGAAAGGATGAAAATTAATTCAAGGGAACCCTTGTTAAAACTAATAATGTCATAGTTGGGGGAAGTATTGTTTTACTAATCAAAAATAAAAAATGAATGAATCTATGGTAATCCTTATCTAGGTGGAAAATTATTCACAAGTGGATTGGAAGGATATTGAGATTGAGTTCATATAATTCCAAGGGATTTGTTTCCTCATTGTAATTTTTAGTTCAAGAGTTGGAAATAAAATCATCGATGATAATGCATAATTTATGGAGATGGTTTCTTAGATATTAATGCTTCGAGTGAATTGTATTATGGTAGTGAAGGATATTTAAGTACATATGATTCATAATTTAGAAATATCAAACATCTAAATAGAAATAAACAAGCGTACAACTATCTTGTCCTATTCTACATACATGTACCTTGTTAGGGGTGGTTATACCACTTGACTTCTCACATGGTCTATGATGTAATAAATCCTAACATACCCCTCTTATTACATTGTAGTCAATATATATATTTTTATTATGACTAAAGAATAGTATGTAGGGCGATGTATGAATTTTAGGGATAAATTATCCCCTTAATGTAGACCTGCTACTTATCTACTTATGAGTGTCAAATTCTATCGATAATGCACTCCAAATACATTTAATGCAAAATATTTATTTAATGCTTGTAGACTTAAATGGTTGTATTTTTATTATTCATTGTCTTCATGTGAAGCATGTTTTTCCTTAATATGGTGGATATTCATTGAATGTATTAGGTGTTGATGATATCAATTGTTATCATGTTGCATAAATGTGTTCCCAAATCTTATCTTGATCAATGTCTTCTACTAAGGTAATATCAACCACTCCCTTTTTATTTTCCATGGCTTCACTTATTTGATTAAGTATTTGCTTATGATATTTTATGTATTCTTATTTCCTTTGATATTTAATACGATGTGTTACCGTGTAATATATATCAATCACTAGTTTCCAATATTTCTTGTGTGTTGTCATATATTTTGTTAGAACTAATTTTCATTTCCAATTTTGACTATCCCTTGATAGAGTGAGATAAATCATCTTCTACTTATTCCTATCATTGTTCATTTATATAATATGTATGCAACACATTCACACTTTATTTAGTGTGTTATTGATGGTTGAATCTTTAATTGCATTGATTCTACATTTTGTTTGCTATCTTCAAATACTTCTATTGATGGTGAAGAATAGTATTCTAAATGTACATATTCAATTTTAAGTCCTTGGTTCTTGGTTGTGAAGACACCAAATCCACTTATCGACCATCACCCTTTCCTGCCATTCAACTGGCCATTCTATGCCTTTCCCGCCATCCAATGGCCCACTCTAGCCTTTTACCACCATTTTTTGACCCTTATTTGAATTATTTATATTTATTTTGTATTATTTATATTTATAAATGAAATTAACCCCATTCGTCCGATATAATCTAATCTTATCCATCATACATTTTAATTCCTGTCACACTTAAATTTTAATATCAGCCCTTGGATTTGCTTTTATCCTAGCCACATGATTTGGTAAAACCCTAAAGTAAACCCTAAGTATGATAATAAATAGGAGCATTCACATTGCTAAACCCCTATAAAAACTTGGAACATTGGCTACCTAGTGTGAAGTAGCTTTTATTAGAGATCTTGCTTTCTAAATGAATCAAATCTACATTGCCTTAGTTGTGTCCTAGGATAGCTTTCGACGAAACCCTATATTGCTCTATGATTTCCTTATTTCAGAAGCCTTCGATTCCCATTTCCACCACCACCATTGTCATCTATTTGCTGAGCCATTCACATTCCCTTGATATACTTCTACAAAATTTTCCCTAATCCATAGGCGCATCCAAGCGCCTTCCTCATCCCATAGGTGCAATCGTGCACCTACCGTATTCCATAGGTGCATTCTAGCACCTGCTATCCCTTCAACCAAATACTAAAATCTATCGTATAAGGTCATCACGTGTCGTCGGGGAACCCTGCCACAAATTTGTAATGGAGCAACAAACAACAAAGTAAGTATTTGTATATACTTTATTATTATTGGATGTTCTTTAGGTTTTGCATATATTATTCACTCAAATATAGGTTTTTTAGTCTAAATTTTTTAGGGTTCACATCGTGGAACTCTCATTTTTTTTGTTAATTATTTTATGTTTGATGTGTATGCAAGATCAGGTGGCATTCATCAAGGATTTTTGAGTAGTTGTTAAAGCTAGAGTGGATTGATTACAGATAACTAGAATCTCTCTCACCCTATTGGGAGCAATATACATTGGAGACACTATTTGTTGTTGTAGCTAGGGTTTTGGAGAACCCTAGAATATGTATTTACTGTATCAAAATAAGCTCTTTCAAGAAAATAGATTATAACAAAGGAGTTTCTCAGCTCCCCCCATCTATTGAATAAAATCATATTTTTTGCAATCTCTTGTTCATTGGTTTACTTTACTTTTCATTTGTTTTAGTGTCGTATTTTCGCTTCACAAATGATGATCACGATGGGACCCCACAAGGGTTCTATTTTTAGATTTACTTTTCTAACTTTCATTCTGTTGTTCTATTTTGTAGGATTTCCTAAAGCAAAAAACTAGGTAAAGTTGTTGGTTAGGGTTTTTGGAAGATCTTGTGAAAATTGTAGATAGGTACACAAGCACTCTACGACACCTGTTGATTCCCACAGGTGCACTACTGTGCCTACGCAGGTTCCCAACCATACCTACATAGGCATTCCACCATGCCTGGCAGTAATTTGGAGCAGAGATTAGGCTTCCCAGTAAGATCTGCAACTATTTTGCTTTAAATTTTTACTTTTACGTATTTTAATATTTTGTAGTGTTTTTCAGATTCTAAGGTTAAAATGAACATACACTAAGTAATATGGAAATAAATTCATTTTAGACTGCATCTAGGGCATTTGTGCATTCATTTCATTCACATTTTGGGATTTCTGTTTTAAAAAGAATTACAAATTCAAATAATTCTTGCATATTTCTATTTGCATTTGAAATATAAAATCATCAATTAGAATTTACATCTTAGGATTTAAGAGTTGCTCATTTTACTTATCTAAATAGGAACAATACTTGAATGCAAAAAGTATTCCTGCCCTTGGGTGGCACCTTTGGCAGAGAGGTGGATGAACCCCTCGGTTGCTATCTAGGCAGGGGGTTTTAAGTGGTGTACTTCACACTCTTTAGAGGAAATTTGTATTCTTGTGTTGGATTATAATTTATATGTGTAAAATTTGTTATTTTTAACATTGTTTGACCACAATAGAGAATATAAAAAAACTTAAAGTTAAATCACACACAACATGTTGCACTTTAAACAGTAGTGGCTGGATTTCATCACCAATAATTGCTTGAGGTTTGGTGATGGTGGCAGTAATTATCATCCACAAATCTCTACCCTTAGACACCCTAGGACTACCCCTAAGAAAACTTTTTGGATTTCAAAACCAACAAGAATCTTGTTGCCCTATCCAGCCATAGTATTTTACCTTTATTTTCTATTAAACAAGATTAGGATACACCAAAACACACAAAACTATCATATCTAAAAGGAATACACAATAAAAGAGATAATCAAGGAATAAGGTAAGCCACACAAGGTAAAACTTAGGATTTATTGTTTTCTTTGTTGCTAAATTCTTTAGCTTTGTTTTCAGTTTTGAAGTTTAATTATCCTGAAATTGTATTTTGATTTAATTATTTTATGGTTTTAACTTGAAATCAAACAAAAATATTAAATTAGAATAATTTAATGGAAAATACAACCAACATACCCACTACTTTAGTAGCTAACCTTTCCAATTCCACCCAACCTAGTCCATCCAGGACTATTCACCCATCTCTCTCACAAGAGGGATCCATTCCCCAGTCATCCATCCAAATTGACATGGACAAATTAGATGCTATTTACAGGTCTTCTAACTATGTTATTGAGCCCCTTAACCAAGATTATGCTAAAAAACATAATTGGCTATGTATTTACCATCCAAATACACCCAAGGGTTTTCTAATTCTGCCTATGAATATGGTATACCCTCTTCTCCTAGTCCATCCCAACAAAACCTTAGTGTTTTTAACACTCATTATCCATCTGGCTTCACCTAAATTTTCTCTAATCCTTTGTATGAGGAGTATGTCAATGCTGACTCACAGGTACCATCCTCGCAAGTTTCCACATCAAGTGCAACATGTACCATGTCCCTTTCCTCCAATTCACCCACATTCATACTGTCATATTTTAATCCATCTGAAACCCTATCAATTTCTTCTATGATTGATCAAGGTCTTTAGGATATTTCAGGTCTTGTGAACAAGTGCTTCTAGAGCATAAAAATGCTAGATAGTAATTGCAAATAGATCCTACACATATTGTAGCTCCAACTCAACCAACCATAGCCAACCAAAATTCCACCTGGATATCCCAATCATTAGTGGTGTCCATCCCCAAGTGACCTCCAATCCAAAACTCAACTCCTCCAATAATTATTTCGTCTGGTCAACCCAACCAACTCCTCCAAAATATTCTTCTTCATCAATCTTCTCCTTATTTCAACCATCAATCTCCCTCTCACCAATTTTAAACCAATCCATTCCACAAAAATCATCTCATCACTCCACAACATATTTCTTCTAGTCCATCACCAAGTCATCAGGTTATCCAAGGCTTCCACATTTCTAGGGAATATATTTGAGTTCAGGCCATGCATAAACAGATATATCAGTTAATGCAAAATATGTCTGGCATATTAAGCCAAAAACAAACCCTAAGCCAACTAATCCATCAACCAATTCATCCTTTGATACCATCACCGTCGTATCTGACATATTTCACATTATCAAAGTTTGATAAGTTTAGGGTAACCGAGGACCCTAAGGAGCATGTTAGATCATTTTTTCATGCAGTCATTGATATTCAAATTGATAATGCTCTCATGCTCTGAATATTTCCTCAAAAATTAGGAGGAGATGTCATAGAGTGGTTCAATCAGCTACCAAATCACAGTATCCATACTTTTTCTCATGATTGACCTATTCATTGAGCGTTTTGTCCTAGAATTTAAGAATAAAGTTTCATTATCAGATGTGTATGAATTAATATGATGGAAAGATGAAACTATCTATAACTTTGGAAACCGTTAGAGGAAAATCATTACCAAATTACCATTCTCCCTCCCAATGGATGAAATCATTAAATTATTCACCAAGAGTTTCCTAAAAACCATCTCTTGGATGCTTCAGCTTCATACCTATCATTCATTTGAATAAGCTTTAGCATAGGCTAGCGTCATTGAGGAAATAAAAATCCAAGAAGGCATCATCAAGCCTAAAAAGAAATAATGGCAAAACAAGGGCCAATTTAAAAGTAATCAATCTAGCCAAAACAAATCATCACAAGCCTCTTCGGCTAATTCCCCTAATCAAGTCAATCAAGTTGTGATGAGCCAATCGGTAATGGCTCGAAAACCTATGTAACAACCACAAAAAAATGCTTATCATGCGGTCCCCTCGATAACTCAAGCACTCATTGTACAAAACAAACACCAACTATGGAAAACCCCACCCATTGACAAAAATATCGACCCAAACACCAGTACACTCCTTTAATAGAGTCATATTCCTCCATATTTCAAAATTTGTATGAAACAAATAAGTTGGCCTTACCTAAAATCAAGCTTGATGACCCCACAAAATGTGGCAAAAGTTATAGGGAACACTTATTTTATCCATATCATAGACAAAATGGTCATGACCTCAACACATGCAACATTTTTAAGAACATTGTTCAAGACCTCATATACTTGGGGGTCCTTAAAGCAGATAACCCCCTAGCTCCATAAAATTAGAACTTGTGAATGTTTTAGACACCTCTTCCCAACCATGAAGAAAATAAAACTAATGTAGGGGGTAACAACTAGCATCCACCTCCTAACCAAGTTAACCATGTTCAACAATATCAAAATTTTTAGGAGCAGTCCAAGTGGTAAAAAGAGGTCAAAGGAAAAATCAATAAAATGCCCAAAATTCAAATGCACAACCTTCAAACCCACCACCTATCAAAACTTTTCCAAATACATCCCCGTAAATTCATCTTTCTAATCCACCTAATCAACCCATCCATCATCCTCTAAGGCCAGTAATATCCTTAAGTAGCCAATTGACCACAAGCTTAAAAATGGCTTCAACAAAATTATCCTTATATGAGCTCATCCAACAATCCCCTAGGCATAGGGAAGCCCTAATGGAAATTTTAAAATCCATTGAATTAGAAGCTCAAGATTCCAATGCCTTCAACAATTTTGTAGGGAGCATTAGAACATGCATGGAGCCATCTATCACTTTTTATGACTTTGAAATAAAACCTATGACATCAAAATTCGTGGATCCTCCATTGCATATCATGGCCTTAATAGACAAGAAGTCATTTAAGAGAGTCTTAATTGATACCGGCTCATCCATCAACATCATCACTACCATTACCCTTAGTAACCTCAAGCTTCCACCTTCCCATATTTCCAAGTTATCATTCACCCTCAAAGTATTTAATGATTCTTTTTGTACCACAATTGGCACTATAGTTTTTCCCATTGAAGTAGGGGTTAAAATGTTGCACACTATGTTCCAAATATTGGAAAGGGTCATGGCATACAATGTACTCCTTGGTAGGCCTTGGATGAGAGAAATGAAATGTGTTCCATCAATTCTCCACCAGTACTTGAAATACGTTCACGATGGTCAATTCCATTGTATCCCCGTAAATGTAGAACCTTTCAAGTACTACAAATTCATTTCAAATCCCTATGAATCCATGTCATATCCCCATCATCTTCAAATCCATCTACATATTCTTTTAAAGCTCATATCCTTGATGAGTTTCCTATCACCACATCCTCTCAATCATCCATTTCTTCTTGTATATGTGGTCAAGGTCAATCTAATTTTTCCACATTGTCCACATCAACCATTTCTTCTTCTATAACTATCTCTTCCCCATCATCATTGCCTCATCCACCTTCTTCTAATTCTAAGCCATTACCCAATCTTTCTCCATCAGTTGATGTTTCACAAGTCAAAATTTTAGAATGTGAAATATTTAACTCCCCTCCACCTTCCACATCCCCTTCCAATCCTAACCCATACATGTCCACATCATCCACCACATCATCCCAATTTGAGGTCAACATAACTAGTATTGGTATTAGTGAGTATGTGGTTTGAGATGTTACAATTACCCCCCTTGCCATTCCTACAACCAAGGATTTTGATCACCCATGTGACCTTCCTTTAACCATAGGTGATATCTACGATATGAGTTATGCTCCTAACAATATTAACTTTGTCTATGAAGGGTTGGATTCCTCAATTGAGGCAAACCCACATGAAGAACCAAAAGAGCCAAGACATGCCAACATACAAAACATGGTAGGATTTCCATCTTGATACTTATACATAGTCAATTGACAAGGTCAGGGTCTAGGTTCCCATGAAAAAATAATACATGACATCATTGATTTTCCATATCGTGGAGAACACAATCGTTCATCCTTAGGATATACCTCGCTTTCCAAAGGATTAGCCTCAATGACGAAGACAAAGCCACCCTTCCATATTTTTCCACAACTTCTCTTAAATAAGATCTTCAAGAGCTTAGTTTCAATGAATATGAAGGCCCCCTAAAATTTTCCCACCCACTCCCAAATTCTGATGTTGAAAGTTATGAAGAGTACAAACTTATGTCTAATGCTTCTAATTATTTTGAAGAGGAATTTCTACCCATCGTTCCCCTTACGTAACATGATGATTTTTACCTCAAAATTTTCCCCATCGATCAACCCATCTCGGTTGCTTCTTCAACAAGAACAACCCGACCCGCCTGGTGAACTACCCCCACCTGAGTTCCATTGAGCCATTCAACCAAGCCAAAATTTGTACCATATGTGTATAATAAAAACATAAAAAAAAAAAATTCTTTGCATGTACATAGAATTTTATTTCATGTTTGTTGCTACTATCTAGGGTAAACAAGATTCAATACCGGTTCCCATACATTCTTCCAATCCATACTATACTACTAGGTCAATATGAATCCTATTGACTTATTCACCCCACTCTATAATCCATACAATATAGCTAAGCCAATCCCAATTCATGAAAGCCTTGTTGACATGGACCGAATTTCTTTCCCACCCTCATTTTTGGAGTTCATCCTATCCAAGGAATTGTTAAGGGCTTCCACCAACTACATTCCTCCTTCCCCTCCACCTTCACCTCCATTTTCCACCAAGAATCCTAAGGTATTTTAGGTAGAGTTAGATGATGATAAGCAGGAAGAATTAGATGACATCATAGACTATCTCTATTGGCTCTCATACCTAGTACCCATTCATAATATTAATAGGCCAATACACATTTGCATTGATTTTCAAGACCGGTCTTAGCTCTTCCTTGTTTGGGGGTCCTCTTCTATGCATGATTTGATTATTATATATACATGGCTAAAAAAAAACAAACAAAAATAAATCATTCATATAGGCATGTTCTCATTGCATACATCTTGCATTTACATATAGGCATTTCCACATGCATTTCTCACATTGCATTCATACATATTACACACATATTCCATTTGAATTCATTCCACATGCATTCCACTGCATTCATTAGACATACATTCCATTACATGCATTCCACTACACTCCTGCATTTCACAAATTGCATTCATACCATCCCATGTTCAATGATATTTTATAGTAGTGATGATATGTCCAAATAAAAAAGTCAAGTTTCCACAACTGGGGGTACCTATTTGGGGCATTTATGCAATCTCCTCCAATATCATAAACCAACAATCATATTTATCCAAAGTCACAAAAACCCAAATTTTCACTCACTCAGCCACTACTAGTGTGTCTAGCAACCTCCAAAAAGATGTCCAATTTTCTTTAGGACCACCAGCACTCTTTCACATTAAGATAGTCTTGAGTATTTTCAACTGATTCCAAAAGCAATATTGTACCAACCAAAATTTTTCACACCTTAAAAATATTTTGAGTCAAATAGGGATAACACCATACTTGGATGGCACCTTGAAGTGAAAAGGGTATTCCTCGCTTGTCCTATCATGCAACATAGTCCAAAATAAAAAATAGTGGTTTTCACCACTATCATAGTTGCTCTCCAAATATAAACACAAAATATAGAGTAGTAAGGATAGGGTCACATTCTCATCACACTTTGGTTGAGAATTTGATTCCCCAAATCTCTATTCAAAGTTAACAAATTCTATTCACACACCATAGATCCCTAAAGTTGTAAAGATCATACTACATTCCCCTCAAAAAGTTATGTAGTCATCGCCAAGGCCTAAAATATTAGATCATTGGACTATAGAGTGAGTCTCCATCGAGGCTATAGATGATTTACTAGTAGTGCAGTAGTTGCATGCGATGTGGCATGTCTCTCTTGCAAAGAGGGAGACCTCTGACTGCACATACGGACAAGCTAGTTTCTTGGTCCTCTCCATAAAAGGTCATGCCCAATTTACTCATAATGGGTTAATGAACTTAACATGCACACAAATGGGTTCTTGATTGCCTAGGGTCATTTTCATGCTCAATATTTGGTACATGAACTCCACTTGCACACACATTGGTCCTAAAGAAAGTTAGACAACCTTTAGCGAGTTTGATTTATAGCACTAGTCTGTTTGAGTCTCTGAAAATCCTACAACTTCCATATGTCCCTCCATATAAAAATCCATATCTTCTTCCATATCAACTTCCATATCTTCTTCCATATGAATATCCATATCTTATCCATATAAACATCCATATATTCTTCCATGTTAGCATCCATGTCTTCATCATGGATCAACCTGCATAAAGCCACCAAGATTGGTGCCCCCAATTGCAAAACAATGAAAAAAAATGGCCAACAAAATTTTGAACTAAAAAGGATCATTAGAACATCATGCATTCCTCTCATATAGTTAGCATTCATATACATGCCATTTTGCTTGCATTAATCATCTGTATAAGCATTACACATACACATCATGATTATCTTGCATTAATCATCCATAAGACATGCATACAAATATTTTTATAAAACATGCATTGCATACACATAAAAGCATTAACACAAATGATAACATAAATATATAAAAATCCATGTATATATATATATCAAAAATATCATATGTACAATGAATTCCATAAAGGCTACAATGGAGCACCAAGGCTCATATACAAAAGTGCATCTAAGCACTAAGCTAATGTCTATGAGTGGACCCCTAAGACCTAGTAGGAGCCCTAGACCTAGAACTAGATGTTGTATTCCTCGAGGCCTCGATCCTAGAGGATCAAGGAGGATCTAGCAAAGGAATGTGATTATACATACTAAAATCCTCTAAGGAGTGCGCATATGTCTCACTAGCATGTAGTCACCACAAGTCAATTTGATGTTGATGCTCCCTTGCAAAAATATCTACTCGAAGCCTCGTGACTGTCTCCTGATCACTAGTCCCAACTACCAGCTACTCTACCTCCATACAGGCTATAGTAGCCTTTAACTTAGCTATAATACCATATCGCCCTACTAGAGCCCCCCTATGAGACTCTAGTGTAGTCTCCCGCTCCTTGCAGATATGCTCCAACTCCACCCATAACCTAACTACCTCAGAGATCTTCCCATATCCTCATCATCCTCTCCCTCATCATCCACCACCACCACCTTGGGAGTTTTCTAGGTTGCTCCTCTTGACCACCTCCAAATCATTGATTGTTGAGGTCTCATCCTCTTTGGAGTCACCCTCGACCTCGTAACTACCACATCCCCACCACTCACCACCTTTGGTACCCATACTAGTTGGGTACCAAACCATACCACATACTTTGGTATCACCTTGACATCATCTACATCGAGGACCTCCAGCCACTCATCATATCCTATCTGAACCCACCATGGCTCCGCACATGGAAGCCCGACCTCATCTTGTCAATGCTGGTACAACACCAGCTCCTCTGGAATATATTAAGGCAATATGAACTACCTCAAAACTTGTGATTACTAGAATTACTCCACCTCCTCATCCCTCCTCCCAACTAACCATCAAGTCTGCCTCACCTGATGCATCTGCTCCTCATCACCATCCCACATGGCTCCTCGCCATGGCCTCCATATCATGTTAGCCTGAGTCAACCCTAAACACATATCCTGATACCACTGGCTAGTATGAACCTCTAGAATCAGCTGCACCTCCTTAGCCACTATCCATCTCCTCACATAGGGCTCACCCATCTACCACACCTAGCAAGGTAGCCCCTCTAGTTGAGCCACACTAAAGTTCTCCCAAGCCCAACACTATAGGAGGAAGCTACACCCAATCCCCTTTCTTCCTCATCATGTAACGTCATATAGCTCCTAGTGTAGATGCACCAATAACATAAGATCCCATGCATACTGCCTTGGGTCGATGAGTAGGTCACTCACCAATCCTAATACATTCCAAGGGAACCTACACCCCATGCTATTAGGGAGCCCTATGTTTTCCAACACAAATATGACCAAGGTCGAGAGTGCATCTAACTCCTTAGCCTTGTACATGCTCAAATAGCATAACCCCCATCTCCCATCCTCACCTCCCACCACCGATCACTGAACATCTTCTCCATCTCCACCTTCTTGTCATGTCCAACCATCACCTTCTCCCCTTATACTAGAACCTTGAGGATGTGGTATACATTCTTAAGGGTGACAGTAGCCTCCCCAGTCACTAGCTAAAATTTCCCCCTATCAAAGTCCTATCTCTCTATCAATGATGAGAGATACCCCTCATTTGCCCTCACAACATCCAATCTAGCCACCCCGTACAAACCCACCTTCCCTAATAGCTCACAATCCCCCTCTGTGAGCTTCTTCCTCATCTCGGGAATAAGAGGAGAGAAGCTATGTTGAGGCTCTACCTCCCTCAACTATAGCAAAAAACATTTTTTATTAATATTATTTAAAAAAAACTTCAAAATTTTTGCACAAAACTTCAAAACTTCGAGCCTCCGCTGCACCAGCATCATGAACTCCCTCTACCGCCATAGCTCTTGCATAAATTATCACCATCACCTTCCTCACCAATTCACTCCACTCCTCAAGTATAGATGCAAAAACTCTCAAACGCAAGAATGAGCTAAAAAAATCCACACTACAAGATACTTATATCTACAACTAGCACACTCAGGCACAGTCTGGTTCCAGCTAGCTGTAAATGTGCATGGGCACCTGTAGGTACACCTAGGCACAATCAGGCACTTGCAAAATACCGTAGGCATAGTCATGCACCTGACATCAAAATAACATAGAGATAAAATGTCCCAAAATAGGAACTTTCCCCCTCAAAATCCCATTAGATTTCACCCACACATCATGCATATAATAAAATCATATTTTGTAAAAGCAAAAATCATTTTATGCTTTCATTTTTTGAATACAATCCATATTTTTAAAATACACAAATCGACTTACAAAACACATCAAATAAATTTACATTTTCACAAAATCAACACTCATCTCCCCTATTCCATCTTCTTCATCATTCCACAATTTTTCACAAACATTGGAGTTGATTTGACAATCAAATCAATTGTTTGCATCCAAAAAGTGCAAAATCAACCACTAACAATTGTACATTTACAAATCAACTCCAATATTGGTGATTTCATCACATTCTTCCATCAACATTCTTTCCATTATCATAATCTACCATCATTCCTTCCAACATGTATCAAAATTACAAGTGAATCTCGTATATAGTGGTTTATTCTATATACTTGGTGATTGCAGTGATTTGCATCCATGCAATTTGGTAAGATGAATGAATTATCATGAATGCTTGGTCATCATCATCATCGCTTATTTCATTATCTGGAACACAATTACATTTTGTACTTCACATTTTGTGTGAAACCTTGCCAAGAATAATTTGCACAAAAGTAGTCATTGATGGCCTAGTTTGTGAGACTTAAAACTTGAACACAAATAAAATTTCATCATTCACAATCTCTTTAACACCTTCAAGATATGCCCTACCTAGGTTGATATATCACTAGTAGTACATTCAATATTCATTACTTTTTCTCCCTTTTTGCATTATCATTTTGCATATCAATGATGCTGACAAGGAAACAAAATTGATTCACCCCAAATTTGGGGCAACCACAATTTTATTATGATTTTTCCACGACGGGATACATCTTACATGATCATGACATCCACATTTGACACAACCCCCTTACCTCCATTGGGGCAAAAATGGTATCACATTTTACATCATTCATATCATCCACATCACATCACATTTGCACAAAACCCTTCATTTGTTAGGATAAACACAGACACATAATAGCACATTTTACACCAACCCCCTTCATACCATTGGGGCAAAAATAGTACCACATAATCCATCATTTGCACAATTGTTTCAATTGGATCGTGAGATTCATTCGTAATCCCATTCACCAATTGAGGGGGTAAGCTACGCAAATTTCAAAATTCTTTATTCTTTTGTCTTCAACGTTATTGCTCAAAAATCCAACAAGAGATAGAAGTTGCTTATGTGCCCAAAGTCCAACCAAGTTTCTTGTGTTTTTTCACCATATTGTGTTTCATGCAAAATAGTACAAAAAGGGGCATCTATAGACACCAAATCCTAGCCACTTATCCACCATCACCCTTTCCCACCATTCAACTGGTCATTTCGTGCCTTTCCTACCATCCAATGACCCAATCTAGCCTTTTCCTACCATTTTCTGACCCCTATTTGAATTATTTATGTTTATTTTGTATTATTTATATTTAAATATAATATTTTATATTATATTTTAATATATTTATTATAAAATATATATTTATAAAACAAATTAACCCCAACAGTCCAATATAATCTAATCTCAACCATCCATATTCCTTAATCCATATAACACTTAAAGTTTAATATGAGCCCTTGTATTTTCTTTTATCCTAGCCACACGATTTGGTAAAACCTTAAAGTAAACCCTAAGTTTGATAATAAATAGGAGCATTCTCAATGCTCAACCCCTAGAAAAACTTGGAACTTTGGCTACCTGGTGCAAACTAGCTTTTATTAGAGCTCTTGATTTCTGAGTGAATCGAATCTACATTGCCTTAGTTGTGTCCTAGGATAGCTTTCCACGAAACCCTAGCTCACTCTAGGATTCCTTGATTCTATCAACCTTCGCATCCCACTTTCGCCACCGCCATTGTCGTCTATCTGTTAACCCATTTGCATTCCCCTAATATGCTTCTATAGATTTTACCCTAATTCATAGGCACAATCGAGCGCCTGCCTCATCCCATAGGTGCAATAAAGTGCATTTTGCATTCCATAGGTGCATTCCAATGCCTACTATATCTTTAGTCAAATACTAGAATATGTCGCATAAGATCATCACATGGCGCCGGGGCACCCTGCCATGAATCTGCAATGGAGCAACAGAACAACAAAGTAAGTATTTTTGTGCACTTTATTATTATTGGATGTTATTTAGGTTTTGCATATTTTATTCACTCAGATCTAGGGTTTTTAGTCTATATTTATGAGGGTTCACACCGTGGAACCCTCATTTTGTTTGCTAACTATTTTATGTTTTATGTGTGTGCAGTATCAAGTGGCATTCATCAAGGATTGTTGAGTAGCTACTGAAGCTAGAGTGGCTCGATTACAGATAATCAAAAGTCCACTCACCCTATTAGGAGCAAGATACATTGGAGATACTATTTGTTGTTATATCTAGGGTTTAGGAGAACCCTAGCATCTGTATTTACTATATCAAAATAAGCTCTTTCGAGCAAACAAATTATAACAAAGGATTTTCTCAGCTCCCCCTCCATCTATTGAATAAAATCATATTTTGTGCAATATTTTATTCATTGGTTTATTTTACTTTTCATTTGTGTTAGTGTCGTATTTTCGCTTCACAGGTTGCATTGTACCAATAATAGTTTGGTTAATTTTAATGTATCCAATTCTTTTGTTCAATCATCTATTTGGAATCATGCCAAACATTATTGTGTTGTATTATCTCTAATTGTGCAACAAACACACAATCTTCTTCTTGAATTTATTTAGTATTTTCTTCTTTAATTTGATACTTCTTGGCTATATTACTTTGATGTGATTTTCTCCAACTTTGGTTTTGTTGTTTCAAATATGGCCTATTTTTCTATTGGTTTATCTCTTGTGAATATTATCCATTTTTAAATATAAATTGCCAACAATCCTTTACAATGTGTCAATGTCTTGCACAATGATCACACACATTTTGCATGTTGAATTCACTCATTTGAGAATCATTTATCTAATTATAAAATATCTATAAAATAGTTCTTTGTTGGAAACACCATGAAGGCCTCATACCTCTTTTGAATGGTTTCTTCCCTCTCTGACTTGTAACTAGTAACTATTATTTTTCTTCTGTAGTATGTGAGACCTCTACTTTTTTAAGTAGGGTCACCATTATCTCAGAGCTTGGTGTTTGCTCAATAATATTTAAAGTAGTCACAAAAATATTGTACTTGTATGGGAGTGATCTTAAAATAATAGGAACTAACATTTTTTTAGATAATAAAGTTTCAAGTGATTGTAATGATGCTCATAATTTTGTTTTCCCTACTCTTTATCTTCAGATAATGGAGTTGGTTTTGGAGGAATAGAATCTGATTTTAATTCTTGGCTTTAAATATTGTCTTCAACTTCTCTCATGCACCCTTGGTTGTGGTTGTATATCTAATGTATACTTATACCTATGGGACCATGTGAGTTCTCACATAGATAGTCCCTAGAAACATTTATTGTGCTATCAATTTTATAAAATTTTGTTGAATTAAGTATATGTAAGCATCACTAGGTTTGATATCCTTTATAAAGAGGCTAGAAAAAATTCAAAAATTTTGTTAAGCCTAAAATTTAACTAAGGAAGTAAGGTCCACACACTCTTTGACCCAACAAGTCTAGAGAAAAGTGGTTGAGGATTTGCAAAAGCAATGTTAGCCCAAGTCTACAAAGTTTTTGACCTTCTAGATTTTTTATTTTTATTTTTCATTTGTGGAAAACATCCCAAAAAGGGATGCCACTTTCGGGTAAGACCCAAGGAGGTAGGGGTATCCATTCCGCCAAAAACACCTAGGACTCGGACCTGGCCTACCACATTTGACATACTCAAGGAGAAAACAAACACACAAAACCAAATTAAAAAAATAAAATAACAACAAAAATAATAAAATAAAATAAAAAACAAACTCCTTGAGTGTGTCAAAACCAAAAGCACAACCAAACACACACAATAAGATAAAAGAAACCACAACACAAACCACATAGAAAAACACAAGAACCACATAACAAAACACAAACAAGACAAAAACAACAGAACACTACAAAGACAACCCAAAAAAACATGAAAAATAAACACAACCAAAACCTAAAAAATAAAATAAATAAAATAAAAATAAAAACAACCAACAATAGACAATAAACAAAAACAAAAAACATAGAAAACACTCACACATAAAAAAATAAAATAACACAAACAAAGAGAAACCCAAGAACAAGAACGAAAAAAACACAAGAACAATAACAATAAACTTCAAAAAAAAAAACAACAAAAACACAAGAACAACAAAAAACAACACAAAGAACACAAAAACAAAACAAAACAAAAGAACCCACCCACCTTAAAAAACTAAACAAAAAAAACAAAAAAGACAAAAGAAAAAAAAATGAACAAAACAATGACCTATCTAGACCAGAAGACTATTAATGCAAGAATCAACAGAGGAAACAAAATAAAGAATAGAATGAGCTAGGGAACTAAAAAAAACTGAATGAACCAAAGAGAAAAAAAAAAACAAGAAGAAACTAGGTACCTTCGAAACTGGAGCCATCCAAAGAAATGATAGAAAGAAGAGCTTCCCTAATTTGAGAAGCCCACCATATAGGAGGGTGGCCATAACAAGTAAGATCACCTTTGTCCAAAGCCCAATTAGCTAAAGCATCAGCACTCTTGTTTTGATCTCTCGACCACATTATTGTAATCAACTTTCAAAAATCCCATCTCTGGATTAACTAAATCTTCTCAATAATTCTTTTTATTCTCCAATCCACCTTATGATTCTTAGAAGGAGTCTTCAAGAGATTAATCATAAGTTGAGAGTCAGACTCAACTAACACCTTTTCCCATCCAACCTTGGTAGCCTCCTGAAGGCCTCTAAGGATACCATACCCCTTAACAAGGTTATTGGAAAGAATACCCAAATTCTCAGCAAAAGTAAAAACCAGGGAGCCATCTGAAAGTCTACCAATTCCTCCCACACTGGCTTTTCCAGGGTTCCCTCTAGAGGCTCCATCGGTATTGAATTTTCCAAAATCCTTAGGAGGAGGTTGCCAATTTCTAGTCCTATCCATCTTACTAATACTCACATTCCCTTTAAGTTGGTTGCCCTTAGAAGGTTTAATATTCAATCTTTGCATCACTTGATCCCATATTTGGTGGGAGTTTTGGGGGTGATTAAGGAGATGATGGACTGATTCAACTAAGTTGGCTATGGTCTTTTGCCAAATATAGTGAATATCCTTCCTATCTTGATTAAAAATTTGGCTATTCCTTTCATTCCAAATATTCCAAAGAAGAATGGTAGAACCCATCCAAACTAACTGCCTAATAAAATGATCAACACCCTCTTGATTAGGCCAATCCCTCCAAATCTGTTCAAAAGTGAAAAAATTGGACCACTGTAAGCCAAGTAAAGTTGCCATTCTCCTCCATAGCTCGGAGGCTAAAGTACACTCAATAAAAATATGGTTGATATTTTCTACATTCTCTTTACACATTTCACATCTAAAAGGGCCATGAAAACCACACTTCATAAGTTGCTCACCAGTAAGCACCCTACGATGCAATAAAATCCAATTAAAGAACCTCACCTTAGGCCAGAGCTTTTGAGCCCACAATTGAGAAAATATGTCGGAAGAATGGTTGGGATTATTATGGCATAAGGTCAAATAACCTTGAGCAACTGAATACTCACCCTTAGTAGTGTCGTTCCATCCAAAACAATCTTTTTCATGGGACCAAGAGAGGGATCTCATATGAAGGATGCCTTGGATATCTTGTCTTTGACTTTTTGGGATTTGAATAGGCCAGCCCTCAATAGGGATCCAATATCTACCAACCTTTGAATTACCAGTATGGTACCGATAGTAATTAGCCACCTTTATCCAATTAGCTCGATGAAGCTCCTCCATCCAAGGCCTCCAATCGAGAAATTGAGTTATCAAAGGCTTGTGACCATCCCAAGAATCTATCCAAAAATTTGCATGTTGACCATTATGAATGATCCAAAATAATTTTTTCTTTATCAAATCCTCACCAGTCTTAAGAACTCGCTAAAATGGGAGAACCTTTGGTAGGAAGTTGATAGCGAACAAGGTCTTCGAGACTTTTGTTCTCAGACATATTTACCACGGAGATTATCGGCCGAAAGAGCATTGGGGTTATGCAACATCCTCCAATATAATTTAGTAGCTAAAGCTTTGTTGTTATTAATTGAAGACCGGAATCCTAACCCCCTTCACTCTTAGGAAGACATAAAGTATCCCATTTCACCAAGGCCCATTTTATTTTCTCCTTAGTACCACTCCAAAGGAAACAATGACTGATTTGATCCAATTCTCGAAGAAAAACCTTTGGGATATTCAAAACGGAAGAAACATAAATAGGAATAGCTTGAAGGACTGATTTTACCAAGGTGATTCTACCCCCCGAAGAAAGCCACTTGTTGGTCCACTTTCCAATTTTCTTCTTGACTTTGTCCAACAACCAATTCCAATCTTATTTTTCTGCCTTTGAATATTTATGGGAATACCTAAATAAGTGATTGGAAGAGATGTCTTCTTATATATTAATTTATCCAAGACCATGGCTTCCTGTCTAGCAGAGCAGTGAAAGAAAATAACTTTAGATTTGTCTTCATTGATCAATTGCCCAGTAGCCTTAGAAAAATAGCTAATGATTTGCTTAAAATTAGAAGCTTCCTTAACTGTAGCTTTACCTAAAATGGTAGAGTCATCCACAAATTGAAGATGAGAGATAGGTCTAGCTCCATGAGCAATGGTAACTCCATCAATGGTTTTGTTTTCCCTCTTTTTGGTTATAGTCCTACCCAAGCATTCAAGCAAGAATGATGAATAAATAAGGGGATAGCGGGTCACCTTGCCTGATACCTCTGGAAGATGGGAAAGACTGAGAAGGCCTACCATTGATAAGAACTAAGTAGGAAACTGAAGAGATACATCCCATAATCCAATCCATCCAATCCTTAGAGAAACAAAATTGCCTCAAAACTTTGATAAGGAAGTGCCAATCCACTCTATCATAAGCTTTGGATAAGTCTAACCGGATGAACATAGAAGGAGAATTTTGCATATCCATGGAATGGATGGCTTCCTAAGCAAGAACTATCTCATCTACTATCTGACGTCCTTCCACATATCCCCTTTGCTCTGGGGAAATAATCTTATGTAAAAGAGGCTTCAACCTTTCTGCCATGATTTTAGTAATAATTTTGAGAAGAACATTACATAAAGCAATAGGTCTAAAAGCTGAGATATGATCAACCTCTTGAGCTTTTGGAACAAGAGTAATATAAGTTTTATTGATAACCTTCAAAATTTCTTTGGATTTCTTGGCTTCTTCCACCACCTCTAATAAATCAACATGAAGGATATCCCGGATCTCTTGGTAGAACTCAATAGGAAAACCATCGGGACTCAGGGTTTTCCCTTTTGCATTTTAAAAACTACTTGTTGAAGCTCATTGATAGTAACAGGAGTAGTCAAAATAGAATTCTCCTCAAAAGTGATAAGAGAAGGGATTGCTTGAAGAACATTTTGTTGAGAAGTCGAGTCAAGAGGAGTAGTAGCAAAAATATTGGAAAAGTAATCAACAACAATAGAGTTCATGCCATCCCAAGTATAAACAACATCTCCAGAATCTGATTTTAAGGAAGAAATAAAGTTGTGAGATCTTCGAGCTAGAAGAGATTTGTGGAAGAAATTTGTGTTTTGATCTCCTTCTTTGAGCCATTGAATTCTAGATTTTTGCTTCCATAATATTTCTTCTCTTTTTTCCCATTCCTCTAACTGAGTTGTGAGTTTAATTTCATCTGCACTTCTCTTCTCTGTGAGGCCATCTAAACGGATTTTCTTATTCAAATTTTCAATATGAGCAATAACTTCATGTTTTTTTTTATGAACATCCCCAAACTCTTTCTAGTTCCAAGTCTTGATTTTGGATTTAATGTATTGCAGTCTTTTGGAAAAATAGAACATCTTAGTCCCATGCCTAGGTTTACCTTCCTTCCACCATTTTTGCACACGAAGTCTGAAGGAAATGTCTCTAAGCCACATTAATTGAAAACGAAAAGGAGAGAAACTCACATTGGTTTTCCACATTTCCACCATGACTGGCCAATGATCCGAACCAATATTATTAAGAGTCTTCACTTTAGGAATGTGACCATGGATTAAGAAATTTTCAGAGAGCAAAAACCTATCCAATCTCTCCATTATACAAGCTAAGCCTTGCCTTTTGTTAGACCAAGTCATAAGGCCATTATCTGGTTGGATATCCACAAGATGGAGGTTTGCAATATATTCGCTCATGAGGTCAGTAATTTTGTCCAAATTTCTATTTCCCCCCCTTGTCTCATCTAGAGAGAGGATGGTATTGAAATCTCCTCTGATCGAGATCCAAGCTTTAGGAAAATGAGAGATAATATGAGTAATATCCTTCCACTGTCTTCTTTTTTCATCCAAAGAAGTCGGGGCATAAACAATAATGCAGAGCATAATCTGGTTGGAATGTCTACTTTGAATAGTTATAGCCAAAAAACCCCAACTGCCAACCATATGGTGAATAACTACCTCTTTTGGGTCCCAAAGACAAGCAATGCCACCCGAAGTCCCTTGGGAACTAAGGGAAACCACTTTTCCAACTAGCCAAATTTTATTGGCAATTAAGTCCATATCCTCCATTGACATTTTTGTTTCTTGAAGGAAAACAAGATGTGGATGATTTATCTGAATCATTCTTCTAATTTCATTTTGTTTTGAAAGACTCCCTTTGAGTCCTCTAATATTCCAAGTGATGATCTTCATTAATACCAGGGCTAAAAATGTTGGGAAGGGCATTAATCTTACCTTCCTCTACAAGCTTTTCACCTTCTTTTACCATATGATATTGATTGATCTTGCGACCTACTTTTTGATTAGAATCCATCTTCAATTTTTTTTTCCCTGTTTCTTGACTTATTCCAATTGAATATGAGATGGCTTCTAACCTTGAAGAATGCTCATACACAACCAAAATTTTACTAGATGGTTCAATGGAGTCTATATTGGGACCTGCATTATTTGAAGTTTTGACATTTGAAATATTGTTTTTCTAGTGTAAATTTTCTCCTTTTTTTTTGTTGAAAACCTTTGATTTGTTGGTTTGTATCTGAGTTCTTTCCTTCATATTTAAACTGTGTTTCTAAGATATCAGTTTCCATGATTTCCTCTTTCTCACGTGGGACATCATTTGTGGAAAGGATTTCAAACATGTTAGCAAATGACTTTGATTGATCCTTCATTACTGGTTTTTTCTGAGTGTTCTTCTTAGGTATTTGGAAACCTACTGAGTTTATATTTTCTTTCTTTTGATCAGCAATTTTATTTGGGAAAGCACTGGCCAAATGACCATATTCATGGCAAATTCTACAACACCTTCTAGATTGAGGAAAAGCAATATCAATCGATTGTAAGAGTGACAAGATACATGAGAAGTTAGATGAATAAATTATTGGAGGTATGAGTGGCTAGAATTCATTTGCAACAATATCAATAGAGTACCATAGTAGTTTTGGTATAGTCCTTGAGATCCCGATGAAAAGAAAAATACTACAAAAAATAATGCCAAAATAAGAGGGTTCCTAGATAAGTATTTTTCATAAGATATCATGGTCATTACAAGAATGGACCACCTAGAAACTTCTTAGCTATCCAAGATGAAGCAAATAGACAAAAATCAACAACCAGTTTCCTATAACCTCCAATAGCATTAGTCACCATTGTTCAAAAATAAAAAAAATACCTACAATATTAATAGTTGGCACAACTATAAGTCATGGTGGAAGAAGTTGAGCATAATCAATAGATGGAAATATTCTTAAGTGACATGTGGCCACTACATACATTGAATAATGGTAGATTAAAACATCTAGCTGAGCTAGAGCAAGAAAGTGATGCTCACTCCTAAGCATGTTGATCAAGCATAAATTCTAGATAGCGTCAATTTGTGCCTATTGTCTTTGAAGCCAAATTATCTTAGGTCCCAATATAATTAATCAAGAGTAGAAATAAAAATAATAGCAATTGAATTATATACTCACCAATATAAATTATAATAACATTCACTATAATATCAAATATAAATGTAAATGGATAAAATAATTCATGTAGAAGCATGAAATATACTTATAATAATGTTGCTCAAAATTTTTATATAAGCTTCAATATTATAAATTCTTTCTATGGTGCTCATTTACAAACCATTTTCCCACTTACATTGTATGGAGTTTTATATCCATAATATAGACATAGAAAGGTGACTCTTCAATACTTGACTATTACACTCCTCACATATCTAGAGTTGCAACCTTTCCTATTATTGTCCTTTGGCTTCTCATATTACCACTTGTATACAATATTCTTCACTCTCTACTTACATGCACACTTAACTCTATGATACTTGCACACTTCTACATGAAACTTACTCTTCTACATGCATTCCTAATATATGACACTTGTAGACATTCCCACATTACACATTTGCACACTTACATACATGAAAATTGTGCATATTCTCTCATTACACACTTGCACTCTTAAGTAGATGAAACTTGTGCATATCTTGCACATAAACACTTACATAGAGGAAAAATATAAATCACTCATCTAAAATATAGACTCAAATCCTAATATTTTACATATTTATATTTGTAAAATAAATGTATCATTGGGGTAGATTAACATGTACCAAATAATGTAATATTCTCCAACATCCCCTTGTATTACATTATTTGGTTATTCAAGACTTTAGTATTCAATATTCATATTCATCTTCAATATTTGATCAAGTAACTTTACATTTTGCATGATATTCTGATTGAGATCCATCTTCAACTTCTCTCTTTGGTTCTTTAGTCTTTGATTCTTCATTATATTGTTCATGAGTTACTTGAGCTTATTTTTCCTTTATCTTTGGTTCATATGCTTCTTTTCTATGCACTTATCATTCTTGTTCATGAATGGATTGGAATTTTCCTTTTTATTTTCCCTTTGATTCATATGCTTCTTTTATTTTTTCTTTCCTACAATCTTGATATTGTCTTGTAATCTCAAAATATTCACTTAGAGCATCATAATAATTTATTAAATTTGATGAGCTTGGAATGTCAATATTATACACAAAATAAAACATTGTTTTCTAATATGATTCACTTGTATGATCAAACACTATTTTTATTTTTAGAGTTTCAATCAACTATATTTTATTTTCATATTTATGATGTTCAAGTGAAACCAATACCATATATATTATATTAGCTATATCATAGGTATTGTAATATAATCCTTTCAATTATAAATTACTTTAACAAGCTTTGAATGTAAATAATATTCAAATATCTCAAATCTTTCATTCAATGCTTCTCTATTGATAAATTGCATTGCCATATCTAGCTTTACCTCAGAATTTTCAATCAATTTACTAATGATAGACTTTATAACTTCCAATTTTTTATTTCTTATTATAAATTTCAAATCATTTCCTTCCATGATAATCAAATTTTGCAATTCAATTATTTAATTCCTTTGAATTCAAAATCCTTTTATCTCCAAAGTTCAATTTCAAAAAAAATAAATTCTTCTTTTTCAATAAATTTATAAATTTATTAATTTTAATTTCTTTAAATCCTTTGAAGTAGCAAACCTTCTATATCCCTATAAATTAAATTTACAAAATTTAAAATTTCAAAAATCTGATTTGAAAAACTTAAAAAATTCAAATATTCAAACTCTCAAAAATATACCAACTCTTCAAATTTGAAAAATATTCAAATTTTGAAAACTTAAACTGTCTAATATTTTTCAAATTTCAAATCTAATTTTAAAATATCAAATTCAAAAAAAATTAAATTCTATAGAAAACCTTATCACTCCAAATTAAATAATATTTTTTTTTCAAATTACTAAATAATAAAATATCAAAAAATAATTTTCATATATTTCAAAATAAGGTTGAAATCCTCATAACTCCTCCTTAATAATTAAATTTCCTAAGTATTGTATTTCATTACCTTAGAACTTTAATAAATATCAAATAAGTTGGAAACCTTTTAACTCTCTCTCAATTATTAAAGTTCCTAAAGTTCAAAACTTGAAATAATACTTTACTTAGAACTTTAATTAAATTAATAAAGGTAATGTTACTTACCTTTTCCAACTGGTAGAATATTTCTAACACATAGATCGTGCTTCCAAATTGTTAAATGTTGCACGTATTGAGTGTTATGGTTGAAGAGTAACACTTGCTACTATGATGGTAGATGATTAGGTAAGGAAATTATGTGGGAAATATTCTTCCCTTGTATTTTTTGGGAATAAAAACTGATGAGATATTTAGTACAATAGATGAGTTACAATATATACGCAGGATCCTATAATAAATACATGACACTTGTCAAGGAAACTGATAAGTATCAAGGTGAGGGCATAGTGCATAATAGAGTATTCTAACATTCCCCCTTAATGTGCACTATCCTAACTATAGAAAAAAATAATTCAACATTAGGTAACATTCCCCATTAATGTTGAATTCTGTAAAATAAACCTATCATCCTCCTTTATTGTTTATTTGGTCTAGGCTCATGCTCTTTGCTCTTGGCTCTCCAACTATGAATAATGCTAGATCAACGGTGTATACATCTCGGTTTGTTGCCACATGATCAACCACTTCCACGGGGCTATTGCCATTGGGTCAGTCGTCTAAGTGCCTCAGGTTCATCATGGGTGCGTCAGGGTCAGCTACTTATGGGTTTGTTGCCTCTATAGGTCATCCTTAGAGGATGTTGCCTCTCGTAGGTCATTGACTAGATTCAATGGTGAACTCAATTTAGAAGGTGTCGGTCTCTACCGAAAATGCACCTTAATACATAGAAAAAATGAGCCATTAAATACAATATAAATGATCCATAAAATCCAAATGTGGAGGAGAAGAAGAAGAAAGAAGAGAATCTTTTGAAGTGTCTTCGTCTGTAGTCTTCAGAAGTAGATCCATAAAAAACGTCAGATAGAGTCTAGGATGTATTTTTTTGTAGTCCCTAGAGTAAGAGTCCTTATGGTGACCATATCATCCCACTAAAATGCATGGATAACCAACCGCTACAGTCTCCAAGTGTATAAAAAATATCACTAGGTACAAGGATCACATATAAAATTGCCTTGGAGTGTCGGGTACAACTGAGAATGCACTCCAAGGTACAAAACTTTGAGGCTAAAAAGACAAACGAAATAGCCTCAAAATTACAATTGATACCACCAATGTGTCCGTCACAGAAAAAAATTTCCAATGACTATAAATACCCCTATATTCCACTAGGGGCCTTCATCATATGAAAAAACAACATGATTCTCCAAGGCAGTAAAGAAACCTCGCATTGTAGCGGAATAAAAAGCAGTCTTCAATTTTTCCTCATAGGGAAATTACATGGGCCTACTTAGCCCACCACCTGATTCAAATACAGTAAGATACCATGAGGGCCTTCCGCTTCCACTCTCCATGTGAAAAAGCATTAAAAATGGCCAATAAAGCCATACTCTCGGCCAATACAAACTTTGATCATGAAAAAAAAAATTCCTTCATGGGAAATTACATAGTTTGAAAAACATTTTGGCCATGTGGGCCTTCCACTTCATGTGGAAAAAAATGAGTGCCCAATGCTTCTAAAATAATAAAAGCATTATGGAATATTTTCACAATACATGGCTATAAAATGTCCCTTGTAAAATAAATTGTTGTACCCACTTTTACAAAAGAGGTCGTGACCATAAATTTAAAAAGCTTCCCCACTTTCTTTTAAAATTGCTTATGAAAATCTTGTCAGCCACTTTAATCTTCAAAATAGAAAGCAATGACATTGACACAATAAAATCACCTCATTGGCCGGTGTAATTGGGGTTAATAAAAAAAATAACATCAAAAGATAGACAACATTTGTTTCAGTATGGCTACCATGTGCTCATCATGATATCTGACTGCGCTTCCTCCTGAACCTGCAATGGAAGTGAAGAAATCCACCATTTTTGTAACATCCACCTTTGCCTCAGGGTCCACCTCTTCGATCTCTACAGTGTTCATCACACCTAAAACTCATAATATCAAATAAATGACGATCCGCAGCAACCAATCATCCAAAAAAATCAACGCAGGCCAAAAATGAATAACGCCATGATTTTTGCTGGACATTTGAGCTTCTCACACATAATATGATTTGTAATATGGATTCTAGACGTCTGCACATAATGAGGGCCTGCATCCAAATGTCTTCATCGAGCATGCATTTGTTCCAATAAATGAGGAGAACTGACCATGAACACCATGCCAAGCCCGCTACGCGCTTCTACGTACTATGAATAATGCCCAATATTCAAGCTACAACAACACATATTATTACCAACTTCGCCAGCTATGGAATGCAACTTTGCCATAGCGTAGAAGATAATCGAAGTGGGCCTTCCCCCGAACGTCAAGCAATAGATGAGCCAAAACTACAAAAATATCCACCATAGAGGGTTTCATCAAAAGTCGATAACTCTCCATTTAAAATATTAGGCACAACACGAACGTTGTGTTGTTGCTTCCTCTTCAAACAAATCATCAACCGCAGCCATGACAAATGTCGAAATTCATCATCATCATGATTATACTCGAAAAAAAATAGATCTAAAATCGTCCTCATTGACCGAAAGTTTTCTAGCTTGGAAAATATTCCATATAGTTTATGACATTCAACGTAGCTCGAATTGTAGTTGTGCATCTCCTTCAGGTTTGTGTTGCTGGTCCCCACATGAGTGAATGCCATCGGTCCACCTGTAATAGTAATTGCATCGTCGACTTTGTTCAATAATGATGAATTCTGCCATGATGACGGCTACTACAGCCACCAAATATGTAGAATGAGGAGCCACGTGTTATTTTTCCAATTGTGAAGTATATTTTTGCACGTTGAGTGCATATTCAGCCACGTGTGTGCAGTAAAATTAGTATACTGCAGGTGTCGCCATGGTTTGGGAGCCCATGTGTTGTTGAAGAGGACAAAGGATGTATAGGAATGATGGTTGATGAATTTGCTGAAGAGATGGTTTGGGAGCCCATGTGTTGTTGACTAGCAAAGATCGCACACTCCATAACACTTGGTCCTTTATTTGGAAACAAAAATTAGATAACAAAGAAGAGACGGTCCACGTTTTGATTGTAGCTGAATTTGAAATTTGCCAGATTGGAGCTACAGAAACGTTTAATATGAGGACTGTGGAGAGCGGCGCAAACACCAAGCACAAACACAATTATTGAATATAATACTTAATTTATTCATCAATGACATGATGATCCACATATTTTATCAAGGAAAACAAGGACCACACCATTAAGGCCACTATAATAAGACCTATGATCGTCACTGCTCCTTCCAAGCCAGAGTTGTGATCTTCATTCTGCTACATTCTAGATATCATGGCAGAAATAACCACTGTATGGTTTTAGGATCTGATCACGTACACATGCGACCGTTGCTACAAAACCATTGGCACCGAATAAAGAAGATGCACCAGGAAAAATTCTTGAAAATCACACCTCCACATAGAAAGATCTAGACAGAGAGAAAAAATCATCGTCGATTGGGAGGGCAATTTCATTAGAGCTTTGTGGAAAGAATAGAAGGACAACACCAAAAACAAACAAAAAAATAATCAAGGTAGATTAAATTTACACTATCCTCCTTTATTTGACTTTCTCATTTGCACATTGGCATCCGTTGTTCACTGGATTGAAGGGTGGCTTTGTTTATCAATGAGCATTTTAGGTAAATTAGTGCATATTGATCACACCCACTTCACAAATAGATAGACTCAAACTTCTCTAGCGCTATCATCTCATGCATGCGTAGGTTCCATTTATTCTCCATGAGCACAAGAAACCAAGTGGCACTGCAAATGATCACAATAACTGATCTGAGTAAACAGGTACTTGCGGGGGACAAATCAAGCTAGTAAACTTATTCTGGATGAACTATGCACTGCAACAGGTAAAGCTTCTTTGTTGCAAAAAAACATCAAGCTAATTAATCTCCATGTCACCATCTTCAGAAGCGTCACAAGTGACAGACGATGCTGCATCATTTCCTTTGTCTAACTACACATAAAAAAGTATCGCTGCCAAAATAAAATGAACCATCAACACCCACATAAACAATGCTCATGCAGGTGAAAAATATTTAAAATTTTTCTGAGAACGGTGATCAATAGAAAAAATAGGAGGTATTTTTGACAAACTTACACGTTGACAAGTGGAGCATAATGAATCATTATCCACCATCAACGACCATTGCTCGGGCAAAGTGAATCTCTGGTGTTTCTGCAAAAATCTCACCATAACTGTCTGTAAAAATTTGTGACACTGGTTCTGGTCCTCCCACTATCATCTCAAATGACCAGAACAAAAAAACATGTCTGAAATTGGAGCTCTCCATGGATAATATGTGTCATCAAAAAAAAATCTATGTAGCTGGACGTCCTTCATGTTGTAGGCAACGTCTACTATGCTCACTGCTGGTAAACTCCACAAACCCACAAAAAAAAGTAGTGGATGCCTCAAATGCAAAAGAGGAGTGTGGATCTGATTATTACTGCAATACTGCAGTGCAGGGTGGTCGTTGGATGAAACTACATGTCATATTTTAGTGCCATGGGCGAAACTAAAAAAAAAGGCATTGAGCATGTGATTGAGACTTCCACACTCGAATGCTCCATGAAAAAACATACACCTCTTTAAAAAGTATTAAAGCATCAATGGAGGCTCCGACTGCATAGTCTCAATGACCACAAATGAACTCCATCATCCTTCCCACTACTACAATCTCTCATGCAAGAACCACCGAGGCAAATGTGAAAACACACAACCTGCAGATAAAAAAAAATAGAAATAAAGATAATTTAAGTATCTCATTTTTCGTTTCTATAGAGAAACTACTTCTACGGATGGATACATAGGTAAAAAAATAGGCGGTCATCAATTTCTTCAATGTCTGGTTTCTTATCCATTCATTAAGGATGGAGAGCATACTCCCTCAGTATCTGAAAAAATGGGAGAACAATGAGGAGGGATTTCCATGAGGGAAATCCCCCCTCAAAGGGGTTACACAAGGTAAGGAAAGTCTGCTCTGATACCAAATGTTGGGAATAAAAACTGATGAGATATTTTATACAATAGATGAGTTACAATATATAGGCAGGAGCCTATAAGAAAGACATGACACTTGTCAAGGAAACTGACAAGTGTCAAGGTGAAGGCATAGTGCACATTAGAGTATTCTAACAGTATTATGTTATTGTTATCTTTCCAGATAGATTAATTCATAGAAAAATTTATCCAATATCGATTATAAATCAAATATATGTCATTAATCAAACTAACAATGAATATCAATATTGGAAAACAACAATATCTCAAATATAACTCAATTATATATAATATCAAAAGATTACAAGAATGATTATGGATTGATTACATTGCTTGTATCTTTATCTCCAATATATAGTTTTACATGACTTCTCAGTACTCAAACTATTTCTCTCCTCTAACAAATAGGAGATGCATCCTTTCATATTCCTCATATTGAGATAAAACTCTCATCTTACCACATATCAATATGACTCTTCATTCTCTCTCTTGACACCTTGCACTTTCTCTCATATTGACACATACATTATATAAATATAAATCAACTACCAAACTAATATTTACAAGGGGGTAAAATGATCTAATAATTCCAACACCCCCCATATTACATTAGTTGGTAGGAAGGATTTTTTCTTTCATTTTCTAATTCTTCTTTCTCTTCATTATTTAGCTTTGACTTTGGTATGGCTAGATATATGCAACCTTAATTAGGTATTCCTTTATAAATTATTTGTGTTTGCCTCTAGATCAATGTATCTAAGTCACCTTTGGGTATTTACCTCTAGGTCACTGCCACTAGATCTACCTCTAGGTCACTACCTCTAGGTCTCTATCTCTTGGCCACTTCCTTTGGGTTTCTCTTACTGGATCACTACCTTTGGGTCATTACTTTTGGATCTCTACCTCTAGGTCACCTCTAGATTATCAATGTATCTAGGGCATCCACTCGAACATTCATAATACTATCATATCTGTAGGATCATCACTGCAGGTGCTTTCACTATAGGCCATATTCCAAGCTATGATTGGATCATAATCATTTATAATATTGATAATATTCTCAGCAAACTTTGATTATACTTGGTTTCCTTTTGTAGAAACTATACAACATTCTTTTTATATTATCCCACTCATTCATGTTTATCCATCCACAATCTATTTTTAATCTATAATATTTCTTTTATTTTTGTAGAGAAAATATTTTTGAATGATTATATCCTTCACAAGTTTCACAATAATGGATATTCCAATATTTCTCTATCATATGACCATATCTACCACAATGATTACATCCATTTCCTATTATAGGATTACTTTTTTCTTTTTTATTAATTATTTCTTTTTTGTCCTTCATTGTTGTTGATTTTAGTATTCGCTATCATAGATTTGATGTCACTATTTCCTATTACAAACTTAGTTCTTGATTCATTGTTGTTCATATGTCATGTATATCCAAGACCTTTGTATTTTGGTATTATTTTTGGTACAATTGACTCTTTCATTCCTTATCGATGTTTTCCCAAAACCATATCTTTATATCCCATTTAATTTAACAAATTTCAACCAATTCCTTTAGTATACCTTTCAAAATAACCAAAAAATATCATTAGCCTAATTCCTATCAACATCAACACAACTCTATGCATCACTACCTCTGTCATCATTTGAATCCATGTTATCATCAATTTTGATAGCATAAGTTTTTTTCTGAACAATCACAAAATGTATTTAAATCCTTTGTGTCACATGTAACATCTATTTTTGTAACAAGTTCTTCTATATTTGTCATATATTCTAAGTCACAAGTACCATTGCCTGCATAACAATTTTCCTTTCCATTTTGATGACGATCACAACATGCATATTTTCCTTTTTGATGAAGATCACTAGTATCACAACATGCATAAGTCATCATTGGTTTTAATTCTATGGTATCACAACATTCATTTGTTGTCATAGGCCTTAAATTATTTGTATCACAGAAAACATCTTTTATCATTGTTTTATTCCCTAATTCTTCAACCTTTCCTTATTTTCTTATCTTGGAAATATTTATAGTGATTATTCCCTTGTATATTGTTTTCCATAGACTAATAGGTATAGTAACAAAATTTTCATAACAATCATTAGCATCATTAAGAATACTTTGCATGCATTGTTGAAGTATTAAAAATTCTCCCTTTTCTACTTCATTGGTAATATCAACAAGCTTATTCTTCAAATATTTAGTCATTTCCTCTTGTTTTCTATTCTTGCCTTTGAGAAATTCATTAGAAAGTAATGCCATATACATTATCTTTCCTATATCATTAGGTAATGTGAAAACACCTTTAGATTCTTCAATTGCTTCATCAATATTTGAACTTAGATAATTTCTAAGCATTAAAAATTTTCATATTTGGCTTCTCTCATGATTGATTGTAAGACTCTCTTTTCCTTCATTGATGTATTCTTTTGTCCTTAATTTTTTTTATCATGTATTGAGTACAATATTTTAAATATTACAACATTTACTTAGTCTCTTATAGTGAGACACCTTGAATGTATATTTTTTTCTTAAAAATATAAATATTCTTCTTCAATGGCTTTTGACAACTCATATTTTTGTATTTCTACTTTTTTATCATTTACTTTTCTTTTTGCTTGATTTTTCCTTGCCATGTTCCTTTGAATTTGACAACCTTATAGCTCCAAAATTGAAATTTCAAAAACTAAATTTAATTTTCTATACCTTTGAAGTAGTAATCCTTTTAACTCCCTAGGTTTAAATAAATCAAGAATTGCTATTTTTTCAAATTAAATCCTATGAGGTAGAAAATCGTATGTCTCCCTAGCTTTAGAAACTAAAGAATGAATTTTATAAATTTATATTTTTTACAAAGTTTGAGGTTGAAACCCTTTTGTCTCCCAAATAACTAAATTTGCAATAATTCACTAATTTAATAATTTTCTACTTTTAAACTTTCTCAAAAAACTATGAAATCAATATAACCTTCAAACTTTGAAAACAACTTTTAAAACCTAATTTCTCCAATAACTCAAATTAACTTTAAAAACCTTTTATAAAACTTAATAAATCCTACTTATCACTCAAAATAAACTATATAATCAAATTAAATATTTCCTAATTAAGCTTATAGGCTATGAATTATTAAAAACATAAAGTACCTTATTGTTTGCCTTGGACTCCTATGCACATGGACTGCAATTATCCTCCACTAAAACTTGGAATATTTTCTTATAATGATTTTTATATACATATTATGATTTATTCACATCCAATGATTTCAAAAATGTTACACTTTTTCTTGAATATATTTTTTTGAGTAAAACTCTATTGTTGAATGTAACATTTCCACCTATTCTACAAACTCTAGATGAAATGTTTATTGTAACAATATAGTTATTTGGTTGCAATACCTAATAAAAAATCTCGGTATGACTAATTGGGTGGGGAAAAACCTTATTTCAAATATATATAAGTATTTTTCTTGTTTAGAAGACATACAATTCCTTCAATAATTGGATAAAACCCTCACCTACTGATAGCAATAGTTGATAATCTACATTTGAAGAACTTCACAACCAAACATTAACATTGTAGTAACATGACATGTACATCCCTAAACTACAAGACCATATGAATTTAAGTTTTAATTTTAATGTTACCAACAAAAATGATGACTTCTACATAGAGCTAGTGGTGCATTCAAGTTGAGCTCAGCTTGGTGTGATAGGCCTAAGAGTGGGTGAAGGACTTGATGGTGGGAATATTCATAATCTTGGTATAAAGGGATACATCCTTAACTGAAGAAGAAAATCAAAATTATTATGAGTGTAGGTTTGTTTACAAAATAGGATTTAGTTGTAGTTTTGAAAACCATCCTTCTTTCTGTAGGATAAACTTAATTCAGTTCCAAATACATATAGGGATCAAATTATAGGAATAGATTACTACATTATGACTCATATTCCATGGTCATAGGCTATTATACACAATTTTTAACACTATATAGTAATGTTGTGCAATACTTTTACTAGCCCCATGGTCTTAGTTAATGATATGGAAAGCTTAGCTAATGACTAGACTAGTTGTTTATTCTCATTTATAAAATAGTAGGATACTTATATAGGTATAATGTATCTATTAAAGGAAATATTTTTTGAAAGTAGATGGATTTTTTTGCTTCATATGATGACAGACAATACTCCTAAATTGCCTACCTATTGGAAAATAGTTGGAGAAGACTCCCACATTGATGAATATGTAGGCTTATCAATGTTGATACTCAATAGATAAAGGTATAAAAGGAAACTCAACCATAGGTAGACACAAACAAAACCTAGAACTATTGGTGGAAGATTTCTCATTTCTTTTTTAAACCAAAAAGGCCTAGGAAAAGAGGATAATATCTCCCAACCAAATCTTCCAACTTATTGAAGTATTTGATACCACTATTATATTTTCAAATAGATTAACTCATAGAAATATTTATCCAATATTAAGTATAAATCAAATATATGTCATTAATAAAACTATCAATGAATCTCAATATTGAAACAACAACCATATCTCAAATATAACTCAAATATACACAATATCAAAATATTACAAGAATGATTCCAGATTGATTATAATGCTTGGATATTTATCTCCAATATATAGTTTTACATGACTTTTCAGTACTTTGACTATTTATATCCTCTAATAGCTAGGAGATGCATCCTTTCATATTCCTCATATTGAGACAAAAATCTCATCTTGTCACATATAAATGTGAATCTTCATTCTATCTCTTGACACCTTGTATCATATTGACACACATTATATAAAATATAAATCAACTACCAAAATAATAAATACAAGGGGTCCAAATATTGTAATACTTCCAAAAACTATTTCAAAATTTGAGATGCATATTTGGAAGATAATTTGTATTCTCATTCCTTTATATTTCTTCTACTGGCTTTAATGTTTGCTCACTCAAGTGCTTTAGGCTTCTCACTCTTTATTCTACTTTCACTTTGCTTTAAACATTTATTGCCTTGAATAGTATAGTTGATTAATAAAATTTCAATATATATTAGTATAAAATTCAATTATTTTCTTTCTACTATACTCAAAATTGTGTTTGAGCTCTATTTTTCTCTAATGCACTCTCTTTCTATGATACTTATTATCTTTGTAAAAATATATTGCTTCTCTATTATCTGGAAGCTTAGATGCTTCTCTATTCTATGGAAGCTTATATTACTTCTATATTCTCTTCTTCAATCTTTAGTGTCTTAGATCAAACATGAAAACAATAATTTATTAGGTGGCTTTTGGCCACTAATTGTATCCTCCTCTTTTATAGAGAATCCAAATCAATATCAAGGTGAATTTGAATGTCCTCTCATTTCAAAATTTATTTTGAGTTAATCTATTCTAGTTGAGTCCTTATCTTCACTAGTTTTCCTTAAACTAAGTGGATAGACCCTAGCATCCGTATTAGGGTGATTTTTGTTTGTCTCCTCAATATATACTCTTTTAGACCTTTAAAAAAATTAATTCATCTACAAATTTAAAATTTATAGGAATCATATCAAAGTATTCCTTTGTTGGTAATAATAATAATAGAGACTACTCATAGTAGCTCCAAATATCACTCTATAAAAATGAATAGATTTTAGTAGTAAATCTGATACCAATGTTAGCTTTTAAGCTAGATTATCTCATGTTCCAATATAAATATTCAAGAGTAGAATTAAATATAAGAGCAATAAAAGTATATAATTGCCAATATAAATTATAATAAAATTCACTATAATATCAAATATGAATGTAAATAAACAAAATAATTCATGTACAAGCATGAAATATACTTACAATAATATTGCTCAAATTTATTTATTTATTTTTGTTGATAAAAGGGGGTTTTGAAAGTGTAGAGGGGAAAAATTTCCCTACAATTCCCGAAAGGTTGGATTCATGGAAGAGAAGCCTTTAATGTGAACCATGGGGGCTATGTTGTTCTCTACACTCAGTGCTAGGGGAAGAAGGGTTTACCAGTAACGAATTATGGACTCGCTCCAAGTCCTCATGATATTTAGGAATGTTTGATGTATTCAATTTCAAGAAATCATGTAAGTTTGGTATTTCTAGATATATGCTACAAAAGATAAAGGATAATGTAGGAATACACGAGCTAAACTAGGATTATTATTTCTTTTAATTCTTGATAACCTAGGGTTTTATCCATAAAATATTCAAAGCAAGGACATAAGACTAATGCATAATATTTAATTCTAGATGAAAACTATATGCTCTTTATTTTTATATGTCTAAAAACCAATATAAAGATCATACCAAATGCCTACATATTAATTAGACCACTTATATTAACCAGTGGTTGATCCAAGCCTTTGCTAAATCTTGTCCAATGATATCAATAATACCTGATCCTACAAGATAACTTAGAAACACTTAAAAATGAAATTAGCATTAGGGGATCTGCTTAGGCCATTGTACAATAATTCTAGGAGGTGCAGTAGTCAAGCCTCATAGGCATTTTATATGACCTTTGGAAATATATGTAAAAATTAACTTTTGGATATTTAATCATAAAACAATAATGCAGTAGAGTAGAAATAGAAAACATAATATGTGTAGACACTAAAATCATGTAAATCAGATAATACTTCCATACACCACTCTTATTGACATCATATGGACCCATTGGGAAACCCTCAAGGGTTAATTAGGGCTCCCAAACACTTTTGGGAGGTTTTACCCCTCTTTTGGGAGGTTTTGGACCATGTAGCCATGGTCGTCCCACCTAGGGATGGCCACAGTTCATGGCCATCCCACCCAGGGATGGCCATCAGAAATCATCACTGGGTGGTATGGCCATGAACCAGGCCCTCTAAAATTCAAAGGGTGGGACAAATGGTAATCAATTCCTACCATTTATCCTTCCCAATGAAGAAAAAAAACTTATACTAAGAGGGGGGGTGAACAGTATAAGATCATTTTTTACTTTTCTTTCCAAAACAATATTAAGTAATGTGTAGATAGCAATATCAATAGTAGTAATTAAATCAATGCATAAATCACCACACATAATAGAGACACCACAATTTACATGGTTCACCAAATGTGAGCTACTCCACGAAGAAAATATTTCAAAATTTTCTCAATTAATCCCTTGGGAATCTTCCCAATTACAATGTTTATGGACATCTATCCAAAGGAGACACCAATCCCCTAAATCAAGTTCATGGATATATATCCACAAGAGAACTTCTTATCCTCTGCTCTGGCTGGTGATCCTCTAGAAGACTACTACCTCCACTACACTGGCTTGTGGATATTTTTCCACTGAAGACTCTTGTCCTCATTCAAAAGACCTATCTTGACTACCTTGTCCAATGGATCTCTATCCACTGGAGACCTTTGTCCTCTCTACTTTGTCACCTCCAAATATCTATCTCTAATATGCACTAAACATATTCCAATCATTCTAGCATAAATATGCTCAACAAGTCCACACATAACTTGCTCAAATATGCTCAACAAGTCCACATAGAACTTGCTCAACTCTGCTCAACAAGCCCACACAAAAGTTGCTCAAATATTCTCAATAAGTCCACACATAACTTTCTCAAATATTCTCAACAAGTCCACACAGAAATTTCTCAAATCTGGTCAACAAGTCCACATAGAACTTGCTCAAATTTTCTCAAAAATTTCACATAGAACTTGCTCAAATCTTCTCAATAAGTCCACACAAAACTTACTCAAATTTTCTCAACAATCTCACTAAGAACTTGTCCAATCTGCTCAATAAGTCCACATAGAACTTATTCAAATTTTCTCAACAAGCTCACTCAGAACTTGTTCCAATCTGCTCAATAGGTCCACTCATAACCTGCTCAATAGGTCCACTCGGAACTTAACCAATCTCATAGAAACATAAAGATAATTTTTAGAGACTCAATATGTTCTACACTCAATACTCAATCACTTTCTCAACTCAAATCAGAATATAGAATAGTTTTTTTTATGGAACTTGAAAAATCACTTCACACTCCCACTTGACTAGGCTCAACCAACTCTACTCAATCAATTACTCAAGAAACAACCCTTTCTTACAAACCCTAGTCCAAGCATGTAAAATTCAACTCAAAATATTTCCAACAATGCTCAACCACAAATCTCACATAACAATGATACTCATGTTCTTTTCAAACCCTAGTTCAAGTTCTTTGCACAACCAATGGCTTCAAAAATAATGCTTATAAATCAATATTCACATAACAATGATACTCATGTTCTTTTGCATAACACTAACTCAAGTTCTTCACACAACCAATGGTTTCAACTACAATGCTTATAAAACAATGTTTTAATCACAACACTTTATTCCAAAAAACCTTGAAGCATTAAATCAAACACTTTCAAAAAGGAAACCCTAGTCAAATCCTTTTCTCTCCAAACTTTATTTTCATAAATCCAATCAATAAACTCAACTAAGGAAAAAATTACCCATACCTTTTTGCTTGATAAGGAGTAGATATTCACAAATCTGTCACACTCACAATTACTTATTTGCCAATCTCAATAAGGGTTAGAAGATAATAATTTCTTCAACAAAGCACAATACAAAATGATATCAAATAGAATACACCTTATCACTCCAACTTTAAAATAATATCAAATACCCTCATAATAATCTCTTTGGCAAAAATCCCTTTACAAATAAAATCAACACTCACTAAAATTCAAAACTCTTATTACCTTATTACTCCACTTAAAAAGAATATATCCTCTTTTATAAATCACAATTCAAACATATAGCAATTTACTATCACTCCTTATTTATCCTAACCACTAATCTTGTTGTCTAATTAAAAACCTTTTAACACCCCTTATAACTCCTATTAAATATCTTAATTTAAACTTTAGGCAATTAAAAATATTAACAAAAATTACCTTTGCCTCTCCATGGGTTTCGAACCCTTAACCTCTGCCTCTATGAATGCCCTAGCCATAGGGTCCACAACCATGTCTGCTCAATGCACGTTGAGAAACAAAAGGCTCTACGTGCACTTTATTCCTTCCCTGGAACCTTAATAAAAAAAATGAAGCACAAAATATTTCACCTTTGTGCTCGTATTCAATGGGATTCGAACATGGGTTCGTATCCCCACAATTGCTTTAGAAAAACATGCACTACCAATGGACCACCGTGTCCATATTTGTCTTGGGCACCAACCTTACTCGCTATAACCCTTGTGCATAAGATGAAAATTTGTTCATCTTCTTCCTCACCCGAGCCTTCGAATTCACACATGCAAGTTTTCCTTGGTCGCATTAATTAAAATTGATGAGGGATAATTTGCAAGGTATTTTGACCTCCCTTTTATACACAAAGCTGTCATTATCTTCAAACATCGGCGCTCCAAATTTTTTGATGACATCAACGCATTTACCCTGTGTAATTTATAAATGATTTAAATTCCAAGGAATTTAAATTTTATAAATTATAATTATAACCTTTGGCTTTTAAGGCCTTCTCTTATTGCACAACTTTGTATTGATGATATTTATTTATAAAATTTAAATATTTTATAAAATAAATATTATACCTCCTTTGAAATTTGCAATAGGCCTCCTTGGGTATTTATGAAAACCCTTTTTAACTTATGCTCTCATATAATATTAAAATATTATGGAGCTCTTTTGCCTTTAACTTCTATATTGTTGAAGCTTATTCCTCGATATTAGTAACACCTTTAATGACTTTATTTTTTTCTAAATTTCTTGACATTAATGATGACTTTATCTGGTTACATCAATGACAACTTTTGACTTAGGGACTCAAAATGTCCAACAATCTCCCCCTTTGTCATTGATGGTAATCCAACTTCTTTTTATCGAAAACTTGACCTTTATTTTATTCTGCTCCCCTTGGGACATTGCTCCCCCTAGCTCAATGCTCTCTCAATTATCAAGTCTCTCCCCCTTACTCAAATATCTCCCCCTTTGACATCAGTGGCAAAGGGTCACCTTTGGATCTTGGGGTTAATAATGAGCCTCTTAGCATAGCCCCTCTCCCAAATTCTATTGAGGTGGTTAATTCTGGGGTGGAAGTATTTCTACTCCTAGAAGGCATTGTTATTTACCTTTATCCTCTTCTCTTATTTTCATAGTTTTCTGATTCCTTTGACTATTTTTGTTCATGTCCATGTCAGCATTCATGTTCCTATTCCTATTCCTATTCATATCCATGTTCTTGTTCCTATTCATGTTCCTGTTCCTATTCTTGTTCATATTCATGTTCCTATTCATGTTCTTGTTCCTATTCATATCCATGTTCATGTTCTTGTTCCTATTCACATTCATGTTTATGTTCCTGTTCATACATGTTTTTGGAATATCTTCTCTACATCACTTTGTTGTGTGACCATAATTATTGTACTTATAACACTTGATGTTATTATTCCTTGGAGGTGCAAATGTCTTAGTATTTCTTCTAGTGAAGCCATATCATCTTTTGTCATGAACCCTGCAATTCATTGCCTTGTGATCAAACTGATTACATGAGTAGCAATACCCAAGAAAAATTTGTATTTTTCCAATATCATGTCTTACATGTGTCCTACATTGTGAAGCCATGTGCAAAAACCTGTGACATAAAAAACATCTTCCATTGAAGGTTCCTTGTCCTAACCTCATTGGTCTCCTATTTTGATTGTTTTTCCATTTGTATTTTCTTTGTTAATTGTTCCTATTTTTGTTGAACTCTCTATTGTCCAATTCATCCTCTGATGTCTCACTTTCTTTTACACTATCTTATTTTGAAGTATCTTCATTTGAAGTTTCTTCTCCTCCAAGACTTGAAGTTGACTCTCCTTCCCATTTCTTTTGAACCTGTTCAAATACAAGACCTATTTTGTTTGTTGACCTTCTTTGTACCTTGACCATGTTATACACAATATTTGAGCTATTATTGAATGCTTTCATATTGATCTTGGAGTCCTCTAAATATTCTTTTAATAGTGCCATTTCTTGTGCTAGCTTCTCACATTCCAATATCTTTGCTTCTAACTTGTCTTTGAACCTTTTTGCCTTAGCCTTTGAATTTTTTAAATACTCTATGAGCAATCTTCTCTCTTCATCACATTCTTGAAACTGAATTTCAAGTTTAGAGTGTTTCTTCCTTACCTTATTTACTGTGTCAAGGGCATATATAAGTTCTCCCTTTAGATCATAACCATCCTTTTTTGAATATTTCTCTATTTTTTTACCTTTATCCACATATCTATTTTCTTTTGGCTTGTCTTCTATAGGATCACTTACTTCTTCTAAAGCCATTAGATGATTTTCATCTGGTCCTTCAAGTGCATTCTCATATTCATCATCACTAAAACTATAACCATACCTTATACAATCATCTTCAAGATGTCCAAAATTACCACATCTAAAACACTTGAGAATAATTGGAGTATTTTTCTTAACTGGTTCTTTTTCTTCAATCATAAATAGGACTTCATCTCTATCATTGTCTGAAAAACTAGCATCACTATCACTTGAGTACTTACTTGCCTTATTTGCATAGTATCTTCTCTTTTGCATTTTAAAGAACTTCTTTCCTTGTATGTTTTGTCCATCCTTGATTTTATTTTTATGCTTTTCCTGTCTGTATCTTTATAATTCCTTGTTCCTGTGATCCTATTTTTCTTCATCATTGTTGTTCTTGGGTTTTTGAAAATCTATTGCAAAATGTCCATACCTTCCACAATTGAAACATTTAACAATTTTTTTATCTCTAGATCTTCTATAGTCCTTATATCTTCTACCATAGTTAGCTTCTTCATCACTAGATGACTCATTTCTTGATTTTGACTTCTTACCCTTTGTCTTATTGGTTGCTTTGAATGTTGCTTCCTTCTGGGACATAGGATCTTTTGTTCTTATCTCAAAAGCTGTGAGCATGCCAAGCAACTTGTATCTTGTGAAAGTATCACCATATATTGATACTTCTATAGCAGAAACCTATTCACTGAATATTTTTGGAAGAGATCTTAAGGCTTTATCACAAACATCAGATTCATCAATATTCATACCAAGTCCTCGCATATCATTAACAACCTCATCAATTCGAAGTAGGTAAGCACTAATATTTTCCTCTTCATTCATTCTTAATTATTCAAGTTGTCTTTTGAGATTTCTACTTTTTGCTTTCTTGACACTTTTATCTCCTTCATATATGTTTTGCAATTTATCCCACATCTCTTTTATAGTTTGATAATGCATAACTTTCATAGACTGTGTTCTACATAAACATCTCACAAGTGCATTCATTGCTTTTGAATTGTATTGATGTAGAAGCTTACCTTCCTTATATGTAGGAGGATTGACTAAGGGATCATATCCAAATTACACTGATTCTCAAATTTCATTTCCAAGTGCCATCAGGTATATCTTCATCATCATACTCCAATACATATAGTCACTTCCATAAAATACTGGTACTAAATTATTTGAGGACACTTCCTTATGATCCATTGTGTTCTTGTTAGCCTTTCCTTCAAGCTATTAAACTCTTCTGAAGGAACCCACTCTGATACCAATTGAAGAACACAAAATTATACTGATAGGGGGGTGAACAGTATAAGACCATTTTTTACTTTTCTTTCCAAATAAATATTAAGCAATGTGTAGATAGCAATATCAATAGTAATAATAAAATCAATGCACAAATAACCACACACAATAGAGACACCACAATTTACATGGTTCACCCAATGTGGTCTACTCCACAGAGAAAATATTTCACTAAATTTTTCTCAATCAATCTCTTGGGAATCCTTCTCAATTACAATGTTTATGGACATCTATCCAAAGGAGACACCAATACCCTAAATCAATTTCGTGGATCTCTATCCATAGATAACTCCTTCTTCTCTACTTTGGATGGTGATCCTCTATAAGACTACTACCTCCACTACATTGGCTTGTGGATCTTTCTTTACTGGAGACTCTTGTCCCCACTCAAAATACCTATCCTCACTACCCTAGCTGATGGATCTCTATCCATTGGAGACCTTTGTCCTATCTTCTATATCACCTCCAAAGATCTATCTCTAATCTACACTAAACATAGTCCACTCAGTATAGCATAAATCTACTCAAAAAGTCCACACAGAACTTGCTCAAATCTGCTTAATAAGTCCACACAAAACTTGCTCAACTCTGCTCAACAAGTCCACACAAAACTTGATCAAATATGTTGAACAAGTACACACAGAACTTGCTCAAATATGCTCAATAAGTCCACACATAACTTGCTCAAATATTCTCAACAAGTCCAAACATAACTTTATAAAATCTGCTAAACAAGTTCACACATAACTTGCTCAAATATGCTTAATAAGTCCACACAAAACTTACTCAAATCTGCTCAACAAGCTTACTTAGAACTTGTCCAATCTACTCAATAAGTCCACATAGAATTTATTCAAATATTTACAACAAGCTCACTTAGAACTTGTTCAAATTTGCTCAATAGGTCCACTTAGAACCTACTCAATGGGTGCACTCAAAACCTGCTCAATAGGTCCACTCAGAACTTAACCAATATCATAGAAACATAAAGAGAATTGTTAGAGACTCAATATGTTCTACACTCAATACTCAATAACTTTCTCAACTCAAATCAGAATATAGAATATTTTGTTTTATGGAACTTGAAAAATCACTCCACACTCCCACTTGACTAGGCTCAACCAACTCTACTCAATAAATTACTCAAAAAACAATCCTTTCTTACAAACCCTAGTCCAAGCATGTAAACTTCAACTCAAAATGATTCCAACAATGCTCGACCACAAATATCACATAACAATGATACTCATTTTCTTTTCAAACCCTAGTTCAAGTTCTTTACATAACCAATGGCTTCAATAACAATGCTTATAAATCAATATTCACATAACAATGATACTCATGTTATTTTGCACAACACTAACTCAAGTTCTTCACACAACCAATGGCTTCAACTAAAATGCTAATAAAACAAGGTTTTAATCACAATATTATAACCTTTGGCTTTTAAGGCCTTATCTTATTGCACAACTTTGTATTGATGATATTTATTTATAAAATTTATATTCCTTTTGAATTTAAATATTTTATAAAATAAATATTATACCTCCTTTGAACTTTGCAATAGGCCTCCTTGGGTATTTATGAAAACCATAACATTATATTATCATCATATCCAAATTTGGTAAATTTTTTATTATATTTGATGGGTCGAATAATATTTTCATGATTGTAGTCTTACATGTTCCTACCAGGAACGACCACCAATTTTTCTATTAATTTCATTTTTATTTCTACTTAGATCCTTCCAAAATAACCTATTAAAAACCATACTAGAGTTTCAAAGAATTTGGAGTTGTTTATAATAGTCACAAATTAATTTTATATTCATAGATGCATATTTTCTATGGTTTTCCTAGTTTTTATCACTAAACACATATGCTATTAACATCATTCAATCTCTTGTGTGTAGGTGTAGGTATTATAGGCATGATAGAGGATACAAGGAGTAGTATAAATGAAGTCCAATAATAGATCTCAAGTGTGGGTTGTAAGAAGAACGTTGGAAGCTTGCCATTAAGCTCATGGAGGGATTTGATCCCTTGTAATTTGTAATCTAAAATTGTATCAAAATGAGAATCCATCAAAGGGGGATGTATTGTAACCTTTGGAATTGATGAATTTATTAATACAAGGAGAAAACCCCATCGCTCTTACTTCAAATAATTCATCATTTCAATAGTGATGAGCACCAGAAATGTTCATTTTATATACACTATTATGAGACATCATCACTGGTTTAATTAGCATTAGAAATGTATTTTTATTTAACTTATGCATACAATTGATAGAATATCTAGTATTATTCTTGACTATTGTTTTTAGTGGAAACTGTGTATAAATGCAGGTTTTGGTACTAATCCGGTGTTTTCCCAGTCTACTTTCCAAATGGACCTGGCATGCTTCTGCTTAATTGCATCTAAGGTATATGGAGTAGGTGCCTTACTTTGGAACCTTACTCCCATACATGGGGAGGCACCTTACTCAAGTAGGCACCTTACTCCCACACATTGGAAACACTCGCATTGGAGATGCCACATGACCAAGTCAACATTGACCAGGTTGACCAAGGGGCTAAGGAGGAGGTTGCACGTGAAGACAAAGGAGAAATATTTTAAATCATGCATTATTATTAATAGAATAAAGTATTTATTATTATCAACCGATTGGTCGGTTGACCTTGTAAAGCTCTCAAAGCATTATTTTTAGGATGCATTAGTTTAGGATTTTTTTATTACATACACCTAAGGATTTTTTATATTTATCCTTGTGTGAACAAAAATGCTTTAAAAAGGGAAATAAAATCTGTGTAGAACCAATTTTAATTAATCACGTCCTGTGATTAAATTAGATTGATTTGTTATTGTAACAATATCTGGCTACACTTTATATAAAGACGCAAGCCAAATTAACGGTAGATCAATTATTAATTTACATAAAAATTATTCTTCATTTCATTATTTGTTTAATTGATTAAGAGTGCAACTCCTCTTATTCGAGCAAGCTCTACGTAGCTAGCCGGGTGGACTATCTGCAAGAGCTTGGGCCCACTCCCTATAGTAGTCCTCCCCTATTTTATTTATGTATTTATTTTATGTAGATTAGTTTATTACTTTATTTACCGCTTTAATTTAATTCAGTTGTGTGTTTGTTTTTCTATGAATTTAATTTCCTGTACATTTACTTTTGACACTTCAATTTTAGTTCGTAATTTATTTATTTAATTTTCTGCACTTAGTTTATTTAGTTTGGTTGACTTTCAAATGCACAAACATCCCCCACCAAACTAAATAAGGTACAGATAAATTAATTCCCAAACACTACAAGCATATAATGTGCGTGACACTCATAAGTTTATGGACTTATTAGATTGACAATTTATGGAAAAGAAATGATTGTTTTTCGAGACATGACTTCTTCTCACCATTTTGGCATCGTTTCTAAGGAGTGTCAAAATTTGATGCAGGAGCATCCGGAGGTGGCAGAGCAATCTTGCATCATCCAAAAATAATTTTTTTTTCTAAGTGCTGGCGAGGGGATAAGCTGTCGCGATATCGCGACACTTTTGGAGCAAAGGCACCAAGGGGCACAGTCATCGCGATATCGTGACACTTTTGGAGCAAAGGCGCCCAGGGGCAAAGTCATCGCAAAATCGTGACACTTTTGGAGCATCGGTGCAAAAGGGAAAAGTCATCGCGAAATCATGACACTTTTGGAGCATCGGCGCAAAAGGGCAAAGTCATCGCGAAATCGTGACACTTTTGGAGCATAGGCGCAAAAGGGGCAAAGTCGTCGCAAAATCGTGACACTTTTGGAAAACAGGCACCAAGGCCAGTAGCTGTCGCAAAATCATGACACATTTTGAAAAGAAGCGCTAAGGCCAGCAATTGTCATGAAATCGTGACACATTTTGAAAAGAAGCGCCAAGGCAAGCAGCTATCGCGAAATCATGACACATTTTGAAAAGAAGAGCCAAGGGGAGCAACTGTCACGAAATCCTGACCCGAAGGCGGAAAACGAGTGCTGAAGGCAGAGACGTCATGATTTCGTGACATGTCACGTTTTTGCGGCCCAAAGACATAAGGAGAGCACGGGGGGCTAGGATGTCATGATTTCGTGACATGTCACGTTTTCATGGCCTGAAGGAGAGAATACGACAGGTCTTTCATGACTCCACGTGGATAGGCGGCTGTAGAGGCCATTGCAGAAGGGCACGTGGCAACAAAATGCAGGTGGCTACAGGGCACTCCTACGAATGATGACTCAGTGGGTCGATGGACAGGTGGTTGTAGAGCACTTTGCCATTACATGCCATGATGATTCAAGGCACCTGGCAGCAATATGCAGGCAACGACAGAACATTCGTGTGGGTGGTTAGAAACCAACTTGGTAGTCTTTGTAATGATGCCGAAAGGGGTTAGGTCCGCTATAAGAAGAAACTCATGCATTGTAAAGCGGGTTGGCCATTTTATAACTTTTGTATTACAAATTTGAAAGCTCTGTTAATGAAATTTTGGTGATTTTTCTACGGGTTATTCCAGTCCTGCGTCAAGTGGTATCAGAGCCAGAAGGTTCTGAGTGTGCGAATAGATCGCCGGTTGTGAGGCAGTTTGCGCCAGGACTTGTGGTTGGGGTTATGAGGAAGTGAGTAGGATGCCTCCACGAAGGAACCATGGTGGTGCGAGGAATAGGGGAGCAGAGGTCGATCTCAGAGCCTTGCAGAGGCAAGTGCAAGCCCTACAGGAGGAAATGAGAAGAGGAGTTGAGCCAAGAATAGGGGAACCCAGTGAAGATGAAGTTTGGGAAGACGAGGGTCCATCTGATGAGGAAGAAGCATTGGATCCAGTAGAAGCTAGGCTTTATAGGGCCATATCCCAGATCGAGAAGAAATTGAAGTTTGACGTCTCCACCTATTCTGGGAATCTCAATCCCGAGGAGTTGATAGATTGGATCAATGACATGGAGGAATATTTTGAGTATGAGGAGATCTCAGATCCGAATCGGATCAGGTTTGCAAAAACAAAGTTGAAGGGACATGCTAGCATCTGGTGGAAAGGAGTACAGTTGGAAAGGAACAGGAGGGGAAAGGAAAAGATCACTAGATGGGATCATATGGTAGAGAAATTGAAAAGGCAATTCATCCCCACAGATTATGAGTTGGATTTATTGAGGAAGATGCAGAGTCTTAGACAGGCGAGTAAATCTGTCAAGGAGTACACGAAGGATTTCTATCAGATCTCAATTCGAACTGGCCATTCTGAGGCAAATAAGGAGAAGGTTGCCTGCTACATCAATGGATTGAGAACCAGCATCTAAGAAGAGCTGAGTCTGGTTCGAATGAGCACGGTTGAGGATGCATACAAATTTGCATTAAAAGTGGAAGAGAAACTGAATAGGAGATTTGAAGGTAAGCAAAGAGGAAAGGATCATGGTGGAAGAGCTGGTGGAAGGACTAGTGGAGGAAGATACAGAGATCTAAGGAAGACTGGTGAAGCAAGCAGTAGCCAGAACCAGAAAGAAGAGAAAGAGGAGAATACCCAATGCCCACATAATTAGAACAACAACTACCCGAGAGGAAGAGGTAGGCCTGGGCGAGGGTATGGGAGAGGTGCATTTTGTGGAACCTGCTTCAACTACAAGGAAGAAGGACATCGGGCATACAACTGCCTACAGCGGCAAGAGATGAAAAATCGAAGACCTGAGGGTCAGGACCAAGCTGCTGTAGTAGACGAAGGTGTCAAATCGAAGCACTCAGAGGAGGCAGAGCGAGGGGAAGCGATGATCATCAGAAGAGTCTTGTTGAATGAGGAAAAGAAGGTAGACCAGAGGAACAGTCTATTTTGCACAAGATGCAAGTTCTCAGGAAAGGTCTGTAACGTCATTATCGATAATGGCAGCACTGATAACCTGGTCTCTGAGGATATGGTTGCCAATTTTTAGTTGTAGAGAAGAAGACACCCGCATCCATATCAGATTGCATGGTTACAAAAGGACCATAGGGTGCTAGTAAGTGAGCAATGCTTGGTGAAGTTTAACATTGGAACTTACCGAGATGAGGTCCTATGTGACATCTTGCCTATGGATGCATGTCACCTGTTGCTTGGGATACCATGGTAGTTTGATCGGAGTGCAGTAAACGATGGTCGAGCCAACATGTATTCCCTATCAAAGAATGGAGTTCGCCATAAGTTGAAACCCCTGAAGGAGGTGGATGAGAAGGTATGTAGCAGTGCTCGAGTCTGTCTAGTTGATGGAAGAAGATTTTTAGATGGCCTGAAGCCAGATCATATGTGCTATGCAATAATCCCTAGGGTTAGGGAAGAAGAATGCAAGGAGACCCCAATGGAAGTCATGGGTCTGTTAGAGGAGTTTCCAGATATCATTTTTGATAATGTACCCAAGGGTTTACCCCCAGTAAGGAAGATCAACCACCATATAGATTTGGTGCCAGGATCAAGCTTGTCGAATAAAGCTACACACAGAATGACTCCTATGGAAACTGAGGAGATGAATAGGAAATTTCAAGAGCTGCTAAATAAGGGGTTGATTAGGGAGAGTCTTAGCCCATGTGCAGTACCTGCAGTACTAGCACCCAAGAAGGATGGAGAGTGGAGAATGTGCATAGACTCTCGGGAAATTAACAATATCACTATCAAATACAGATTCCCATTGCCAAGGATGGATGATATCATGGACTGTTTGAGTGGAGCTGAGTACTTCATGAAGATTGATCTGAAAAGTGGTTATCATCAGATCCGTATCCGAGAAGGGGACGAGTGGAAGACAGCCTTCAAAACCATAGAGGGTTTGTATGAGTGGTTGGTCATGCCATTTGGGCTAACCAATGCACCGAGTACATTCATGTGACTGATGAATGAAGTCTTGAAGGAATTCCTAGGAAAATGTGTCATTGTCTACTTAGATGACATCTTGATATTTAGCAAAACCCTGGAGGAACACCTGATGCATATCAAGAGGGTTTATGAGAAACTGCGGGAGGAGCAGTTGCTGATAAATTTGAAGAAGTGTAACTTCGTGAAGAGGGAGTTAGTATACCTGGGATTTGTCATCTCAGTAGATGGTCTCAAAATGGACCCATAAAATATGAGGGCTATCATGGAATTTCCTGCTCCAAGAAGCGTGACTGAGGTAAGATCGTTTCATGGTCTAGCCAGTTTTTACCGAAAGTTCATCAAAAATTTCAGCAGTATTTGCGCATCTCTTACGGAGACAATGAGGGGGAACAAGAAGGAATTCAAGTGGACAGCCGGAGTAGACAAAATATTTGCTATGCTAAAGAAGAAGGTCATAGAGCAACCTGTCTTAGCACTTCCATATTTTAACAAGGTGTTTCAGGTAGGCTGCGATGCGAGTGGTAGTGCCATAGGGGCCGTATTGAGTCAAGAGGGTAAGCCTATTGCTTATTTTACTGAAAAGCTCAATGATGCCCGAAAAAAGTATTCGATGTATGATCAGGAGTTCTATGCCATAGTTCAGGCTCTGAAGAAATGGAGGCATTATTTTTTTCCAAAGGAGTTTGTCTTGTATACTAATCATCAGGCACTATAGTATATCAATAGTGAAGGAAAGCTAAATCAACGACACTTGAAATGGGTTGAGTTCCTACAGAGCTATACCTTTGTGTTGAAGCACCAGAGCGGAAGGTCCAATAGATTGGCAGATGCCTTGAGTAGGAGGAAATGTCTATTTATGGAAATGAAGGTGGAAGTTGTAGGGTTTGCTAAGCTCAAGGGTTTATACCCTGTAGATCTCGACTTCACAGAAGCTTGGAAGGCCTGCACCACACCTATTACTTTAGACAGGACTAAGTGGTTAAATTTTCTGATTCAATATGGAATGTGTTCAGGGGGAACCAATTATGCATTCCGAGGAGCTCAATGAGGGAGAATCTGATCAAGGAAAAGCACGAGTGGAGGTTTGGCTGGACACTTTGGTCGAGACAAGACCATTTCCCTTGTTAATGAAAACTACTACTGGCTATAATTGCAACAAGATGTGGCAAAATTTGTGCAAAGTTGTAGGATATGCCAGATGGCAAAAGGTGTGAGGTAGCCTACTGGTTTATATCAACCACTACCTGTACCCGAAAGGCCATGGGAGGATATTAGTATGGATTTTGTTCTTGGTTTACCCAGGACGTAGAGGGGACATGACTCCATATTTGTGGTAGTAGACAAGTTTTCAAAAATGGCTCATTTTATTCCCTGCCAGAAGACTAGCGATGCGGTCCATGTGGCTGGTTTATTCTTCAAGGAAGTGGTATGACTTCATGGTCTACCAAGGAGCATTGTGTCGGATAAGGATACCAAGTTTGTAGGGTATTTCTGGAGAACCCTATGGAAGAAACTGAAGACGGATTTAAAATTTAGTTCTGCATACCACCCCCAAACAGATGGCCAAACAGAGGTGGTAAATAAGATTTTTGGCAATCTACTGAGATTCTTGGTCAGAGACAAGCCCAAGGGATGGGATTTAGTTTTCTCATAGGAAGAATTCGCTTACAACAGCTCTGTCAACAGGAGTACCAATAAATCACCATTCTAGATAATCTATGGGAGCAACCCAAAAAATGCTTCAGAGTTGAGAAGGATGGATACAAGAGACAAATGCAGTGCTGAGGCTGAAGAGTTTGCTGAACACCTGAAGGGCATGCATGAGGAGGTGACAAGGCACATCGCTAAAATGAATACTTAGTATAAGTCCAGGGCAGACCAGAAGCGTCGGGCTAAGGAGTTTGAAGTAGGAGATTCCGTCATGGTCCATCTAAGAAAATAAAGGTTTCCTGCCAAGACCTATAAAAATCTGAAGATGAAGAAGTTTGGGCCATTAGAATCATTAGAAAATGGGATTCGGGTAATGCATACGAGGTGGAGTTGCCAAGTGAACTTAACATCTCACCCATTTTTAACATTTCAGATTTGGTCAAGTACCATGAAGGGGGTAGCAGTGAGACACCCAGTCCAGATTTGTGGAGCATTCCAGTAGCCATCCCAGTCACGGACAAGATAGAAGAAGTGCTGGACACGCGTGAAGGCCGAAGCACTAGGAATAAGCAATATTTTGAATATTTGATCAAGTGGAAGGGCAGGCCCATAGAAGATGCGACGTGGTTGTCAAAGGCAGAGGTTGACCGCCTGGGTCTACCTCACATAGAATAGAAGTGAAGGTCACTTCTCAATTCACCCCGGGTGTCTGATGCAGGAGCATTCGGAGGTGGCAGAGCAATCTTGCATCATCCAAAAATAATTTTTTTTCTAAGTGCTGGCGAGGGGATAAGCTATCGTGATATCGTGACACTTTTGGAGCAAAGGCGCCAAGGGGCATAGTCATCGTGATATCATGACACTTTTGGAGCAAAGGCACCCAGGGGCAAAGTCGTCACAAAATTGTGACACTTTTGGAGCATCGATGCAAAAGGGTAAAGTCATCGTGAAATCGTGACACTTTTGGAGCATCGACGCAAAAGGGCAAAGTCATCACAAAATCGTGACACTTTTGGAGCATAGGTGCAAAAGGGGCAAAGTCATCGTGAAATCTTGACACTTTTGGAAAACAGGCACCAATGTCAGCAGCTATCGTGAAATCGTGACACATTTTGAAAAGAAGCGCCAAGGCCAGCAGCTGTCGCAAAATCGTGACACATTTTAAAAAGAAGCACCAGGGCCAACAACTGTCGTGAAATCGTAACACATTTTGAAAAGAAGTGCCAAGGCAAGCAGCTGTCGTGAAATCATGACACATTTTGAAAAGAAGAGCCAAGGGGAGCAACTATCACAAAATCATGACCCGAAGGCGGAAAATGAGTGCTGAAGGCAGAGACATCGTGATTTCGCAACATGTCATGTTTTCGTGGCCCGAAGACAGAAGGAGAGCACGAGGGGCCAGGATGTCGTGATTTCATGACATGTCACATTCTCACGGCCCGAAGGAGAGAATACGACAGGTCATTCACGACTCCACGCGGATAGGCGGTTGTAGAGGTCGTTGCAAAAGGGCACGTGGCAACAAAATGCAGGTGGCTACAGAGCACTCCTGGGAATGATGACTCAGTGGGTCAATGGACAGGTGGTTGCAGAGCACTCCGCCATTACATGCCATGATGATTCAAGGCACCTGACAGCAATATGTAGGCGGTGATAGAACATTCGTGTGGGCGGTTAGAAACCAACTTGTTGTAATGATACCGAAAGGGGTCGGGTCCGCTATAAGAAGCAGCTCATGCATTGTAAAGCAGGTTGGCCATTTTATAACTTCTGTATTACGAATTTGAAAGCTCTTTTAATGAAAATTTGGTGATTTTCTGTGGGTTATTCCAGTCCTACGTCAAAATTGTAGTGTTCTAATTTACAAGTCAGATAAAAAGCCCATTTAAAAATATTTTTAGATCTTTTACTTGAGAAGTGTGAGTCCACCAACGACCTTTTTATAAGGTTAAAAATAGTTGCTAGAATAGTCACAGCCAAATTTCATAGGAAACAGTTTAAATTTACTAGCTTCTTAGGTAAATACGGGAATGAACCTGATGTACCATATTAAATGTAGAAGTAGGAATAAAATGTGTTGTTGAAATTTTTTTAGAAAAATCAAGAAATGAAGGATTTATATCATGTTCTAAATGGTTTCAAGAAATTAAAAGAAATAGCACAACTCAGGTCTGATTGGAAAATTTTAGGGATGTGTTTTATACATAAATTATTGGGAAATTATGCCTCTAGAATCTTGGTTTTAATAATTAATTTTTTTTACAGGCTTAACGCTTTGCAACATATTGGTAAATTATTTTAATGATGCAGGGAAAATAACAGAGGAATTTAAAATAACATGTTGTTATGGATTATGCTATTCACTTGCACTTAAGGTAACCTGGTAAATAAAAAACTAACACATGTTTTTAAAATATTGCTACACCCTATTTTATTCAAGGTGCTAGCCTGCAGATAGTCATTTTCTTGGCCTGCACATTTTGCCATAATGTTGAAAGAGTTTGGTTGTGAGGCCATGAAGTAAAATACTCTTCTTATGCTATAGCATATCAGATTAGTTGATAAATAAGGAGATTATTTTTAGGATACTAGTTCATATGTAGCAGGGTTATGCATAAGAGGTTGGACTCAAAATGTACTTGTAAAAAAATGGTGAATCCTAATCAAAATCAAGGTGAATCATGGCGAATCCAAAGCAAATCAAATCTATCATCTTCACACCAAAATTTGGGGTATTTGAAGCCCTAAAAAGTAAGGTCATATTTGGGATAACTTTTGACCTATTAAATCACCTTATAACTTCATAAAAATACCACCATTAGATCAGGCTCAAAAAGATCTTTCCAATGAGTACAAATATACCTATGTTTGGATATATATTGTGGCAAATTGACCCTAAGAAAAATATTGATCCTAAAAATTTTAGGCGAATGGGTCAACATCCAGGGTCCCCATATTCGCTAATTTTCAATTTTTAAAATCCTAATATTCACCCAATTGGTGAATATTCTCCACTATGCATAACCCTGAGATATAGGCATGGGGGAGACCCCACCTTCATCAATGCTGCCAAAAACACAATGAACGTTCGTTGCAGTGTTCATAAAAAAAAAAAATTGCTAAATTGGCTCCAAATTACAATGCAGATCAGAAGTAGAGCTATATTTTTAGCTACCTATTGGAAGAAAGTATCATTTTTCCGAGGACTAGCTTGGTCCAGAAGGGAAATTAGAAATCTGCAACTGGTACCTAAATAAAGCAAGGGAGGAGCCTGGAAAAAAAAATCAGATGTCAAATATCTACAAGATCTAGGAATTGCGGCACATAAAATATCATAAAAATATCACATAGGAACACCAGATAGATGCTACGGATGATGATGAAAAGAATTATTTCCACCTCACTCTAGGAAATGAAATAGAGGATTGCAGTGTTGTTCCAAATTATGCCTATAGGAAAAATTTTGGAGGGGGGATCATTCTAATTCAGACACACGTGTCAGGCTTGTGTAAATATTAATCAATTAGAAAAAAAAGGGGGTGACATACTCAAGGGCACATAGTGGGAAAATAATAATGCACAAATATTAATCCTGCAAGTGCATTCAGAGAGAGATACATCAATGCACGATTAAAATATTTTTATATGTGTCATTGTTAAAGTGCTAGGTATTTTAAAGTTTGGAGTTGTTGGAAATTGAATGTCATAAATCCTCTAATGGTGGTATATGGGACACAATATTCCCTACGCAACCTCACTTTTTAATCAATAGTGCCCATATTACTGTTTCTCTGGAAATATTTTATTTCTATTAAAATATGTGGAGAAATTACAAAGAAGAGATAAAATTTCACTATGGTGGAGGAGAATGCCACATTTTTAATCACTAGCTCACAGTGTTGGAGTTGATATTATTTCAATGCAAATGAAAAAAATGAGACAAGATCTATTTCGATCATGGCAGAACAGATGAAAAAAAAATTAGTTAGAATTTTATTAATGCCTTTAGTTTAGTTTTTTTTTATGTTTTTTAGGATAGCATGAAGTGTGGAGATGTCATACCAATAGTTTTTAGAAGTACCTTAATCTACAATAAGGTGCCTTACTTTGGTGCCTTACTCTGGTGGCACAACAGTAGTGCAGTGCCTTACTATGGTGGCACGGTGCCTTACTGAAGTAGGTGCCTTACTCTAGTGGCACGTTGGTGGTGTGACACCTTACTCAGGTGGTGCGACAGTGGTGCGGCACCTTACTCTGGTGCTGCTATGGTGGTGCTATGCCTTACTCTGCTGGTACAGTGGTGGTGTGATTCTTTACTAAAGCAGGTGCCTTATTGAAGTAGGCACCTTACTCAGGTAACATGGTGGTGGTGTGATGCTTTACTCTGGAGGTGTGGTGCCTTACTAATGTAGGTGTCTTACTGAAGGAAGTGCATTACTAAATAATATGCCTTACTCTAGTGGTGTGACGATGGTGCAATGTCTTACTCTGGTGGTGCGACGGTGGTGCAATGCCTTACTAAAGAAGGTGCCTTACTCAGGTAGGTGCCTTACTAAGGTAGACAACTTACTGAAGTAGGCACCTTACTTAGGTAGGCACCTTACTAAAGCAGACACCTTACTAAAGTAGGTGCCTTCCTTAGGGAGGTTCCTTACTCAGGTACGCACCTTACTAAAGCAGACACCTTACTAAAGTAGGTGCCTTCCTTAGGGAGGTGCCTTACTCAAGTAGGCACCTTACTAAAGCAAGAACATTACTAAAGTAGGTGCCTTCATTAGGGAGGTGACTTACTTAGGTAGGCACCAAAAAGGTGCCTTAATCAGGTAGGCACCAAGCAAGCACCTTACTCAGGAAGGTGCCAACCAAGAACCTTACTCAAGAAGGTGCCAAGCTCCTCCATCAACTCCTCAATGTCCATCAGTGGAGGCACCTGATCATGAAAAAAAAAAGTGGACAAGCACCTTGATGTCATGCATCAAGGGTGCCTTGTTTATTAAAAAAAACTGCATAGAATCTTTCCTTCTTAGCATAAAAAATTTTCCTGCTTTCATGTGTTGTAGTTATTTTTCTTTTTGCAGGGGAAGTGGCTTGATTGTACAAAAAATAGGCATCATGGATACAAGGCCTAAATCGGCTTAGCATCCATGAACCTGCATGTTTTTTTAGGAGGTAGAAACTTGACTATTTCCATTTGAAGGAGATAGTCACCATCTGGGCATGGACGTGGGTGTTAATTTCTTGCAAATGGAAGAGGTACCCACCTCTATGCTTGGATGAAGTAGATGTTGATGCAGTACAAAAAATAAAATTGGAGGGCCTAATCAAATCTTCAACATCAAACGTGTTAGAAATGACTCACTTTTCAACACCAAGAGGGTGCCTTAATTTCATGCATTCTATTTTATAGCACACTGGCTATTGGAAAGTTAAAAAAAAAAGAATCTAATAGCTCGAAAAGAAAAAAAGTGCTTAAAAATATTTGTAGCTCTTCTTGGAGAAGAGAACTGTAGATCCACTTTATCCCAACATTTCTCAACTTCTTTTCCCTATATTGGGGGTTCTTGTTGCTTAGTGTGGGACTTGATGTTCAGAGGGCTCCAAATTTGTTGCATAAAGGGACCTGTTACTGGTGATGAGGGTGTCACCAATTTAAGTGGGGGAGGATTTGGGTGAACCTGTTACTGGTGATGAGGGCATCACCAATTAAAGTGGGGGAGAGGATGGGTGAACCTGAATCTTTGACAAGAAAAAAAAATGAATGAAAAAAAAATGGTTGCGATGTTGGACTTGTTAAAATCCACACCTATAGAAAGAATGTATCCCCTATTTTCTAGGAAATGCAATACATAAACTACATATAATAATTGGGCCCCATCATTATTTGCTTGAGGAGAACACTACAGAAAGTATTCCATGATTTATTTACCGTTCTCTTCTAGCGATACATATGGCCACAAAAATTTTATATCTGTCGTTTGGAAGATGCGTATGAAGGATTCATCAATAGCAATTTAAAATTGCATAATTTTCTAAATTTTCATGCTTAGGGAAAATGATGTCTTCATGGTTGTTGAGAGTCATTTATGGCTGATCATGATGTGTGCAAATCATTGGCTCCATTGTTGGAGAAGCAACGCTCATAGGAAGAACAATGATGTTGATTGATTGTGTAGAGGAAGAAGATGAACGCAGCCAAAGGAAAAATAAAAAAATAAAAATACAAATTCTCCAGGAGCACCAACCTCACAACAGTATTTTCTAGAAAACCTTGGTTACAAGCATCATAAAGACATTTTGCACAATCGACACCATACACCTCAGGTTTTGCGAAATTCACCTAGGTATGTATTGTGTTTTCTGTTAATTATGTGCAGAGTTATTTTAAAAATAATTTCTATGCTAAACTCAGTAGATGTCCCCTTAAATTCTTTTTATCAAAATATCTCATCCAAATTCTAGCATAGGATATACCTCAAATATAAAAAAAAAAAAAAAATTAGTATCCCATGAACAATTAAAAAAAAAGAGGGGATATGGAATTCGCATGAATAGAATTGACCCTGTTTCATTGCCACATTTTGAGAAATTTGTAAGGTGGAGTGCCAAAGAAAATAACAGACCAAGAAAAATGATTTACTTATGTCACTTCGGGTTCAAATTCCGAGCATAATGGAAATTCATTTCCGGTGACAAAGCATTGAGAGCAGAATGAAATTCATTGGAAAATACACGAAAATAGGAGCAGAACAAATATTGGCTATGAGCAAATTAGAATATGCGGATGTCAACAAACTAAAAAGAAAAAGAAGAAAAAAAATAAAAAATTTCAACGACTGACTTCAACATTTGATTTCTATGGATTTACAATCCGTTGGTTTTAACAATTACATGGCAACATGTACCTAATGAAAAAAATAGCAGTATTGAAATAAAAATAAAATAAACACAATAGTGCTAAATGAAAAAAATAACAGTGCTTAGTGAGAAAAAAAATAGCAACACTCAAATGAAAAAATACAGCAGTGCTGAATGAAAAAAACAACAGTGTTTACTGAGGAAAAAAATAGCAGTGTTGAATGAAAAAAACAGTAGTGCTTGATGAAAAAACAATGCTAAATAATAGTGCCCATGAAGAAAAACAGAGATGCTGAAGGCCATTGAAAAAAAAGGATTATTATTATTATTTTGGGGGTTGTTGTCACGAGGACGTGACAATATTTAGGTATGGGGGGATGATGAGCACCAAAAATGCTCATTTTATATACACTATTATGGGGCATCATCACTGGTTTAATTAGCATTAGAAATGTATTTTTATTTAAATTATGCATATAATTGATATAAAATCTGGTATTATGCTTAACTAGTGTTTTTAATGGAAATTGTGTATAAATGCAGGTTTTGGTACTAATACGGTGTTTTCCCAGCCTACTTTCCAAATGGACCTAGCATGCTTCTACTTAATTGCGTCTAAGTTATATGGATTAGGCACCTTACTCTGGTGTCTTACTCCCATACATGGGGAGGCACCTTACTCAAGTAGGTGCCTTACTCCCACACATTGGAAACACCCGCATTGGAGATGCCACAAGACCAAGTCAACATTGACCAGGTTGACCAAGGGGCTAAGGAGGAGGTTGCACGTAAATAAAAAGGGGAAATATTTTAAATCATGCATTTTTATTAATAGAATAAACTATTTATTATTATCAACCGATTGGCCGGTTGACCTTGTAAAGCTCTCAAAGCATTATTTTTAGGATGCATTAGTTTAGGATTTGTTTGTTACGTACACCTAAGGGTTTTTATATTTATCCTTGTGTGAACTGACATGTTTTAAAATAGAGAAATAAAATTTGTGTAGAACCAATTTTAATTAATCACGTCATGTGATTAAATTAGATTGATTTGTTATTGTAACAATATCTGGTTGATTAATCACGTAGGCTAGATGAACGGGAGATTAATGATTAATTTACACATAAATTATTCTTCATTTCATTCTTTGTTTAATTTATTAAGAGTGCAACTCCTCTTATTCGAGCAAGCTCTACGTAGCTAGCCGGACGGACTATCTACGGGAGCTTGGGCCCACTCCCTACAGTAGTCCTCCCCTATTTTATTTATGCATTTATTTTTTGTAGATTAGTTTATTGCTTTATTTACCGCTTTAATTTAATTCAGTTGTGTGTTTTTTTTCTGCACATTTAATTTCTCGTACATTTACTTTTGGCACTTTAATTTTAGTTCGTAATTTATTTATTTAATTTTCCGCACTTAGTTTATTTGTTTTGGCTGACTTTCAAATGCACGAACATCCCCTACCAAACTAAATAAGGTACATACAGATTCATTCCCCAACATTGCAGGCATATACTGTGCGTAACACTCGTAAGTTTACGGACTTACCGGATTGATAATTTATGGAAGAGAAATGATTTTTTTGAGACATGATTTCTTCTCACCAAATAGCTTGCTTTTTTCACACACTTTGCATTTTTTATTACATGCTTTCTCAGAAACACTAGATCACATTTCAGTTTCAATACATTTAGGCAAGCCATTTTTCATGCTTCTTTAGTGGTGATCATTGTGGGACCCTTGTCCCTTATTCCCTTTTATTTTTATCATTTTTGACATCCTTTTTGTGTTTTGTGTGTTGTAGGTTCTGGCCATTTTGAGCAAGAACAACTACATAATTCCTAATTGGTACTTCCAAGGATGACCACTATAAATATCCTTGCTAGGGATGGCCCCCAAATATCCAACTGTACCACCCAGGGATGGCCACAAAACCAGGGGTTTTCTACAAAAATTTCCAGAAATAGCAATTTTCAGAATAGAAAAGGTAAACTTTGAAACCTTCAATTTGCATCTAGGTTGTTTCAAAAAAAGCTAAATTTTAGTTTTTATTGTCCTTTGTGTGCAATTGAAAGTTAGATTTTATATTTCTAAATTTTGCATTAACAAATCAAATAAAATGGAAAAATAACAACATTTCAAAGTGCATTTGTTTGGTTTTATTGCGTGTGACCTACCTAAGAGTTAGGTTTTCATATAGTTTACAAATTTTGTAGTTTCCTTTTACATATATGCTTATGATTCTGAAAGTGAAACACAATTTCATGCATTTAGTGAATAATAATTGAATGCTATCTTGTTTTCTTTCAATCATTTTAAAAGGAATCACACACACCATACTTCTTTTTAATATTAGTGAGTTGGAATTCATCCCCAACCATTAATAGAGTTCAATGGCGATGGGTTTCATATCCATCCATTGGATCAAATCCCACGTACCCCATTTTTGGTCAAATCTACCTCTAAGATCAAATGTAGCTTGGAAAATTTGCATGTACTCCTCATTGGAGGGTATAGCACTGACCAAGTGAGTACTGGGTGATGACTGGTAGGACCTATGCTCCCTTATTAGGTATGGATTTCATATCCATACTTTGGTTGGTTCACATGATCATAATTTCATTGTCATTTGTCGAGCTACGAGTATATAGGTGAAAATTTTTAAATAATTAAGAATTACATCAACATTCAAAAACACGTGAAATAAATTCTTTATAAAAGCAACAAATTTGAAACACATCAAACATTTTAGGAACACATAATATCTTTAAAAGATATAATAATTTGTGTGCTTACGTGTTTCTATTTATAGTTTATGTGAATCCTTAAAAAATGTAAAGGAGATAATCACATAGAGGTTTATAATAAGTAGCTATGGTATATACCTGTGGCCAAGTCCACTTAAGAGTGGAAGTTATATGGAGTAGGCAAGAGGATATATAATGTCTTCATTTTGACCCCAAGAACATGGTTATTCCTCCTTGGCAGAAACCTACTCTCCCAACTCACCAAGCGATAGATGAGTGGATGGTTAGTCCTACAGTGTCAGAAAGGGGACCTAGACTACAAGGAACTCCTACTTGGGGTACCCCTATAGGTCATAGTCCTAATCTGGGAAACCATTACCCAAGTATAGATACTTCAAATACCTTATTTCAAGAAAGGCAATGACACAATGAGGCACCTACACATAGAGCAATACCACGTATTCACATGCCTACTCAGCCTACTCCATACACTGATGTGTGATAATAATAGCATACACCCATGATAGGGTTAAATGATCATCTTATGCTTTAAAACCATCCTTTCCCAAGGTACCAAGACCTAGATAAGTATGATACTCGTTGTAGTGCCCAAGCTAATTCTTCCCTACCATTCCTCATCTATGAGGGAAGACATGAGGAAGATCCTAATTATCCTTGATCACATTATTCCATGCAAGAACAATGTGCCTCTACACCAACATATTATCAATAACATATATTTAGGGGAGATCCTCAAGTTAATGCAACTTCTCTCAATTGAGGGAAGCTCATAGTATATCTCACAGACCCTCCTGAACAATATAGGTATCTGGTCAATAATTCTAAGGCACATAGGACCAATAAAACTGATCAAATTAATCAATTAGTCAAAATGTATCCCTATCATCAAGCTAAGTTTAATCAACTTCGGTCTGATAACCAACACTTGGATCTCCTATAGAATTGACAACAATTAGAAATACAAAGACTTGAATAGCATATTCAATAAACATTATGTAATGGAGTTCCTACTCCAAGCACACATAGACAATGAGGCTCGATAAAGGCAACCTTCTTTCATCAGAATAGGTCTCCTAGACCTACTAAAATGTTTCCACCTAGACCTCCTAGGTCTTATTAGAACTTATCTACTAGGCCTAATATAGATCACCTTTAGCAGGCATTAGATCCTCCTTGTAGGCCCATTCTAGAAACACCTTATGGGTCTTATAATTATTTGGAACAAAACAAGTATTATTTAGAAGAACCTTTTGGAGATATGGTTGATGACAATCAACCACCTCAACCTATGCTTAATATTCCTCATCCCCCTCCATGGGTATAAAAAAAAATAAGAGGGGATTAAATAATCTGATGTGCATCAAGCATTGCTTGAATGCTTGAATGCCATCAACTGTTGCATCCATATATCCCTTCCCCTAAATATTTTGAGCATTTTAAAATGCCCAAGTTAAAAAAGTTTAAATGGGAATAATATGCTCAAGAGCACATTACAAAATTCATAAATCAGTGCTTCAACATATAGGAGAATGATGCATTACTCCTAAAAATATTCTTAATTACCCTCTCTAGCCCTGCTATTGAGTGGTTTAACCAAATTATAAGGCATAGCATCTATACATTTAAATAGTTTGCAGATGCATTCTTGGAATGTTTTACCTTCAATACCAAGAGGAAGTTAACCTTGACCTAACGAGGTTAAAACAATATGACAATGAGTCTATCACTTACTATGGAAATAGATAGCGAACAATTCTAGCTAAGCTACCCTATCTATTGCAAGTGCTCGAGTTAACTCGGATGTTTTAAAATAATTTATTAAAACAAACATATTTACTATTTCAACTCCAGTAATATCCAACTCTTGAGGATACTCTAGCACAAGATAGAACCATAGAAGAGATCACAATCCAAGAGGGGGAGATAGCTGAACCTCATAAGGAGTGGACAAATAATCCAAAGAGTAATTGGATGCCATCAAAGTCAATAACTGTCAATCAAATGCCATTAATGCCCTCGATCTTGCACAAACTATGCCTCCTCAAAAGGTAAATTATCAGGCCCAACCTCCTCCTACGAGTTATAATAATAATACTCAAGTGCATCAGGATCAAAATCAATAACGTCACCCTAGGTGATAGTTTACACCCTTCACTGAGTCAATGGACTCCCTATTAGATAATTTATGGGTGGCTAAATTAATTAATTTACTAGAAATAAATCCTATAGACCCAAATACAGGAAAACCAAAGCCTATGGGATGTTGAGAAGATCATTTTTGTTGATATCATCAATGGAATGACCATGAATTGCCTACATGTTATGGTTTCAAAACCATAGTGCAAGACATGATAGAGAGGAATGAGATCCAAGTGGATAATCCTATCATCCTAAATAGTCAACAAATGGGGGTTTTCAAATACCCCTTAACTACTCATGAGGTACAGAAAACTCCTGCTAAACAAATGAATCAGGTCAATAAGACACCCCCTTTGCAAGGGTTTATCAGGATGGTAAATAATGTGACTAGGAATAGATGCTACCCAAGTCAATTTGCACCAATTGTAGCTTCGAGCGATGTTCTATCAATATCACAAACTCCCCTACCTCTAGTATAGAGCCTTCTACCTAGGCCAGTAGTAACAATAAAAATTAATCTTACACAAAGCTTAAGAACAACATTAACTAGATTATCCATATACGAGCTAATTCAACAATCTCCACGTCACAGAGAAGCTCTAATGGATATTCTTAATACAATAGAGTTGCAATCCCAGGATTCTAACTCCATCAATTTTATGGGGCATGTGCAATAATGTAAGGAATTGGTGATCACATTCCATGAGCACGAACTCTAACCTATAGCAAGTGATGCAGTGGACCCTCCTTTACACATCATTGAATGTGTGAAGGACATATCGTATAGAAGAGTTTTGATAGAAACTGGTTCATCAAGCAACATAATAATAACTAGTTCTCTTAAATACTTAGGACTTCCAACATCTCATGTTGTAGCATCCACTTACACCCTATGAGCATTTAATAATATAATATGCCCCATAGTCGATATTATAGTCATACCCATTCAGGTGGAATGCAAAACTATATTGACACTGTGTCATGTTTTGGAGGGTGCGATAGCTTATAACATATTGCTAGGTATACCTTGGATCCAATACATGAAGTGTGTCCCATCCATTGCTCATAAATACCTCAAATATACTTATGAAGGGTAGGTACATGTAGTCTCTGCAAAACTTAAGCCCTTTAAGTAATGCAACATGGTGTACCAAATACCCAAGTCGACATTACCTTCGACTTATGTGGACTTCCAACTAAAAAAATCTATTCAGGATCCATTCCCATATCCATTACGTTCCATTACACCATTACCATCTTCATCCATTCCATCTTCATCATTGGCAACTTCAGAAGAGCGTTCATTTCCACCATCATTTCCACCATCTTCTTCATCATCATCATATCCTCTGTATAGGAACATGTTGAAAAGGCCAATCGATGAAATTTCCCCCATCATTTCCACCATCTCTATGGAAGAGATTCCTAGTCTCACATATGAGGAACCATATTAGGAGGTACACATTGAGTCATCTCAAGCCTCACTTCCATCTCCTTCACCTTCATCATCCTAGGTTACAATCCAGATGTCTAGTACAGGGATAGGAGAGTACATAGTCAAAAATATCACAACAGTTACATCCAACGAGACAGTGCAAGAAATAGGATGACCTTACCTACCCATATGTAGCATTGTACCTCTTGGCATACCATTAAATAAAATGAACTTTATATATGGGGTATCGAGTATGAAATATTTCTAGTTCCTCAGTAAGAATATGAAGATGAACCCTTCTCTGAGGATATAAACTACATGTCAAATCATAACTACTCCATGTGATATCTACATCACTGCAATTGGTATGGTTTTGGTCTAGGGTTTTATGAGTAGGGTACTCATGTTCCATACCAGCTAAAATATTATTTACTACATGATAAATCGATTGGGACACAATAAGCTAGTACCTCTAGATGTACTCACAGAGGGTTTGGGGCACCTAGTTTTGAACTATAGGGATGAGCTTGCATGTGATTCCTATTCCAATCCACATCACATAAACTCATTAGGATATTATTTTCTCATAAACATGGCAGATCAAGGGTTATCCAGTAATGTCACTCAATCTCACAAAGTGGGAGAGAGTTCGCACACCCTTCAATATAATAGTGAGGAAGAGGATCAAGGTCCTCCTCACGAATGGACAACAGATGATGAGTCATACTATGGCATAGATCCCATAAATTATCCAAGCTTAGATGAATAATATAAACAAGTTATCCCTTTGGATGATCAATAATATTTCTATATTCATATGTTACCATTGCAGCATCCTATTTGGCAACAACTTTTACCACTTGAAGAGCAAGAACATAATCTTCCACAACCACCCTAGTGAGTCTATAACTCATAGATAGGGGGTCCATGCCCTATATAAAATACCCCTAGGTGGTATATGACTATCTAAGTCAACTTAAAATATCCCTATGAGGTCTACCATCATCTAGGTCAACGTAAAATACCCCTAAGGGGTCTACTACCGCCTAGGTCAACCTAAAATTTCTCTAGGTGATCTATGACCATCTAGGTCAATCCAAAATACCCCTAGGTGGTCTACAATCATCTAGGTCAACCTAAAATACCCCTATATGGTCTACAACCATCTAGGTCAACCGAAAATTCTCCTAGAAAGTCTACGACCATCTAGGTCAACCTAAAATACCCCTATATAGTCTACGACCATCTAGGTCAACCTAAAATGCTCCTAGGTGTTCTAAAACCATTTAGGTCAACATAAAACACCCCTAGGTAATATAAAAATATTTAGTTAAATATAAAATACCCCTAGGCAATCTACAACCATCTAGGTCAACCTAAAACACCCCTAGGTGATCTATGACCATCTAGGTCAACCTAAAATACCCCTATATGGTCTACGACCATCTAGGTCAACCTAGAATGCCCCTACGATGTCTACGACCATCTAGATCAACCTAAAATACCATTCAATGGTCTATGACTATCTAGGTCAACCTAAAATGACCCAAAGGTATCTATAAGCCCTTTGTTCAACCTAAAATGCCCCAAAGGTATCTATAAGCCCTTTGGTCAACCTAAAATGCCCCAAAGGCACCTATAAGCCCTTTGGTCAACATGAAATGCCCAAAGGCATCTATAAGCCCTTTGGTCAACCTAAAATTCCCCAAAGGCATCTATAAGCCCTTTGGTCAACCTAAAACACCCCAAGGCATCTATAAGCGCTTTGGTCAATCTAAATAACCCCAAAGGCATCTATAAGCCCTTTGGTCACCCATCCAAAAACATTATTAAAACATCAAAAACATGAAAATATAAAATTGTATTGTATTTTTTTTCATGTCATTGCATTATAACATAAATTGCATTAGGCATCATCATCATTACATTGTTCATCATTAGAAGTTGAGCATACATGTCTAGCACAAAGTCTATACACTAGGCATCTACCCAAATTAAGGTTATCACATGTCATTTTTAGCACCTATTTATAGTCTCTTTACCATTTACATATACATTCCATATTGTGTGTCTATTTCCCTTCACTTCCATTGTTCACAAGGTGTCTTTAGGGTTTTCGATCACTCAAACATCTCTAGTTTTATTTTCAGACTTTGGAGAAAGCTATCATGATTTTTAGAAGGTAGAATCTTGCTTAGATTATACCTTATATATGTCAAAATCTCAACAAATTTTCACATTAATAAATCCAAGTTTAGTACAAGGAAATATGAAACCTATAAAGTGGTCTAGGTTACTTTAAGCGAAAAAGTTTATCTCGCTCATCCCCCTATGTGAATGGTTCAAAGATGCTGAGAATTGACAAAAGGACAAGTTTATCATTACCCAAAACAATCAAAATCAATTGCCTCACACCAAATTGGGGCAAGTATCCAAAAGATAAAAATAAACAATGATTATTATCACTTAAAAATATTCAAAAGAAAATGTGGTTTTTACCATTAGCAAAAAGTAAAATAAATAGTGGTTCTCACCACTACCAAAATCCATTGCTCACCATAAAAAAAAATGAGCAACTCCCTTCAAAAATCCAAATTTAAAAGAAAAGAAGAGAGTATTGAACTTGAATCCTTGGAATTCTTAGCATTAGAGAACCATAAGGTGATCCTCATTACATGTTGGGTGGCATCAAGCCCACCTGGAAATGGTGGTATCCTTACACATGAAAATATATCTATCACATAAGAAACTTGATTTTGGAAATACCAATGTTTGCATTTGGATGAGCTAGCTTTTGGTAGCTTGTATTACTTAGTGGTCTAATACAACTACGTACAAAAATTAGGATAATGAGACTCACAGGGTGATCTCTAGTATAGATGGGCTAAATCAATCCTATTTGGAACTATGATAACTTTATGCATTATCATAGTAATAAACTCACATGCACATATAGGGATATTGCATACCTTGGTTATCTTTACATATTTATACTTTGTTAAAAAGTCTTGGATGGTTACTATACAACTTTTTATTAGGTAACTAGAGTGTTTGAGTCTCCGAAAAATACCAAACACATCGTATAACATTATATTAATCATTCCATTTCATATCATGCCATCACATGTTTTTCAGTTTACATTTAGAAAACCCATTACATAATGTCATGAAAATGATGAGATAAATTTTGTATAATCAATGGTGCTACCATCTAATGTGTCAACTAGTAATCATAATACATCATAAAAATTAAACAAATCATCCATTTTTTATTTCATTGTGCATTTACAAATATCCATATCATCAAATCACATCATAGGAACAATACATTCATCCATGTTAGGCATCCATCATAACATAATTAAGCAAACATATAAGCATTGCATATATCTCATAAAGCAATAAAGAATCACATGATGATAACAAAAACTCATCTATCTATCTATCTATCTATATATATATATATATATATATATATATATATATATATATATATATATATATATATATATATATATAAAATACAAAACTACATCATCATCCATAAAATACCTATAGGCTACAATAAAGTGGGTCCTTAGACATCATAAATCCTAAAATAATAAAAATAACCATCAAAGTCTCAAACACCATGGTCATGTAGGATTGATACTATGACTCTCACCCAAACCCTCAGTTGGAGTCCATCATGAACTCTCAGATCTAATACCCCCTACCCTATATGATCTTCATCCAAAGCCAGGTGTCTCCATCCATGCCAAATACTATCCTGTACCACTTCTCCGACTCTGGTGTGACCCACTAGTAGATGAACGGGTTGGTAAGCACCCCCTAAGGCACACTATCTCATCCTCTAACTCATCAGTATAGGTCCTCTCCTATTGGCAACAATCCTAGAAGACTCCCACTAAATATTGAAGTTGTGCCACCTCCTCCCGTAGCCTGGCCATATTGCCATTGTTAGATACCACACGACTAGGGCTCTGTGCTCCAACCTATGCTTGAAGGGTAGTTATCAACGTTTCTTGCCTATCCATCTTAGTTTGGATTTTCTATACCTATGCCTAGAAGATATCCCTCTCCCATAAAAATCTAATAACCTCACCCCATAGCTTAGTAATTGTAGCATCTCATACTTCTAGTTGTACCTACATCACCTGATCATCCAAGTTGACCTCACCAAGGTCATCCTATAGATACCCTAAGTCAAGGAGCTCTTTCCACTCATTTTCTACGTGGTGAAGCACATGTCGCTCACCTATGTTGTCCTCCTCAACATCTGGTGACTCATCGTAACCCTCCTATTCTAGAGCATCTCTAAGTTCCTCCTTTGTCCCCTCAACTGCATCCCCTCCTAGTGGTCCCTATCCTCACCACTATCATGTCACCCACCAATATTCATACTCCTCTGTAGTACCCACATCATCTAACTCGAAGAGATATATAGTAGGATATGACTCCTCTCCCACTACCTCCATTGTAGGCCAAGTAAGGATCCTATCATCCCCATGACATCAGTAGATCATTGGGTCACTAGGAAAACCTTGGCATAGCCCAAACTACCATTGGACTCAAGCATAAGGAAAGTACTCTCGCTCAGTCCCATGTCACACAATCAGCCATCTACCTCACCTCACCCACTACAGCTATGTCTCAGCCTCAATCCATACTAAATAATCTCTATAAAATCTCTAGATCACCTCCTTTACCCTGACTCATGAAAAGGTATCTATATAGTGCTCAACCTCACCTATAAAGCAACGAATATGACTTGTCTCATGAGCCTTCTACCATATAATCCCATAGCCTATATCTCTTTCACTAAGTTGTGCTCGAGTCATCCACAAAATTCCCTGTGGATGATCCATAGAAATATGCTATCATCCCCAAAACTATAGTAGAAAGCTACAACCCAATCCCTTCCACCCATGAGAGAAGATCTCATATAACTCATCATATATATGTTCCAATAAGGTAGTACTCCAAGCCATCACTAATAGCTACTCTACGATGCACTCTCCCAATGAAAACACCAACTGTAAAAGTTTCCAAGGGAACCTAGCTCCTATGAGTCTAGGAGGAACATGTTGGAGATAAAAGTCATTAGTAAAGCATGTATAACACCCAATACATCAGCCTCAAACCATAGCTCTACTAATATCCCTCCACTGGGTAAGTCATGCATTGCTTCCTCCTAGTTTCCCCAAAAGTATTTATGCATCACTACATCTCTTTGGTCTCAATGAGTAGATATGATAGGGCACCCCTTTATCAGAATGTGCAATATCCTATAGACATCTTATAAAGTCACTATCATCTCTCCTATAGGTAAATGGAAAGTGTTGGTGCACGGATCCCAAAGGTCTATCAAGGTAATCAAGTAGGCATGATCGTCCACCACGGGCTCCAACTGCATCACATACATAAGACCAATGGCATTGAGCCATTTCTAGTACTCCTCTGTCAAAAAGTCACTAGTGACCTGAAAGAGAGTTAGAACTTGGTAACGACTCTTCACCACATGACAGAGCTAACTAAGTTTCAAAAATGCACTTAAAAAACATCAAAAAAGTCCCAAAATACCCAAAAATGACCAAAAAAGGGCCCTTTTTCCCTAGTTTTGTGACCTCCCATATAAATATAGCTCCCAATTTGGTAGCCATCCCACCCAGGGACGACCCTCAAAAATGGCTAAAATAGGGTCATTTTGACCCCTAAATTAGCCCTAAAAATGCAAAAAATAGTAAAATAATGGTAAAATAATGCATCTAAACTACAAATAACTACTTACATTCCTATATTTACCTATTATTACAGTTCTCTAACTGGTATTTAGTGTACATTATGGAAAAATCACTAGAAATTAACATTTCATATTAAATAAAGAAAGAGAGGAAAATGTAGTTCGTACCCATATCACACTGCCTCTGCCACTTGACGAGTCTTGTTTTTGGCTCATAGTGATGATTGGATATTTTAGCAGTGCTTTGCTTTGAAAAATCAGCCCTCTCCTCTTCATCTCTCAAGTTTTCCAAGTTGAGAATGCAAAAGGAGTTCATTTGCCTCATTTTGGGTTTATATAGCCTTAAAAAAAGTATGGCTGCCCCTTGGTGGGAGGTTCGGCTAATTGGCTGAACATCCCACCCTGGTACAGCCATAAACTATGCAGCCATCCCACCCAGGGATGGCCACCAAAAAATCCTAAAAAATAGCTTTAAAAGTTCAAAAACAGGGTCAAAAACCCACCAAAAACAGGTCCAAAATGGTTTAAATTAACAAGGTATCAAGATTAAATCTGAAGTATTCATGGATGCTCTGAAAAGTATTTATTTCACTTCCAAATAAGGCTATTATGGCTGGAAAACTCCATGATAATTAATTATTTAGGCTCTCGCTTCCATAAATCATCATTAAAATGATCAAAATCCTAGTAGAATTGATAAGGTTTGCAATGGGAAAACTGACGATTATCCCAATTCAGTAATATGTGTCAAGTGACTTGTCACTTTCATCAATTCATTCCCTCATTGACTCATCGATTGAGGGGGTATTCATAACAAATATTTCATAATCAAACACTCAAAAACTGCAATTCTCATACATTCAAAAGAGTCATTGCCAAAGACAAATTTGCAAGCCCATGCTGGGGCAAACAATCATAAAATGCAACAAAATAAAGGCTTGGCCTCCTTTAAGCCTCAGGAATTCACCCTTGAAAAGGCTTACAAGGAAATAAAGAACCAATACCAAGTATACCCTAAGCACATACAACTATCACTATAGGGTGGCTAAAAGGTATACCATAATCAATCCTTCAACTATGTCAAAAGCAAGGATTCCAAGAATTTATGCTCTTTCCACAATGGAGGAATCTAAATTTGTTTAGGTTAATGAATAAACTCAAACATTTAATTATTTAGTCATCTATTTTTGCTCAAAACTCTATTTCACATAGTGTGTCTCAAAAAGGGACATCTATAGATACTAAAATCATGTAAATTGGATAATACTACTATGTGCCACTTTTATCGACATTATATGGCCCCATTAGGCAACCCTAAAGGGTTAATTAGGGACCTCAACCACTTTTTGGAGGGTTTACCCCACTTTTGGGAGGTTTTGGGCCATGTAGCCATGGTCTTCCCACCTAGGGATGACCACAGTTCATGGTCATCCCACCCAGGAACGACCATCAGCATCAATCCCTGGATGGGATGACCATAAACTAGGCCCCCCAAAAGTCAAAGGGTGGGATAAATAGAAATCAATTCCTACCATTTATCCCACCCAAGCACCCAAAATTGATTGGGATGTTGTCATAAACATCAAGATCTACAAATTGGAGGCCCAAAATGGGTAAGCTTTCCCACCCTGTGCATGGCAAGGGCATTGAAGAGTGGCAAAAATTTCCCTACATACAAGAAATTACCCCTTGCATATATGACCTATTTTTGCTATAAATTAAGGTGCTTCTACCCAATTTCAAAAGGAGACAATAACAAGCATTGTTCACGAAGTGTTGCTCACATTTGTCCTGAACATTTTCCCAGGTATTTTCCTTGAAAACCTCTTCATTCGAAGGCTCTTTTAGGGGCATTCCAAAATACACTAAACCAATTCCAAAAACAATCAATTTTGATATTTAGTTTCCCAAATTTTATTACAAGACCCCTATGAGGTTTATTAACCAAATCCAAGTGGAATTGGTGGAAAAAATGACCTCAGTTTGTGGTTGTCTCCCAATGGATGGTTAGCATGTCTTAGTTTGTAGATCATTTCTATAGCATTATATTAGCATCATATCCAAATTTGGTAAATTTTTGAGTAGATTTGATGGGTCGATTAATGTTTTCATGATTGCAGTATTACTTTTTCCTACCAGGAATGGCCACCAATTCTACTAAAAATTTCATTGTGATTTATATTCAGATACTTACACAATCACCTATTAAAAACCATACTAGAATTTCAAGTCATTTGGAGTTGTTTAGAATAGTCACAAATTAATTTTATATTCATAGATGCATATTTTCTATGGTTTTCCTAGTTTTTATCACTAAATGCATATGCTATTAACATAATTCAATTTTTTGTGTGTAGATGTAAGTATTCTAGGCATGAGGGAGGGGATAAGGAGAAGTATAAAAAAATACCAAGAATAACTCTCAAGTGTGGATTTCAAAAATAACACTGGAAGCTCGCCATTAGGCTCATGGAGGGATTTGATCCCTTGTAATTTGTAATATGAAATTGTATCAAAATGAGAAGCCCTCAAAGAGGTATGTATTGTAACCTTTAGAATTGATGAACTTATGAATACAAGTAGAAACCCCCCCTCTTTCACTTCCAATCATTCATCATTTTAATAGCTTGCTTTGTTTACATCTTTTGCATCTTTCTATTGCATGCTTTCATAGAAACACTAGATCACATTTTAGTTTCAATATATTTAGATGAGTCATTTTTTGTGCTTCTTCAATATGCCAATATGATATAGATGCAGTTTAAGACCTTATCATGCAATTATCTTTAGAAAGTTACCCCTAGCTTGTATTTGGGTAAAATCATACCTCGTAGAGAGCGGGCACGATGACGCATTAAGCAAAGTCACACCCCATCGATACCAGGAAATATTTCACTCCGGTGTGTAGAAGACCCTAAATTTAGATCTATCAAGTTGTACCTCAATTATATTGGGTGTTATTTTACCTATGATGCAAGAAAAATAAAAGAAATGTGCAACAAAGTGTAAAAATGTAAAACTTAAAATAAGAAACATGATGGATGATGTAGAGGAAGATAGAAAAAGTGAGATCTCTAGGTAGTTAATCTCTCTTCCTGAACTATGACACAGATCCACTAGATCAAACATCAATCATATCAATGTAGTAGAAGACTAAATATGAAATTTGCACTTTAGGTTTAGCTAGCCTCCATAGTGTGGTTCAGCTCCACAGTCAATATAGGTGTGTGAAGGCTCATCTCATGAGGGTATGAACCACTTGGGACCATCCTGATTTGAATTCATGGGAGCTAGGTAGACACAAACCATTGGTTTGTTTCAATGGAATGGGTGGCTACCTTTAATTTGGTAATTCTAGAGATGACCTTGCTAGCCTGGGTAGGAATTGGCTAAGCTCACCAAGTCATCCAAGTTATTCAACAACTCAAACTCTTCAAAATAAAATGCTTGGATGTCTAAGCCACCATAGGGGATATAGACTTTGGAATCTTCTCACACAACTAATTCTTGCGACTGGCAGAAGGAATGTCAGAAGTGAAATTATCCTAGTCTAGAATCATGACACCTTTATGCTTATCTCCCATTGAGATGTTATGGGGAGAGAACCTATAGAGCATGGAAGTAGTGTCCACAAAAAATAGTAATTTCTTTTTGTCTTCCTTGGATGACCCAACAACATCCATTTCATATTCATAGTCACTATCTTCCTTCATATTAGGAGTGTCATGCAACTACTCAGGAACATCAAGATGGATCTCATCCATAATAGGGAGCACAGGAGCAGGGGTTTGGTACAACAACATGTGCTTGAATATAATAATATGAAGCCCTTGATTCTTGGGGTGGGAATATTTCCCCTCCCTAACACTATAAATGGATAACTCCATAGAGCAGTAGAGGTAATCTAGGACATTGATAAAATTAATATCCTTGAGGTGGTTGACAAATTCTAGGTGAAAGCTCTGCAGTGACGAGTTGGGATCGTTGATGGTTAAATATTACATTATGGGTATTAAAAAATGATTCCAATATGGTATGAGATCCTTTCAAACAATGACACCATTCTCCTATTTTAGGTGTTTTCCTTTGTTGTGGAAGTGGACAAGTTTAGTAGCAATAGAGTGTTTATCCCTATGAATAGTATCACCGTCATTCACTAGCTATGTGACCTCAGCAATAAAATGGATGGTCATCCAAAAAGACACCCTACGGATGGTGACATTGCCACTATCCCAAGAATGGACTAGTTCCATTGAGATATCACCATCACTCCCTGCAAAGTTTCTTAGGAACAAGAGGAAGCCATGGGATTCTAAAATCTCTTCCACAATGGTGTCTAGATCTAGGACGTCTGACTTGAGCAATGCCATAATAATATTCTTCATGAACCACTCTTTGCACAAGTACAACTTGTAGCTCTCACCATTAATCAGAGTAGATAATATATCCATGAGTAACAGGTGATGGATGGGTTTAAAAAAATTAGTGATGTGGGCAAGGGCCAAGGCATTGATAGCCATGCTGCTAAACAGGAAAGCTAGATCAACCAAGAACCATTGATGAGTCATCATGGTCCTAATGTATCTAGTCACATGAACCAAAGAAGAATCATGGCAAAGGAAGCCAATAGAATTGCAATCATGATGCTAAAAATGCGCAAGTCTAAGGAAAATAGTGTAGTACATGAGGACATTAGGACATGAAGGATAATGATTTAAAATCTTGTTTCCCTATCATAGATGATTATAAAAGGTGACACACAGATTAATGAAAGGGTAAATACCAAGGGATTTTATGGCACATCAAAGAGGAAACCTCTGCCAATAAGGGATAGGAAAAATGCCTATTAAGATCCAATAAACTGAATTCATAGTTGATCGAAATCCACTACTAGATGGAAAATTGTACCATATGTGATTAGTCTTGACATTGCATTCGAGAGCACAATATGAAGACGTAGAGTCTAGGAAAAAAACTACTTGTGCACACTAGAATTGGGAAGATACATATTGCGTAGATGACAAAACCACCTCGGAAGGTGCCACCTAGAAAACCCACTTGGATGACTATTTGGATCAGTGGAATTGGGATAACAACACCACCTCGAAAGATGCCTCCTAGGGAACCTGCTAGCATGACTATTAGGATATGTGGACTTGGAAATCTGCTTGTCAAAGATGGGTTTAGAAGTCAAATTAAAGAGGCCCATCCACCAATTGAGATTAGAATTGGGATTACCAATATTAGGAAAGAATCTAGTTTTAAATAAGTAATTATGGATTGATCTGTCAGTTATGTGAATGGAAGTTAGACCATGCCAACACAATCACCAATTGGAAAAAGCTTTGGCAATTGCAAGATAATATGTGGCAATGAAGGTTAGACACGACTGCCACCAAGGATGTGATGTGCCATTAGGAACCGATATAGTGGTTCAATTTACTCTAATAGAAACAAATAACCACTCGAGAGGCTCAAAATTTATATACAAGCTTCAATATTATAAATTCTTGTTAAGGTGACTATTTAGCGACTATTTTTCCACTTACATTGTATGAAGCTTTGTCTCCATACTATAGACATAGAAAGGTAGATATTCAATTATTGACTGTTGCACTCTTCACATATCTAGGAGTTGCAACCTTTCCTATTCTTATCCTTTGGCGTATCATCTTGCCATTTGTATACAAAACTCTTCACTCTCTACTTACATGCACACTTAACTCTATGACACTTGCACACTTATATATGACATATACTCTTCTATATGTACTCCTAATATATGACACTTGTGCACATCCTTATATTACATATTTGCACACTTACATACATGACACTTGTGCACACTATCTCATTACACACTTGCTCACTAACATGCATGAAACTTATGCATATTTTGCACATGGCCCTTACATGAAACATGGCTAAAAATAAACCAGACTAGGGTTATGCATAAGGGGTTGGCCTCAAAATATATTTATAAAATCAAGACGAATTGTATTGGAATCCCGATGATATTTATAGAAGTATACATGGCGAATTGCATTTATTTTTTTTCAAAAAATTTCAAACTGTGGAGATTTTAATTAATTTTTCTCCAAAAATTTTCAAACCGTGGCAAATTTTTTTGTGTTGGGGAATATGAATATCGGTTTGCAAAATCTAAAAAATATATGGTATACTTAAAGGCATTAGGCTGATATGAAAGACTTTAGGCAGACATGATGACTGATAGCATGACGATCAACTATAGGAATGTCAATCGGCTACAGGCATACCAATCGGATGCAGGAATGCCAATCGGTTGCAATTATGGCGATCGACTACAGACATGAATATTGGCTATAGGTATGTCGATTGGCTGTAGGTATGCCGATTAGTTGCAAGCATGTCGATCGGCTGTAGGCATGATGATCGACTGTAGGAATGTCGATCGGCTACAGGAATGTTGATCGACTATAGTCATGATGAGTGGCTATAGGTATTATGATCAGCTATAGGCATGACGATCAGTTGTAAGCATGTTGATTGACACCACTATAACTTACCAACTATGATGATCGATACAGTTTTGCAATTGACTGACTAATTTTGATCAACACCTGAAGCAAAATTGAGATAAACACAGAGAAATTCATGCGAATTTCATTAACAGAGGTCTCGAACTCGGAAATACAGCGGTTCTATTCAAAAATGGCCAAAAAGTCCATTTTACAATGTATGCATTTCTCTTATAACAGACCCGACCCCCTTCGGACATCATTACACAGAATGCGGGATTCCCTGTAACCGCCCGCATGAGTGTTCTGTCGCCGCATGCATGTTGTGGCCAGGTATCTTCTTTCATCATGGCATGGGGTGGCGGAGTGCCCTGCAGCCGCCTGTGCATCCACCTGCCGAGTCATCATTCAAAGGAATGCTCCAGCCATCTGTAATCTGCTACCACGTGCCCTCCTGCCATGGCCTCTGTAACCGCCTAGTGCTCTATGGCCGCCTGTGATTTGATGCCACGTGCCCTTCTGCAATGGTCTCTGCAACTGCCGGCTGGTCTGAAGTCGTGAGCGTTTTGTCGCGATATCGCGACGTGTTTGCTTCCTTACGCCCTCTCTCCTCTTCGGTCGCGATATCGCGACGTTTTGGCGTTCGGCCTCTGTTTTCTCCTTCGGGCCGTGAAACCGCGACATGTCATGATTTCGCGACCATTTTACCCCTTGGTGCCTTTGCCCCAAAAGTGTCACGATTTCGTGACCACTTTGCACCCTGACACCTTGCTTCCGAAAGTGTCACGATTTCGCGACCACTTTGCACCTTCGAGTCCAGCTTCCGAAAGTGTCACGATTTCGCGACCACTTTGCGCTTTCGAGCCCAGCTTTCGAAAGTGTCACGATTTCGTGACCACTTTGCGCCTTCGAGTCTTGCCTCCGAAAGTGTCGCGATTTCGTGACCACTTTGCGCCTTCGAGCCCAGCTTCCGAAAGTGTCACGATTTCGTGACCACTTTGCGCCTTCGAGTCTTGCCTCCGGAAGTGTCACGATTTCGTGACCACTTTGCGCCTACGAGCCCAGCTTTCGAAAGTGTCATGATTTCGTGACCACTTTGCGCCTTCGAGTCTTGCCTCCGAAAGTGTCACGATTTCGTGACCACTTTGCGCCTTCGAGCCCAGCTTCGAAAGTGTCACGATTTCGTGACCACTTTGCGCCTTCGAGTCTTGCCTCCGAAAGTGTCACGATTTCGTGACCACTTTGTGCCTTCGAGCCCAGCTTCCGAAAGTGTCACGATTTCGTGACCATTTTGCGCCTTGGCTCCATTGCTTTGAAAATGTCATGATTTCGTGACCATTTGGCGTCCAGACTGCTTTGCTTAGAAAATGTCATGATTTCGTGACCATTTTGCGTCCAAACTTTTTTTCTTGAAAATGTCATGATTTCATGACCATTTTGCGTCCAGACTACTTTGCTTAGAAAATGTCATGATTTCGCGACCATTTTGCGTCCAGGCTGCTTTACTTCGGAAATGTCACGATTTCGTGACCATTTTGCGTCCAGACTGCTTTGCTTAGAAAATGTCACGATTTCGCGACCATTTTGCGCCTTGGCCCCTTTTCTCAAAAAGCGTCGCGATATCGCGACAGTTTGACCCTTTGGCGCCCTTTCTCAAAAAAGTGTCACGATTTCGCGACAGCTTTGGCACTTAAAGAAAAAAATATTTTTGGGTGATGCAAGATTGCTTTTCCACCTCCGGATGCTCCTGCATCAGACACCCGGGGTGAATTGAGAAGTGACCTTCACTTCTGATCTATCTGAGGTAGACCCAGGCGGTCAACCTCTGCCTTCGACAACCAAGTCGCATCTTCGATGGGCCTGCCCTTCCATTTGATCAAATACTCAGAATAACTCCTGTTCCGAGTACTTCGGCCCTCACGCGTATCAAGGACTTCTTCTATCTCGTCTGCGACTGGAGTAACCGTGGGAATGCTCCACAAATTCGGGCTTGGTGTTGCACTGCTATCTCCTTCATGAAACTCGACCAAATCCGAAATGTTAAAAACCGATGAGATGTTAAGTTCACTCGGCAACTCCACCTCATATGCATTACCCGAATCCCATTTTCCAATGATCCTGCATGGCCCAAACTTCTTCATTTTTAGCTTGTTATAGGTCTTGGCAGGAAACCTCTCTTTCCTTAGATGGACCATGACAGAATCTCCTACTTCAAACTCCTTAACCCGGCGTTTCTGGTCTGCCCTGGCCTTATATTGAGCATTCATCTTGGCAATGTGCCTTGTCACCTCCTCATGCACTCCCTTCAGGTGTTCAGCAAAGTCTTCGACTTCAACCTTGCATTTTTCTCTTATATCCATCCTTCTCAATTCTGAAGCGTTTCTTGGGCTGCTCCCATAGATTATCTGGAATGGCGACTTATTGGTACTCCTGTTGACTGAGCTGTTATAAGCGAATTCTGCCTGTGGCAAAACCAGATCCCATCCCTTGGGCTTGTCTCCGACCAAGCATCTCAGTAGATTGCCTAAACTCCTATTCACCACCTCTGTTTGACCATCTGTTTGGGGGTGGTATGCAGAACTGAATTTTAAATCCGTCTTCAGTTTCTTCCACAGGGTTCTCCAGAAATACCCTACAAATTTGGTATCTCTGTCCGAAACAATGCTCCTTGGCAGCCCATGAAGGCGTACCACTTCCTTGAAGAATAAACCAGCCACATGGACCGCATCGCTAGTCTTATGGCAGGGAATGAAATGAGCCATTTTTGAAAACCTGTCCACTACCACAAATATGGAGTCGTGTCCCCTCTGCGTCCTGGGTAAACCAAGAATAAAATCCATGCTAATATCCTCCCATGGCCTTTCAGGTATAGGTAGTGGTTGATATAAACCAGTAGGCTGCCTCACACCTTTTGCCATCCGGCATATCCTACAACTTTGCACAAATTTTGCCACATCTTGTTGCAATTGCGGCCAGTAGTAATTTTCACTAACAAGTGAGATGGTCTTGTCTCGACCAAAGTGTCCAGCTAAACCTCCATTGTGCTTTTCCTTGATGAGATTCTCCCGCATTGAGCTCCTCGAAATGCATAATTGGTTCCCTCTGAACAACATTCCATCTTGAGTCAGAAAATTCAACCACTTAGTCCTGTCCAATGTAACAGGCGCAGTGCAGGCTTTCCAAGCTTCTGCGAAGTCGGGGTCTGCAGGGTATAAACCCTTGAGCTCAGCAAACCCTACAACCTCCACCTTCATCTCCATCAATAAACATTGCCTCCTACTCAAGGCATCCGCAACTCTGTTGGATCTCCCGCTCCGGTGCTTCAGCACAAAGGTGTAGCTCTGCAGGAACTCCACCCATTTTAGGTGCCTCTGATTTAATTTCCCTTGACTGTTAATATACTGCAGTGCCTGATGATCAGTATAAAGGACAAACTCCTTTGGCAACAAATAATGCCTCCATTTCTTCAGAGCCTGAACTATGGCATAGAACTCCTGATCATATACCGAATACTTCCTTATGGCATCATTGAGCTTCTCGCTAAAATAAGCAACAGGCTTACCCTCTTGGCTCAATACGGCTCCTATGGCACTGCCACTCGCATCACAGTCTACCTGAAACACCTTATTGAAATCTGGAAGTGCTAAGACAGGTTGTTCTGTGACCTTCTTCTTCAGCATAGCAAAGCTTTTGTCTGCTCCAGCTGTCCACTTGAATTCCTTCTTGTTCCCCTTCATTGTCTCAGTAAGGGATGCGCAAATACTGCTGAAGTTCCTAATGAACTTTCTGTAGAAACTGGCCAGACCGTGAAACGATCTCACCTCAGTCACGCTTCTTGGAGCAGGCCATTCTATGATAGCCCTCACCTTCTCGGGGTCCATTTTGAGACCATCTGCTGAGATAACAAATCCCAGGTATACTAGCTCCCTCTTCACGAAGTTACACTTCTTCAGATTTATCAGCAGCTGCTCCTCCCGCAATTTCTCAAAAACCCTCCTGATGTGCATCAGGTGTTCCTCCAGGGTTTTGCTAAAAATCAGGATATCATCCAAGTAGACAATAACAAATTTGCCTAGAAATTCCTTCAGGACTTCATTCATTAACCGCATGAAGGTACTCGGTGCATTGGTTAGCCCAAATGGCATAACCAACCACTCATACAGCCCCTCTCTGGTTTTAAAGGTTGTCTTCCACTCATCCCCTTCTCTAATGCGGATCTGATGATAACCACTTTTTAGGTCAATCTTCGTGAAGTACTCAGCTCCACCCAAACAGTCCATGATATCATCCATCCTGGGCAATGGGAACCTGTATTTAATAGTGATCTTGTTAATTGCCCGAGAGTCTGTGCACATTCTCCATTCCCCATCCTTCTTGGGTGCTAGCACTGTAGGTACTGCACATGGACTTAGACTCTCCCTAATCAATCCCTTCTTGAGCAGATCTTGAACCTATCGGTTTAACTCCTCAGTTTCTACAGGCGTCATCCTGTGTGCAGCCTTATTCGGCAAGCTCGATCCAGGCACCAAATCTATGTGGTGACTGATCTTCCTAATAGGTGGTAAACCTTCAGGAACATTATCAGAAATGATATCTGGAAACTCCTCCAACGAGTCCCATGACTTCCACTGGAGTTTCCTTACATTCTTCTTCCCTGACCCTAGGGATTATTGCATAGCACATACGATCTTGCTTCAGGCCATCTAGAAATTTTCTTCCATCAACTAGACAGACTCGTGCACTACTGCATACCTTCTCATCCGTCTCCTTTAGGGGTTTCAACTTATGTCGAACTCCATTTTTTGACAAGGAATATGTATTAGCTCGACCATCATGTACAACACTTCGATCAAACTGCCATGGTCTCCCCAGTAGCAAGTGACATGCATCCATAGGCAAGATGTCACATAAGACCTCATCTCGATAAGTTCCAATGTTGAACTTCACCAGGCATTGCTCACTGACCAGCACCCGATGGTCCTTTTGCAACCATGCAATCCGATAAGGGTGCGGGTGTTTTCTCCTCTCCAGCTGTAGTTTGGCAACCATCTCCTCAGAAACCAAGTTGTCAGTGCTTCCATTATCGATGATGATATTACAGACCTTGCCTGCGCACTTGCATCTTGTTCGAAATAGGTTGTTCCTCTGGTCTGCCTTCTTTTCTTCATTCAACAAGACTCTTCTGATGATCATCGCTTCTCCTCTTTCTGCCTCCTCAGAGTGCTCAGATTCTACACCTTCGTCTGCTACAGCAGCTCGGGCCTGACCCTCAGGTCTTCGATTAGGCCTTTCTTGATGCTGCGGGCAGTTGTATGCCCGATGTCCTTCTTCTCCGTAGTTGAAGCGGGTTCCTCGAAAGACACCTCTTCCAAACCCTCGCCCAAACCTACCTCTTCCCCTCTGGTAGTTGTTGTTCTGATTGCGTGGGCGTTGGGTATTCTCCTCTTTCTCCTCTTTCTATTTTTGGCTACTGCTTGCTTCACCAGTCTTCCCCACATCTCTGTATCTTCCTCCATTGGTTCTTCCACCAGCTCTTCCTCCTCGATCCTTTCCTCTCTGCTTACCATCAAACCTCCTATTCAGCTTCTCCTCCACTTTTAATGCAAACTGGTATGCATCTTCAACCGTGCTCATCCTAACCAGACCCAGTTCTTCTTGAATGCTGGTTCTCAATCCATTGATGTATCGTGCGACTTTCTCCTTATTCGCCTCAGAATGGCCGGTTCTAATCGAAATCTGGTAGAACTCCTCCGTATACTCCTTGACAGATTTACTTGCCTGTCTAAGACTCTGCATCTTCCTCAACAAATCCAACTCATAATCTGCAGGGATGAATTGCCTTTTCAACTTCTCTACCATCCTATCCCACCTGGTGATCTTTTCCTTTCCCCTCCTATTCCTTTCTAGCTGCACTCCTTTCCACCAGATGCTAGCATGCCCCTTCAACTTTGTTTTTGCGAACCTGATCCGATTTGGATCTGAGATCTCTTCATACTCGAAATACTCCTCCATGTCGTTGATCCAATCTATCAACTCCTCGGGATTAAGATTCCCAGAATAAGTAGAGACATCAAACTTCGGCTTCTTCCCGATCTGGGATATGGCCCTATACAGCCTAGCCTCTCTTGGATCCAATGCTTCTTCCTCATCGGATGGACCCTCTTCTTCCCAAACTTCATCTTCACTGGGTTCCTCCCTTCTTGGCTCAACTCCTCTTCTGATTTCCTCCTGCAGGGCTTCAACTTGCCTCTGCAAGGCTCTAAGATCGACCTCTGCTTGCCTGTTCCTCACACCACCACGGTTCCTACGCGGGGGCATCCTGTTCGCTTCCTCACACCCACAACCACAATCCTGGCGCAAACTGCCTCACTGCCGGCGATCGGTTTGCGCACTCAGAACCTTCTGGCTCTGATACCACTTGAAGCAGAACTGAGATAAACACAGAGAAATTCATGCAAATTTCATTAACAAAGGTCTCAAACTCGAAAATACAGCGGTTCTATTCAAAATGGCCAAAAGTCCATTTTACAATGTATGCATTTCTCTTATAATAGACCCGACCCCCTTCGGACATCATTACATAGAATGCGGGATTCCCTGTAACCGCCCGCACGAGTGTTCTATCGCCGCATGCATGTTGTGGCCAGGTATCTTCTTTCATCATGGCATGGGGTGGCGGAGTGCCCTGCAGCTGCCTGTGCATCCACCTGTCGAGTCATCATTCAAAGGAATGCTCCAACCATCTGTAATCTGCTACCACGTGCCCTCCTGCCATGGCCTCTGTAACCGCCTAGTGCTCTATGGCCACCTGTGATTTGATGCCACGTGCCCTTCTGCAATGGTCTCTGCAACTACCGGCTGGTCTGAAGTCGTGAGCATTTTGTCGTGATATCGCGACGTGTTTGCTTCCTTACGCCCTCTCTCCTCTTCGGTCATGATATCACGACGTTTTGGCGTTCGGCCTCTGTTTTCTCCTTCGGGCCGCGAAACCGTGACATGTCACGATTTCATGACCATTTTACCCCTTGGTGCCTTTGCCCCAAAAGTGTCACGATTTCGTGACCACTTTGCACCCTGACACCTTGCTTCCGAAAGTGTCACGATTTCGTGACCACTTTGCACCTTCGAGTCCAGCTTCAAAGTGTCGCGATTTCGTGACCACTTTGCGCCTTCGAGCCCGTTGAAAGTGTCACGATTTCGTGACCACTTTGCGCCTTCGAGTCTTGCCTCCGAAAGTGTCACGATTTCGTGACCACTTTGCGCCTTCGAGCCTAGCTTCTGAAAGTGTCACGATTTCGTGACCACTTTGCGCCTTCGAGTCTTGCCTCCGAAAGTGTCACGATTTCGTGACCACTTTGCGCCTACGAGCCCAGCTTTCGAAAGTGTCACGATTTCGTGACCACTTTGCGCCTTCGAGTCTTGCCTCCGAAAGTGTCACGATTTCGTGACCACTTTGCGCCTACGAGCCCAGCTTCCGAAAGTGTCACGATTTTGTGACCACTTTGCGCCTTCGAGTCTTGCCTCCGAAAGTGTCACGATTTCGTGACCACTTTGCGCCTTAGAGCCTTGCTTCCGAAAGTGTCACGATTTCGTGACCATTTTGCGCCTTGGCTCCATTGCTTTGAAAATGTCATGATTTCGCGACCATTTGGCGTCCAGACTGCTTTGCTTAGAAAATGTCACGATTTCGCGACCATTTTGCGTCCAGACTGCTTTGCTTAGAAAATGTCACGATTTCGTGACCATTTTGCGTCCAGACTGCTTTGCTTAGAAAATGTCACGATTTCGCGACCATTTTGCGTCCAGGCTGCTTTACTTCGGAAATGTCGCGATTTCGCGACCATTTTGCGTCCAGACTGCTTTGCTTAGAAAATGTCACGATTTCGCGACCATTTTGCGCCTTGGCCCCTTTTCTCAAAAAGCGTCGCGATATCGCGACAGTTTGACCCTTTGGCGCCCTTTCTCAAAAAAGTGTCGCGATTTCGCGACAGCTTTGGCACTTAAAGAAAAAAATATTTTTGGGTGATGCAAGATTGCTTTTCCACCTCCGGATGCTCCTGCATCAACACCTTTGCAACTGATAGACAAATGCTGATCGATAATCCTTGCAACTGATTGGCTTATGCCATGGATCTACAACTGATTAACTTATATCAATAGACACAACTCTATAACCGATCGGATTATGTCGATAGACACAACTCTATAACTGATCGAATTATGTTGATAAAAACAACTCTACAACCAATCGACTTATGTCGACAGACACAACTCTATAATCAATCGAATAATGTCAACAAACACAGCTTTGCAACCGATCGAATTATATCGACTGACATGGCTGTGCAATCAATCAGCTTATATCAACAAACATAGCTCTAAAATCAATCAAATTACACCAACAAACATGACTCTGCAATCGATCAACTTACATCGACAGACACGACTCTACAATCAATCGACTTATGCTGATAGAAACGACTCTACAATCGATCAGCTTATACCGACAAAAACAACTCTACAACCGATCATATTGCACCGATGGAGACTCCTCTATAACCGATTGGTTTATTTCGATAGTCAATCCTCTGGAACATTCACAAGTTTTTCGTTGTTTTGGAGCTATTTTTGAGTTAGAGTATTTTTGATGTATTTTTATTGGTACCCAATACAGTATATATACGGGTAGTATATGAGGCAATTTGGGCGGGAAAAATAAAATAATTTATAATTTTAAGGTGATTTGGACGGGAAATATAAAATCATTTATAATTTGAAGGTGAATTGTGGGGGACAATCAAAATCATATGTAATTTTAGGTCAACGAATTAAAATAAAGTTATGTTCATGATTATCAACGATGGGTGAATTTACCCAAAAAAACTTCCACCCCATAAATTTCGGGCAAATGGCCCCTAGTGAAAGGATCCAAAATTAGCCTTTTCAAAATTAAAAAAAACCTAAATAGAGCCAATTTACAATATTTCATGCTTATGCATAACCTTGAACTAGACTCATCATGTTTTATTGTCTACACCATTTATCATCTATTCAAAAGTAAGTTATTCAAATTGAATCCATTTGCATAAATTTCAGAAAATCTTCAACTTTGAACTCATTTATTTTGATAGGAAAAACTACAAGTGAATATTTTAAGAAAATGAAATCCACCTCCGTCAAGCTCCACCCGGTTTCACTCAATTTCCCTCCCCCTCCTAATTCTACAATGTAACCACTACTTCATATGTTTCTTTCATTCTTTGTAATCCATTCCATATAATTCAAACATCATCGGATTTCTTTGACTATCTTCCTTTCTTGTATGCAGATCTTAGAAACCACTGGATTTCTAGATTACGCACATATCCACAACAAGCAAAAATCACAACACTCACTAGCATTGGAAGTGCTTTCTTCAACATTACGATAGTATCAGTCTATTTTCTCCTCTTATTTTAAAAATTTGAGTAAACAAAAAATGTGATGAAATGATGAATATGATAGTGAAGTGGCCAGGGTAGAAGGGCTTAAGGATTTTTCTCAAGATTCAAAAAGAGCCTCAAGGATTAAGGATTTGATTAATCAAAATGACTCATCTTTTATAATTTACCTTTGAACATGTTAGAGTTTCGATGACACAAAATGTACGACCGAGATTAAAACATGAAGAAGGGTGGAGATTAAGCTTTGGCAAGTGACATGAATTGAGATGGATGGATAGCTGAGATTAAAATGTGGTAGATGGCTAGAATCAATCATCTTAATTTCTCTTCTCACTAATTTCTTTTGGTGTTGTGATTATTATTTAGTACAAAATTGATATAAATTTATCCTTGATATCCAATGTTTATAACATTATTTGGTATTGATACAAGTGTTATAAATACTAGGGTTTCAAAATCCTAGTTCAAAGAATAACTGGTGTCTTTCGGCTTGTATTTAATACAAAAAAGAGTATGGATGGATTTGTGTATCCCTACGGGACCACCCTAACTAAAATAACTTCTACAAAGATGATTTATGCACCTTGTTAATGGCAGTATCTATTTTTGCTTCTATGATTGAGAATTGTATATTTTCCACAAAAAATGTTAAAGGCACCTGAGGGATTGGGAATTGTATATTTTCCACAAGAAATATCTAGAGGTATTTTGTGATGGTTGTAGATGCCCAGAGGTATTCCAAAAATACCCATAAGAGTTTTGTGAACTCTAGAGGGCATTCGGGGGTTGAGGAAAAGTTCACAGATTCTAGGTTGGATCCCCAAAGGGTTATTCATGTTAATTTATATTGTCATTAATTTCTATTTATATTTCCATATTACAGGTTCCATAATTTTGATCACACAAAAATCATGAAGAAACGAGGGTTTCTAAAGGTTGCAAAAGTTAATAGAAGGTTGCGTGGACACCCTCCAACGTTCGAGGTACACCTTGTAGCATTCCACAGACTTTGGGTGGTGTTTAATAGAGTGAGGAAGAAATACACAGGCTTCCTAGAAAGCCTACTTCAAACCCTAACCCATTTCTATTTTTTGTTTTCTTGCTTTTTATAGTAAAACTAACTAAAGAAAATAATTTGTTTTCTATTTAAAGTAGTTACATTTTTATTTGTATTTTAGGCATTTACATCCAGCATATAAATTGCACATAAAGTAGAATTGCATTCATGCATTCACTGTAGGTCACATTTATTTTATATTTCTATTGCTTTATGGTGTATTCATTCACTATTTCTATATTTTGTTTGCATTTGAAATTACAAAAGCATAAAATAGCTGCATAGTAGAGTTGAAAGCTTCCATTTTTACTTTTCTAATTTGGAACAAGATCGCAATACCTAAGTATACTCCTACTATTGGAATCACTTGATGATTTAGGGTAGAAGAACTGGGTAAACCCTCCACTATTGGAATCACTTGATGATTCAGGGTGGGTCTTAAGTGGTGTACCCCTAAGTTCTGTTGAGGAGTTTAGTGTTGATGTTCTTGGATTCTAGCCTAGATGAGTGAAATAGGTGTGTTTTCATTATTGAGTGAATACAATAGATAACACAAATATTAAAATGAATCACACACTTTGCACATTTCAAAAAAAACAACAGTGAGTTAGATTTCATAACCAACCATTGTTCGATATTGGCAATGGTGGGTTACATCTCCATATATTATATCTCACCCATACAAGCCATAGGAACACATGAGAAAACTTTCTAGATTTCATCACCAGGAAGAATCTCATTTTTCATACAACCTTAGATTTCACCTTGCATAATAGTTTAGGTTAGCACATCTACAACACACAAAACCCACAAAATAAAAATAAAAAAATATGTTGCAAAGCATAGGGTTCATTTTTCTTATTTGATTCTATGTGTTCTCCATTTACATTTTCTTTGGGTACATTCTATACTCTTCACCACCTTCATATGACGCATTAGCTTATGGTTTCAACCCAAAGACAAGCAAATATTCTGAATCAAGCCCTTGCCAGCCAAGCCACTTCATTTATGGAGTGTTCCACTTCTTCACCTACCACTTCTGTGGTTAACCCTATCAGTGTGATATAGACAAGATGTTCTAGTTTGTCTATAGGACCATCACACACTATGTATACATCAAATATTTATGTGACACAAAACCAAAAACACCCCCATTCTAGAAACTAAGCCATCATATTCCATAGATCATAACATCACCCACATAGACATTGATAAAGTGGAAGCTTTTTGAAGATCATCTATGTTCTAGAGCAGTCACGATTCTTCTTATTAGTAATAATTTACCCACTCACAGCTTTCCAGTTTTAACTAGGTATATACTATGCCTATTTTTGAGGTATCATTACCACATTTCCATCATTGGTCTCTTCCATAGTAGTCATGTTTCCAAAGAACTTCCATTCCATATTCATATACCACCACCTATGGCAACCCACTATATGAAACACATATCAATGTTGCTTCACAAATGCTAGCTTCCATTGAATCCACTACCCCCCATTCAACTTCCATGGAAACACCTTTATAAATTGCTCAAGGATCTACAAAATGCTCAGTCTTGTCCCCAACAACAAGTACAGGTGGTAAATCTTAAGCCTCAATCCATTTCCACTCAGCCTACATTATTTTCATCAAACCCATCATGGATATTGTAACCTTCTATGGTTTCCATTCCCACAACTCCATAAAACCATACCTATTCCATTACAAAGAGTCAACCCATTCATATTCATCACACATCATCTCTATTCCATCATTTGCAATCATTCCATCATTAAGTCCAACATCACCAAATTCAATCCAGTCCATTAAATAATCAAAATATCATCACACCTCAGCATTTCACCACTTCACCTCCACACAATCATCAAGTGATTCAGGGCTTCCACATACCTGGGGAAGACCCTAGAATTCAAGCAATGCAACAAAAAATTGATAGATTGATGCAACATACTCTTGGTATGATGAACCAAAATCCAACTTTAAGACAACTTATCAATCAACCAATTCACTTTTCGGTACCATCATTGCCATGCCCGATAGATTTTACAATACCAAAATTTGACAAATTCAAGGGGACTAAGGACCCTAGAGAGCATGTGAGCACATTCATTCACTCATGTTTCAGAATTCAAAATAAATATGTCTTAATTCATAAAATATTTTCTCAAATATTGGGGGGATATGTCATAGAGTGGTATAACCATCTACCTCATCATAGTATTTATACTTTTGAACAATTGGTAGACCAATTTCTTGAAATATTTTCCCTCAATGTTTGAAAGAAAATTTCACTAAATGAATTATATAATCTTAATTAATTTGATGATGACTCAGTCTAAGAATTTTGCAACCGTTGAAGGGATGTTATAAAAAACTTCTATTCTCCCTACCAATGGAAGATCTAACTTGATTGTTCATAAATATTTGCTTAAAACCCATCTCTTGGTTATTGCAATTACAAAATTATAGATCATTTGAAGAAGCTCTTACCTAAGCTAGCATAATTGAGGAGATCAAAATCCAAGAAGGTGTTCTAAATACTAAAAATAAATAATGGCATAACAAGGGCCAATACAAAGGAACCTATTCTAGCCAATCCAAGCCAAATTAGGCTAATCAAGATAATCAAATGAATCGAGTGGTCATGAGCCAACCGGTAGTGGCTCAACAACAATAACCAATGCAATAACAATCATAATAAATTGCATATCAAGCTGTTCCCCCACCATCACAAGTTCAAAACATAGTGCAAACTATGTAAAATCACCAACATCAACAATTTGTTCAACAAAATCACCAATACACCCTCTTATGAGAGTCATATACCTCCATTTTTCATAGGTTGTATGAAACAAATCAAATTTCCTTACCTGAGGTCAAACCAGATGATCCCACCCAACATAGTAAAAGATATCATGAGCATTTTTTTCCTTATCATAGATAGAATAGGTATGATATTAACAATCTTTACACATTTAAAGATATGGTGTGAGACCTAATTGACTTAGGTTCCATTAAGCTTAATAGTCCCTTAGCTAAAAAAAATCAAACCTTGGCATCTATCAAATACCAATTCCTCATCATAAATAAGTGCAATCAACCACAAGAGGATCAAATACCAAGACTCCTCATAATCAAGTTAATCATGTTCAATAATACCAAGGTTTTTTTTGGTGCTATTCATGTAGTCACATGAGGTCAACAATGCACAAATTAATAAAATGCACAACAACAACATGTTCAATCTCCCATAGCACCACATGCAAGTGTGTCTCCTCAACCTACCAATTCATCATCTTCCATCCAGTTCTCTACCAATTATTCCCAACCCACTCATATTCCAAGTATTCCATCACCTACTCAACCTCCCAATCATCCACCAAGGCCAATCATCTCTCTGATTAGCCGACTAATCACTAGCATTAAAATAGCTTTAGCTAAACTGTCCATCTATGATTTGATTCAATAATCTCCCCCACATCGTGAGGCATTAATGGATATTCTAAAATCTGTTGAACTCCAATATTAGGATGTTAATACCTTTAGCATTTTTTTGGGAAGTATCTAAACATGTGTGGAGCCCACCATTACATTCTACAATTTTGAAATCAAACTAATATCATCAGGATCGGTGGAACCTCCATAGCATATCATGGCTAAAATTGATAGGAAGCCATTTAAACACATTTTGATTGATATTGGCTCCTCCATAAATATAATAACCACATCCACTCTCTAATATCTTAATCTTCTACCATATCACATCACCAAGTCCACCTTCACCCTAAAATCATTTAATAATGCTCTTTGTTCCATAATTGTCACTATAGTTTAACCCATCGAAGCGGGGGTAAAAATGTTGCATACAATATTCCATATCTTAGAAGGATCCAGGTGTACAATGTACTCCTTAGAAATACTTGGATTAGGGAAATGAGATGTGTCCCATCTATACTTCATCAATGCCTGAAATATGTACATGAGGGAAAATTTAATTGCATACCATTAGATGTTGAATTGTTTAAGTATTGCAATTTCATTTCAAATATCTAGAGTCCACCCTTTTATACAATCATATTTTTCTAACATTATCCAAAACACCATCCACTTCTTCATCTAAAGTTCCTATTCCTAAGGAACTACCCATCACCACTCTACAACAATGTTCCACCTCCATGTCCTCATCTTCATCACCATTTACTACATGTACATGTGATCAAGCTCAAGACACATCAGCCACATCATCATAATCCACATCCTCCACCAACATTCCCTCCACATCATCACCCATCCATAAAATACCTCAACCAAATCCACCTCCATCCACATCAGTTGATGTCTCACAAGTTGAATTAATGAATTGTGAGATTCCATTCCAGTCCATAGCTCTCCAATTATTAGAGCCCCAAGCCAATCCTGGGCACCAAGCCAATCCTGAGCCTTCCACATCCACTTCCACATCCACCTCACCAATCCTGGTATTAGTAAACATGTGGTCCAAGAAATCATGGTCACACCATTTATCATCCAAAATACTAGGGATTACGATCACCCACGTGATCCACCCTTATCCATAGGAGTAGTGTACAACATGGGTTCAATGCCCAATAGTATAAATTGTGTGTATAGAGGATCGATTCATTGTCCAATCCATCTTCCCAAGATGAACCTAAGAAACCAACACCTGCCAACATACAACACATGCCAATTTTTCCATCCTGGTATTTTCATCAAGTTAATTAGCAAGGTTATGGCCTAAGATGACATGAACAGGGAATACATGAAATCATTGATACCTCATATTGAGGAGTGCATGACCATTCAGGTTTAGGCTATCATTCTCATTTTTCCACTTCTTTTGAACAAGCTTTTCAAAGTATTAATTTGAATTTAGAAGAAGAAAACCATCACCCCGATGAATTTGAAGAATAAATCTATGAAGAATATAATGTTATGTCGATAGCTTCTGATGAATAAGATGAGGAATCAACACCCATCATTCCATTCACCAAATAAGATGATTTTTACCTCAAAAATTTCTCCATCCATCAACCCATTTTTTGTTTACTCCTTCCAAGAGAGTGAACTAAACCAACTGGTGAGCTACCTCTATTTAATTAATCCACCTCACCATAATATTTTCTTGTAATATATACATAACATAAATTAAAAAAATAAAAAATACACAAAAATCAGATATATATTGCATTGTCTGTACATGGTATTTTGCCAATTGCATTTAATTGTGTTGATGTTGTTCAGGTTTCCATAGTTCTAGAATTGGTTCTAGAAAACAAGATCTATCCATCCTCCACTTTGATAGCCACCATTTTCCCCCTTTAAGTCAACATGAATCCTTTTGACTTATTTACACCACTCCATAATCCATATGATTTGGAAAAACCAATTATGATTGACATGAGCCTTATTGATATGGATCGTATTTTCTCACCTCCATCCTTTTCCATTTTTTTCCTTTTTGAGGAATTATTAAGGGCTTTAGCGAACTACATTCCTCCATCACCTTCACCTTCATATTCAGATATTGAGGTTTTCAAGGTAAACATAGAAGAGGTTGATTTAGAAGAGTTTGATAACATCATAGATGACATTCATCTAATCCCAATGCCCCATCAACTTGAGGAAGGTTCTCACATGTCTATTGAAGATACCATCAATGTGAATCTTAGTTCAGATGCAACAATCCCCACATTGTCAAACTTGGTAAAATTTTATCCATAGATGAACAAGAGCAATTAATTGCTCTCCTCAAGAAGAAGAAGGGCATTTTTTCATGGTCCTACAAAAACATACCTAAACTTGACCCTAATTTGGTTGTCCATAGTCTCACCTTGCACTCTGATGCTAATATGGTCAAACAAAAATTATGAAAGAGGTATACTACCATTGTCCTCATGGTCAAATAAGAGCTTCAAAATCTATTAGATGTGGGTTTCATTATCCCCATTGACTATTTTGAGTAGCTTTCAAACATGGTACATGTTTTCAATTCTAACGAGGTGATACACATTTGCATTGACTTTCAAAACCTTAACAAAGTGTATCCTAAGGATGAATTTCCTCTACCAAACATTGATACTCTTGTTGAAACTTGCACTGGCCATGAAATTATTTTCCTAATGGAAGGTTTTTCAGAATACAACCATATTCGAATCAATCCTGATGTCCAACACAAAAGAACATTCATTACACCTTGGGGTACTTTTTGTTACAAGGTGATGCTCTTTGGACTCAAAAATGTAGGTGGCACTTATCAATGTGCCATGGCATACATCTTCCATGATTACATGCATAAGTTCATCGAAGATTATGTGGATGATATCTTGGAAAAATATAAAACTCGACAAGAGCACATTGGTGTCTTGGAAAAAGTCTTTGGATCAACTTCTAGAGCATAATGCAAGGTTGAATTTCAAAAAGTGTGTCTTTGGTGCTACTTCAATAAAACTACTAGGATTCATTATCTCCAAAAGAGGCATTGAGGTGGACCTAAACAAAGTAAATTCCATCATGGATATGTGATGGCAAGTCGGGATTCACTTCGACACATTCACAGTCAAATCACAGTAATTTCATTAAAATTGGTAAATACAATTACAGTAATCTCTCCAGCATACCACTTGCCCCTCAATCCCGAACTCCACCATCCCTTTCCCTTACAATTTTTTGGGTTTTTATCGAGGCCCCGATCCTCTCAGCCATTAATGCTCGCCTAACGAAAGTTTCAAATTCGAATTTTCCCCCTCCCTGGGCTTTTCAAAATTTTGACCATAAATGGGCCATCTGCCCGATCTACCAGGAGGCTTTCATTAATGGTTCTCCTCGACCTGCAACCGCCGTCTAAGTCAGGTTGTTCCTCTGCGTTGGTCTCCTTCATAATGGCCATTGCCTGTGTCCTGTTTCAATGTTCGTACCTGTTACTTTGCCAACAATACATAAATACGTGGCCGTGGCCCTCATCTCGTTTTAACACACGTAGCTGTCCGCATGTAAAACTGGCCATGCCTTCTCTTCGACGTAATAAATTTGGAACACGCGCCCTTCACAATTGTCAAGTTACTCGTGGCCGTCCACGTGTCAAACTCGGCCCCTCTCGACCGTCCGTTTGTTCTCTTTTTTGGGCCTTACTTTGCTCTCTAACTTCTTTAACTTTCGCGGCTGACCAATGTTGTGCCACGTGTCGGTCCTTGACTGGTCGCGACATCGTGACAGGTCACGAAATCGTGACCTGTCACGATATCGCGACAGCATCATCTCCTCTGCCCTTGCGTTGTACTAACATCGCGATATCACGACGTCGCGATATCGCGACGTCGCGATATCACGACGTCTCCATCCTCTCTGCCCTTGCGACGAACCAACGTCGTGATATCGCGACGTCGCGATATCGCGACGGAACCTTGCTGCCACCTTTGCTTTGAACTAAGGTCGCGATATCGCGACGTCGTGATATCGCGACAAAACTGGCTCACTCCCTGCCAAGCCTTTTGAGGTCGCGATTTCGTGACCTCTCCCCATGCTTAAGAAACTTGCCTTCAATGCTTCCACAAAACTCCCCCCCCTCCTTGGAAAAACATTGAAAATAAAACAAATGCTAGGAACTTAGAAAATTCTAAAGACATTTTGGAAGATGCAAGATTGCTCTAAGATTACCGGATGCTCCTGCATCAGACACCCGGGGTAATAAAAGAAAGTGACCCTCACTTTTGTTTTGTTAGGGGAAGACCTAGGCGGTCAACCTCTGTCTTTGACATCCAAGTTGCATCTTCCACAGGCCTACCCTTCCATTTTACCAGGTATTCTGAATACTGTTTGCTTCTGGTGCTTCTGCCCTCACGAGTGTCTAATATTTCCTCAACCTCGTTGGTGATCGGAGTAGATGCTGGAATTTGCCACAATTCTGCATTTGGTACCTCTGTACTCTCCCCTTCATGATATTCCACTAAATCTGAAATATTAAAAATAGGTGAAATATCAAGCCAACTCGGCAATTCCACTTCATACGCATTTCCTGACTCCCGCCTTCCCAGTATTTTGCATGGCCCAAACTTTTTCATCTTCAATTTATTATAAGTCTTGGCAGGAAATCTCTCTTTCCTGAGATGCACCATGACCTCATCTCCGACTTCAAACTCCTTGAACCGCCGCTTCTGGTCTGCCCTTGCCTTGTATTGAGTATTCATCTTTATAATTTGTTTCCTTACTTCTTCATGCAGACTTTTCATGTGTTCCGCAAATTCTTCTGCCTCGGCACTGCACTTTTCTCTTTTGTCCAACTTTCTCAGTTCAGACACATTTCTTGGACTGTTCCCGTAGATTATCTGGAATGGGGATTTGTTGGTGCTCTTATTAACTGAACTGTTATAAGCAAATTCAGCCTGTGGTAAGACTAAATCCCATCCCTTGGGCTGATCTGCTATCAAACATCTCAATAAATTACCCAGGCTCCGGTTCACCACCTCTGTCTGTCCGTCAGTCTGTGGGTGGTATGCTGAACTGAATTTCAGGTCTGTCTTCAATTTCTTCCACAGAGTCCTCCAGAAATACCCCACAAACTTTGTATCTCTGTCAGAAACTATGCTTCTTGGTAGACCGTGAAGTCGTACCACTTCCTTGAAGAATAACCCAGCAATGTGAACTGCATCACTTGTCTTTTGGCAGGGAATAAAATGTGCCATTTTAGAGAATCGATCAACCACCACAAATACTGAGTCATTTCCCCTCTGTGTTCTCGGCAAGCCAAGAATAAAATCCATGCTTATGTCCTCCCATGGCCTCTCAGGTACAGGTAGCGGCTGGTATAATCCTGTGTTTTGCCTTATGCCCTTTGCCATCTGACATATTCTGCATCCTTGCACAAACTTCCTCACATCTTGCTGAAGTTGTGGCCAGTAATAATTTTCATCCACTAGGGCAATAGTCTTATCCCTACCAAAGTGTCCAGCCAATCCTCCACTGTGCTTTTCCTTGATCAAGTTCTCCCGCATGGAGCTCCTTGGAATGCATAATTTGCTTCCCTTGAACAACATTCCATCTTGGATTAGGAAATCCAACCATTTTGTTCGGTCCACCGTAATAGGTGTTAAGCAAGCCTTCCAAGCTTCTGCAAAATCCGGATCTACAGGGTACAAACCCTTCAGTTCTTCAAACCCCACTACCTCCACTGTCAGTCTAATCAGTAAGGTCCGCCTTCTGCTCAAGGCATCTGCAACTCTGTTTGACTTTCCACTTACGTGCTTCAAGCACAAAGGTATAACTTTGGAGGAACTCCACCCATTTCATGTGCCTTTGATTCAGCTTTTGTCCGATCGTTAATGTATTGTAAAGCCTGATGGTCAGTAAATAGAACAAACTCCTTTGGTAATAAATAGTGTCTCCACTTTTTCAGAGCCTGAACTATGGCATAAAATTCTTGGTCATAAACTGAATACTTTTTTCGAGCGTCATTTAGCTTCTCACTGAAATAAGCAACTGGTTTGCCCCCTTGACTCAGTACAACCCCTATTGCACTGCCACTGGCATCACAGTCCACCTGAAATACCTTGTTAAAGTCTGGAAGTGCCAACACAGGCTGTTCTGTAACTTTTCTCTTCAATGCATCAAAGCTCCTTTCAGCCCTTGATGTCCACTTGAACTCCTTTTTATCCCCCCTCATTGTTTCCGTGAGAGGTGCACAGATGCTGCTGAAGTTCTTTATGAACTTCCTGTAAAAGCTGGCCAAACCATGAAAGGATCTTACTTCTATTGTGCTTCTTGGGGTAGGCCATTCAATGATGGCTCTTACCTTCTCTGGGTCCATTTTTAGGCCTTCTGCTGAGATTACAAACCCCAGGTATACTAACTCCTTTTTGACAAAATTACACTTTTTCAGATTTATTAACAACTGCTCTTCCCGCAGCTTCTCAAAAACCTTCCTGATGTGCATCAGGTGTTCTCCCAGGGTCCTGCTGAATATCAAGATATCATCTAAATAAACAATTACAAACCTTCCCGAGAATTCCTTCGATACTTCATTCATCAGCCGCATGAAAGTACTTGGTGCATTGGACAGCCCAAATGGCATGACCAACCATTCATACAAGCCTTCTCTTGTCTTGAAGGCTGTCTTCCATTCATCTCCCTCTCGGATACGGATCTGATGATAGCCACTTTTTAGGTCAATCTTTGTGAAGTATTCAGCTCCACTTAAACAGTCCATGATATCATCCATTCTTGGCAATGGGAACCTGTACTTAATAGTGATTTTGTTGATGGCCCGTGAGTCTGTACACATCCTCCATTCCCCATCCTTCTTTGGTGCCAGCACTGCAGGTACTGCGCATGGACTCAAACTTTCCCGAATCAATCCCTTTTCTAACAATTCCTGGACCTGTCTATTTAACTCCTCAGCCTCTACAGGCGTCATCCTGTGTGCAACTTTATTTGGCAAGCTTGATCCCGGTACTAAGTCTATATGATGGCTAATTTTCCTTACTGGGGGTAAACCCTCAGGCACATTGTCTGACACAATATCTGGAAATTCCTCCAGTAGATTTTGGACTTCTGCTGGGGTATCCCGGCATTCCTTCTCCCTAACTCTAGGGATTATTGCATAACATAAATGTTCATGCTTCAACCCGTTCAAAAACTCTCTCCCCTCAACTAAACAGACTCTGGAATTGTTACATACCTTTTCATCCGCATCCTTCAAGGGCTTTAGTTTATGGCGTACACCATTCTTTGTCAATGAGTAGGTGTTGGCACGGCCATCATGCACTGCGTTCCGGTCAAACTGCCAGGGCCTCCCCAAAGCAACATGTGGCAAGCATCCATGGGCGTGGATGTCACACAGGACCTCATCACAATAATTTCCAATGTTGAATTTAATGGAACACCGCTCATTGACCAAAGCTCGTGGTCTTTCTGTAACCATGCGACCCGGTATGGGTGTGGGTGCTTCTTCCTTTCTAACTGTAGCTTTGTAACCATTTCCTCAGAAACCAGGTTATCCGTGCTACCATTGTCAATAATGATATTGCAAACCTTGCCTGCACATTTACATCTGGTGCGGAATAAACTTTTTCTCTGGTCTGTGTCCTTCTCCTCATTCAACAGGACTCTTCTTACAATCATTGTTTCTCCCCTCTCCGCTTCTTCGGAATGCTCAGACTCAGCATCTTCCTCTGCCACAGCAGCTCTGGCCGGACCCTCAGGCCTCTTGTTCGTTCTTTCCCGGTGTTGTGGACACTCGAATGCACGATGCCCTTCTTCACCACAGTGGAAACATGTTCCACGGAATACTCCCCTTCCAAATCCCCGTCCAGATCCACCCCGTCCTCTTGGGTAGTTGTTCTGGTCTCGGGGTTGATGAGCATCCTCCTCCCTTTGATCTAGGCTACCACTGGCTTCACCAGTCTTCTTCGGGTCCTTATACTTTTCTCCACTGGTCCTCCCACCAGTTCTTCCACCACGGCCCCTTCCTCTTTGCTTGCCTTCAAACCGCCTATTCAGCTTTTTCTTCTACCTTTAAGGCAACCGGTAAGCATCCTCAATGGTGCTTACCCGAAATAGACTCAGCTCTTCTCGGATGCCGAGTCTCAACCCATTGATATAATGGGCTACCTTCTCTTTGTTCCCCTCTAAATGCCCAGTTCTAATGGAAATTTTGTAAAACTCTTCGGTGTACTCTTGGACAGCTTCTGTTCGTCTGTCTCAAACTCGCATCTTTCTTAACGGATCCAACTCGTAGTCCGTCGGGATGAACTGTCTTTTCAGCTTCTCAACCATTCTCGTCCCACCTGGTTATTCTCTCTTTCCCTCGTCTATTTCTCTCCAACTGTATCCCCCTCCACCAAATGCCGGCATGACCCTTCAACTTGGTCTTAGCAAATCTGACCCGATTAGGGTCCTCAACCTCCTCGTACTCGAAATACTCCTCTAAATCATTTATCCAGTCAATTACTTCTTCTGGATTCAAGTTACCCGAGTACGTGGAAACCTCCATTTTTGGTTGCTTTCCAATCTGAGAGATGGCCTTGTATAACCGAGCTTGCGCAGGGTCCATAGCCTCTTCCTCCTCCTCAGATTGGTCTTCCTCTTCAACTTCGTCCTCACTGTCCTCATCCCTTCCGGGCTCGTGCCTTCTGCGTAATTCTGCTTGCAGGGCTTGAACTTGTCTCTGCAAGGCCCGGAAGTCTTCGGCCGGCACCACATTTCCTACCCCGCCACGGTTCCTTCGTGGAGGCATTATAATTTCCTTTTTTTTTTTTTTTTTAAATTCCTCCCACAGATCCTGGTGTAACTGCCTCTTTCCGGCGATCTGTTACACGCTCAGGAGCTCCAGCTCTGATACCACTTGATGGCAAGCCGGGATTCACTTCGACACATTCACAGTCAAATCACAGTAATTTCATTAAAATTGGTAAATACAATTACAGTAATCTCTCCAGCATACCACTTGCCCCTCAATCCCGAACTCCACCATCCCTTTCCCTTACAATTTTTCGGGTTTTTATCGAGGCCCCGATCCTCTCAGCCATTAATGCTCGCCTAACGAAAGTTTCAAATTCAAATTTTCCCCCTCCCTGGGCTTTTCAAATTTTTGACCATAAATGGGCCATCTGCCCGATCTACCAGGAGGCTTTCATTAATGGTTCTCCTCGACCTGCAACCGCCGTCTAAGTCAGGTTGTTCCTCTGCGTTGGTCTCCTTCATAATGGCCATTGCCTGTGTCTGTTTCAATGTCCGTACCTGTTACTTTGCCAACAATACATAAATACGTGGCCGTGGCCCTCATCTCGTTTTAACACACGTAGCTGTCCGCATGTAAAACTGGCCATGCCTTCTCTTCGACGTAATAAATTTGGAACACGCGCCCTTCACAATTGTCAAGTTACTCGTGGCCGTCCACGTGTCAAACTCGGCCCCTCTCGACCGTCCGTTTGTTCTCTTTTTTTGGCCTTACTTTGCTCTCTAACTTCTTTAACTTCCGCGGCTGACCAATGCTGTGCCACGTGTCGGTCCTTGACTGGTCGCGACATCGCGATAGGTCACGAAATCATGACCTGTCGTGATATCGCGACAGCATCATCTCCTCTGCCCTTGCGTTGTACTAACATCGTGATATCACGACGTCGTGATATCGCGTCGCGACGTCGTGATATCGCGACGTCTCCATCCTCTCTACCCTTGCGACGAACCAACGTCGCGATATCGCGACGTCGCGATATCGCGACGGAACCTTGCTGCCACCTTTGCTTTGAACTAAGGTCGTGATATCGCGACGTCGCGATATCGCGACAAAACTGGCTCACTCCCTGCCAAGCCTTTTGAGGTCATGATTTCGTGACCTCTCCCCATGCTTAAGAAACTTGCCTTCAATGCTTCCACAAAACTCCCCCCCCTCCTTGGAAAAACACTGAAAATAAAATAAAACAAATGCTAGGAACTTAGAAAATTCTAAAGACATTTTGGAAGATGCAAGATTGCTCTAAGATTACCGGATGCTCCTGCATCAATATGCCTACCCAAACAAACTTGAAGAAATTGTGAAGTTTACAAGTAAAAATCCAATCGATCCATCATTTCATTGTGCAACTTTTTGATAAATACAAGTCATTCAATAACCTTCTAAAAATGGGGTGATATTTTCATGGATATATGAATGCCAAAAATATTTTGATTACATCAAGAAATACCTGGCTTCTCCACTAGTCTTAACTCCTCCTCATCTAGGGGTCCCTTTCCATATTTATATTCAGCAATGGACTTTGCATTAGGGAAAATGCTTGCGCAAAAGAATGGAAACAATATAGAGCAAACTATCTATTACATTAGTTGAACATTGGTAAGCTATGAAACCAGATATGCTTACATGGAAAAATTATTCTTAGCAGTGGTTTTTGCCACTATGAAACTCAAACATTACATGCTTAATCACACCACATGTCATAGCTCATGAAAATCATTTGTGTTATATGATGTTTCACACTTACAATAACACCCACACCACAAAATGGCTAATTCTTCTCACTAAATTGAATCTTGAGTTCATAAACTAAAAATCCATTAAATATCAGGTCATAGTCGATCAGCTTATGGAAGATCCACTTCTTAGTGATCAACCCTTGATTATTGAGCTCCCATACAATTCATTATTTACTATCATTTAACAAGAATATGTCATTTCAGAGAAATATTTCAATATCACACTATTCTTTGATGGTTCTAAGTGCAAAAAAGGTCAAGATGTTGAAGTCGTGTTTCATACACCATAGGAGGAACCTATTTCCTTATCATTCAAACTTGATTTCTAATGCACAAACAATAATTCATAGTATGAAGCCTTAATATTAGGTCTTAAAGAAGCCATAGCTATGGGCATAAAACGTATCAATATATTTGGTGATTCTCAACTTGTTTTTCATCAAATAAATGGATAATACCAATGCAAATAACCTACCATAAAGTTTTATCATGAAGTAGTAATGACTTTGCTAGCTAAATTTGATAGTTCACCATTTTTGACTAGTAGATTTGTAGATGTGATGGCCTCTCTAGGATCATTTATTTCAAAGAAATCCTTAGGAGAGTTACAACCACTCATTGTTACAATGTCTCTAATTCTACAATTGTTCATGTTGAATCTAAGGATGAAAAAAATGTTTGCTTTATCCATTTGCATCCATATGAGCCTTCGTAAAACTAAATAATAGCCTTACTTAAGTTTATAACACTCCCATTAGACATGTCACTAACTTCTAAACACACTTTCAAGAAAAAAGTAGCTCGTTCTACTCTCTTGAGGGACGTGTTGTATAGATGTGGTTATGATGGAGTCCTCCATTGTCTTGAGTCTATAGAGGCACAAAGATCCATATCTGAAGCTTATGATGGTACTTGTGGTGGTCATTTTAGTGGAGTGGCCATTGCAAAGCATATTCTATATGCATGGGTTACTATTGACCCACCATGGAACGTTATTATTTCACTTATATCAAGCATTGTCATCAGTGTCAACAACATGTCATCAGTGTCAACAACATGCTAATTTAACTCATGTGCCATCATAAGAATTACAACCTATTCAAAGCCTTTGGATATTTTCACAATGGGATCTTGATTTGATTGGAAAAATATTACCTCATTTCTTGGGACAACATACATTCATCATCACAACCACTGAATACTTTACAAAGTGTGTTGAGGTAATTCCTCTAACTAGTACGATATGATCTCGAATTGTGGAGTTTATACTTCATCATATCATCTATAATTTTGGTATTATCTCGAAAATCATATTTGACAATGAAAAGTCTTTCATGAACATAGATTTTTGAGCACTCTTTAAGAAATATAATATCCAACATAGTTTCTCAACTCCTTATTACCCACAAGCATATGGACAAGTTGATGCTACCAACAAGATCTTAATTGCTATTCTCAAGAAACTAGTCAAAGAAAATCATTAATATTGGCATACTCAAATTCCTTTGGAATTATGGGCTTATCGAAAAAGCATCCACATGCCTATTGGGGCAACACCATTTTCATTAGTCTGAGTAAAATCAATTATACCTCTTGAGCTTGAGATCACCTCATTGCGAATTTCATTGTAGGAATTCATAGATGACGATATTGCTAGACAAGCATGTTTTGACTAACTCACACTTCTTGATGAAAAGTGGGTCAATGCTTTAGAGCATTTAAAATTTTATCAAGACCACCTAAAGCATGCTTATACTGCCAAAGTTCATCTATGTGAATTTCAAGTATGATATCTTGTTCTTAAATAGAATCAACAAAATACTAATGCATTGTTGCATCTTCGTGATAAATTCATAGCTAATTGGTTAGTTCCATACATTGTCACTCAAAAAGTGGGTAAAGGAACTTATAGGCTTGCCAATCTAGAGTAAGTTGAAGATCTTGAACCACTTAACATAATCCACTTTAGAGCATTCTATGCTTAATGTGATTTATATATGTTTATATACATGGCTAATACAAAAAAAAAAATGCATTTCACACATTTCATTGTACACTTTGCATTTTACACATTGCATTACACACATTACATTTTAAAAATTACATCTCATATATTGCATTAAAAACCATCCTCACACATTTAATTTTATATTAGGGATCATTTATTCAGTTAAGATAATAATTGGTCCAATACAATTTTTTACCTTAATCAGGGGCACCTCCAAATCATCATCCATTTCATTGCACTATTTCATAAATTTAAATTGTCATTTGCAAGATACATTTCCATATTCCCTAGGTGTTTTCTATCACTCAACCACTCCTAGTGTTTCTAGAAATCTTCAATACATGTCGACTTTTCTTTAGGACCAAGACACATTTTCATTGAGAAAATATTGAGTTTTGGGAATTGACTCTAACACTCTTGAACCAAACACAATTACACATATTAAAAATATCTTGTGTCAAAGAGAGATAAAACCATTATTGGGTTGAAACTTGAAGTGAATAGGGCAATTATTGCTTGTCCCATTATGCATATAGTCCAAAAAAAAATAGTGGTTTTCATCACTATCACAATCATTTCCTAACAAAATGTAGAGTAGAAAGGATATGGTAAAATTCTCATATCACTTTGGTTGAGAATCCAATTTCCCAAAGCTCCAAATATTTTACATATCACACACATATCCTCAATTTGTAAGGATAGAACTACATTTCTAGTTAGACAGTTAGGTAGTCTGAATCCCCAAATCTTAGATAATAGATTCTTGTGCTATGGAGCTAATGTTCACTAGGGCTATAGATGCTTGGCTGGAAGTGGAGTATACTCATGCATGGTGACACGTCTCTCTTGAAGAGACCTCTAATCGTACATATAGATAAACTAGCATATTCCTCTTCTCCATGATAGGTTTCATCCCAATTTAATCAAGATAAGTTAATGAAATCACTTGCACACACATTGGTTCTTGATTGCCTTGAGTCATTACCATACACATGATTCAGTGAATGAATTCACTACATATATTTGGTCCTAAAGAAATTAGAAAACATTTAGTGAGTTTGTTTGATATCACTAGTATGTTTGAGTCTCCATAAAACAATCAGTTTTCCATATCAACGTCCATATCTTCCAAATCAACATCCATATCATTACATGAGTATTCCATTTGCACACACCACCATTTTGGTATCCCTGATTAAAAAAAATGCTATAAATGGTCAAGAAAAATCTAAACTATGAATGATCATTATATCATTAATTCATTTGCATTCATACATATTTTTTATTGCATTATCATCCATCACACATATACACATGCATTCATACAAAGCATCCACACAAAAGCATAACATAAAAGTAAAATCCATGTCTATATATATATATATATATATATATATATATATATATATATATATATATATATATATATATCACATGTAAAATAATGCTTGGGGGTTATGTACAATGGAGCATCAAGGCTCATATACAAAAAGTGCATCTCAGCACTAGCTAACGCCTATAGGAGGACCCTTATGATCCCAAAGGATCCCTAGACCTAGATCCACTATGCCTAGACTCACTATGCCTAACATAACAAGATATGAAGGAAGAAGATCGATTTGGTAGACCAATGTGGTGCTGCATCAATCGATCCTCCAAATCTTGGATATATCCATCTCGAGCCTAAAGGTATAGTACATCATGTCTTTTATGATGGTCCCTATCAAGTAGTTCTGCTTGGAACCTCGCATTCCTATCATCGCCTTCACTTGTAGCCTCGCATGCCTATGGATCTACATGTAGTCGAGCTATCTCTACATCCTGAGCTGCTATCTCTACATCTCGATCCACCACCATATGCCTGAGCCTTGCCCACACCTACTCACTCTAGCCTAGATGTCTCTCTAGAACATCCTCCATATCATCTGTTACATCCTACTATCGATCTCCAAATATCTGGCTCATAACTTCAACACATAACCTCTCCATTGGTACTTTTAGGATGTGGTATACATCCTCAACTATCACTATCACCTCACCAATAGGGAGCTGAAAGGTCCCCGTATATAGATCCAATATCTTTGCCAAGGCAAAGAGATATCCCTCATTTGCCCTCACCACATCAATTCGGGTTACCCCAACTAGCCCCACATCTTCCAAACACTTCCACTTCTCATCCAATAACATCTTTCTCACCCCTAGGATTAGAGATAAGTACCAATGTTGAGCCTTCAAAATCATCAACTATAGCACAATGCATACACAATTCAAGCACATTAATATCACATTCATGACATAATTAAAAAAAAATCTACACAAAATCCAAAAAATAATGCCAAAGGCACTTACCTCATCCACATGCACATCCACTTCTACTTCCACATCCACACCCTCGATCACCATAGCTTCTACCCCACCACACTCCTTCACTCCACCTCACTTCCTCACTCACTCCTTTAGATGCAACTTCTAGAATTCGTGAATGTAAGAATGAATCTAATTTCACTTCTCTAGACTATTTATAGCTATTTTTGGTGCATTGGAATACTCATGGGTATTCATAGGTGCATTGAAATGCTGACCAGAGTCTATAGAGTGCCAAACACTTACCAGTGTCTGAGGATGCTGAAGACGCTAGCTGATGTCTGGTTTCAAATTTTTACAAAAAGACCAAAGTGCTCCAAAAATGTAGCTTACCTCCACAAAATCACTCCATATTACATCCATGCATTCATTTCATCATCATACCATGTTTTGTGAAGTCAAAAAATTTTGACGCTTAATTTTTGCTTGTGATCAAAAGTTACAAAAAAATCTTTAGAACTTTCAAAATACACCAAAACAGTCCAAATTTTTACAAAATGACCATATTCATCATTTCAATCATCTACTCCATTATTTCATTCATCTTTGTGATAACATGGATTTATTTGGGTGGTTATATTTTATTTGCAACCAAAAGTCATTAAATTATCCAAAATTACTCTAAAATCGCTCCAAACCAATGAAAAATTTCATAAAATCATGCCATTAATTCATCAATACATTTTTCATGATCACATCTCTATTTCATTATCATAAAATCCACCAAAAATTATATTTGCATCAAACATTTGCTAAGTTCACATACAATTTTAAGTGAACCTTATATCTAGTGGTCTATTCTATCTCCTTGGTGATTGTAGTGATTGGTTGTCCATGCAATTCGGTAATATGGATAAAATACCATAATGATGCTTGGGCATTATCATCATTCAATATCTCTTCATTTTAAATCAAATTACATTTGATCCCTCATTTTTATGTGCAACTATGCTCAAATTAATTTGCTCAAAAGTTATCATTGATGGCCTTGTCCATGGGGATTGAAACATGGATAATTCATACTACATAATTCTCTTTAATATTCAAGAATTATGCATAGTCACTAGGAGGGGCCTCCTAGAAATCACCCAATCATAGGATGATTGGTTCTTGATATTTTTCATTTTCATCACTTTGCATTTCAATGATGCCAAAAGGCACTTTCTTCAACATCATAGAATCACCCCAAACTTGGGGTAAAAAAATTTTATTTTGATTTCCCATAGTGGGATACATCTTACATGATCATGGCATCTACACTTGGTAAAAATCCTCTTTCTCCATTGGGGTAAAAATGGTATCACTTTACATCATTCATATCATCCGCATTTACAAAATTCATATCATCCACATTTACATCATACACTTGCAATTACACCATTCACCTACATCATTCCCCATAATTCTATCAATTGGTTTATGAGATTCATTCTTCACTCATTCACCAATTAAGGGGGTAAGCTACACATACAAATTATTTTATCTTGTGCTCCAACGAAAGAAATTTGCTTCATCATGCCAAATCAAGTGTCGTATTTTTGCACCGCATTGTGTTTCAAGCAACATAATACAAAAAGAGGTATTTTTAGACACCAAAATCTAGCCACTTGTCATCCATTAGTGCCCTCCAATCATAGCCATCCATTATATATATATATATATATATATATATATTCCAATATATGCATAAATATTAATATTTTATATTATTATTTATATATATTTAATATATATGTATTTATATAAAGTAATCCTAGACATCCACCAAGTTTTAATCTTAGACATACATCCATCTCAATCCATGTCACTTACCCAAGCTTAATCTCCATCCTTCCTCATGTTTTAATCTCAGTTACCCATTTTGTGTCATCGAAACCCTAACATATTCAAGGGTAGATTATAAAAGATAAGTCATTTTGATGAATCAAACCCTTAATCCATAAGGATATTTTTGAATCCTAAGATAAATCCTTAAGCCCTTCTACCATAGCCACTTTGCTATCATCTTTGTCATTTTTCCACTTCCAAACCCTTGTGAACCAGATCTAGTTATGTGACATTTTCCTTAACCCCTGAACACTCGTCAGAGTTTATAGAAATATTCTAGGTATTTTTGGAATACATTTGGGTATCCACATCCATCACAAAACACCTTTGGGTGTTTCTCATAGTATATCTGCAATCCCTAAACCCTCGAGTGCATTTTGAGCATTCGTATGATTCTCGGTCAGAGAAGTATAAACAAAGACTAGCCTTGACTAGGTAAGAAGTTTTTTACATTTATTTCATATTTTTGTAATTTCTATTTACAATATTATTTTGTAGCATCTAGGTTTTTATATATTTATATATTTCTGATGGCCTCACATAGTGGAGCCCTTGTAGGTGCTTCTAATATTTTTTTATTATTTTCTATTTGTAGGTGCAGGAATCATATTTCAGCTAGGATGGTCCCATAGGGATACACAAGCCCACCCACGCTCTTGTTTGGATCGAATATGAGCCAAAAGACACCAGTTATTATTTGAACTAGGATTTTTAAACCTTAGATTTGTAACATTTTTATCAATACCAAATCATGTTGTAACATTGGATATTAAGGCTCCATTTATATCAATAAAATATTGTCTCTATTCATTGTGCAATATATTGTGTATTGGTTTTATCTATTACTTTTGTGTTATTTGTTTTTGGTTTACACTCTCCAATGGACGTAAAGACTCAAGAGCTCACCAAAAATATGTTACACATGCTTGAAATATGTTACACATGCTTGGAAGGAGTTACACATACTTGGGAGGAGTTACAAACCTCATCATTGCAAGGTTTACGTTGAAGGCATCTATAAAAACACTTAAGGTGATGATTGTCATAAAGTGCAAGCAACTCATCATATTTAAGGTGCCAAAGAGGTCAAACAATTAAGATGAAATGTAAATCACTTGGAAGGAGAAGACTACTTTCTAGCCATACACCATTCCAAAGATGTAAGAAGTGCATTTTAAGCATTATCATAAACCAACGTCAAAATTTAGAGGTTGAAAGCACATTTCAAGGAGGATAAGGAGCACCATACAAGGGAGAATAAAGTGTAGGTCAAAGGAGACTTTGACTCCCAAAGCACCTACATTGAGCATTAAAGATAAGAAATCTCCATTGATTATAGCATCAAAGGTAACCTAATATAGCTGTTATATCCAACCAGAAATAGCACCAAATACTGAGGAGATTTAGCATCCAGAGGTAAGGTTTCATCCCATTATATTATTGCTTTCATTTTTGGAGATATAAGGGTTATAAGCTAAGGTTGAAAATTAGATTTTGAAAGGAAAAATTGTAAGGGATAACTTATCAAATTGAAATAATATTTGCAATTTAACCTAGGAGAAATAAGGAATTCTACATGGATTAAATTATTTAATATTTTGCAAATATTATTAATTTTCTAATTTTCCAAATTTGGGAGTGATAAGGGTTACAACATCAAACTAGGTTATTGAAAAAATGAGATAATTGAATCCTAAGGGTTAAAAAGGAGATTATTAAATATTATTTGTTAAGGCTGGAAATTTATAATTTACTTGTCTCAAAATTTCTAAAAATAGACAACAAAAAAATCCAACATTAAAACCTCTTCAAAATTGGAAAATTTCTTAGTTCAATTAGGAGTAATAAGGTGTTAGAAATTTTGATTTTTGATATTTACAAAATCATACAAAATCAACCATAAATTGAACTTCATTTCACAAAAGCACTATATCATACTCCAAAATAATTAGGGAGTCATAAGGCATTCTAAAAAACTTGATAATAATATCTATCAAATATTATCAAGTTGGGAAGATATAAGATTTCTTCAAAACCTAAAATTAAGTATTCATACTCTCATTATTAGGGAGACATAATGAAGCCTACAAACTTAAGGATTAATAAAGGTTTCATCAAATAAAGCATATATAATTCAATAAGGTATCATATATTGGGAGCTATAAGGATGTCTACTTGCCAAAATACCTATAGAAAAGAAAAATCCAGTGCCATAAAACTTGGGATCATGAATCTACTCAAGAAATTGGAAGGAAAGTTAGATCCAACTTCAAAAGTAATCCATAGTGAAGCCTTAGAAGATAATTTTGATCCTATGGAATGCTATATTCAATCCCGTCTCAATGAAGCAATTAACAATAGAAAAAGTGAAATTTCACTTTCCATAGACTTTATGAGCATATTATACATGGTATTGGTCACATATAAACACTACAAGACAAAAAATGAAGAACAAAAATGATTAATAGAATTACTCAAAAAGAAGGTAGAACTTGATGAATCATATCTAGAAAAGTTTTTTCAATCCTCATGCAACATTAGCACTTCCTATTCTACTAACTCAAAATCTTATCATGATGGCTTAAGTGGTTGTTCAAAAAAAATTGTACAGATTAAAGACGAGAAAGGATATTCCTCACAAGAAACAATTGGCATGTCAACCTCCTTTGAGAGCATGAAAAACAAAATCAAACATAAATCTAGAGATCAAGAAGAAGACATAGTAGATTAAGGAGGAATACAATGCAAAGTCAATTGAAAGAAGAAGCTTCAGCTATAGCTTACATTGCATCATATGAAGACACAAATTATCGGCTGAACTTGAATACAAATAATCTAGAAGAAGAATACAAAGCTCAAGATGATGAAGAAGAAGAAGATCCATATTGAAGACTAAAGTCTTCAATACCCAAATAATGTAATACGAGGGGGTGTTAGAAATAGAGTATAATACATCATTTGGGTCATGTAAATGTATCTTCCAAGGTACATACTGAGGACATTAGAATACTTTAGGGGGAAGTTATCTAGTTATTTCATGCACTGTAATAAATGCACAAGTGTGAATGTGCAAGTTGTATATGTACAAGTTATCCCTTGAATAGCTAGGTAGAATTTTGGCCAAGGAATTTATTTTGTCTATATAAGAAAGGCCTCATTGCAATACATACATAGACATAAAGAGAGTTGGGGACAGTAGCTTAGAGGTTAGTACAGTTCTATGTGGATCATCGTCCAGTGGTGATGGGTGTAATGTAGTCCAGTAGCTTTATTAGTAGAGTGCTCATTTCACCCATAGCTACATTGTATTCATTTATATCATTTCTATTTATTGCATATCTTAGTCATCTAGCATATTTACTTTCTTTCATATTATTTTACATCTTGTTATTGTTATCTCCCTATGGCCATTACATCAAAACTTAACAACTTCTTCCTTATCTAGAATATTATAAAATTTAGATAGGATTTCTCTTTATTTGTTTCTCAAATCTGGAGAAAACTTTCCACCTTGGATGTCTTCTTCAATGGTGGTGAGTTGACTTTAAATATTTTATTTTCTCATAAAATATTTCCAAAAATTTTCATCTTCCAAATTTTGAGATTAACTTTGATAAAGTGAATCCTATTGGTCACCTGATATATTAGAGATCCTAAGAAAATCTTGTTCCACCACTCAACTATAAGAGATTGGAGGTCCTGGTGGTGAATCCACATAGATTCGAATCTAAAAGTATTTTTGAAGAAAGAAGCTAACTGGAAACCTTCAAGGAAGAGAGGGTTGTGGTTGAAGCCAATTTTTGAGAGGGATCGAAGGGTGACATCACCAAAGAGGTATATGGTTTCCTTGGATAGGAGTACCATGTCAAGCCTATGTTGGATGAGTTGACTACCTAATATCCTATTAATCCAATTAAACTTGGTTTCTCTAAGATAAATATCCATTAGTTCATTATTATCCATAAAATCAACAAAGCCTTCATACCATCTTGGTGTGATGATTGTCCCTCGACTCTTGTTAGACGATAAAAGAGGTGAATTAAAGTCACCAGCCAACATCCAAGCTTTATTGGAAAATATATTTCCCATTTGAATCAAAGTATTCCATAAGGTTGATCATCCTAATAGATTATTAGGAGCATATATATTTGAGAGAACCCATATTGCCTTGGTTTATTTGCAATATAAGAGGATGTTTGTAATTATTTTTGACACAAATAAGAGTTTACCTTCCACTTTGTATGGGTCCCATAGGAAAAAGAGACCCTCATAAGTACCTTGAGTTGGACTAGAAAGGAATTCACTGTTTCTCCAAACAAATTTAAATATTTTCTCAACATTATCTTCACCATTTTTAGTTTCCTGACAAATTATAGTGGGTTTTATATCTTCTTTCATGGATGATACTAGGTATGAATTGGAAATCCCTTTGAGGCATCTCATATTCCATGAGAGAATCTTCATTTATAATATTTAGAGGAGATATTTTCCACCCCTACCATGGGATGAAGGGGGTTTGGTTCATTTTCCATATTATTTTTATAGGTCCTTAGAGAATATCTCCTTGAGGGATGAGAAAATCATAGATTGAGTACCATTAGCTATATCATCCTCAACTTATTTACATCTGATGTCTTGGTTGGAAGGTCTTCCTTTATTTTTATCACTACCAATTTTGACTGAGCTTTTCTTCTAGTTTTTAGTCACCAATCGGGTAGGGCTTGAAATATCATCGAGAAGGGAGAGGGATTCCTTGGAAAGGAGAAGGGTAGAGGGGCCAGACCTGGAGGGGGAAATCCGTTGATTAAGATAATACTTATGAGGAGGATTATAAAGAAGAGATTCAAGTGGGGGAACCACAGTTTTGGGAAGAGCTAAAGACACGATAATGAGAGTATCTTCAAAGCGGGGCTCAATGATCAAAGGGTATGAAGACTCATTTAGAGAACAAAATAAATTGAGATTAGTGTAAGAGAAATATACCTAGCCTGAAGGGCCACCATCCATAGTAGGGATAGGCTCCTTGTCTTTGAACTCCATGAGTTTTTTTCTATGATCATAAAGGTTTGGATCCTTATTTTGGAGATTGGTTTTCCAAATAATCAAACCAAACTTTCTAGGGATTGCATGATGCCACTCTTTTATTGAACCTTTGGTTATCACCTCTACAAGTTTCTTTATATAGGGGAATTATGACATGAGATGGCCTTGCTTATGAAATTTTATGAAAACAATTAGTTTATTCTCATATTCTAAGGGCTAGTATTTGTCATAGATTCTAGATACAAGATCAATGTAGGTGGGAAGCTTTGATTCCATGTTAGCATTGACACACATGTGAGCATACACCATTTGGGATTTAGATTTGGTCATTGGATAGAAATCTATGAGATCTTCGATGGTTCTAAGGAATCCTTGTAGAATTTCATTATTCCATAATTGAATAGGAGGCTTGAGAACCTAACACAAATATGGTCTAAATTAATGCTTTAGGTTTCAGGATCAAAATCGGTTCCCCATTTTCCTAAGGAAGAGATTATGTTGACAAAAGAACCAAGGTCTGCCAGTGAGGATACAATTGGTGTCTTTCAAATTATTTAGTCTAATGAGGAAAAAGCCCCTAGGAATCATGACTGAATACATGTTTCCCTAGGGATGTCATTTGGAGTAGGCTCATTTCCTAATGGATTCAATGTTAGAGCGTGATCCAAAAAATTTCCTAATAAGGGATAAGGAGTCTTGAGAGATGAAAGAAGCCATAATATTTGGAGATATCACTAGCTCTCTATGAATCAGTAGAAGAGTGACAAATAACTACAAAGAAAAGAAAAGGAAAAATATTTTATGAATTACCTCTACAAAAAAAACAAGGTTGGTATTTTGAGGTGAAGAAGGTGGTTCAGGGGTAGGAAGGGGGTTCCTCCAATTCCCATGACCTCCACCATTCTTATCGGTCAATCCTGAGATCCTAACCTATGAATATTGTTGTTGTCATCATCTATGCCAGAGTTCCCACCACAAGGAGATTCAAAATTTTGAAGAGACTCGCTCGTCATTGCTCACCATGGATATGATTCTATTTTCCCATACTCCATTACTAACTAGTACAAAATTACTACCCTCTTGATGGAAGGGTTTAAAGTAAAGGTAAATTAAGTAAAGCTCTATATCAATTAAGAAGGATATCAAGCCTATGATCAAGACTAGCAAAGGATGTTGGTGCTCACTTATCTTTAACCAAAATATATAGACCCTACTTACGAAGTTGATCCCACCTAGGATAAAAATGAAGAGGACATTGTTGCCTATAATCACCTATCTCTAGATGCACATATCCTACATATTGTACCTAGAGAAAATTACCTACCAACCATACCCTTCTTAAACCTAGACTTGAGCCTTAGTATCCAGGATGAGTAAGAAGTGGCCATGGTATTTGATGGATTATCTAACTCAAAAAGTTGGCTAGTAGATGTGCTGAGAATAAAAGAGAAAGTAGTAGGATACTAAGGCACACATGTAGCTAGCTACACCTATAAAATTTCTTAAATGATCCCTAGGCAATCTCTTCAATGCCAAGGAAAAACAACCAAAGGATTGTAGAAAGGTGGTGATTTTTCCATGCTAAAATATATTATAGAAATTTCAATAAGCCTAGAAAGTCATTGCCCACAAAGGCCAATTAAGCAGGGATCCCAAGAAATAACAATTGATATGTTTAAAAAAATGAACACATAATATTTATGAGAGTCTACATGGGTGTGGTCTAGACACTATAGATTCTGATGAAGGAATTGCACATGGGATCCTTGGCATGGAAAATATGCCAAATTTTTGTATTGTAAATAAGTGATATTTATAAATAAAGCTAAAAAACTATGGTAGAACATAGAAGTGGATCTAAGTGTTTTGGGAAAAGCACTAGGAAGGTTAAAAAGGACTATAGAGATTAGAAGGATTGTAATATTACCATGGAGAATGGAATCAAATAAAAAAATTAATAATAAACTATCATAATATAATCCTACCCTCAGTATTCCATAAGTTCAAAGACAAGGAAGGTAGCAAGAACTTCATTCATTTTCTAGAACACTCAAAAGCAAGCCTCCTCTATCAATCAAGACTAGTGCCATTTTTATAAAATCTTTAGAGATCTAAAGACTACTCCAAGTATCTCTAATTCATTTGAATCTATGTCCAATGGACAAAGCAAGTTTTTTTTTGGGTCCTTTATCTTCATCAATATGAAGATACCCTATGAGTCACCAAAACTATACTGAATTCTCACTACATTTCAAATGTTTCCATTGGAAAAGATTAAAATAATAGGTAGAGCACACGAGAAATAAAATATTAGGTACCAAAAGTCTATATCAAAAGTTTCATTAAGGGCAAAGGAGGAAAGACCCCCAAAATTAAAAGTTTTGAAAGGTTAAAAAAAAGAATCAAAATAAAATATTTAAAATAACATGGATGATAATCAAATTCCTAAGGCTATAAAACTAAGAAATGCTCATAGGATTTGTATACCCATGCTTTGATAGTGTTCTTAGTTGGAAACTCCCAACCCTAAACCTTCGCATGGATCACTAGCCCCCATACCCCATAACTAGGTTCATAAGCCCAAACCATACATATGGTGCTAAAGTGTACAATATTCTAAGATAAAAAAATTACTTTCTATAGAGAATACATGGCAACCTACGGAATCAATTGACACATTTAAAAAAAAATGATGTGAACCATACTAGGAGGAAACCTCAACCCATGTAACATTAGTTTCTCTTACTCATACACTAGGAATCCCTAGAAAGAGTATATGGAAATAAAAGAGGTAAGAGAACATCCAAGGACTCATAAAACTCAACATTTATGATTCTAGATCTAAATATCTTAAAAGAACACAACAAATTCAATCAAGACATGAGATGGCATACAAATGAATAGTCATTTATAATATCTACATAGTTTTGGAGGGAAACTCTCCCTATTGTAATATATAAATAGAAGCAATATTAGCTATGGGAAGGATCAATAAGTTTGCATTTGTAATCTCTTGTAAGATTTCCTTTCATTTCTTCTTGTAGAGTAATCGACTCTTGACCGGCTTGTGGGAAAATTGAACCCCATGCTCCTAGCATAATATTTGTAAAGTTTATTTGCAAACACACACACATATATTGGAGGCTTACATGTCAATTTTGGACAAGCCATTTGTGTTTCTCTTTTGACCCATCTCTATATGTATGTGTTGTTCTCAAATTTTTACCTATTTTTGTGAGTTTTATCATGCATGTATGTGTGTATTGGGGGGCTACACATCAATTTTTAGACTAACTATATTTGGTTCTCCACTAACCCTTCTTTCTATGTTTTTTCATGCTAGTAAATGTCATCTAGACTCATCTATGTCAAGGAAGGGAAGTGTTCACTGCTAGCATATAGTGGTCGGGCCTATTGTGCAAGGAGATATTAGCGGATCTTTGACACATCACTGCCCTAGTAGCTTAGGTTTTATTTTCTTGAGTTTTTTTTAATTTTTATCTCTCGCATATATTTTTCTCCCTAATTTCAAGTACGCCTAAATATCACATCATACTATTATTTCGCGTTGTAAAAAACTCTCGAAGGATCCCACAGATTGAGCCAAATCCCACACTTTTGGTCAAGTCCATGCTATGTTGATCCATGTAAGGTATGATTGTTTAAACTGATAAAATCATAGAGGACAATAGGAAGAAACCAAGTTCTTAAGATAATTAGTTTAGGATCTAATCTTACGCATCAAAAATTGTTTGAAGAGAGTGTATACTTTATTTGCAACCATGTATCAGATTAAAATACTTTCTAATATTTTTTACCACATGAGATTACCCAATATTTCTAATATCCCATGATTATTAAAATCTTGAAGGAATAACACCACAAAGGCTTGATCAAAATTGATAAGGGAAGAAAAACATCCATTGATGTAGACCAACTAGCAATGCCACCATTAGTAGGTATAAATGTGTTGGAGTTTTCCAAAGGATATTGTAATGAGGATCATTGACTTTGATATGAATAAATTGAGGTCCTTCCAACATCTTTATTGACAAGTAACTCTATTTGGATCATATAAATTTATGAATACAATTTTTATATTTTCCTATTTCTTGCAATAATGGCCAGCAATTCATTTAGTTATTGATTCTAATAGTTGTCCATCTCATTTAAAACTATCACATATAGTTACAACACCTCCTATAGATCTCACAACAAGAAACACTAGACTAGCTATCATGTTGTTATTTAATGCAGCCTAACACTCATTATTATATTATTTCTTATATTAAAATAAAGTTGGTACTATAACTACCTATTAATCCCTTGATAATGCTTTTTTTTCCAATACCATATTTATACCTTCCATATTCTAAGATATCATCTTGATCATCATTTTTTATTTTTATTTTTAAGATTAGAACTAAATCCTATTAATATTTGTTACATTTATTTTTATATTATCAAATTTATCTTCCTTTGGTTTATTGACTCTTCTTCTTTTTCCCAGTTTCCATACTTTTCACAATTTGATTTACCATATCTAGGTTTATACTACCCTAGAAAACTTGAATTTCAAGCGGCAAGTTCAACATAATTTCCGTTTTATGTTGCTTTGAAGATTTTAAAGTTCAAGGGGCATCTCCATAGTACATTATTTCATATACAACCCAAAACTACAATGGATAACATATACAATACTTTATTTGTCATACTATCTTGAAAATCGTAAAGTGTAAGGGACAAGATCTATATAATCTTCATTTTTATAGCAAGGAGAGGAGCTTCTATTATTTGAAAAAATAGATATGATTTACCTCAACCCAATTTATTCTCTTCCATATTCCCTTGAAAAACTAGCTTGAAACCTTGCTTCATAACTTTAGTTTCTTTTTTAATTTTCATTTGAACATTGTAATTACTTATTCACCCTTGGAAGTTTAATATAATGTTTGTTTTGAATGGACCATGATGACCTTTGTCATTTTTGAGATAGAGGAATATTTTTTGACACCTTTTTGGGAGTGGAAAATTCCAGATCCAATTCATATTCTACTACAATCTATTCCCTTTACTTCAAGTTTGAATTTTTTTTATGAAAAACTATTTATTTCTTTACTAATCATTTTTTTCTTTGTAATATATTAACATGTATCAATTTCATGATATTTTAACATTAAAATGTAAGGTTTCGACATTCACTTGTTGAATCTATTGTTTTGATTTAGATTTATTCATAGTGGGTTTTAGCAAAGATTTTTAAATATTTATGACAATATATATTTGTTGATGCATAACTCAATTTTATTCCCTAAAATTTGGTGCCTTTAAAATGAACTCCCCTAAAGTATTATTGTTATTTTCCAAAACATCCTTATTGATAAGCTGATACATAAGTCCAAAAGTCCTAACCCATAAAAAAATATTTTCAATATTTTTCATCTTAAAAAAAAAATCTCTTTAGATAATCATAAATACAAGCCAACCTTACCTAACCGTGCATGTAGACTAAGTGTTATCACCCATTATTTTATTCCCAACTCTTGATCTAAAAAAGTTAGTGAATTTAAACTCCATTATCTTCACTTGAAAATCATTTATCACTTGAATAAGATTTCCACCTATTTATTCTTTCTTTCCTTTTTAATAAACTAAAATAATCTTCCCCTATCTAAAACATCCTTATTTTTAAATAAAACTTTTTAAAATAACTTTTCTTCCTTTCTATCCAACTCTATATAAATAAAATCCTTCATCCTTTAAATCTATATAAAAATTTACAACAATAAAGTTTAGTTCCACTTACAATCACTCCCTCATTAACACTTAAGTCAAATGATGCATTTAAATTTTTTTATAAGCTTACTAAAAAGCAAATATCAATTAAAAATACAACAATTATTTTTTAAAACTAAATAAACCATATCTATATTATCATTGTTTATATATGAATCACAGAGATTATATATATATATATATTGTACACTACCCAAAGATATACTGAATGTAATAAATATCTATCATATCTAAAATATATCTTGACAGAGGCAGCATTAATTAAAATTGAAGTTTAAGAATATCAATAATGTGATGACAGCCTCCACCTGTTCTACTTAGATGTTTGAGGCAATTTAAGAGTTGATGGTTGGATTTATGTTTTTGGCATTTTTAAATAGGACCGGGTTTTTTAGTTGATGGCCTTAACCACGTGGCTGTTTAACAATTTTTTTTTGAATGAAAAAGCCAAAATTGTATTAATAAAGCTTAATCATACAAAACAGTGTGGGTGGGATTAACACACCCCAATCAACCAAGAGAAACTATTACAATTAGGAAGAAAAGTCACACTAACTGCAACAAACATATCACCTAACATATCTCTGTACATAATAGCAGGAATCAGCTATCAGAAAACATAAGAGCAACAATCATGTAGAAAGAACTGAGACTAGTGATGAGGAGTTGCAGATCCATGATCCCGGGGCGTTCTGCCAGTGGTTCATAAGTTGCCGAAGGTACTAAAACTCCATGTCGACTTTCTTAATTTGGGCAAAAATCTGCAACCAGCAATCATAGAAAACCTCATATTTATCAGACAGTGAAAAATACAAAGAGGATTCTTGCTGGGAAAAAATAACTTTGTTGCGGGTTTTCCATATGTGGAAGAGAATAGCAATTTTGAATATATGCCAAACCACTGAAAGATTTGTGGAGAACTGAAGAGGGTCTCCCAATAAGATATGCCTCCAGGAGCATGAACTAGCAATAAAAGGTCTGAAAAATGAAAGAATCCAAGACCAAGCCTGTCTAGCCCGAGAACATTCCCAGAATAAATGAACATAGTTTTCCCCCTGACCACAGAACTTACAAGAGACATCATCAACTCCCAAGTATTTCGAGCATCGACCAATAGGCAAACCTTGAAAAAGCACACTCCAAGCAAAAAAAGACTGCTTTGGTTCAATATATTTAGCCCATACAGTATGAAACCGAGATTTCCAATCAGACTGAGAAGAATTTAAATTCCATCTTCCATTGAGCATGGCTGCCATAGGAACTACAGGGGAAATCCAGGAATAACCCAAACGGGCAGAATACTTAAGCAATGAAACATGTTTAGGCCATTCCCAGTCACACCACCATGGCTTTTGAAAATGTCTAGACAACTTGGACCATACACAAAAGGGAGTGTGATCAATAACAGCTTCATAAGTGGATTTATCATCTTGTTTCAAACCATAATAGTGTTTAAAATCTTCCCAAGGGATCCAAGTCTTAGTATGAAAGGAAACAAAATTAGAAAGTAATGCAATTCCTTTTTTATAAAAGCGTTGGGCTCTAACCCATTGAACTTGTGCTAGTGGCAAACCTTCATAAGAAATAGCCTGAGACCACCATACATTCAGAAAGGAGATAGAAGGACCAACTTTCCCGCCAAAGCCCTTCCAGGATAACCAAGGTTTGAGAGCTTCCCAGGCTTTCCAAATGCTTTTAGCCACGAAGGACCCTGAAATATTGACAGGAACAGGGGTAGTAATAAGTGTATGAAGATTGAGGCCTTTCCAAAATTTTCTGCCCAAGGGAAGCCTAGAAGAAATACAATTTCTAAGTAAAATTTTCCAAGCCTCATCTCCTTCCAAAGAACGAGTTATCCATTTGGCACATAAAGCAAAACCTTGCTTTTGACAGTCAAACAAACCCATACCACCCGAGTGCTTAGGAAGACAACAAATATCCCAAGCAACTCGTGAAATCCTCTTTTACCAACAACATTAGACCATAAAAAATCTCGAAGAAGCTTTTCAAGTTTCTTGTAACAATTCTTGGAAGGAACCCAACAAGAAGAATAATAAACATGTGTAGAAGCTAAAACTTTAGAGCAAATTTGGAATTTACCTGCAAGAGACAACTTTTTAGAAGTCAAATAAGCTATCTTTTTCTCTACCTTTTGCACTACATATCCCCAAAGCTGAGCAGGAGATCCCTGAAATGAAAATGGAATGCCCAAAAATTTAAACATCTCACCCGGTTGTATCCACTTCCATTGTTTATCAGATAACCAGGGAGGAAGAGGTTTCAAAGATTGTCTGAAACAAGATGTTTTTCTCCATTGAACATTAGATCCTGAAGGTAAACAGAAAAGCTCAAGGCAAGCTAAAGCATGAGAAACATAAATCTCATCTTCTGATAAAGTCAAAAAAGAGTCATCAGCAAAATGACCATTAAGCAACTGCTGAGAAGAGTGAGGCAGGGAGATCCCTTTAATAAGCCCTTGAGATGCTCTATGTGCTATCAGATAACCAAAAGCCTTAGCTGCCAAAATGAAAAGAGAAGGTGCTAAAGGGCATCCTTGTCTTACTGATCGATCTAAAGGAATACTTTAAGATTGAGCTTTATTAAGAGTAAGAATAGCAGAAGCATCTTGAAACAACATTTGAACTGAATGAATAAAATTATCTCCAAAACCTAAAGCCTTAAGCATAGTTAAGATGAAATACCATTCAATTCTGTCATATGCTTTTTCAAAGTCAATCTTAATAAAAAGGACATCCTGAGAAGAAGCATTAGCCCATTCCATACCTTCCCAGACAACAATAACGTTATCTAAAATATACCTGCTCTGTACAAATCCTGTTTGCTCTGGTCTAATAATAAGAGGAAGCAAGGGTCGGAGTTTCAAAGCAAGAGCTTTGGCAATAATTTTATAGCTAACATTCAAAAGTGTAATGGGCCGCCAATTAGTGATAATCTCTGGATCACCTTCTTTAGGGATGAATTTAACATTACCTTTGTTGATAAGTGACCCCAGAGAGCCAGTAGATATTGCTTCCTTATACACATTGAGTAAATCTGACCCAAGCATGTCCCAAAACTCCTTATAAAACTCACAGGGAAAACCATCAAGACCAGGTGCTTTATCATTGGCCATATGAGAAAGAGCAGATTTAAGATCCTCCAAAGTGAGAGGAGAATCACAAACATCCCTTTGAGCTGGAGTGAGCCTAGAAGGGATGGCAACACAACATTCATCAAGAGCCTGTTGTCTTGCAGGATTTAAAGGTTGTGAAGAAAAAACATGTTGATAATGTCGGAAAAAAGCTGTAGAAATCTCTTGCAATGAAGTAAGTCTGACACCATCCACTTGTAAAGCTTGAAACTGAGTAATATTTGGAGGAGGGCGTAGTCTTTTAAAAAAATCTTTAGACACTCGATCACCCACTTTAAGCCAATGAAGGCGAGCTCTCAACTGAGCACCTTTAGCTTCATAAATCTCAGCTTTTGTTAATTTTTTAGTTGATGGTTGGATTAATAAAGCAATTTAAGAGTTGATGATTGGATTTATGTTTTCAATACTTCTTATAATTTTTTTTTGTTAATAGCTTTAACTACACAATTTTTTATAAAAATGTGTTTTTGTTAAATCTTTAATATTATATTTTTTAAATTAAAAAAAATGTGGTGACAGAAGCATGACCTAAACATAGAGTAAGTTTGAGCAGAGGTATCCAAACATCATAATGACAGACTTTGATAAACTACTGGCAGGTGGTAGGTGAAGTGAGTCTTTTCAGTTAAAAGTGTTTCTTCTCTTGACCGTCAAATTTATCATTGCCCATTTAGCATCATGGAGCCGTTGATTAGTGACACTTTATCACGTGCATATACTTATCGTCTATCGTTTTGCTCCACAATTTCCACGGCGATGGCCTGCTTTTACGGCAGGTCTCTTTTAACATTCCTCTGTCAATCAATTTCAACAATACCAAACAAATCAAAACATTTGACGGTCATTTGCAGGTCACGTCCAACTGTGTTTGCGAACCAGAGACTGTCAGGGAACTTAAGATTACACAGAGATTTCTTTTAATGTTAAGAAGATCCGAACCTTTGGATTCTTCATACACTTATTTCATCTTATCAAATGTTGACGAGAACATTGATAGATCCTTTCACCGATGTTGCCTAAGGGCGATGCCAGTTTAAACAATACAATTGGTGTAATAATAATTCCCTGTCAACTTTTAATTTGATGGGATGCCTTTTGGGTTACATCTTTCAATGTCGGTTATACTTTTGAGAAGACGCTATAATTCGTAGGACCAGGACCATTGTTAGGTACTTGTATGTTTTCAATTTCATTGATATAAATTTTTAGCTTCAATGATTCTTCAGAGACTAAAGAAATGAGCAGCATCAGAAAGATTAATTCTTGACGTTGCCTTTGCTTTTCACCTTATTGGTGGATTTTGGTCGATGAGAATTAGAAGTGGTTAAAAAAATGATTAGTTTAAATTAAGAACTGGCTTGTAATATGTTAGAGTCATTTTACAATAGAATTGATAGGTGGAAAGTAGAATAATTTATTGATCAATTACAATGATTTCTTTGAGCAAAAAATTAAGAAGGTTTTAAGTTTTAATTATGAAGACTAATGTTATTGATATGACTATGTTATATATAGTAAACCCATTCCATCTTAATATGTTACAATTCAGAAACATCTTATACCCTTAAGAATTTAAGTTACATTTTATCTAGAATTGGTTTAAACTAAACCAAGAGGAGTATTGGTCTCCTATTTTAAATGTTACAACAAGCTTACAATGTAGAAAAAAAATCATAATAATAAGATGGATAACTAAAAAGTAGGAATAATTTCATCATCAATCAAAACTCTCAAAATCTTAATAATAAGACAGACACATAAAAATAGGAATAACTTCATAATCAATCACAATAACTTTTACTAGGTACCAAAATTAAGAAAAAATCAAATTTCAATTCTAAAGACCAACATTATTCTCGTTTTCATGTTTTTAATACATCTCTAGTATAGTTATGTGTTATACTATGAATATATATAATAAACCCATTTAATTTATATAACCACTAAAACAATTATATTATTTATGCCGACAGGCAGTTGCCCTAGTGATTAAGATGGTGGTTATTTCTTAAGTGGTCTTGTGTTCAAAACCCCTTAAGAGTGGTTGTTGATGTAATTTGAAAACCTTTTCCTCAAAATTTATATTATTTATAATAATTATTCAACAAAGTGGAGATTGAGCGATGTATTATACCAACCATGGAAATATTAGTTTCAAAAGATTTGCTGTTTAGCATATTAATCTTACAACAGAAAGGTTTTTTTGGATGAACTTGAGCTATGATTATGATTAAACGGATATGACGTTGGGCATTCACTAGCTCCGTGCTAGTTGGCATTGATGTGCGATCGAGCTTCAACGACATATTTTTGGTGGTAGGGATGGTGAGACACGTCACTGTTGTCGTAGGCTATGTTACGGAAACTATGCACTACATTAGCGGGACGTAGAAGTTATGATTGTATTAGACACAATTAAGACTGCATTTTGAACTTCTTAAAATTAAAACTCAATAATTTAAATAACAAAGAATGCTATCTAGATTTTAAAAATTAATATTAGATTTTAGAATAATTATATCACATATTCAAAAAGTTAAAAAATGATTTTATTGCACAAGTTTCAATATGGGTGTGGCCATAGTTTTGTAGTCTTCCATCCGAAACCTCTTTAGAATTTCAACTCCATACTTACCATGTCCAAGGAATATCTTCCTTGGTCTTTTCCAAACCTCCAAACCCAAGAAGTAATGCATCATGTCGATGTCCTTTATATCTGCTTTGCACCCTGCAATGAGCTTCTCTACACTTATAAGAAACAAGTCATCTACATATAGCATCAAAATGAGGAGATTAGTCCCAACAAATATGTAATATAGGTTAAGATTTGCATCAGTTTTGATGAAGCCCACACTATAAAAGGAGATGGGAACGTCCCCACAAAGAATGGGTAAAAATCAACTTCGATGGAGCTGCAAAAAGTAACCATGGTCATGTTATTGGTGGGATCCTCTTTAGGAATGACAGAGGTCAAGTAGTGGCTGCATATGTTGAGGATCTAGAAATTACCATAAATCACCAAGCTAAAGTAAGGGCAATGCTTACAAGCCTCCGAGTGAATTTGAGTTTTAGGAGAATTGTTCTTTTGGAGGATTCCAAAAATATTACAACTTCCCTTCAAAAAGGAGAGTTAAATAATTCTAGTATTTTCCAAATAGAATTATTTTGGGAAACCTAGAAGAAACTAGTTAAACATATTTATAGAGAGGGAAACAAAGCTGTAACGAATATGACAATTAAATATGAGATATGCCCCTATGAAGTTGGAAGAGACAATTAAATATGAGAATTTCAAGCTCTCGTCATATGCCCCCATGGAGTTGGAAGAGATTATAAGAATTGATAATGAAGCTAGGGAAAAAGCATAATACTTATTGGGATAATGCGATGAAGGATTTGAGCACACTAAATTACATTATTGTCGGCAGTTTCTTTATGAGTTATGTAAAGCATTGAGCACTGCATCAACTACTTTAAATAGAAGGATAATAGAAAGAATATTATTTCAGCTTTTCCATCAACAGGTTTAGCCTAGGTTTGTTTGTTTTAGACTATCTTGCATTTGCATGATCTTTTTTCTTGTATTTATGTAAAGGGTCAGACCCCTTCAACCCCTTGTTTTTTATCAACACCAAAAAAAAAATGATATTCACAATAATAATTTTAATATAAATTTAAAACCATAAATATTGGATGATCTAAGTGTTTAGAAAATTTTTTATGTACATATTAATATAAAAATATGTTAGATAATATAACAATATAAAAAATAAATTTATGGAGAACAAACATCTTATTCTTCTCTATTAAAATATTATAGAATGTTAATAAAGATAACTTTAGAGATAATTTCAAAATAACAAGTCTGCCCCTGAGATATACTATGGTTTTGGGTTTTCTTTCAAGAAACCAGATTCAAACCATTGTAAGGTTTGGTGTGCCTATGTGAATCAGCTTGTATATAAAAAAAAAAATTAACACGTCAATTTCCACATATAATAACACTGTGCAAGAAACTCCGAGAGGGAGGTCCCTGGTTCTAATCTTCATCCTACCAAACGCACATTGGTACCCAAAATCCAGTTGATAAAGCTGATGGGGTCAGGACCTAGTACCACTCCCCCATGTAAAACCTCTAATCGTGGTTTTTCAAACCAAAGTTACCTTTTAATTCAAAAAAGAAAACACTGTGCAAGACAAACAATTATACGAATTCAAACTTGTTGTAATAATAATTTCGTAGCAACGTCAAGCCATTGGTTCAGGGCACTTGATCAGGTGCATGTACTTATCATCTATCGTATTGCTCCACATATTCCACGGCCATGGCCTGTTTTTAGGGCAGGTCTAATCTAACATTCACCTGTCAATCAATTTAACAATACCAAACACGTCAAAACATTTGACGGCCATTCGCAGGTCACGTCCAACGTCGTTTTCGTTAATCTTACATAGAGAGGATTTTTTTTACCATTAAGAAGATTCGAACGTTTGGATTCGTCATACACTTATTTCATCTTTTCAAATGTTGACAAAAAACACTGATATGTTATTAAAAAATGGAGCAAATGTCATGCAGACAGGGTCCTCTCGGCAATGTCGCCTATGAACGTCACTATTGCGTATGGCAGTTTAACAATACACATGGTGTAATAATAATTTCCTGTCAACTTTTATTTGAGGGGATGTCTTTGGAAATTTCTGTTCCAATGTGGTTACATCTTTCAAGGTCGGTTATACTTTTGACATGCCGCTATAATTTGTAGAACCATTATTAGGTCTATGAATGTCTGCCATTTCTTCCACTTAAATGTTTAGCTTTAAGGCTTCTTCGTCCCTTGTCAAAGCTTAGAATGGACTTGAAATCTTGTTCCGCGTAGGTTTGGCAGATATCAAAATCAGAAACACCTTTTTAACATTGTCAAAGGTATAGTTGAAGTGGGAAGTGGTCTCCCGATGCTCTTTTTGTGCCACGAAGAAAGGAGCAGCATCAGAAAGGCTAATTCTCAGCGTTGCCTTCACGGCAAACAAGCATGCATTTATAGTTGATGGGAGCCTCAATAAGATTTTCAAGAAAAAAATCTTGACTCTACTTGATGACACATGTTTAACTTTAGAAGAATCTCTGGAGCTCTTCAAGTTATTGGTCAATTTTGGCCGATCAGAGTTAAAAGTGCTTGATAAAATTATTAGTTTTCATTGTCAATATGTTGTTTGAATGAGATATGTGGTAAGTTTGTATTGAGATTAAAGGTTGACAGCAGTAAGAAGTGAATATTTCATTGGTTTGATATAACCATGCGAAGTAAACTTGTAATTGTCAATAATATCACTATATAATAGATCCATATCAATTTATATAACTTATTAAAATAATAATATTATTTATAATTATTAAAAAAATACCTTTATTTTGTTTTGTTGGGATTGAGCGATGTATTATACCATGGAAATATTAGTTTCAAGCGATGTATTATACCATGGAAATATTAGTTTCAAAATATTTGCTTTCCAGCATATGAATCTTAAAATACCTTTATTTTGTTTTGTTGGGATTGAGCGATGTATTATACCATGGAAATATTAGTTTCAAGCGATGTATTATACCATGGAAATATTAGTTTCAAAATATTTGCTTTCCAGCATATGAATCTTACAACAGGAAGTATTTTTTTTTTGGATGAACTTGAGCTATGATTGAACATATGTAGAGACAAAGATATGACATCTGGGGAATGGATACCCCTGCCTCCTTGGATCTTACCTGAAAGTGACATCCCTTTTAGGATGTTTTCCACCTGCCACTGACTATCTCTGTGCTAGTTGGCATTGATGTGTGATCGAGCTTAAAAGACAATATTTAGGTCGTAGGGATGGTATGAAACTATTGCTGTTATCATAGGCTATGGTAGGGAAACTATGCATTACATAAGCGGGGTAGCAGGAATGATTGTGTTTGACGCAGTTAAGACCGTATTTTGAACTTCTTTTAAATTAATGGCTAAACATTAAATGCACAAAATTTGAAATGGCTAGGAATGCTTTTTATATCTTTAAAATGAAATTTTAGTTTTTCAAAACAATTATATCAGATATTTAGATGAGTTAAAAAATGATTTTATTACATGCTTTTTACATGAAAATTTTGAAAGTTTCAATATGATGTTCCCAATAAGTAATTCTGATTTAAATTTAAAAACATAAGGATTGGATAATCTAAGTGTTAAGGTGGTCTTATACGAAAGATAAAAATAAAAAAAGGTTGATGTTTGTGATATGTAGCATTATAATATAAAAATATATTTTATAGCATTTACTAAGTGCTTACATGTACTTTGAAGAGTAGTTATTGGAATATTAGAATATCTGGTCATGTGCAAGGTAAAAAATATTTCCCATAAGGGATTGATATAGAGTGACATCCACCAAAGAAGTCATGTATTCTTGAAGATTTAATCCATAAGCAATAGAAGTATGAGCAGACTTGCAATCCTTCATCTTAAAGCATTGAAAATGATCTAAGGCATACTTATGTGAGATAGTGATCCCAATATAAGTCTAATCAATCTAAAAATCCAAAAATTGTGGAGATTACCTAAATCTACCATCTCAGATGGAGTATGAAGTCATTATTTCATGTCCTAAATCAAGGCAAGTGATCTACCTATAATAAGAAGATCATACACATGTAACACAATTGCCAATATCCATATCCTAATATTTTATGTAACATCATGTTTGGTCTCAGAGCACTAAAACCCACAATTGAGAGATAAGGATTGGATCTTCTCATACCAAGCACGTGGCACCTACTTAGGTTCATACTAGGACTTAGACAATAAACAAAAGAGGTAGAACCCACAAGTCCATAACTAGGTATTTTTTGCATGCAAATATCCTCCTAAGCCTCACCATAAAGAAAAGCCCTCTTCATGTCCATCTAATGCACCTTCTAACCATGTATACAATCCATGAAATAGTTTCCATTCAAGCAACTAGGGAAATTGTCTCTAAACATTCAATTCCCTCCTTCTAAGAGAAACCCTTAACAACATGGCATACCTTGTGATTTTATACCTTACCATCTAAAGCGTACTTGGTACTATAGACCCATTTGAACCACCAATATTCTTTCATTTTGGAAGAGGAACAAGTTCTTTTATCTAATTCTTCATCAAAGACTCATACTCAACAAGCATGACATATTCACATTTTGGTCATACCTTAGACTATGAGTAAGTGAGAGGATCTATAGGGTTTTCAAACTTCAATAGAAAGGGGTCTTCCATTGTCACTCCATGGAAAGAATGGATAGAGCATCCTATAGGAGAGTTTGAACCCACTTGGGTGTTGGATGAAGTATGAAATATCTAGACACATCATGAGATGGAGCAACATCAAAATCCAAATCTAATGCATTTGAATCAAAATTACTATCTACCTCAATATCCATAACTATGGAACATGGAACTAGTGTATTAAGCTCATTGTTATTGAAAGCCAATACTAGATAAGTAATCCATAGTTAAGCCTTCGAATATAATTTTGATATTATGGAATGCTATCTTCAATCCCATCTCAATGAAGCAATTAACAATGGAAAAAATGACATTTCACTTTCCTTAGACTTTGTGAGCATATTATACATGGCACTACTCACATATAAACACTACAAGGTAGAAAATGAAGAACAAAAAGGATTGATAGAATTACTCAAAAAGAAGGCAAAACTTGATGAATCATATCTAGAAAAGTTTTTTCAATCCTCATGTAGCATTAGAACTTCCTATTATACTAACTCAAAATCTTATCATGATGCCTTAAGTGGTTGTTCAGAAAGTTCTATATAGATTAAATACAGGAAAGGAGAATATTCCTCACAAGAACAAAGTGGCAGCTGAACCTCCTATGAGAGCATGGAAACTAGAATCAAAGGTAAAACTAGAGATGAAGAAAAATACATAGTAGATAAAGGAGGAATACAATGCAAATTCAATTGAAATAAGAAGCTTCAGTTATTGCTTACTCTGCATCATATGAAAACATAAATTACCTGCTAAACCTGAATACAAAGAATGCAGAAGAAGAATACAAAGCTCAAGATGATGATGATGAAGAAGATCCATATGAAGACTAAAGTATTCAATACCCAAATAATGTAATACAGGGGGTGTTATAAATAGAGTATATTACATTATTTGGGTCATGCAAATATATCTTCCAAGGTCAATACTTTAGGGGGAAGTTATCTAGTTATTTCATGCAATGTAATAAATGCACAAGTGTCAATGTGCAAGTTGTATATGTGCAAGTTATCCCTTGCACAACTAGGTAGAGTGTTGGCCAAGAAACCTACTTTGCCTATATAATAATGGCCTCATTGTAATATAGACATATACACAGAGAGAGTGAGGCACACAATAGCTTAGAGGTTAGTACAATTCTATGTGGATCACCATCTAGTGGTGATGGGTGCAATGTAGTCTAGTAGCTTTATTAATGGAGTTCTCATTTACTCCATAGCTACATTGTATTCATTTATATCATTTATATTTATTACATATCTTAGTCATCTAGAATATTTACTTTCTTTCATATTATTTTGCATCTCATGATTCTTATCTCTTATGGCCATTACATCAAAAGCTAACAACTTCTTCCTTGGCTATAATATTATAAAATTTAGATAGAAATTCTCTTTATTTATCTCTTATATTTAGAGAATATTTTCCACCTTGGATGTCTTCTTCAATGGTGGTGAGTTGACTTTGAATATTTTATTTTCTCATAAAATATTTCCAAAAACTTTCCTATTCCATATTTTAAGATTAACTTTTATAAAGTGAAGCTTCTTGGTCACCTGAGATATGAGTGATCCTAAGAAAATATTGTTCCACCACTCAATTATAAGAGCTTTGAGGTCTTGGTAGTGAATCCACATAGATTTGAATCTGAAAGGATTTTTGAAGGAAGAATCTAACTGAAAACCTTCAAGGAAGAGAGGGTTGTGGTTGAAGCCAATTTTTGGGAGTGATCGAAGGGTGGCATCACCAAAGAGGTATATGGTTTCCTTGGATAGGATTACCCTATCAAGCCTGAGTTGGATGAGTTAACTGCCTAAACTCCTATTAATCCAAGTAAACTTGGTTCCTCTAAGTTCAATATCCATTAGTTCATTATTATCCATAAAATCAATAAAGCCTTCATACCATCTTGGTGTGATGGTTGTCCCTCGACTCTTGTTATATGAGAAAAAAAGTGAATTAAAGTCACCAGCCAACATCTAGGCTTCACTGGAAAAAATATTTCTCATTTGACTCAGAGTATTCCATAAGGTTGATCATCCTAAAAAATTATTAGGAGCATATATATTTGAGATAACCCATATTGCCTTGATGTATTTACAATAGAAGAGGATGTTTGTAATTATTTTTGACAGAAATAAGAGTTTACCTTACACTTTGGATGGGTCCCATAGGAAAAAGAGGCCCTCAAAAGTACCTTGAGTTATACTAGCAAGGAATTTACTATTTCTCCAAACAACTTTAAAAAAGTTCTCAATATTATCATCATCAATTCTAGTTTCCTAACAAAGGATAGTGGGTTTTAGATCTTTTATCATGGATGATACTAGGTATGAATTGGAAATCCCATTGAGGCCTCTCATATTCCATGAGAGGATCTTCATTTATAACCTTTACAGGAGGATTTTTTCCACCCTTACCATGGGATGAAGGGGGTATGGTTCATTTTACATCTTCTTTGTATACGTCCTTAGAGAAAATATCCTTGAGGGATGAGAAAAGCATGGCTTGAGTACCATTAGCTATATCATCCTCAACTTATTTACATCTGATGTCTTGGTTGAAAGGCCTTACTTTATTTTTATCACTGCCAATGTTGACTGATATTTTCTTCTAGTTTTTAGTCACCAAATGGGAAGGTCTTGAGTATTTGGCTAGGGCACTAAAATTGAGGTCACCAATTGGAGATAAAATATCATTGATAAGGGAGAGGGATTCCTTGGAAAGTGGTAGGGCATAGGGGCCAGACATAGAGGGGGATATCCCTTGATTAATATGAGACTTGGGAGGAGGATTATAAAGAAGAGAGTTAAGTGAGGGGACCACAATTTTGGGAGGAGCTAAAGACTCGATAATGAGAGGATCTTCAAAGAAGTGTGCAATGATAAAAGGGTGTGAAGTCTCATTCAGAGAATAAAGCAAATTGGGATCAGTGTAAGATAAACATACCTAGCCTGAAGGGCCACCATCAGTAGCAAGGGTAGGCTCCTTGTCTTTGTACTCCATGAGTTTGTTGCTATGATAAAAAAGGGTTGGATCCTTCTTTTGGAGATTGTTTTTATAAATAATCAAAGCAAACTAACTAGGGATAGCACGTTGCCACTCTTTTCATGACCCTTTGGTTGTCACCTCTACAAATTTCTTTAGAGAGGGGAATTATGACTTGATATGGCATTGCTTTTGAGATTCTACAAAAAAATTTGGTTTATTCTCATATTCTATGGGCTAGTGTTTGCGGTATATGCTATATAAAATATCAATGTAGGTGGGAATCTTTGATTCTAGGTTAGCATTAAAACACATGTGAGCATAAACCATTTGGGATTTAACTTTGGTATTTGGATTGAGAGCTATGAGATATTTTTTGGTTCTAGAGATTCCTTTTATAATTTCATCGTTCCATAATTGAATGGGGAGGCTTGAGAACCTAACCAAATGGGGTCTAAATTAATGTTTTAGGTTTCAGGATCAAAATTGGTTCCCCATCTCCTAAGGAAGAGACTGCATTGGTCGAAGAACCAAGGTCTGTCAATGAGGATACAATTGGTGTCTTTCAAATTATTTATTCTAACGAGGAAAAATCCCCTAGGAATAATGACCAAATATATGTTTTCCTAGGGATGCCATTTGGAATAGGCTCATTTCCTAATGGATTCAATGTTCGAGCGTGACCCAAAAAAATTCCTAATAAGGGATAAGGAGTCTTGAGAGATTAAATAAGCCATAATATTTGGAGAGATCACTAGCTTTATATGACTCAGTAGAAGAGTGACAAATCCCTACAAAAAAAAAAGAAAATACCAAAGCTTTTATGAATTATCTCTACAAAGGAGACAATGTTGGTATTTTGAGGTGAAGAAGGTGGTTAAGGGGTGGGAGGGGGATTCCCTCCAATGCCCATGACCTCCACACCTCTTATCGGGCCATCCTATGATCCTAACCTATGATTCTTGTTGTTGTCATCATCTATGCCAAATTTCTCACCACAAGGAGATTCACAATTTTGAAGAGACTCACTCACCATCTCTCACCATGGATATGATTCTATTTTCCTATAATCCATTACTAACTAGTACCATATTACTACCCTCTCAATTGAGGGATTTGAACTAAAGGTAAATGAAGTAAATCTCTAGATCAATCAAGAAGGAGATCAAGCCTATGATCAAGACTAGCAAAGGATGTTGGTGCTCACTTCTCTTTAACCAAAATCTATATGCCCTACTTAGGAAGTTGCTACCACTTGGGATAACAATGAAGAGTATATTGTTACCTATAATCACCTATCTCTAGATGCACATATCCTAAATATTGTTCCTAAAGAAAATTACCTACCAACCATGCCCTTCTTAAACCTAGACTTGAGCCTTAGTATCTAGGATGAGGAAGAAGTGGCCATGATATCTAATGGATTAGCTAACTCAAAATTTTTTCTAGAAGATGTGGTGAGAAAAAAGGAGCAAGCAATGGGAGACCAATGCACACATGTGGCTAGCTATACCTCTAAAAGTCCTTAAATGATTCCTAGGAAATATCTTAAATGCCAAGGAAAAATAACCAAAGGGTTGTATAAAGGTGGTGAGTTTTCCATGCTAAAACCTATTATAGAAATTTCAATAAGCCTAGAAACTCATTGCCCATCAAGGCCAACTAACCAGGGCTTCTAAAAAACAACAATTCATATGTTTATAAAAATGAACACATAAGAGTGATGAAATTTTGCATAGGTGTGGTCTAGATATTGTAGAATATGATAAAGGAATTGCACATGGGACCCTTGGCATGGAAAATGTGCTAAATTTTTGTATTATAAATAAGTGATATTTATAAATAAAGCTAAACAAACTATGGCAACACATAGAAGTGGATCTAAGTATTTTATAAAAGCACAAGGAAGAATACAAAGGACTATAGAGATTAGAAGGATTGTAAGATTACCATGGAGAATGAAATCAAAGAAAAATAATTAATAATAAACTATCATAATAGAATCCTACCCTCAATATTCCATAAGTTCAAAGACAAGGAAGGTAGCAAGAACTTCATTCATTTTCTAGAACACTCAAAAGCAAATCTCATGTATTAATCAAGAGTAGTCCCAATTTTGTAAAATCTATAGAAATATAAAGACTGCTCGAAGTATCTTTGCTTCATTTGACTCTATGCCTAATGGACAAGGTAAGTTTTTTATTTTTGGGTCCTTTATCTTCATCAATATGAATATCCCCTATGAGTCACCAAAATTATACTAAATTCTCACAACATTTCAAATGTTTCCTTTGGAAAACTGTAGACACCAAAACAGCACCAATCCGATTATGTGACAACAAGCACTGATCGCACTAACACAAACAGCCCCCAGGGCAGCCCCTAGAGGTTAAATAGTGGTTCTAACCACTTACACAGTAGTTTTGCAAGTCAAAAATCAATTTGGCACCTTTTAGACACTTTATTGCTTATTCGTCCCACCTAGGGACGAGTGTGTTTTGCACTCGTTCTACCTAGGGACGAGTGCATATTTATACTCGTCTCACCCAAAGATGATTATCAGTGCTTGCTTCAGGGTGGGATGAACGCCAGGTTTGACTGGAAAAAAGTCATATCTCAGCATGTGACAACTCAGAACTGCCACTTAGATTTTCCTGCATGGCATAGGAGTGCGAGTGAGTTCTTTTGACAACTCATATCTGCCAATTGACTCTCCCTTCACTACATGGGAATGAGAGTGATATTTTTAAGACAACTCAGATTTTCCACTTAGCTATCCCTTCATTGCATGGGAGTGCAAGTGAGCTTTTCTAAAACATACAAAGACATGCACAGAGGCAGTTAAGAAGCCCTTGATCAAGAAGAAGTCTCCCCTTCACACAAAAAGCATTCATGCAAAGAAAAACTTTTGCATGTTAATTCAAAGAGACCCCTTGGGTCTATAAAATGGTGAGTTTCCTCAACCAAAAGAGATACAGAGAAGGAGCATTTTGAGCAACGAAGTGCTACTAATTCACTTACTTGCGATTTGTGCTTTCAACATCCATAATATCTTAATCGAAAGAGAGGTTATTGGGTGAATTTTGAAGGCACAAATCAAGGACCAACACCAATTTTTCTGACCACAATATCCTACCAATTTGCCGACAACACATCACATCAGGTTTCGGACCCATCCTAAGCGGATTGGTGTCGAAGCAAAGTTTCACCCGTGGGTGGTTTGCCTTCGGGCACCCCCCGCTTTATTTCTTTTGCAGTATTTAGATAGTTTCATGTTTATGCTTTTGTCAAGTTTTCAGTTCATTTAGATTCATTTTAACCATCGTTAGATTCATCTTTTATTTTTCATACACAGGTGCTACTAATTCTTTGTTTGTTTCTTTGAATGCAGATTTGCAACATTGAAGGAGCAGCAAGGAATCGACCTTTACCAATGCAAGCGACGACAACATTTTGGTTCGCCCATCTTATATGTGGGCACGCGGAAGAAGGAATTTTGAAACAAGTTGTAAAAGACCAACATTTAACGCTCCTATCCCCTAAAAAGGAAGGAGACGCATTGTAACACGAATTTGTAAAGCATATCAATAAAAGGGCCGTTCTTTTTACATTGCTTTGATATCTTGTGTTCATGTTCTTCCTTTTTATGCATTTTTCAATAACATAGGGTTTAAGCGTTATTTTAGTTTCGTTTACATTGCATTTTTAGTTTATACTTTTTGTTTTCAGAATCTCGTGTTTTCAATGTTGTAAGCTTACCATGGAGAATGAAATCAAAGAAAAATAATTAATAATAAACTATCATAATAGAATCCTACCCTCAATATTCCATAAGTTCAAAGACAAGGAAGGTAGCAAGAACTTCATTCATTTTCTAGAACACTCAAAAGCAAATCTCATGTATCAATCAAGAGTAGTCCCAATTTTGTAAAAGATATAGAAATCTAAAGACTGCTCGAAGTATCTTTTCTTCATTTGACTCTATGCCTAATGGACAAGGTAAGTTTTTTCTTTTTGGGTCCTTTATCTTCATCAATATGAAGATCCCCTATGAGTCACCAAAATTATACTAAATTCTCACAACATTTCAAATGTTTCCTTTGGAAAACATTAAAAGAAGAGGTAAAGCACTCAAAATATTAGGTACCAAAAGTCTAGATCAAAAGTTTCGATAAGGGCAAAGGAGGCAAGACCCCAAAAATTGAAATTTTTGATAGGGGCAACCATTTTGGGAGTCATAAGAGCCTTCATAATTGCATTTAAACATTTCACAAAATTTTCAAAAACAAAACAAACAACAAAAACACATTAAACCAGATTTAGGGCACACTATTAATCTTTAAAAGAGATAATCATTGCTTGTGTGTGTGTATGCTATTTTTTGTTTAGACAAAAAAAATCATAAAAATAAAATCATAAAAAGAATTTTTGCATTTTTAGGTTAGCATTACCATGGTGAATACTCATAGCCAAGCCCAATCACGGGTAGAAGCTGTATAAAATGCACCAAGAGAGACAAATCGTCTCCGATATAGCCTTGAAGACTTAGCCATCCCGCCTCGATGGCAGGGTACACTAGTTAGTTCACATCATGTAGAACATGGCTCTAGAGGCCCCTCCTTGAGGGGTACTCCAACCCATACATTCATAAAACATGCTTCTAGAGGCACCTCCTTGAGGGGCTCTCCAAGTCAGGCCATCAATAGATGAGACTTTAGAACCCCCTCTCTAAGGGGAACTCATGAGCAACAAGAATCTTTTCAAGAAAACAACCTATATGTACCACCTGGTCTAAGCACGAGGCCTCCTTTGGAAGTTCATTATGGGTGGCCTAGTGATGAAGCGCTGTGTATTTCTCTAGAATAACAAAGGGTCCAAAAGGAAGAACCATATGATTTTGTGGTTCCTAATTTACCCCCGATTAATGTCGAACACAGTAGACCATATCAAGACCATCAGGTTCTCCCGACAGGGCAAGACAATTCTGCCCGCACTTTTTATGCATATCATATAGAGAGTGAGGAGGATCACTACATTCCTCAAGAACAGTATCTAGTGCGAAAATGATGCACGTCTGCATCTGCTTTATATCTAGATCGCTCATTGAGACCAGAGTTTCAAGTAAATGCGGCCAACCTCGACAAAGGGAAGCAACATATAGGCGTCTCAGAGCACCATGATCGAAACAGATATGTAGGAGAGACATCTAGGCCTATTAAACAAGAGACGGAAGAACAAAATGACTTGACATTTACACAACTAGCCGCCCACCAAGCACAAATCACACGGCTTAGACACGAACAACAGGAATTAGAACATTTGTGTCACCTTGATCAAGAGCGCATTCAACGTCAGATAGCTGAATTGCTTCACAACTATGCGCCTAAGAAGGCCCCAGTCCCTCGCACACAACAATCTAAGATGTATGTGAGGCACAAACCCTTAGTGCAAGACAGGTCTCTGCGACTTCAGCAAGCACTGCCTCCAAGACCTCTTAGACCTGAGCGTGAGGCCATTCCTTGCAACCGTGATGGGCATCCTCCGTGGGCACCCGTCCATGTTTACAGGCCTAGGCCAAACACTCCGTAAGAAGATTATGAGGATTATTACCAAGAAGAAGAGCGGGCTGAAATGCCCTATCAAAGCAGAAGGGATGCAACCCATTTATCCATTCAAAGGCCTTAAGTTCCCCACAACCCACAGCGGGAACCAACCAAGGAGGAGGAGATTACATCCTCTGATGCATACAAAGTGTTGTTAGAATGCTTAGAGACTATGTAACTCAATACTACTGGGCCCCAAAAGCCTACCTTACGCCAACTCTGTAGTCATCCGGTGCATCCATCAGTGCCAGCACCTCCATACCTCGAACATTTCAAGCTGCCCCAGTTGGCACCCTTTAAAGGGGATGAGGATGCTCAAGAGCATGTGACGCGATTTTTGAGCCAATGCTTTGGTATACAAGATAATGATGCATTGCTATTGAGAACATTCATAACCACATTTGCAGGATCTGCCTCGGATTGGTTTACCCATCTACCGAAGCATAGCATCTACAACTTGGATCAACTAGTGGACACGTTCCTAGAATGTTTTGCTTTCAATACAAAAAAAATGCGTCACTCAGTGATCTAGCTAGCCTCAAACAGTATGAGGAGGATTCTATGGTAGCATATGGGAATCGATGGAGGACAGGGCTTTCAAAGCTATCTTACCTCCCTCCTATGTTCGACCTAACTCAAATGTTTGCAAAGAGCTGTTTGCGATCGATCTCTATGCTATTGCAGCTGTAGCAATACGCCACTTTAGAAGAAGCTCTGGTGCAAGCTAGACGTATCGAAGAGATCAAGATACAGGATGGAAAAATTGCCAAGCCTAAGAAAAAAGAGTGGAACAAGAGCACCAAGACAGGGAATACGCAATAGAAACCCGTTGTGGTCAATCAAGTTGCTATTAATGCCCCTACGCCTGCCCAAGAAACATAGCCTCCAAAGGCTAATTATCAGGCGGTGCCTCACAATAATTATGAGAAAGATAACAAAAATCAGGATCAAAATCAGCAGCGTCGCCCCAAGCGACAATTTACAACACTGAGTCTAGGGACTCCTTGTTTGACTGTTTGTCAGCGGCAAACTTAATTAATCTGCCAGATATTCCAACAATCGATCCTAATGCGCCAAAGCCTAAGGGCTACATAGAGGATATTTTTTGTAGATTCCACAGAAGGAAAGGGCATGACCTTAATGTCTGTTGGATGTTTAAAGGTTTAGTGCAAGATCTCATTGATAATCACACATTAGTAGTGGATAATCCCATCGTACCCAACAACCAACAAATGGGTGTTTTCAAAGATCCTTTACCCACACATGATGCACAAACAAAACCTTTGCATGTTAATGAAGTGCAACAGAGTTGCCCCATGGAGGGGTATGTTGGGATGATTAGCATTGTGACAAGAAACAAGAAACACTCAGGGGCTGCCCCCGCGACAGCCACTAGGGAAGTTCCATCCATGTCACAACATCAACCGAATCCTACACAGTTGCCCCCGCCTAGAATAGTGGCCACTATTCAAACTAGACTTACTCAAAGTCTACGAACCACATCGGCTAGGCTCTCCATATATGAGCTTATTCAACAATCGACGCCCCATCGGGAAGCTCTTATGGAGATATTAAAGGCAATTGAATTGCAACCCCACAAAGCAGATTTATTCAACAATTTTGTGGTGCATGTCAAACAGTGTACTGAACCAGTCATTACCTTCAAGGAAGATGAGCTAAAAATGGTGACTAGAGATGTAGCGGATCCACCCCTGCATGTTATTGCATGGGTCAATGGGACTCCGTACAAGCGGGTGTTGGTAGACACTGGTTCGTCCAGTAACATTACTACAACTGCTGCATTGAAACATTTGAAATTGCCAGCCTCTCACATTGCACCTTCCACTTATACCATTCGAGCATTCAATGATGCGATATGCTCGACATTTGGCACAATTGTCCTGCCCATACAAGTGGGACAAAATACCATTCATACGTTGTGCCACATTTTGGAAGGTGAGATGGCTTACAATATCTTGCTTGGGTGGCCTTGGATCCAGGATATGAAGTGTGTCCCTTCAATTTCTCATCAATGTCTAAAGTATACATTTGAAGGACAAGTGCACGTGGTCCCCGTAGATTTGGAACCTTTTAAGTATTGCAACTCAGTGCAAATCATGCCGCAATCGACCCTCCCTTCAATGCATGTGGATTTCCAATTAAATCCATCTAAACGAGGTCCGATTAAGCAAGAATCTCCTTCACCAAATAAATTAAATTTCTAAGAGGGTTCATCTTCTTCATCCAGTCCTCCCACAATGACGCCACCTACGGTGGCCACACCAACGGACAAAGGAAAGAAGCCCCTGGAAGCGGAACCACCTCTAGTCTCCAACATCTCTATAGAAGAGACGCCTAATAGAATGGAATTTGAGACACCTAGTTCACCCCACATGGAGTGGACTTAAGGATAACTCCCATTCGCTTCCCCTCAATCACAAACGATTGCTGTTGAGATGTCTAACACATGCATGGGGGATTATATAGTGCGTAATTTTGTTGCAACGCCCACATTTCAGTCTATGCAAGACATGGGAAGACCTCGACTCCCCATAGGCTCCGTGGTTCCTTTAGGCTACCCACCTAATCAGAAAATTTTTATTTTTGGGGGCCTGGATCATGGCGTTGAACCTTCCCATCAAGAAGAGGAAGATGAAGATCCCTTTGTGGAAGATGTCAACTATCTGGCTAACCCAGACTTCGCATTACGATATCTTAGCCGATGCAGTTGGCATGGATACGGGTTAGGCAGGTATGAGCAAGGAATGCATGTTTTGTGCCAACCAAGATACCAAATGCCTTATGATAAATTAGGATTAGGGTTTAATCACCCTTTGCCCCTCAAAATCTTGGTCAAAAACATGCAAGGCCTAGGGATAGGCAACAAGGATGGGTTGGCATCAGATCCATATGCCAATCCAAATACAACTTATACATTGGGGGATTATTTCCCATTACAAAAAAATAACCTTGTTGACCTCAACAACCATTTCCCTACGGCTGAACAAAGAGAAACCTCATGGACTCACCCATAAGGGGAAGATGGACAAGACCACGAAGGGTCTTCTGAAGATGAGTCGGAGTACGATCATTCGCATGAATATCTAATGAATGACGATTAGGAAAGCTTCTTGACGATGTTCCCATTGAATGATCCCAGTGAGCATAGGCTACCTCAACAACAACAAAATCCTTTGGACATAGATGACATGTTTGAACACTTACACATAGGTCCAAGACATAGGAGGCATTTCAACCTAGCGCAGTTATAGCAATTACTGCACCCACCACTCCAGGCATATCGAGAGCATTTTCCACTTGGAGACCCTATAAAACCATCAGTGCCTAGGGTAGACCCTGTTTGTAGGTCTATGCATAGGGCTGATCCCTTTGTACTAGTGCCTACAGATCTAGATCCAACATACCAAGAGCATCCAGAATGTCAGAGTTGTCACATTTGCGGTAATGGAGATTACAATCATTTCATCAACATGGTCTCCATTGACTTGATCGCTCCCATCCATGATCCAGCCAATCCAACATGATTATTACATCTAGACATAGAGGCTATTGATTGGGATCGCGCTGGCACACCACCATCTCCATCAGAGTATTGGCCTTGCGGTGGGATGTTTCATTTCACTCCAAGACAGACTCAGGATGTCTTTCATGCTAAAGAGGAACTTGATGTTCCTAATGATGATCTTAATTCAGCAAACGATATCCATCTGATCCCAATTCCACACCAGTTGGAAGACGGATCCCATATGTCGATTGAAGCAACGACTGATGTAGAAATCGACACAGATCCAATGAATCCACGGATTCTCAAGCTGGGGGTAAGTCTTTCCCCTGAAGAGCGAGCCGATTATGTTACCCTTCTTAAGGAAAAGAATGAGGTTTTTGCATGGTCATACAAAGATATGCCGGGACTAGACCCACGACTAGTCACGCACAATTTAACGCTTGATCCGACAATCAAGCCAGTCAAGAAAAAACTACGCAAGATGCATCCAAAAGTGGCCTTAATGGTAAAATATGAGTTACAAAAGTTGTTGGATGCCCAGTTTGTCATCTATGTGGATTATTCATCATGGTTTTCTAACATGGTTCCTGTCAAGAAGCCCGACGGGAGGATTCGCATATGCACTGACTTTCGAGATCTTAACAAAGCGAGTCCTAAGGATGATTTTCCCTTGCCAAGAATCGACGTGTTGGTAGACGCTACCGCGGGCCACGAAATGCTTTCCCTTATGGATGATTTCTCAGGATACAATCAGATTCATATTAATCCTGAGGACCAACTAAAAACGGCATTCACAACGCCTTGGGGGACATTTTGCTACAAGGTCATGCCTTTTGGCCTTAAAAATGCCGGAGCCACCTACCAACGTGCCATGACGTACATATTTCACGATTACATGCAAAAAACTTTGGAAGATTACATGGATGATTTGTTGGCCAAATCTCTTTTGCGCCCAGATCACATCGGTGACTTGAGTAAGGTCCTTGATTACCTCATTGAACATAAAGTCAGACTAAACCCCAAGAAGTGCATCTTTGGCGTCACCTCTGGAAAGCTCTTAGGTTTCATAGTCTCCAAAAGAGGAATTGAGGTCAATCCAAACAAAGTCAAGGCAATCCTTGAAATGCGTCCCCCAACCACCATCAAGCGCTTCATAGCGTAGTTATCTGAAAAATGCTAACCCATGAATAAATTATTGCATAAGGGGGTCACATTTCATTGGGATGATGAGTGCCAGTCCGCATTTGACGACATTAAATAGTACTTGGCTTCATCGCCAGTATTGGCACCACTTAGACTAGGAGTGCCATTCTATTTATACATCTCAGCCACTGAGGTGGCACTGGGCGCCATGCTGTCCCGGAAAAATGAACTTCACAAAGAACAGGCTACATACTATCTTAGCCACACCCGGTCAGTTATGAACTTAACTATGCATATGTTGAAAAGCTCTACTTGGCAGTGGTGTTTGCTACCAAAAAGCTATGCCACTACATGCTTAGTAATAAGACGTATGTTGTGTCTAAGGAGAATCCATTGCGATACATGATGAGTCGTACTTATCATAGTAGCCGCATGGCAAAATAGATCACGTTGTTGACAAAGTTTGACATAGAGTTTATTGGACAGAAATATATAAAAGGTCAAGTCATCACCGATCAACTAGGTAAGGCTCCTCTTGAAGACGATCAGCCTCTAAATTTTGAACTACCTGATGATGGGGTCTTCCATGTTTCAGAGTCGCCAGATTTTGATGAGCCTGAGTCACAAGCTGACATAACCCTATTCTTCGATGGTTCTAAATGTGAGTAAGGGGGTGGTGCAGGAATTGTATTCTTCACTCCGCAAGGCACTCCAATGCCCTTGTCATTTAAATTAGACTTCCCGTGCATCAACAACAATGCAGAATACGAAGCCTTGCTCATAGGTCTTCAAACAAAAATCACCATGAACATTAAATGATTGAACATCTTTGGTGATTCATTGTTAATTGTCAATCAAGTAAAGGGGATATTCCAATGTAAATGTCCAGTTTTGCGGGCCTATAAAGCCCTTGTGGACAAATTCCTGGCACAACTTGAAGGGTATGACATTGAGGCACTCCCTCGATCATCAAATCATTTTGCGGATACTATGGCCTCCTTGGGGTCACTCATCCCGCAAGACCCTTCTGGTGAAATGACAACCATTCAGGTTACCACATTATCGCAATCTGCGATAGAGTGCACAAGCTCTGATCCGACACTAGGAATCCACATGATCCAGATTGAACCATCTTCGGATAAGTTCTCTTGAATTCGAGATTGTTTGACTCAAGCCAACTGGGGGTCCTTGTTCTCCCTGACCCCTCTTACTAGCAACACCACGTTGTTTTTACAAGTTCTTTCCTGCTCATCTTTTGTTCGGGATGGACTTCAAGAGGGATTGGCCATTCATACTATCGAGGTTTCTGATCAGCAAGATTGGTACACACCCATTCGGGATTACCTCAAGCTAGGTAATCTCCCCCTTGGATTGACACAAGCCATGAAAATATCATTCAAACAGAAAGCAACAAAGCATGTCTTGTTAGGAGACATTTTGTATCGTCAAAATTATGAAGGAATCCTCCTTCATTGTTTGGACCAGCAAGAGTCCGCTTGGGCGATCACCCAAGCTCATGATGGTACATGTGGTGGCCACTTCAGCGGTATGGCCATCACAAAGCGCATTCTTCGCATGGGTTATTATTGGCCATCTTTAGAGCGATATTGTTGCGCATATGTGAAGAAGTGCGTGAAGTGTTAGCACCATGCTAATTTGACACACATACCTTCTCAGGCCTTGCAACCAATCCAATCGGTTTGGCCTTTTTTATAGTGGGGCTTTGATCTAATTGGAAAGATCTCCCCTGCATCATTTGGTCGTCACACGTTTATTTTAATGGCCACAGAGTACTTTACCAAATGGGTGGAAGCAATTTCGTTGACCACTACGACTGGAGCCCGCATTGCGAAGTTTATTTTGCATAACATCATATGTCATTTTGGTATTCCATCCAAGATCCTATCAGATAATGGGACACCATTCAAGAATAAATATGTGCGTGCTTTGACCACAAAGTACAAGATTCAGCATAGCTTTTCAACACCCTATTATCCGCAGGCAAATGGGCAAGCAGAGGCATCCAACAAAATGCTAGTCACCATCCTCAAAAATATAGTTGCAGATAATCATAAGGACTGGCATATTCAGATCCCGCTTTCCCTATGGGATTATCGCACCAGCATTCGAATGCCCACTGGGGCAACTCCATTTTCGTTGGTGTATGGTTCCAAGGCAGTCATGCCTTTTGAGTTGGAAATTCCTTCCCTATGCATTTCAATGCAAGAGTTCATCGATGATGACACTGCGCGACAGGCCCGGTTAGATCAACTGATGTTGCTCGACAAACAACGCGTTAATGCTCTCGAGCATTTACGTATCTATCAAGAGTGACTCAAGAAAGCATACAACATGAAAGTCCATCTTAGGGAATTTTACGTTGGTGACTTGGTCTTAAAAGAGAACCAGCAGAATTCTAATTTGCCATCCCCTCTACAAGACAAGTTCGTGGCAAACTGGTTAGGTCCTTACATCATTGACAGTAAAATAGGACCTAGAACATACCGGCTTGCCTCTCTTGAAGGAATCAAGGAAATAGAACCCTTGAACATCATTCATTTGAGGCCATTCCACATCTAGAGAGCCATAGTCCAACAAAAATCTCCAAGGATTACCACAATCGCTTGGTCAACCCAAAAGCTCCAAGGATTATCATAATCGCTTGGTCAACCCCAAAAGCCCCAAAGGTATCTATAAACCCTTTGGTCAAGACAAAAGCTCCAAGGATTTTCATAATCGCTTGGTCATCCCTAAAAGCCCCAAAGGTATCTATAAACCCTTTGGTCAAACCAAAAGCTCCAAGCATTACCATAACTTCTTGGTCAACATAAATATTTAAAAATCAACAAAAACAACACAAAAATCAAAAATCACAAAAACAATTGCATTTCAATTCCATGCATACTCAAAAAAAAAAAAAAATCAAAATTACAGAAACATTTGTAGTTCAATTTCATGCATTCTCATAAAAAATAAAAATTACAAAAACAATTGCATTCCAATTCCATGCATTCTCATAAACATCAAAATACAAAAATATAGGTTACATTAAGCATTGCATCCATACATTGCATACTTCGATAGGTCATATAAGTCAAAAGCACCATAGACAGTCATTATTTGGCAATTCCATCATTTCCACATCAAATCCATTTTCATAAACGCATACATCCAGCATATCACCCTTTTATTTTAGCATCATCAGTTGTCACCTGATGTATAGGGTTTTCGTCATTTAGATGTCTTTAAATTTCTAGCCAAAACTGTACATAGTTAAACATATTTTACACGAGAAAGTTTACTTGGATCACGGCTTGTTACGTAGCATCCCAACACAAATTAACACATATAAAAATTCCTAAGTTGTGTGAACGAAAGATGAAACCTGCACCGTAATCCCGGTTACCATAAGCGAAACGGCTATCTTGCTTATCCCCTTGTGCGAATGACCCTAGGAATGTTGAGAGTTGGCAAAAGGACAAGCATCCTCCCTACCCAATTCCCAATGAATCCCAAGTTCTCAAAAGTTGCAAAACATCACAAATTTGCAAACCGTCAAAACACTAAAATTTGACATCCTACAGTGCACACATCAAAAGGCACAAACAATAGTGATTCTCGTCACTCATCCCTTGCTCAAAAAAAAAAAAAAAAAAAAAAACAACATAATAAAACAAAAATAAAAAGTGATTTTATCACTATAAAGAGTAAGTATCCCAATACACTTGAAGAAAAGAAGGGAGTCGAACTTGAATCCCTGGAACTCTCAGCATTTTGATAGGTCATGAGGCAAGCTTCAATACCGGTTTGGTTGATAGCCTATCGGTCACTGGCGGTAAACCTCCTGCATGACGATATATCTGTCACATTAACTTGTGTACAGATCAATGTTTGCATGTGGATGAGCTAGCTTATCGTATCCTAGATAGCATCACAGATTAATCTGACTAAAACGATAAAGGAGTTAGTGGAGCTAATTAGGTGATCCTCAGTATAGGTTCGGTTGAAAGCCCATCTGTCATTAGCGGTATCCTGATGAATAACACATAAACGAACTCAATTGCACACATAGGGATGTGAAATAACTTGGCTAAATTCAAGTCAGATTTAGACCTTGTTCAGAAGTCTTGCGAGATAAATATACAGTCTTGGCTAGTTCATTAAAATATCTGCATCTCAGAAAATCTTAACTACATTTTCAAACAACCGATACATTTCATTCCCTACATCACCATAAAAAAATAGACAAAATACACAAACAAATTTTCCACATGCACAAGAATTCCACAAAGTTATCCCATTATTCTAGCAAGTCCAATCCAAATCTTGTACAGTCTATGGTGCCTTGACAAATCATCAACAATTCATTGCATTCATTCCATATGCATACATCATACAAATTAGAACCATCACATTCATAATCGCATATGCATACATCAATGTAAACACATGTACATCAAAATAAAGCATGAAAAATATATAAACACCAAAAAGAATCATCTGTATATATATCATAACAAAAAATTGCCCGTAGGCTATAGTGCACTGGTCCTTGGACCTCGCTCCCATCATCCAAAATCTCAAAAACCCCCAGCCTAGGGCATCGACCACCATGATCACGTAGGATCGGTGTGACAAGAACTACCCCCTGTAGTATCAGTCCTCTAAGACCTCTCAGGGCGACTGCTCACCCCTGCATCATGCCCACTCGCACCTCCCTCATCTCGTCGCCTACGTCGGGATGATGCCAACTGCTCCGTCCTGCTGTCTCTTGTCCTATACGACGAGCCACTGGCCGGATGCTCTGGTATTCGCCCACCCAAGCGGATAATCTCACCCTCCATCTCTGACTGATGCCGCCCCCAATCTACCTCCCGTCACCTCCACTCTGCCTCTCGCCTATGATAGTACATGATTGCCTCATCGCGCTATGCTAGCTATACCCGTAGGAGATCCCTCTCCCGTGTAGCATTCATATCACCACCCTGCTGGCAAGATGCAGCCCCTACGCTCTCTCGCTCTGCTAACTGTGTCTGCAGGAGATCCCTCTCTTGCGTCATCTCCCCAAGCTCTCCATCCTGCCTCTGCAATAACCCCGTCAATCGCGCTACCTCAGCGTGTAACCCCGCCTCTATCTCCTCTGACCCAGCCGCCTCTGGAGCATCCTGCATGTCCGACTGCTTCTCATCCCCAAACTCCTCTCATGCATCTGCCACCTCCACCATATCTACATCTACAGGAGCTCCCCAACCCTATCTTGGTGCCTCTGCACCCTCTTCACCCCCCGCTGCCTCATCTCCTCCCAATGGCCCCTCACCTCACCACTGCTGTAGCGTCCACCACTCCTGGTACTCAGCCGTCACTCGGACGTCATCTACGTCCAGAATGTCTAATACTGTATTAGACTCCTCCCCCAATGGCTCGAGGATCGGCGCAGCTAGGGTCCTCTCATCACCCCGACGTCGATAGACTACGGGTTCCCCAGGCAGCCCCTGGTGTACCCCAAACTGTCGTGTCACTCAGAGGTAGTGAAAGTACTCCTGCTACGTCCTATGTCGGCCAATCACCCATCTCCCCCTCCGGACCCGCCAAATCCAATCATCCACCTCTGGCCATGCGAGACAATCCCGATATGGCCTCCATACCACATCTACGGGAGTCATTCATGCCAATGCATCTCTGTAATGGTCTACGTCTCTCACAAATCGCCGATTCTACCCCCGCTCCTTCGATCGATACCATAGAGCACCATACCCAATATCTCTGTCAACCATGTCCGCCCGTGTATGTTGAGCAAGGTGCAGAGAAAGTATTGCAAAAGTATTGTAATTGTTGTCAACACAGACAGATTGATGCAGTTGATGCAGTTCAGAGGTCAGTCAGATCAAGTGCAAAAAATCTCAAGAAAAACAGAGGGGACCCAGATCCAGAAATTTGCGAAAAAAGACAAGGAAGAAAACTGTCGCGATATCGCGACATGGTTCCTGTCACGATTTCGCGACAAAAAGTAGGAGAGAGAAAGTGCAAGAAAAAATGACGTGATTTCGCGACATATCCGAGGAGAGAGAAAAAGCACGCCAAAATGTCGCGATTTCGCGACATGTCGAGTTTTCACTGAGGAGAGAGAAAATGTGTCGCGATTCGCGACAAAAAGCAGGAGAGAGAAATTGCAAGCCAAATTGTCGTGATTTCGTGACATGTCTGAGGAGAGAGAAGATGCAAGTAAGATTGTCGTGATTTCGCAATATGCTGGAAGAAAAGGCACTAACTAAGAAAAGTGTAGCGATTTCGCTACATGTTGCAATTTTGCTGGTGAAAGAGAAGAAAAGGCACTAAGTAAGGAAAGTGTAGCGATTTTGCTATAGGCTCTAAATGCAAAGGATGAAAGATGTAGCGATTTCGCTACAAGCTTGAAACACTAAGAACAAAAGTGCAGTGATTTCCTAACTATTTCGAAAGGCAAGGTAAAAAGGTGTAGCGATTTCGCTACAGGTTTGAAACACATGTTGGGAAGGTGCAGCGATCTTGCTACGAGTTCAAAGTGCAAAGTGGAAAGGGGTAGCGATATCACTACACGTCGGAGTTTCACTAGCTAGCAGCAAAGAAAAATGCTAAGGCAACAATGGTGTAGCGATTTCACTACATGTAAGGTTTTCACGGCTGCATGGAGTAAAAATTGTACGGAGGCCAGAAGCGTCGCGATTTCGTGACATCTTAGAAGATGACGTCAGCAAAACCAAAAAGTGTCACGATTTCGTGACAGGGTGAACGAAAAGCCATTGCAAGCCGAAAATGTCGTGATTTCATGACAACATGGAGGATGACGTCAGCAAAAGCGGAATGTGTCACGATTTCGTGACATGTATCATTTTCGCGGAGGCAAGCGAAGGAAAGAGGAGGAAAGCCGAAAGCATCGCGATTTCGCGACATGTCTCATTTTCACGGGTGTATGCCGAGCAAAGCACCAGGAGGCGAAAAACGTCGCGATATCGCGACATGTAGGATTTTCATGGTCAACAGCCCTAAAAAAGTCAAACCAAAAGAAATGTCGCGATATCGCGACAAGGTTGCCAGAGAAGCCTCAGGAAGCCGAAAGTGTCGCGATATCGCAACAAAGTTGAGGATGACGTCAGCAAAGCGGAAAACGTCGCGATATCGCGACATGTAAGGTTTTCGGGGTTGCTTACAGAAAGGAAGTCTAGGAGAAAGAAAACATCGCGATATCGTGACAGGTAATGTTTTGGTGGGAAAAAGTCAAAGATACATGCATTGTGACAAGTGGCAAATAGCGCAAGTTACGATAAACCTAACTGGAGTCAGATCTGTAGTTCCAAGTGACAGGTGGTGAGAATGCATAGGAGAAATTCATGCTGTAGTTAACTGTAGTTAAAAATGAAAGTGACTAGACAACGAATGTAAGAAAAGAACGGCGGTTGTAGGGCCGTGTTGTAGCATGGCTAGCAAAGGTGGCAGTTACAAAGAGTAGCCACGAAACTAAGCATTGAATGTAGAACGGTTGTTGCAGGGCCATGATGCTGCAAGCTGGCGTAAAGAGCAATTTTTTAGATAATCTCTGCAAACAAGAAATTCTCTCGATGGTTGTGCTTGAATCACAAGAAAGTAACGGGTAGAATAGAAGGATCGACACAGTTTAGAAAAGAGTGCAAAATAATTAGAAAGAGCAGTTACATAGATTTTGGAAGAACAAGATAATAGAGCATCGAAACGCGTAGAAGGGTTGTCAGTATATGCAGAGAAAAATACTATCAATATGTGCGTAATGTGCGAGAGAAGAAGGATCGTCAAGATATGCAGAATATGCAGAGAAAAATATGGTCAGAATGTCAGTAAGAAAGTGGCTAAAATGCGGATTAGGTCAGAGAAGGATTAATGCATTGATCGTAGCCGAAAGTACATGAAAGATTGGAGGGAAAATTGAGCCGTTTCAAATTGAGCCATTTGAGGAAATCAAGGATATAAGGATCGAACTGGCACAGTTAGAAGGTTACCGCAACTGTGTTGTATTGAAAAAATCAAAAGGCAAAGTGTGGTAAGTGTGTTGCATGAAGAACATCAAGAGAACTAAAACCTGTATATTCTTCTTGTAAAATAACAGAGAGGTTTTAGATTTGAAAGGAAGATATTGAGTCTCTAACAAGTCTCTTTATGCTAATGTGAGATAAAATTGCATGAGCTATAGACCGATAAGGGTCTTGCAAAAGAGAAGGCATTTTATGTCCATTTATCTTGCAAAATAGAAATCCAAGTTGGTGCTTGGATAAAGGGGTTGGTGCTCCTATCTGTTGCAGCAGATAAATCAGGGGTTGGTGCTCCTTCCAAGTGGGTTCGGTAAACAATTGTAAATATTGAATCCTTGCAAAGACCGGATTTGGATTGGAGTCCAAACAAGTCATTATTTGAGGAGTAGCCACATCGGTGAACATCATAAAATCTTGTGTTGTGTGATGCTCATGTGCTATTCTTGCCTTATCTGCTTTTTCTTTTTAAGTTTGCTTGTTTAAGTTTTAATAATTGCAGACTCAAGTTTTTAATTAGTTACACTGATTCACCCCCCCCCTCTCAGTGTCATTGTGAGAATATCAGTGTAGTCCAGGGCATCCCTTGTGGTCGCTCTATGGCTATATGCTGCCATGCCCAGCACTACAACAAGAAACTGTAGCCGATCCCCTTTCACCTTCGACAGCGAACCTCATACAACTCATCATATAACTGCGCTAGAAGCGTCTGGCCCCATCTCATAATTACCGGCTCTATCATCAGAAAATCCACTAGCTGCCACACCACCTCCAATAGGTTCCATGGGAACCTCGCTCTTGACGAGTCTGGGAGGACCATGTTGGAAATGAGGCTCATGAGTAGTTCATGCCTCACTCCCAACATTCCCCTAGTGTACCACCATCGCACCAAAATCCCCCCAATCTGACAATCCAACTCCGCCCTCTCCAACGAGGTCATCCCATCCTCCTCCTCTCCATGTACAAAATATCGGGTCAGTACAGTCATCCTCTGGCCTCGTGGAGTCATCCGAATGGGAACCCCATCTATCAGAATCCACAAAATTCGATACATGTCCTCTAAAGTGACTGTCATCTCCCCTGTCAGAAGATGGAAGGTGTTCGTTCGAACATCCCATAGGTTGATCAATGTTGTGATGTATGCCCGGTCCGCCACAACTGCATCCAACCAAGCCACATGCTTGAGCCCTAGGGCATGAAGCCAATCCCAGTCCTCCACTGTCAATGCCTCGTGGGCATTGGAAAAAATCGTCAGCACCCGATGTCGACTCTTCACCACCTACACATCACAGAAAACAACAAACATCAAAAACATGCATCAAATTACCATCACAAGTACAAAAATGCATAACTGTACAGTAACATCTTTCATTCACATGTACATTCAAAAAAAAATAATAATAAAAAAACAATAAAAATTTGACATGGTTTACCTACGGTTTTACCTAAGTTTACCATTTCAAAACAAAAAAATTCATTCCGTTTTCATCTTACATTTCATCAAAAACAATAAAAATTTGACATGGTTTACCTACGATTTTCCCTAAGTTTACCATTTCAAAACAAAAAAAATCATTCCATTTTCATCTTACATTTCATCAAAAACAATAAAAATTTGACATGGTTTACCTACAGTTTTTCCTTAAGTTTACCATTTCAAAACAAAAAAATTCATTCAGTTTTCATCTTACATTTCATCAAAAAAGATAAAAATTTGACATGGTTTACCTACGGTTTTCCCTAAGTTTACCATTTCAATACAAAAAAATTCATTTCGTTTTCATCTTACATTTCATCAAAAACAATAAAAATTTGACATGGTTTACCTACGGTTTTACCTAAGTTTACCATTTCAAAACAAAAAAATTCATTCAGTTTTCATCTTACATTTCATCAAAAAAAAAAAAAATTCGACATGGTTTACCTACGGTTTCGACCTAAGTTTACCATTTCAACAAAAAATTCATCCATTTTTTTTCATTTTTAAATTTCATCAAAAAATGACAAAAATTTGACATGGTTTCCCTATGGTTTCGACCTAAGTTTACCATTTCAATAAACAAAATTTCATCCATTTTTCATTTTTTAATTTCATCCAAAAAGCACAAAAAATCGACATGGTTTACCTACGGTTTCGACCTAAGTTTACCATTTCAAACAAAAAAATTCATCCATTTTCTATTTTTAATTCCATAAAAATAACACAAAAATTGGGCATGGTTTACTTATGGTTTCGACCTAAGTTTTACCATTCAAATAAAAAATAAAACATTTTTAACCATGGTTACCCTAAGGTGTTACTCTAAGTTTCATTTTGGGTTTATCCTATGGTTTTCCATCTAAGTTTCCATCGGTTTGCATCCACGTTTCATTTGGTTTCATTCATTCACCTTTTAATTTAATTAATTAGGGTTTCATGTTTTCAACAAACGACAAACAATAAAAACACATTTGCATTTTTTTAAATTCAAACTCGAGGAGATAGTGCACTTATCGGTCTCGCCTCGACTCCGTCGCTTGATGACCCGGTCCGTGCACTCATGATGGCTGGAAAATCTGGCAGCGCTTCGCATCAGAAAATTTACCTCCTCCTCCCCAGAGCTCCAATTCGCAATCGCTGAACAGTGCAAATGAGCCAAAATCATCATTTTCGCATATTTATACTTTTTTCCAGTTGGTAGTCGTCCCTGACCTGGACAAGCGCTTTTCGGTGCGCTCGTCCCACCCCAGGACGAGTACCCTCGAAGGAGTGCTCGTCCCACCCCAGGACGAGTACCATCCTGGAGTTCGTCTCCCCCCAGGACGAATAAAAAAAATAAAAAAATAAAAAATACCCAAAAAAATAAAAAATGCCAAATGCCAACAAAACCACTAAAAATTGCAGGACAAAAGTGCTCTTACACTTAACCTCTTGGCATAAGCAAACTGATGTCGGGGTCTACCTTGTCGTTATCTTCCTCCCTAAGAAGGCTACCATAGCCGGACCGCTCCACGGGAAGACAGATTTTCGCCAATGTTAACCCCAAATGGCATCCCAAAATGGGTTCACACCCACCAAAAATAGGTCAAAACAATCAAGAAATTACTCGAGCATGCATCAGATAACATCTGATGGCACCCTCACTAAAGTCATCATGGGTCAAGCGACTCATCGCTTTTCTCATGTCGGTCATTCCCTCATCGATTCGTCGCTTGAGGGGGTAGTCACACTTAGTTGTCAATCAACACCAATATACCCAGTCTTAGAAATGACACGCATTCAAAGGATCATTGCAAAAGACAATCGCGCTCCTGCTTGGGGTAGCAAACAAGCAATCATCACAAACTTATCATATACTTGGAATTCGTGAATCATGAACTCAAGGTTCCCACAACAAAAGGTTGCGCCCTTTGCCTCTTCATGACTGATCAATGTCTAAGTTCAAGTAATACCTCACCAAACCAGGTTAATGCTTGATTTAAGTTCCTTAGCTCGTCAAAAGCAAGGATTCAAGAATGCGTGCCCTTTCCATACTTGAGGCATCCAGAGTTGGTTAGGTTACTGAAAACCTTAATCATTAGTGCTTTGGTTATATATTTTTGCTCAGCACTGCACCACGTGCAGCGCTTCCCAAAAAGGGGCATCTGCAGACACCAGAACAGCACCAATCCGATTATGTGACAACAAGCACTAATCACACTAACACACACAGCCCCCAGGGTAGCCCCCAGAGGTTAAACAATGGTTCTAACCACTTACACAACAGTTTTGCAAGTCAGAAATCAATTTGGCACCTTTTAGACACTTTATTGCTTATTCGTCCCACCTAGGGACGAGTGTGTTTTGCACTCGTTCTACCCAGGGACGAGTGTAGATTTATACTCGTCTCAGCCAGAGACAATTATCGGTGCTCGCTTCGGGGTGGGACGAACGCCAGGTTTGATCGGCAAAAAGTTAGATCTCGGCATGTGACAACTCATAACTGCCACTTAGCTTTTCCTACATGGCATAGGAGTGTGAGTGAGTTCTTTTGACAACTCATATCTGCCAATTGACTCTCCCTTCACTGCATGGGAATGAGAGTGAGCTTTTTAAGACAACTTAGATTTGCCACTTAGCTATTCCTTCATTGCATGGGAGTGCGAGTGAGATTTTCTAAAACATACAAAGACATGCACAGAGGCAGTTAAGAAGCCCTTGATCAAGAAGTCTTCCCTTCACACAAAAAGCATTCATGCAAATAAACACTTTTGCATGTTAATTCAAAGAGACCCCTTGGGTCTATAAAATGGTGAGTTTCCTCACCCAAAAGAGATACAGAGAAGGAGCATTTTGAGCGACAAAGTGCTGCTAATTCACTTACTTGCGATTTGTGCTTTCAACATCTATAATCTCTTAATCGAAAGAGAGGTTATTGGGTGACTTTTGAAGGCATGGATCAAGGACCAACACCAATTTTTTTGACCATAATATCCTACCAATTTGCCGACAACACATCACATCAGGTTTCGGACCCATCCTAAGCGGATTGGTGTCGAAGCAAAGTTTCACCCGCGGGTGGTTTGCCTTCGGGCACCCCCCGCTTTATTTCTTTTGCAGTATTTATATAGTTTCATGTTTATGCTTTTGTCAAGTTTTCAGTTCATTTAGATTCATTTTAACCATCGTTAGATTCATCTTTTATTTTTTATACACAGGTGCTACTAATTCTTTGTTTGTTTCTTTAAACGCAGATTTGCAACATTGAAGGAGCAGCAAGGAATCGACCTTTACCAACGCAAGCGGCGACAATGTTTTGGTTCACCCATCTTATATGTGGGCACATGGAAGAAGGAATTCTGAAACAACTTGTAAAATACCAACATTTAACTCTCCTATCCCCTAAAAAGGAAGGAGACGCATTGTAACATGAATTTGTAAAGCATATCAATAAAAGGGTCGTTCTTTTTACATTGCTTTGATATCTTGTGTTCATGTTCTTCCTTTTTATGCATTTTTCAATAACATAGGGTTTAAGCATTATTTTAGTTTCGTTTACATTGCATTTTTAGTTTATCTTTTTTGTTTTCGGAATCTCATGTTTTCAATGTTGTAAGATTACCATGGAGAATGAAATCAAAGAAAAATAATTAATAATAAACTATCATAATATAATCCTACCCTCAATATTCCATAAGTTCAAAGACAAGGAAGGTAGCAAGAACTTCATTCATTTTCTAGAACACTCAAAAGCAAATCTCATGTATCAATCAAGAGTAGTCCCAATTTTGTAAAAGCCATAGAAATCTAAAGACTGCTCGAAGTATCTTTTCTTCATTTGACTCTATGCCTAATGGACAAGGTAAGTTTTTTCTTTTTGGGTCCTTTATCTTCATCAATATGAAGATCCCCTATGAGTCACCAAAATTATACTAAATTCTCACAACATTTCAAATGTTTCCTTTGGAAAACATTAAAAGAAGAGGTAAAGCACTCAAAATATTAGGTACCAAAAGTATAGATCAAAAGTTTCGATAAGGGCAAAGGAGGCAAGACCCCAAAAATTGAAAGTTTTGAAAGGTAAAAAAAAAAATTAAAAGTTTTAATGGTCCGCAAAGCATAAAAATATCTAAATATCAGAAGAAAAGGTTCCAACTAACATGGATGATAATCAGAATACTAAGTCTATAAAAATAAGAAATGCTCATAGGGTTTGGATACCCATGCTTTGATAGTGTTCTTCTTTGGAGACTCCTAACTCCAAACCTTCACATGGACTGCTAGCCTCCATACCCCATAGCTAGCGTCATAAGCCCATACCTTGCATATGGTGCTAAAGTGTACAATTTTCTAAGATTAAAAAAATTACTTCATATAAAGAAGACATGGCAACCTATGGAAGTAGTTGACACATTTAAGAAAACATTATGTGAACCATACTAGGAGGAAACCTCAACCCATGTGACATTAATATGTATTACTCATACATTGGGAATCCCTAGAAAGGACATATGTAAATAAAAGAAGTAAGAGAGCATCCAAGAACTCATAAAACTCAATTCTAGATATGAATATCTTAAAAGGACACAACGGATTCAATCAAGACATGAATTGGCATACAAATGAATAGTCATTTTATAATATCTACATAGTTTTGGAGGGAAAATATCCCTATTGCAATATATAAATAGAAGCAGTCTTAGCTATGGAAAGGATCAATAAGTTTGCATTTGTAATATCTTGTAAGCTTTCCTTTCATTTCTTCCTGTAGAGTAATAGATTCTTGAGCTATTTATGAGAAAATTGAACCCTTGCTCCTAGCATAATCTTTGTTTAATTTATTTGCACAGACACACACATACACATACATACCTACATGTCAATATTGGACAATCCATTTGTGTTTCTCTGTTGATCCATCTCTATATGTATGTGTTGTTCTCAAATTTTTACTTATTTTTTTGAGTTTTATCATGCATGTATGTGTGTATTGGGGGGCTACACATAAATTTTTAGACTAGCCATATTTTTTTATCCACTAATCCATATTTCTACATTTATGCATGCTAGTAAATGTCATCTTAACTCATCTATGTCAAGGAGAGGAAGTGTTCACTACTAGTATATAATGCTCAGGCCTATTGTGCAAGGAGATCTTAGCATATCTTTGACACATCACTACCCTAGTAGCTTAGGTTTTCTTTTCTTGAGTTGTTTTTATTTTTTATCTCTCACATCCCTTTCCCTCCTTGAGTTCAATTGTGCCTAAATATAACATACTACTAAAGATTTAACCTTGTTAAAAACTCTTGAAGGACCCAATGATTGATCCAAATCCCACACTTTTGGCCAAGTCCATGATATGTCGCTCCATGCAAAGGCATTATTGTTTGAACCAAGAAAACCAAAGAGGATAATAAGAAGAAACCAAGTTCTTAAGATAATTAGTTTAGAATCTAATATTACTCATAAAAAATTGTTTGAAGAGAGTGTATACTTTATTTCCAACCATGTATCAGATTAAAATACTTTCTAATATTTTTTACCACATGAGATTACCCAATATTGCTATTATCCCATGAGTATTATAATATTGAAGGAATAACACCACAAAGGCTTGATAAAAATTGATAAGGTAAGAAAAAGATCCATTGATGTAGACTAACAAGCAATGCCACCATTAGGAGGTAGAAATGTGTTGAATTTTCCCAAAGAATCAAGATAATGTAATGAGAATCATTGACTTTGATATGAATAAACTGAGGTCCTTCCAACAAATTTGTTGAAAAGTAACTCTATTTGGATCATATGAATTTATGAATACAATTTTTATATTTTCCCATTTCCTGGAAAAATGGCCAACAATTCATTTAGTTATTGATTCTAATAGTTGTCCATCTCATTTAAAATTATCATATACCGTTAAAACACATCCTATAGTTCTCACAAAAAGAAACACTAGACGAGCTATCATGTTGTTATTTAATGCACCCTAACACTCCTCATTATTATTTTTTCATATATTAAAATAAAGTTGGGACTATAACTACCTATTAATCCATATTCTAAGATATCATTTTGATCATCATTTTTTTATTTTTATTTTTAGGATTAGACCTAAATCCTATTAATCTTTGTTATGTCTCTTTTTATCTTATCAAATTTATCTTCCTTTGGTTGATTGACTCTTCTTCTTTTTCGCATTTTCCATACTTTTCATAGTTTTATTTACCATATTTAGGTTTATACTACCCTAGAAAACTTGAAGTGCAAGGGGCAAGTTCAACATAATTTTCCTTTTATGTTGCTTTGAATATTTGAAAGTTCAAGGGTCATCTCCATTGTACATTCTTTCATATACAACCTAAAACTACAACGAATAACATTTACAATATTTTCTTTGTCATGCTATCTTGAAAGTCGTAAAGTGTAAGGGACAAGATCTATATAATATTCATTTTTATAGCAAGGAGAAGATTTTCTACTATTTGAAAAAATAGATATGATTTACCTCAACCCAATTTAATCTCTTCCATCTTCCTTTAAAGAACTAGCTTGATACCTTGGTTCATAACTTTAATTTATGTTTTAATTTTCATTTGCACATTGCAATTACTTATTTACCCTTCCAAGTTTATTCTAATGTTTGTTTTGAATGGACCAAAATGGCCTTTGTCATTTAATGAGAAAGAGGGAATTTTTTTGACACCTTTTTGGGAGTGGAAAATTCCAGATCCAATTCATGTTCTACTACAATTTATTCCTTTACTTCAAGTTTGAATTTCTTTTATGACTAAAACTATTTATCTCTTTCCTAATCATTTTTTTTTTTTTGTAATATATTAACATGTATCAATTTCATGATTTTTGGAACATTAAAATGTAAGGTTTCGACATTCTACTTGTTGAATTTATTATTTTGATTTAGATTTAATCATAGTAGGTTTTAGCAAATATTTTCAAATTTTATGACAATATATATTGATTGATGCATAGCTTAATTTTATTCCCTAAAAGTTGGTGCTTCTTAAATGAACTTTCCTAAAGTATTATTGTTATTTGCCAAAACTTCTTTATTGATAAGTTGCTTCCTAAATTCAAAAGTCCTAACCCAAAAATAAAAAAAGTAAATAAATATCCTTTTAATATTTTTCATCTTCATAGAAATCCTTTTAAAGGCTATTATCTTAATTTAATATTTAAAAAAAAATAAAGTTTAAAAATATCAATTATGTGATGACAGAAGCATGACCTAAAACATAGAGTAAGTTTGAGCAGAGGTATCCAAACATCATAATGACAGAGACTTCCATAAACTACTGGTAGGTGGTAGGTGAAGTGAGTCTTATCCGTTAAAAGTGTTTCTTCTACTGTCAATTCCGTGGTTGCCCATTTAGCAACATGGAGCCGTTGATTAGGGTCACTTTTTATCACGTGCATATACTTATCGTCTATCGTTTTGCTCCACAATTTCCACGGCGATGGCCTGCTTTTACAGCAGGTCTCTTTTAACATTCCCCTGTCTATCAATTTCAACAATACCAAACAAATCAAAACATATCTTTTAATGTTAAGAAGATCACATAGAGATTTCTTTTAATGTTAAGAGGATCCGAACCTTTGGATTCTTCATACACTTATTTCATCTTTTCAAATGTTGACGAAAACACTGATGCTATAAAAAAAATGGAGCAGAAGTCACGCAGACAAGATCCTCTCACTGATGTTGCCTAAGGGCGTCAGTATTGCGTATGCCAGTTTAACAATACACTTGGTGCAATTTCAATGATTCTTCCTACCTTGGTAATGTTCGGAAATTCGGAATGGCCTTGAAATCTTTGTTCCGCGTAGCTTTCGCAGATATTAAATTCAGAAACGTTTTTTTAACATGGTCAAAGGTATAGTTGGAGTGCTCTCCCTATGCTCGTCGTGCCACGAAGAAATGAGCAGGATCAGAAAGTGGTTAATAAAATCATTAGTTTAATTTAAGAATTGGCTTTAATTCTTGACGTTGCCTTTACTTTTCAACTTATTGGTCGATGAGATTTAAAAGTGGTTAATAAAATCATTAGTTTAAATTAAGAATTGGCTTTTAATTGGCTTTTTAGTACGTTAGAGTAATCTTACAATGAAGAAATAAAATTTTAATAGTAGAATTGATAGTGGAAAGTAGAATAACTTCTTGACCAATTTTTTAATGATTTGTTTGAGTACAAAAGTTGAGGCTTTAAGTTTCAATTATGAAGACTGGTGTTATTGATATGGTTATGTTATAATATGACTATATAACATATAGTAAACTCATTCCAACTTAATATTTTACAATTCAGAAATATCTTATAGAAATGAAGTGTCCTAAAGAATTTAATTTACATTTTACTTATAATTTGGTCTAAACTAAACTAAGAGGAGTATTGGCCTCCTATTTTAAATGTTACAGTAAGCTTACAATGTAAAAACAAAATCCTAATAATAAAGTGAACAAGTAAAAAGTAGGAATAGCTTTCTAACCGGTTAATGTGATGATGCAAGTCTAATGGCATATTTCATGATTGGAATTCCGTTCCACGTTAATACCTATCTATCTATCTATGGTCAATCAAAACTCTCAAAATCCTAATAATAGGACCCACACATAGAAAGTAGGAATATAACTTTTATATGAGCACAAAAATAAAAAAAAAATCAAATTTCAATTCTAAAGACTACTAGCATTATTCTGAAGCTTGTCTTTTTATAAAATAAAAAGATAATCTTTTTCCTGATTTCATGTTAATACTACTATATAATAAACCCATTTAATTTATATAATCATAAAAATAATTATATTGTTTATAATAATTATTTAAAAAAAAGTGGGGATTGAGCGATGTATTATTAGTTTCAAAAGATTCGATGTTCACCATATTAATCTTACAACAGGAAGGATTTTTTTTGGATGAACTTGAGCTATGACTATGATTAAACGTATATAGAGACAGAGATATGACGTTGGACATTCACTAGCTCCGTTGGCATTGATGTGCGATCGAGCTTAAACGACAATAGTTGGCGTAGGCTATGTTACGGAAACTATGCACCATATAAGCGGGACGTAGGAGGTATGATTGTATTAGACACAGTTAAGACTGCATTTTGAACTTCTTAAAATTAATGGGTTTTGGAATAATTTAAATAACAAAGAATGCTATTTATATTTTAAAAATAATTTTTGGGTTTTAGAATAATTATATCACATATTCAGAAGAGTTTAAAAATTATTTAATTGCACCCCAAGTTTTATAAGTTTCAATATGATATTCACAATAATAATTTTAATATAAATTTAAAACCATAAATATTGGATGATTCAAGTGTTTAGAAAAGGTTTTATGTATGTATTAATATAAAAATATGTGAGATATGTAAGCAATAATAGTTATTTTGGAGTATAGAAGGATTGGTAATAGAAGAGCAAAAAATAGTTGCTAGCTTGGTAGGTTTAAGGGTGAGAAAATCCTGTCTACTACATTAATGCCGCTCTGAGGTGGTGTTAGTTTGTTCTTTTTAATGGCTGCTACTCATACAAACGATTCAGTTTATTCTGAGTTTGTTGGAGAGCTCAATGGCATTGGAAAAGCATCCGCACAAGTTCGTTCCGAAAGTGTATCACGAGGTAAAGGCTCTGTCCCTAAAGCTGTTATTCCTTTGCATGAATATCATACGACTTGTGAATGGTTTGAAATTCATACTTTGGTGGGTTATTTTTTGGGTCGTATCCTATATGATACCCTTATTTGTTCTTGGGTCCAGCAAGTTTGGGGTCCATATGGAGTCAAGGTGGAGAATGTACAAAACCATACCAAAGGGTATTTCATTTTTCACTTTTCAGACCCAACTCAAGCACAAAAGGTTCTGTCTAGGGGACTATGGACTGTTTGTAATTCTCTATTGATTCTGCAACCCTACTTTAGGGATTTCCAAGTCAGTGACCAAGCTACACTAGAAGTATCGGTGTGGGTTGAACTTCCCGGTCTTCATGTTCCCCTTTGCGGTTTTTTGTAGACTTTAGATGCCCCCTTAGGTAAGTTTGTTTTTCTTGAGCTATAAAAGTTCTTCTCCACTTGACACACTAGAAGGATCTGTATCAAAGTTGACCTTACCAAGGATTTGCAAGAGTTTATTGATATCAAGATCAAGGATCAATCCTTTAGGAAAAGAGTTGTCTATATCAATTTACCCAATACCTATTACCGATGTCAATATTTAGCTCATAAAATTTGGGAGTACCCTCTAATGGAGTGAAAATATAAGGTAAATCCTTCGCCCACTCCCGTAGATCCCGCTAATGGCTCATGAGGAAATACTGAAGAATGAAATACTATTTCTAGTAGGAAAACCCGTGGGGCTAAGCAATAGGAAGCTTAAGTTTTCATTACGGAACCTACCCCTACTCCTTCTCAGGACATGCAAGATTCTACTAAATATGTTCAAACCCCTATTGATACGATCCCTTCGATTTTTGGCATGCAACCCCTAATTCACCCTTCTTTTACCTCAGTGGTGGTAGCTCCAAATAACTCTTTGATGGAGGAGGGTCAAGCCTTTAAGGTCCACCGCTCTCGCAACCTTATTCAAAATGACAAACATCGATAGCTAAACAATGATGCTTTCCATGCGGTCTCCAACTCTTATGGCTTGCTTGAAGGTTTGGGTGATGTAGAGGATGTCATGGATATCATGCATCCTAACAAATCCCAATGCTTTTATTCTTGTGGAATGTTCGAGGACTAACAAAATTGGTTAAAAACTGTTTGGTCCGAAATGAGATGTCAAATGTTTCTCGAGTGTATGGAAGCCTCAATTTTTTATATTTGCAAGAATTTAAGATTTTTTATTTTAGTCTGTGGTATGCATGTGACTTTTTATGGCCAAAAAGTGCCTCTTTTGCCACAAAGCATTCCTCGAGAAAATGGGGAGCCATCACTATCCTTGTGCCTCAATTACAGAAGAATGTTGTGACCTAGGGTGTTGACCCATCCAATCAAGCTCTCTGGTTTTTTCTCAAGATCTACAAAAAACCATTTGGGATGGTTAATGTGTATGCCTCAAACATCACTTTTTATTGATGTGAACTATGGAGATGGCTTGCCATGAATATGCCATTTACCACTTGGGTGCTCTATGGATATTTTAATATGGTGGAGAAATCTTCTGACAAGGTCAATCATGCCCCAATGTGGTGGTGCTTAGGTGAAAGGGAAGCTTAGTTTTTTTATGAAAAACAAGCTTCGCCTTTATGACCCTAATTATCACTTACCTTCTGACTTCCCTGAGGCTCTTTTGTACACTTGGTCCAGTTTACTAGTTGCTTCTACCAGGGTTTTGGAAAGATTGGATAGAGCCATGGTTTTTGAGTGTGACAACTTTCAGTTCTCCCATATTTTACCTTCTTCGTTGTATGTGTTGACTTTCCCTGGTACTACATTGTCTGATCATTCACCTATTTTATTCTTAGTGGCAAAGTTAAACTTTCAATCCAGAGTGCATTCTTCATAGTTTTACCTAAATGTTTCTTTTTTGCATAACTTTAGCCTGAAATCTCATATATACCGCATTTGGAATTTTATTTCTAGACTTGATGGTCTTTTTAGAAGTATTGAGTGGTGGAATGCTGCCATTCAACGAACCACTAAGGTGTTGTGGACTCTAGGTGTTGAAATTGCAAAGCGATGGAAACAACCTTAGTTTACCTTGTAGAGTGAGCTATCCAAAGTCTGTCTCAGGCTTGAAGCCTCTCCTTTCATCTCTCTTGCTCAGTCTCAAGTTTCTTCCATTCAGCATGAGCTAAAAAAATATAATTTGTATGAAGCCAAGGGTGCTCAATTACGTGCTCAAATGCATTGGCTCAAAGTGGGGGACAAAGTGACCAAAGATTTTTTTCAATGCCTCAAACCTCCTGCCTAGTATTCCTAGTTTCAAGCCATTCAAGTTGATGGGAAAATATTCATAGACATTTCAGACATTATCAAAGCCTTTGTTTCACATTATCAAGGTGTTTTTGCTTCTCAATCCCTTGATGATGCTAGAAGGCAAGTTGTTGATGATTGTACCACTGTTGTCCCCGATAATATTTATCCTAAGAAAATGATATTTTGTGACACTCCTCTTTCTCTAGAAGATCTAAAAAATACCTTGTCACTCATGGCCAATGATAAGGCACCTAGTCTTGATGGCTTCCCATGTGAATTCTACAAATAATTTTGGGATATGCTTGGTTCTGATATCCATAATGTGTATCTTGAAGCCCTGCAATGTGGTTCACTGGGTTCTATTATTAACAAAGGCAATGTTAAATTTATTCCTAAGTTTGGAGACCCTAATATCATCACTAATTGGAGGCCGATCACCCTACTTAATGTGATCTATAATATTATTGCCAAAGCCCTTGAGTTGAAGCTTAAATCTCTCCTACCTTTAATTGTCAGACCTGAACAAACTGGATTTGTTCAGGGAAGATACATTCTTGATAATGTTCTTGATGTTTGGGAAGGTATGGAGTGGGTAAGATATTTTGAACAAGATGCTTTATTCATTAAGATTGAATTTGAGAAAGCCTATGATAAGATGGAGTGGTACTTCATCACTGCCATGCTTCAAGCTTTGGGCTTTGGGCCAATGTTTGTGAGCATTGTTCTTATGTTATTTCAAGATGCTTCAACTATTATTACTTTGAATAATAGTCAATCTCAATCAATTTCTCTTGGTCGTTCTATAATACAAGGGTGCCCTCTTGCTCCATATATTTTCATTCTTGTTGTAAAGGCTTTTGGCTATTTGTTGCCTATAAGGTGGATCAAGGATAAATCAAGGGTATTTCTCTCCCCAATTCTGATCGTCATTTAGTCAATGGCCATTTTGCTAATGGTTATTTTTTAACGCTTCGAGAAGATGAGCAATCCATTTCCTCGACTATTAGTTGCTTAGAAGTGTTTTGTTTAGCCTTTGGTTCTTCTATTTAATAGAAAAAAACCTCTTGCTTTCAACAAACTCAATCACAATTGCCATGTTGGCTGCATCATTTCCAATGGATTTGGATTCAGTCAGGTGAGGTGTTTAAATTTTTTGGAATTCCTATTGCATTTCGTGGTTCCTCTACTCAATTGTGGCAGTATGTTATTGAGAAAGTAGACAAGAATATTTCTTACTAGCCTAGTAAGAAACTTTCTCTAGCAAGAAAATTTTAGATTTGTTCTAAGGTTTTAGCCACTACCCATGTCTATTATTCGTCTTGTTGGGTTCCATCCAAATCTTGTTATAAAAATCTAGATAAGCTTATGAGATATTTCTTGTGGGCCAAAGACTCTGTCAAACAAGGTTTTCATTGGGTAGCCTAGGAAATTTTTTGTTTTCCCAAGGACTATGGAGGCATGGGTTTGTTTGATTTTCACTGACAAGGTTTTGCTCTTTGTGCTAAATGGATCACCCAATCTTTAATTGGGGATGAATCTTGAAAACTATTGGTCAGACATTGTATTTCTTCTAGTTTTCTTCAGGGAAAGAAAAATTGGAAAGGGGTAAGATTGCAATCCATTCTTACCACCCTTTTCCCTATTAAATTTAAAGGTTCTTTTGTCATTCGGAGTATTTGGAAAGCCTGTGAGGCCTTCAAATCTTGAATTAGTTGGAAAGGAAGTTTCCACAAAATAGGTGCCTCTTTGCATTCCATGAATATTTGGTGGTCTCCTCTTATCACTTGGCAGGGCTCTCCCCTGGCTCTGGTGTAGTGGGTTAGAGCGCATAGGTTTTATAAGTGTGGTATTGCTTCCATTTTTTATTTCTTCTCTCGACATACCAGAAGTTGGATACCCTAGGAAATTTGTTTTCAAATTCATAATTTAAATTCTAGTGATAGAGATACTTATGACGTGGTTATTGATAGTATTCCATTTTCTATTTGGTGCAAACTACATAAGCATTTTTAAAAACCTTGGTGGTTAGATTGGTGTTGGCCTAGGGAGCTTCCTATTTTGTAATATAAAGCTCATCTAGGTTACAAATGGCTCACCCCGCAAGTTCCAATGGTTGATAAGCTCACTATGATATGAGACTTAGTCTCTCTTCCCTCCCGATGGAATAATAGGTTTCTGATTTCTTGGGCTACTTATATTGAACCTAAGCAGAGTTTTTTTGCTTGGAGTCTCTTGCACCAAGGGTTCCCTATTGGCAATAGGCTCAAGCATCTAGGTGTTCATAATCCCATTTGCTTGGTTTGCGGATAGGTAGAAGATTTACTACATATTTTTTGGTTTTGTGATCGGGCTCAGTCGGCTTGGGAGTGGCTTCTTGAATTTTTTAGACCTTTTATGCAAGAGGATTTTACCTGGGTGCATGCTATTTTGGGTGACCTATTGCTTTTTCCTTCAACTTGGGTGTTATTTAGAATATTTATAGAATTGGTACCCTCTTTTATCTTTGGAAGTCCCAAAATAGAGCTTTTTTTCTCAAGAAGAGGTTGGGCATGTCTTCTTTGTTGCTAATAAATATGCTATATTCTTTGATTTCTAGTTACAGATTCAAGTACAGGTTAAAAAAGTACATGTGGAGTTGCAATACTTACATACCCTCATGGATCATTGGGGGAATGGAACCTACGTTATGAGTCGTGTACCTGTTACTTCCCCTTCTAGGTCTTGGTGGTTGACTTACCGGGGGACCTGTCATCGGCCACAACCCTCTGCTACCAGACATTGGTCCCCCTAGTAGTGTAAATATGGAAAATATAGAGTTGGAGACCAGTCTCGCCCGACCTCTTATTGGGATGGTCGGCCTTCTGAGCAAGATGATACCCTTGGTTGGGGTGAAATTGTACCAAATGCACAGACTTGTATTGTTAGTGGTACTACTTTTGATGGCTGGGGGGCTCCAACTTCTTCAACCAATGGATGGACTTATGACCTTATGGAGAAAAACTTCAGGTCTCCCACCTATCAGTGATTGCTCGGTTTCTTTCTTTTAAATGCATATTTGACACTATTTCGATGGTTGTTATCTAGCTTTTTGTGGATTGTTTCTGACACTCTTGTGTACTCCTAACCACGATGGTCAGTGTGTTGGTTTTTGGAGTGTACCAATCCAGTTGTACTTTTTTGTATGATTAAACATTATTTCATTAATATAATGGGTTTTTCATCCAAAAAAATATTTTAAATAATATTATAATATAAAAAATAAATTATGAAAAATAAACATTTTATTCTTTTCTATTAAAATATTATAGAATGTTTTTTTTGTTACATAGGATATTTGGTCACAACCACACTATTTTTAGTAACTAACAAGTGCAGGTTCCTCTTCCACCAAACCTATTCCGCATCGTATTGTTAACTTCGCGTGAAGGGGACCACCCATTGTTCCAAATTGACTTGAAGGGGACCATCGGTTGCTCGGGATTCACGTGAAGGGGACCACTAGTTGCTTGTAATTCGTGTGGTTTTTCAGGATTCACGTGAAAGGGACCATTGGTCACTTAGAATACTTCATCATCGGTCTAGCGCACACTGATAGCATTCAAATCAAACTACTACCTTTTCAAAAAGACTCTCATTCAGAAGATTCAATTCAGACTACTATGTTTACAAACAGATTGTCTCGAGGTTTGAACCTAGGTGTCTTCTTGGTAAATGACTGGCCACACAAGCACTTACTAATCCACTAACCCTCACCTGAGTGTCTTCTTGGTAAATGTCTGGCCAGACAAGCACATACTAATCCACCTAGCCCTCGTGTGCAATATTATAAAATGTTAATATAAATAACTTTAAAATATACCTTAAAAATTAACAAGTTTATCCTTGTGAGACACTATATGATTAGGACTATGAGCTTTCTTTCATAATATCCAAATTCAAACCAGTGTAAAAAATAATGTAAACGTGATGTAGATGTATGTGTGAATGAGCATGTAAAAAAAAAACATATACAAATTCAAACGTGCTCTAATAATAATTTCGTAGCAACATCAATCCATTGATTCGGGGCACTTGATCAGGTGCTTGTACTTATCATCTATCGTATGGCTCCACAAATTCCACGGCGATGGCCTGTTTTTAGAGCAGGTCTCATCTAACATTCACCTGTCAATCAAGTTCAACAATACCAAACAAGTCAAAACATTTGACGGCCATTCGCAGGTCACATCCAACGTCGTTTGCGTAACAGAGTGTCTCGGAAGTTAATATATATATTTTTTAATTTAGCAGAAAAAATTTTGCGGGATTTTATACAGTTAAAATCGTTTGCCCGATTATCAACACTATCTTGATTTTATACAGTTAAAATCGTTTGCCCGATTATCAGCACTATCAACTAGATTTTGAGTGAGTGCCCGTTTGGTAGGATGAAAATTCCAACCAAAAACCATTACCCTACCTCAACACGTAAATATATGAAAAATTAATAATATAAAGAATTTTTTTTTTTTTAACAATTAAGAAGATTCGAACGTTTGGAGTCTTAGTACACTTATTTCTTCTTTTCAAATGTTGACAAAAACACTGATGTTATTAGAAGATGGAGCAAAAGTCAGGATCCAGTTTAACAATACACATGGTGTAATAATAATTTCATGTCAACTTTTATTTGAGGGGATGTCTTTAGAAATTTCTGTTCCAATGTGGTTACATCTTTCAAGGTCGGTTATACTTTAGACACGATAATTCTCAGCGTTGCCTTCACGGCATACAAGCATGCATTTATAGTTGATGGGAGCATCAATAAGATTTTCAAGAAAAAAATCTTGACTCTACTTGATGACACATGTTTAAATGTTTAACTTTAGAAGAATTTCTGGTGCTCTTCAAGTTATTGGTCAATTTTGGCCGATCAGAATTAAAAGTGGTTGATAAAATTATTAGTTTTCATTGTCAATATGTTGTTTGAATGAGATATGTGGTAAGTTGGTATTGAGATTAAAGGTTGACAGCATTGGTCTGATATAACCATGCGAATTAAGGAGTTCTAGATTTATATAATAGATCCATTTTAATTTATATAACTTATTAAACAATAATATTATTTATAATTATTCGACAAAATACCTTTATTTCTGTGGGATTGAGCGATGTATTATACCAACCATGGAAATATTAGTTTCAGAAGATTTGCTTTCCAGCATATGAATCTTACAACAGTAAGTTTTTTTTTTTTTTTTTATGAACTTGAGCTATGATTGAACATACGTAAAGACAATCATAGGACGTTTGGCACTCAATAGCTTTGTGCTAGTTGGCATTGATGTGCGATCGAGCTTAAAAGACAATATTTAGGTCGTAGGGATGGTGCGAAACTGTCGCTGTTGTCGTAGGCTATGGTAGGGAAACTATGCACTACATAAGCGGGGGTAGCAGGAATGATTGTGTTTGACGCAGTTAAGACCGTATTTTGAACTTCTATAAATTAATGGTTAAACATAAAATGCACAATATTTGAAATGGCGAGGAATGCTTTTTATATCTTTAAAATGGCATTTTAGTGTTTTTCAAAACAATTATATCAGATATTTAGATGGGTTAAAATACGATTTTATTACACGCTTTTTACATGAAATTTTTGTAAGTTTCAATATGATGTTTCCAATAAGTAATTCCGATTTAAATTTAAAAACATAAGGATTAGATAATCTAAGTATTAAGGTGGTTAATGGTTGTGATATATAGCATTATAATATAAATATATATTTTATAGCATTTATCAAGTGTTTACATATATTTAGAATAGCAGCTATCAATAAATGGAATATTGGGTCATGTGCAAGGTAAAGAAGATCTCCCATAAGGGATTGATATAGAGTGGCATCCACCAAAGAAGTCATGTATTTTTTTTGAAGCTTTAATCCATCAGCAAAAGGAGTCTGAGTAGACTTGCAATCCTCCATCTTGAAGTGTTGAAAACGATCTAAGGCATACTTGGCATGTGAGATAATAATCCCAAAAGAAGTCTAATCAATCTAAATATCTAAAAATAGTGGAGATTACCTAAATCTATCATCTCAGATGGAGTATGAAGTCACTATTTCATGTCCTAAATCAAGGTAAGTGATCTACCTATAATGAGAAGATCATCCACATATAACACAATTGCCAATATCCCTATCCTAATATTTGATGTAACATCATGTTTGGTCTCATAGCAGTAAAAGCCACAATTGAGAGATAAGGATTGCATCTTCCGATACCAAGCATGTGGTACCTACTTAGGTCCATACAAGGACTTAGACAATCAACAAAAGGGCTAGAACCCACAAGTCCATAACTAGGCATTTGTTGCATGTAAATATCCTCCTAAGTCTCACCATGAAGAAAAGCCCTATTCATGTCCATCTAATGCACATTCTAACCATGAGAAGCATCTATGTATACAATCCATGAAATAGTTTTCATTCAAGAAACTAAAAAAAATATTTCCAAACATTCAATTCCCTCCTTCTAAGAGAAACCCTTAACAACAAGGTATACCTTGTGCTTTTATACTTAACATATAAAGTGTACTTGGTACTATAGATCCATTTGCACCACCAACATTCTTCCCATTTGGAAGAGGAACACATTCCCTTATCTAATTATTCATCAGAGACTCATACTCAATAAGAGAATGGCTTGGGAAAGGGTCTTCCATTGTCACTCCATGGAAATAATGGATAGAGCACCCTATAGGAGAGTCTGAACCCACTTGGGTGTTGGATGAAGTATGAAAGATCTAGGCACATTCCGAGATGGAGCAAAATTAAAATCTAAAGCTAATGCATTTGAGTCAAAATCACTATCTACCTCAACATCCATAATTATGGCACATGGAACTAGTGTATCAAGCAAATTGTTATTGAAATCTAAGACTAGATGCGTTAAATATGATGCTACCTAAGACAAGGTCAAATATATGGACATGGGGCCTTCACTATAGGGGGAAGGGAAGGACCTAATAGGAGTTTATCCACAATAATATCTAAATAAATTACAAGAATAGTCATAAATACAAGAAGATATTTAACCATAATCTGAGGTGAACTCAATGGAGCTACTAAAAGAGTCTTTTAAAAAATCACATCTCTCCATATAAAAACATCATGCCTCTAAGGATCACAAAAATGATATACCTTGAGGAATCTAAATACCATATTAAAATACATATATGACTCTTTGGTACCTTCTTCTTATGAATATCTTCATGTATGTGAGTCCATGCTGAAGGCCCAAAGATATAAAATCGAGAAACATCAATTTTACTGTCTATCAACATCTCAAGGGATGTCATACCTGAACTGCTTTGGTAAAAACTTTATTGATGATGTAAGCTATACATGTGATGAATTTACCCTATAATTTATGATCTATCTCTATAGTATGAATCTTGCAATGAGACATCTTCATATTTACCATTTTCTTCCTCTTTGTAACCCTTTTTATTATGTATTATAATGAACAATTCTTTTGAAATAAAATACCATGAAGAGTCAAGTAATACAAATAAGCATTGCTCATGCATCCACCTCTCCTATCTATTATGTAAACTTGATATTTATTTGAATTTTATTCTCTTCTAGTGCTTTGAACTCCTTAAATATCTCAAAAGCCTCATATTTGGTATGAATAGTGTACAACCATATGTGCCTAAATAATTAATCAATGAGAAGAAGAAAGTACATATTTCTAGAGAGAGATAGTGTACCCACAAATCTACATAAATCACTATGAATGAGCTCCAAGGATCGTGTGGTATGCCTTGCTATCCCTTTAGAAAAGAATTATTTTTTATGCTTTCCCAAAAGATATCCCTTTCAATCACAACTAGAATATAAATTTGAGACAGTCCAATAGACAACTGATAATGACTTGTGTACCTTTGTAGCCCATAGCTAAGATGCCAAAGTACATAATATCATCATTATCTCTCATTATTTTACTATGCCACAATGGCTAAGATTTTTTTTTTTTAAGATGAAGAAGAAGGAGCAATCAACCTTTCATCTTATTTATACATCTAATCTAACTCATCATAGTACCTAGAGGTAACTATTTTGAATCCATCATCAATGTCCCTAATCACCCATTAATCAGGTCAAAATATTTCCATTTCATTTGTATGGTGATATGATAAATAGATAACAAATTGGGGCCAACACTAGGAACATGAAAAACGTCATCAAATTAATAATATCCAATACTAACCTCACTATAACCTACTACGTATGATAAATAATCATCTCTAATAACAACATGCTATTTAAAATAAAGTGTGCTATAATTATCTAGAAGGTGTTAGTGCTTGATCATGTGCTTTTTTGCCCTTGAATCTACATTCCTCTCATCAAAATAAGTGGATGTATAGCATTTTGAATGAATAACTACATAATTTTATGAGTTTTCATCATCATGGCTATCCTCATTTTGAGCATAGAAGCGAGTAGAATCAACACCCTCCTTTTTGGTTGCTTCTTCAAGATTCATGATATTAATTTGAAAAAAATATACTTTAAGTCCTTCCTTCTTGCAAAACTTATTGGTTGACTTCTTGAAGGGATTATTAGTCTTCTTATTATTTTTCTTTAAACATCAAACTCCCAACCATGCTCTTGAAAGTGGTCATGTCAACTTTTGGTGCTCCATCATCTTTGCTTAATTGGATCCCATGTCCAAATGGAGTTGCAACTAGTTTGCAATGCTCCATAGTAAACTTCTTGATCATGTCTCGAGCATACTTATGTTGACAGATGAAGATCCCTGTATCTTTCTGATGGACTTCCATTCCAAGTAGTGCATTAAGCCGAGATCCTTCATCTCAAACTATTTCATCATGGAGTGTTTGAACTCCATATTCACTTTTTCATTACTACCCATGAATATGAGTTCATCCACATATAAGCATACTATGAGGATGTCATTACCTTTCTTCAGGTAGTAAAGGGTGGGTTCATTTCTACTTCTGGTGAAGCCAAAATCTTTGAAGTACCCATCAATGTGTGAGTACCAAGCTCCTCATGCTTGCTTGAGGCCATAGAGTGCCTTTTTTAGTCTATAAACAAGGTACTCCTTACCTTTCTCTTGAAATCCTTGAGGTTGTTCAACATACACTTCTTCTGTCAAGTACCCATTGAGAAAGGCACTATTCACATCCATGTGTTGGATTTTCCAACCCTTGTGAGCAGCTAAAGCAAGAATTATTCTGATGGTCTCCTGTCGGGATACAAGAGCAAATGTATCTTCATAATCAATACCATACTTATGTGTAAATCCTTTTGCAACCAATATTTCTTTGTGCCTTTCAATGCTTCCATCAACATTGAACTTGGTCTTGAAGACCCATTTGCATCCAACATATTTATTGCCTTTAGGAAGCTTTACCAGCTCCCAAGTGTCATTGTTTTTTATTGAGGTTATCTCCTCTTTCATGGCATTTTGCCAAATTTTCTGGGTATATGCCTTCTCATAACTAGAAGGTTCAAGTTGTGCACTAGTTAACAATGCATAGTTAACTACATCTCCTCGAGGTTCAAGCTGGGAGTCATCATCACCATACAAATGCATATTTTCAAGTCTTTGTAAAACAGAACTCATCTCACTAGCTTGAATTCTAGTATACCTTATTTGAAAAATTTTATCCAACATCTTATAAGATGGATGATGTTGGAGAGTTCTCTTACCTCTGGATGGAGAATCAATATCCATTGGTGAGGAACTAACTGATATTTGTGGATAAGGACTTGGTGAAGAAGATGATGAACTAGATTTAGAATATTTGCTTATGCTTGGAGGAGACTTCTTGTATTTTTGTGGCACTTGTTGAATTTGTGATGAACCTGCATCATGAGATTCAACATCACTAAATATTTTGGGATGACCCCACTCTCTCCCTTCATCAAAAATAACATCCCTAGAAAGTACAATGTTTCGAGTCCTAGGATTGTAGAGTCTGCAAGCTTTTGTGGTCTCATAGTACCCTACAAAAATGCATACTTGACTCTTAGGATTGATCTTCTTCCTCTGATCATCAGGAATGTGTGAGTAAGACAGTGAACCAAACACTCTGAAATGTTTGATATTTGGTTGCTTACCATACCATGCTTGGTAAGAAGTTTTCCCTTTCAAACTTGAATTAGGGCTCCTATTCAAAATATACACACTGGTCCTAGCTACATCTCCCCAATACATATTGCTCAAATGCTTTGTTTGAAGCATAGATCTTGCCATATCTACAATGGTACAATTATTTCTCTCAGCCACACCATTATGATGTGGAGTATAGGCAGCAGTGAATTGCCTCTTTATTCCATGTTTTTTACAAAAATTCATTAGAGGAGTATTCTCCTCCTTTATATGATCTGAGACACTTAACAGAATATCCACTTTCATTTTCAAGTCTTATTTTAAAATCTATGAAGCAATCAAATGCTTCATCTTTATGCTTCAACAAATATATCCAACACATTCTTGAAAAATCATCAATGAAAAGAAGAAAGTAAGAGTTGTTACCAATGATTTTGGTCTGCATTGGACCACAGATGTCTGAATGCACTAGCTGGAGTTGATAACTGGCCCGCCATGCTTTCCCTTGAGGAAATTTGGTTCTAGCATTCTTGCCCAAGGCACAACCTTCATAGAATTCCTTATTGTCCTAAACTTTAGGAAGTCCGGTCACCATCGCTTGAGAAGTTAACATCTTCAAACTGGTTGGATTCAGATGACTGTATCTCAAGTGCCACATCACACTTAGATTTGAAATAGAAACATTTTCCAATTGATCTCCTCCTAGATGGCCAAACTTCAAAGGGAATAACCTATTATTAGTCATTGAAACCTATGTAATGACTCTATTACTATCACTTTTATCAAAAATGATACATTTACCCTCATCAAATAGCAGCCTATAGTTTTTCTCCATCATTTGACCAACACTAAGAATATTGCATTGGAGATGAGGGGTGTAATAGATGTCATTCACTTGTTTGATGTCCTCTTTTGTTGGAACCTCCAAGGCTCCAATCCCTTCAACCACCAATGACTTGTCGTCTCTTAACTTGATGCTAGATTTGTAGGAATAATCCAGGGTAGCAAAGAGTTCTTCTTTGCCACTCATATGATTTGAACACCCAGTGTCCAAAATCTAGGTGTCATTCAGGTTCTGATCTAATTGGCCATATGAGAGAAAGAGATTTGAGGTCCCTTCCTCTTCTTCAAAATTGCCATATTGACTGCTCTAGTTGTTGCTGCTCCATTATGAGGGTTTTGACAAGCATTCATGAGCGAAGTGGCTAGGTTTGCCATAATTATAGCAAACTTGGTTTGACTTGTCACTTCCTTTTCCTCAACATTAATGCTTTCCTTTGTTCAGTTGACTACCTCTATTTTGACCTCCATCTCTATTTGATGATCCTCCTCTGCTTGAAGTTCCACCTCCTAGACTATTCTTGCCTCTTCCTCTTTGCTAACCTCTGCCACGACCTCTACCTTGGCATTTTCCTTCTTGTGAAGCGAAGGCTTTGTCATCGCCTCCATTGCTGGAAATAAAGCTAGAAAAATGAGCAAAAAGGAGTAAAAAAGGTTAAAAAAAATTTCAACGGTAAGCTTTGGATCTTACCCCTTTTACCTCCTTGGACAGCAGCTGACCAGGAAGGTAAGTTTGAATTGGACGACAACTAGTTAGGCAGGATTGGATGGCAAGGGCGGAAAGGAAAACCAACTCATTTTCCATTTCTTTTTTCCTCCCTATTTCTTCTATTTCCCTAATTTTCCTATATTCCCTAAGTTCGTTTATTTTTACGAGTATAAATATCAATGTAACCTATTATTCCTAAGGTTCAATACAATATTAATTTCCTATTTTCACTCATAATTTCTCTCAAACCATATCTGGTATTAGAGCCAAAGCTGAGAGGGCATGAGGATCGAGGTGAGGGAAGCTCGAGGACCGAGGAGAGAGAAGCCCATAGCACACAGCCCATGGCAAGGTCAAGTTGGGGCTCGTAGCACATAGCTCGAGGTGAGAGAAGCTTGAAGCACATGGATTGAGGTGAATTCTAGAGTAGGCCAGCACAACAAGCACGTAGATACAGGAGCAAAATAGGAGAACCAATCAGAGAGTGGCATGTGGCGAGAGGAGAACAAGACCCACGCTGACTGGACGACTCAGAAGATAATGCGGACAAACAACATGGCAGCAAATGGAGCAACATGGCAAGGAACGGTTGGCTAATCAAAGGCAAAATGGATGATCGTTGATTGCTCGAAGGTAATCATTTCAAAAGGCGTGCACCTAGGGTTATAAAACCTTGCATTGCCTCCATCCTACTGAATGTGGGATTATTGTTTTTTTTTCTTTGAAATCGGTGACAAGATCTTGTTAAATACAAAACCCTCCTTATCCATACTCAGTCATGGGCGTAGCTCGAGCGTCTAAGGCGCAACGCTTGTGATCTAGGTGTCATGGGTTCGAATCCCGTTGGGCACTATTTTGCTTTATCTTTTTTAAATCATCTGGAAAGCATAGTTGAAAAGGATCACAGATCCTTTGAGTTTTAAATTAAAATTCGTAGCACATTGGTCAAGGGAATTTAGGCATCTTTGGGGCCTTTTGAATTTTTACCAAAGGAATTTAGGTATATTTGGAGCCTTTTCAGATTGACCAAATAAATTTAGGCATATTTGGGGTCTTTTAGAATTTTTATTTGGAGATAGCAAGGCAAAGGTCACAACCTTTTAAACCTGGTAGTTGATGTGTTTGGATTGATTGAATGTGAGGTAAAGGGTGCAATATTTTAAAACCTAGCAATTTATGGGTTGAATGCTGATTGGATTGAATTAGAATTTTAATAGGGAAGGCACGCTACCTTGATTTACCCCATGTTATTGTTGAAAATATTTATGTGATTTGCAATTGTGTGATTTTGAACCATTAGTTGCAGTTAAATACCTAAATTATTGTTAATGATGCTTACAAAATGTTTGCAACTTTTGTCAATTTGGGGCCATCCTAGGGTAGGGCAGTGCAATCTGCAAATTTTAGGGCCATCACGAGATAGGACAATCACATCAAAATGTGACCATCCCATAGGAGGGTGGTTTCAGAATTTGGAAAATATAAAAGTGATTTTTGTAAATTTTTTATGATATTTTTATAGTTGGTAGTGAGAGAAAAGGAGAGGTGAGGTGGAGGAGAGAGTTTATAAAGTGAAGTGTTGTTGAAAATTTGATTGAAACTGACCATGGACCAACCTGAGGCTTCGACCAGTGGAGGAGTTGGTGCTAGGAAGGTAGAAACCTCATTTGTAATCATAAAATGAACCTCATTAAGTAATGGAAAAAAGAACCACATTAAACTATTGGTAATGAACCTCACATTAGATTAGATAATCTAGATTAGGTTAGATTAGGTGTTAAATTTAATGTTTTTTGTTTTTTGAAATTTTACATGGGGTAGGACCCATGTTTTGGTACCACTAAACGGTCATCCTAGGCAAGCGTGGTTCCCCTTTGGTAGGTTGGGGGACATCCTCGGTTGGTGTGACCTTAATTTGAAAATGATAAAAATTTTGGCTATTGGGGCAGTCATTCTGGGGTAAGGCGGTCGCGCTTGTAGAACATCTCATGCTGAGGCAACTGGAAATGATTTTTAGTTTTGGTTGAAAGTTTTTGCTTTTTTTTTTAATTTTTGTTGATTATTGTTCCTACCAAGATTCAGATATTGATGACTCACTATAGGGTACCTACCTTGTTTGAGGAGTTGCGGGGTTAGCTCACATATGAGGATTGGGTGTGGTTTGAGGTGATTTATCTCAAGCAGGTTGTGCATATACCCACTATGATGTTAGATCATGTGTATCTAATTACTTTGTATGATTGCTAGGATAGTAGGACCAACACCTTTCACTTCTTTATTGATGAGATGATGGCCACTTTGGAGGATGTCCCACCATATCCAATCCCCTTCTATAGTAGGGGAGAGTACTTTAGAGATTTTTTGGAGCTGAGGCAAGGTCTATGTTATAGCAGATGGACCATGGTGGGGTATTGATCAGAGCATGGTATGATACTTGGGTATTCACTCGAATACATGCAGTAGTGATATACATCATCTCCAACATCCTATTGTTAAACTCTTTAGGAGTGAGGATCACATAGAACTTTCTCAATATGGTTTAGGATTTGATCGAGTATGACATTCAGTAGTTGATCATAATGGCATGGGGTAGCATCCTATTGGCTCATCTATACGATGAGTTATATGAGATACAACATTAAGGTCACCTCATATGGGGTTGTAGTTTGCTCCTTCATATTTGGAGATGGAAGGACATCCAAGTAGATTGACCAGTGAGATTTACAATGCCATGAGTTAACTTAGATGATATTGAGATAGGATATGCAACTTAGTGGCAACAATACCAAGAGAGAGTTTAGATCTAGCCGCAGGTAGGTAGACTATCTCACTACGCAGGATCTATGATGGGATTGCACCTAGATTAGGTGGTGTGGAGGCCCTACTTGGATTAACCTCATTGGGTAGAGGCTATATCATATCTAGGGTACATGAGCTACAGATGATGGCTGGTAAGGTAGTATGGTATAGAGTGTAAGTACTTCTAGTATTCTTGTATTAGACAATAGTTTGGCATATACCAAGATGTTCTAGAGGAGCTCCTCATATATCACTGATGATGGGATGAGACATAGCTAGTGTGGCATTGAGTGGATCCACTAGAGGACAAGGAGGATCCTAAGGTAGTTGAGATAAAATTAGTAGACCTAGGTATGAATGTAGAGTATGATACTTGGTGGATGACTAGGTTGTGGTAGGGAGGTTCTTTGATGGGCAGGCCTACTAAGGCAACAATGAAGGAGGATGTGGATGAGGTTGGGTAACGAGTGCATTTTTTGATAGAGGGTAAGTGGAGCCAACCTATATAGGGGGTGGAGGATCCACAGGATGAGGGTTATGGGGATGAGGATGACCCTACACATGAGGTGGCTCAGTTGAGAGAACACCCTATAGGGTCAACTAGTAGAGTGAGAGACTACTTTGGCAATAGTATAGATTCATATGAGCAGTGGGTAATAGTAGTGGACGGTATTCTCTAAGGAGATAGATACCATCAAGGCCTAGGTAGACACAACCTAGGTAAATATTGGTAGAGTAACATTTGAGAGGGATAGAGTGATAGATGAGAGACACACTCAATAGACCTAAATGGTTTCCCAAATAATAGAAAGAGATGCCAAGATATTAAAGTAATATGATCTATAAGTTTAGTTGCTCATTGCAACTATAGGTTAGGGACAAGTTGTAGTAGGTACTCATGCTACAGGGGATGTTGCAGGGTTGTAGGTTGAGGTGGCTAGACTGCGGGCCCTATTTGGTTAGTAGAATTCTTGATTTCAATATAATGGTGTTTACATTTTGTAGTTAGAGGTTGAGGTGGTATTACTTGATGGTTAACCTCCTGAGTGATCTACAATAGGGGATACTAGAGGAGCTGGTGTAGGTAGTCTGAGCAGTCATCAATGTGGCTTGGTCACAGATCATTAGCTAGTCTAGAGAGATCAGTGGCTAGTGGATCCAGGTAGCATCATAGGGATGAGGTTGAGTGTGGAGGTGAATTTGGAGGTGCAAGCCCTGCATGATTTACGTGATATGCATTCATTTTTTTTGGGTGTAAGGTCTAAGGACCTACACTATTGTAGCATGTGGGTGATTTTGCATCATGATGTACTTTGAAACTTCCATATATATATATGATATCTTATTTATACCTCATCATGTTTTTATATTATATTTTGATTTTTATGTTATGGATGCACTTTAGATGTATGCTTAGCTAATGGATGTATAGCTAGATGATTGATGTATGACTAGACATTGTAGCATGGATGCGTAAATGTATGCCTAGATGATGTATGTATATGATATACTATTTTTAAATGCATGTTTTAGATTTTTTTATTTGATTATGAATGTGAATTCATGTTAATGTTATGACAAATCTAGCGGATGTATGATGCATTAGTTTTTAAATGGATGTTCTAATGCAGATTCTGAATGTATGCTTTAATTGCTTTAAACATAAAAAATAAATCTAATTTGTGTTTAACAAACTAATGGTGGACACCATAGAATGTATAACAATCATTAATTAAATTGTAAACCTTATCACAAGGGTGATACATTTGTATATGAATGTATGAGATGAAGTGTATGAGATGTAGGGGTTTCCCCTATAAGATTTTGTAAACTAAAAGGTGAACATAAAATAGTCAATGGTCATCTAAGTATCATTGTTGATATTTATCCAATATCTATACTATATTATGAGGACCTCTTAATAGCAAAAGTCCATAAGGAAAATCATGATTGTTGATGAGATGATTAGGTTCTATGAGGGGATTTTTGAGGTTATTTATGAGACTAAAACACCCTAGTTGATTGATCAAAAGTCGTATAATAGTTACACAAGACTCATAAAAAATATAAGTTTGTTAAGAAGGCCTAGATATTCAATATCCTTATATGTGCAAGGTGATGTTTATTCCTAATGCATAAGACTACCTCATTGATAGGTGGGTTTCACTCAAACCATTGTTATAATGAGGATTACCCTATGGTCATATTTATCCTGAGTTTGGATGTAGTTAGACTAGACTACTAGGCAATACAAGCCACCAAAATCTAGCTCAACAATAAGCTAACATTGGTCTGTACAAAAGAATATTACTAATATGATAGACATATCACCGTGCATAAGGCTACTCTATTTCCAGGCAGATTTCATTCAACCCGTTGTTGTAATGGAGATTACCCCATGGCTTTATGAATACAGAGGATTCTAGGGATTCAAGCTCTTTACCCCCTTCTTTTATTTTTATTGATCAGGATACTTGCTCATTTTAGTGGTGAAGACCGCTATTTGTTTTTTTTAAGAGCAAGGAATTTTCTTAGTGATGAAAATAATTATTTATTTTGTTCTATTTTGGGAACTTGCTTGTTTTGTAAGAGAGCAAGGGGATTATTTGGGTAGCGAGGAGCTTGTCCTTTTGTCAATTCTCAACATCCTAGACCATGTGCATGATAGGATGAGTAAGGAAAACCTTTCACTTAAAGGAGTATGGATTACTTCTTAGTTTCATATTTCCTTGTTTAGAATTGAATATTAATGTGTAAAATTGTGTCAGAATTTGAGATATGCAAGGTATTGTCAAAGCAAGACCTTACCTTCTAAATCCAAGATAGCTTTCTACAAAATTTTAAAATATAAACTTGGTATGGTTGAATGACTGAAAACCTGTTGAGGTATATTTTTTCCCAGTTGCGAAATCACACTCATAGTTAGGATTTTGGTTAGAAAACCCTCTCTTGCAAAGAAATATAAATTTCTCCAAGATTCCTTTCACTTAATGTGTTTATATGTCATGAAAATGCATCAAAATAAGTACTTATAATACCTTAATGATTTGCAAGCAACTGTTAACAAGGGGCCTATTTAGTAATATTTTATTGCATTATGCTATTGATAGTTCATGAAATTAATTCCCCACCTGTAAGATAAAAAATCAAATATTGCCAATAAAATTTATGAAATGCAAATATTTGAATTAAACCTTAGGAAAATGATTTAAATTAAATTATTCAAATAATTAATGTTGGAAATTTATAATTATTTGAAATTTTTAATTAATTAAACTCTAATGTTTATTTTAGAATATGAAATTCTAAGAGTTTAATAAGTGAAATAACATTTACCCTAATATAAAATTGAAACTTTGCATAAACTTAGGGTTTTGATTTTTCCATTTAATAAATAAAACTCTAATGTTGATTTTAGAATATGAAATACCGAGAGTTTAATAAATGAAATAACATTTACCCTAATATAAGATTGAAAAATTCATATTAAAAATTAGGGTTTTTATTTATACATGAAATGAAATTAAATAAAATAAAAAATATTAAGGTTAGGAAAATAAAACTAAAATGTGCGAAAAACTGGAACAGACAAATAGATTACTAAAATGAAATTTGCCAACCTTGCATTTACAGAAAATAATTTTATGAAAATCTTAACCTACTCTACTATGATCTGCATTCGCACTATCAATAGTAAAATAGATGCAATCTTCTAGGGTAATTAAATGAATGACATATTAAATTATTTAATAAAATCACCATCCGCATTCACAATTTCTATTAAATAAAACAATAAGGTCATATGTGATTGATATTTCAATTAAAACATTAGACTTTAGAAAATCTAAACTCTATAACAATGGATAACGTCCTTCAATGCAGCAAATTTGTTCTTCAATTCTCCAATATATCTTCTCTATCGATCTTATCTTTCCAATTTGTTTGACCCTTTTTCTTGGTTTCCAATGGTCTATTTATAATTTAACATTTTGTTCATTCATTCCATTCTACAATTTAAAACGAATTGTATAACCATATCATTCTCTTTGCTTTTTGCTCCTTTGTTTGTTCATTCTATTCTACATTATATTGAAAACTTGCAAAACCAACACAAAACTTTTTATAATAATGTACTATGAATATTTTAATTAAAACATTTAATATACACTTTGAAAAAAAATTATTCAAAATGAACTTTAAATATTTTAATTAAACTTTAAAATGAATTATTTAAAACATTAAAATTATGTAGTTTAAATATTTTAATTAAAAAATTTACACAAAATTATATACTTTAAATATTTTAATTAAAACATTTACAATACACTTTGAAATAAAAACATTCAAAATGAAATTTAAATATTTTAATTAATATTTTAAAATAAATGATTTAAAACATTAAAATTATACTCTAAAGTATTTTATTTAATAATTTTAAATGATTTATTTTAAACATTAAAATTAAAAGTTTTTTAAAATTAAAACATTTAAAATCACAATTATCAAATCTTGAGATTTTCAAAAGAAGATCAACAAAAAAATTAACTAATTGAATGATGTCAACACTTCAAAAACAAGCATCAAAAGCTTCAAAAATTCAGTGGGTCCCCAATCTTGGGGTCGTTGTGAAGTGGTCACAACAAATGGTGACTCTGCCAGGAAATGTTCCTTAACATTTTGGACTTAAGAACTCAATTCTGAAATAAAAAAAACCCAAATATTAGAAAATTGAGCATCAATAATATCCAAATAATGTGAGCACATAATTTCAAACTGAAACAACTAAAACATTTGCTTCTGCTCGATGCATGCTCTGTGATTCATTTATGTTCCTGATACTATCCATATTTCCATTATCAGTTTTACAATTAGGCTATAAAAAATTGCTCTTTAAAGTGCACCTCTGCATTGCTATTTTCAAGACATTGCTCTACTGTCGACCAAACATTTATAGCCTCAATAGAGATTATCTGAATCTCCCAAATATTAGGTAAATTTTATATTCTACATTTTTCTTTATTTCAGTCTAGACCTAGCTCCACTGCTAGTCACGCATCTATAACCCCGATGAAGGTTATCTAGAATGTAGTGATTGATTTAACTTTACTATCCATTGTATTTGCTTTGCTTGTGTTTTATTCAAGCTTTATATCACTTTTACAAAATTCACCTACCACTTGGGTTAGAGATCAAGTAAGGCTAAAAATTGAGTTCATTGGATTTTTACCTTCACCTGCAAAACTAATAACTTCATCCTTCAAGATTTCAAGGAATGTTCTTTTAATGTGTTGTAGTATTTGTGGAGCTTTTGCAAAATGATTTCAGTGCTCCAAATTTTACTATCTTAGTCCAAATTCATAAATATATACACTAAACATCTCACTTTCTTTTTCTTTAAGTTTTGCATGCTTTAAAATAAGCAATTTTGTCTTGAATGACGTAGGAAAAAATACCAAATGAAATCATAAAATGTTTAGTGTCCATATAACAACTACCTAAATAAAGAAACAACACAAAAAAACTACAAAACTTTAAACAACAAAATGATAACCTGAAATGAAATCCAAAATTTGGCATAAGCCAATTTTATTACAAACAAAAAAATAGAAACACATCAAAACTTCACCAAAAACCATAAACATCAACAAAAGCAAAAAATAAAAATCATGAAACAAAAAATTATGTACAAAACAAAACAAAAACACAAAAATCCAAAAATCTATTTACAAAAATATACATTATATACAAGACGATGCCATATTTATGCTATCACTTCCCTGGATCCCACACATGATTGACACACTATAAAAGACATATATTGTTATATGCATGCCAAATATTATATAACTCCAACCAAAATAAGATTAGGCCAAACCATATAACAAATTTTATTTTGCCTTTCTCATTCCACCAATTCAATTCAATTTTATAAGCAATTCCATGCTGAGGATTTAATTCATTAAATTTACAATTGAAATTTTCATCTTTTTCTTATTCAATAAGATGTAACTTTCAAGATCTGATTTTTCACTTTGACTTAAGTTTTCATTTTCATGATCATATAGGGCTTATTTCAAATAAGAGCCTACTTCTAAAAATTTTAAAACAAAGTCACAATCTATGTCTTTAGGCCAATCATGCTCATGCAACAATTTACAAGAATCTAGGATATTTACAAAATAAGAATCATTATAGTTTTGTATCCTAGATTGAATTGTTAGTTGTTGATGAACTTGGTTCAATGACTCAAACATATATTATTTTTCATTTAGAAATACAATCTTATTTGTAGTGGGAATATAAATCTACTCTATTTCTTCATTAACCTCCAATGGCATCTCATCATAAATAACATCAAAATCCAATAAATGATTACTCCAAATTTTACTTGATTCTTGAATGTTTAGACATAATAGATAAGATTCTACCTTTTTTACACTTTCATTTACCACTACTTGATGAGACATTGTAGTATTTTCTTTCTCTTCATGGTCTATATTATAATCATCATCTCGTATTCCCTTACTTTCATCCATGACCTGTTTTTCAAAAACACAAAAATTAGGCATCCAATCAAGAATATGTTCATATTTTTCAAACCATAAATCTTGTCGATCAAACACATCAACAATTTATTTAGGATGAATAGAATATTATAATTCTTTGTTAGCCTCCCGTGAAGTTTCTTCATTTAAATCTTCAATACAATCATGAAAATTTTCACTCAAATATTTAGTATTCAAGAATGAAAGAAAATATGTTACCTCTTCTTCATCTAAAATAGATGAATCATAAGAAATATTTACCATTTTTTATTGTTCTATTTCAACAAGATGTTCCATAAACTCATGTTCAAAATGATCAAATCTTGGAACCTTCTCTATTTTTGAAATTGACACGTCATTTTCTAGTTGGATAGAAATTGCTAGATCTTCATGCAAGATAGAGGTTTCAACATCCTGCATATCAAGTGAAATAGAAAATTCATCAGTGGGATAGTGAGAAAAAAATAATTCCTCATATCTTCCCCAACCATTATAATAATCATCTTCCTAAAACATTTTATGAGATTGTATCTCTTCCTTCATTTCTTCTTGATCATTATTTTGAGGATACTGAAGGTTTTGATCATCATTTTCAACAAATTCATCCAAATTTATGGAAGGTCCTTATTTGTCATATGTTTCAAAAATAGTCCACTCTAGTACCATTCTACCATCTAAAAGAATATCACTTTTAGTATCTTCAATATTTATTTCATGAATATGATTTATAAACTTATGAAGATATGCATCTTGGTGCATTTGTCCCTGCACTTGATCAATTTTTCTTTTAAGTTGTAGAACTAACCTTTGCAACTTGTCCTGCATTTTAGGTGAAGGGAGTACTTTATTAGAAATAGAGGAAAAATTCTCCCATTTATTCCACCAAAAATAATCATATTCTAAAATTAGGGAGTGATGTTCAACCACTTCTTCACACTCTGTAAATTCAACAATCAAATTCTTTTTAAATTCACTTTCATCACTTTAAAAAAACTTATCTTCAACAAAAAAATCATCTTCCTAAAGCAATAAACTTTTATTATCAGTCATAATTAAATTACCTCTAGAACCTTTCAATTCTGGAGCTTTAATTGTTTCATTCAACTCTATGGAAGATTCTATTCTATCATATGTTTCAAAGCTAGTTAGATCTAGAATTCTAATATCTGAAGACGCATGCATTTCTACACTTGGATAAGCTTGGTTACCACAATCCTCATTGATGAATAATGGCTTTGAAATTTACACCTCCTCTTGAACAATATCAAAATTAGTTGAAAAAATATGACATTCAATTTCATTCAATGGGGTCAGATTAGATGATTGCCATTGGTTGGAATCCATAACTCATAAAAACAGTCTAACATGAAATAAAAATGTGTATCATGACTTATAAGTGGTATCTAATTTGAAACCTTAGGATTAAGTAATGATAACTTACCCACATCAAACCCTTTAGAAATCCACCATTGCTCTACAACTATTGCCCCACCATAGATGTTAGACAAGGATAAATATTTAAGAAGATTTTCTAGAAACTTAACCATAAAAGGGTCTAAAGCTTCCAAGTATATCCGAATAAATTCTTCTTCTGAAATGATAAAATGTGTTTCTATTTCAATATACAACTTATGAAACCTATCATTAAATTGTCTCATGGATTCATCAGTTTTTTTACAAATAGAGGAAAAAAATTTTGATATCATATTCCTGTCAACCAATTCTCCAAAATATTCTATAAATGTTGCTTTTAGTTGATCCCAAGATGTGGTAGAACCTACAGGTAAATTAATAAACCAATCATGAGCAACTTCATCCAATGTGTATGGAAACATCCTACAGATAACATCTTCATGCATAATTTGAAAGTGAAACATAATGTTTTTATATGCCTGAATATGTTCCTCAACTATAATCATTCCATCATGCTTATAATGGTGTAAATAATTTTTTGCCATTGAACCAGTTTTAATATGAAAGGCTATGTATAAAAAATTCACAAAAATTGAATCATAACCTATAGTTTCTATATTTGCAAATTACATATGTTGACTTCATAATATTTTAATTATGTACTTTAAATATTTTAATTAAAACATTTACAATGCACTTTGAAATAAAAACATTCAAAATGAAATTTAAATATTTTAATTAAAATTTAAAATAAATGTTTTAAAACATTAAAATTATATCCTTTAAATATTTTAATTAAAATATTTACAATACACTTTGAAATAAAAACATTCAAACTGAACTTTAAATATTTTAATTAAACTTTTTAAATGAATGATTTAAAACATTAAAATTATACTCTAAAGTATTTTATTTAATGATTTTTAATTATTTGTTTTAACAATTAAAATTAAAAGTTTTTGTTTAAATTAAAACATTTAAAATCACAATTATCAAATCTTGATATTTTCAAAAGAATATCAACACAACAAAATAACAACCAATTGAATGATGTCAACACTTCAAAAACAAGCATCAAAAGCTTTAAAAATTTAGTGGGTCCCCAATCTTGGGGTCGTTGTGAAGTGGTCACAATAAAACCCTAGTGAACACCATATAGCAACTCATTAGTTGTGTTGAAAAAACCAATTAATCACAAAAATAAAGTGAATGATAATGATATGTGAATTCATGAATGGCATACAAACATGACATCATTATTCAGAATGTAAACATAACTTGTCCTAATACAAGTGTAATGGATGATGATGCCTAATGCAACTAATCAATGAATGCAATAAAAGGCATGATAACATAATGTAAATGTTCTTGTATTTTGATGTTTTGTATTGTTTTTGTGTTTTATGTTTTTTGATTTGTTTGGTATTTTGCATATTTTTTGTTATTTTTGTAATTTTTGATTGTTTTATGATTTTTTTAAGGAAGACGCGATACCTTATGTACCCCCAGAGTGTGTGATGATCGATGAATGTGAGGAATAAGCGATACTTTCAAAATCCTCAAATTCATTGATTGTGATGTGGATGGTGGGGAAGGTGTGACATTGTGTGATGTGATTGACTTGGCTAGGAGTGATAAGAATCGACCCTCCTATTGTGGCACATAACTTTATTCAATTCCAATGTCTCGATGGGTGAAACGAGTGAACCATTTGTGTAGAGCTCATTTCATTCTATAATATCTTCCACCTAATTCTTGAATGAGTAGTAGTTTTGGATGTCATGCCCATTCAAACAGTGATAGGAATAGTAGAGGCTTTCACTGTTTGACCCATAAAATTTTTGAAATAGGGTTGTAGTAGTCATAAAAAAATAGATGTATCGATGAGGTAGCTTGTCAGGTTTACAAAGTTGTGGTTGATCTTGAGGTTGTAGACGGGATGATGTGTCATAAACTATGGCTTGTAGAGGTAAATTAAGCAAGCCATCTATGGGAAAAGACTTCCCATTGATAAGATCCTGAATTATATTTTTTAATTTAAAGCAATCATTAATGTCATGACAATCTATTTGGTGAGAGAGGTAAAAGTGATCTTGCCTATAACCCTTAGGCTTAGTCCTATTTGGTTCTAATGGGTGTATGTTAGGTACAATAATTACTTATACTTCTTGTAAATTTTAGAGAATTGTTGATATAGGCTCAAACAACGGAGTCTAGGTACAAGGATGGCATTTTAAATGAGGTTGATGCAGTGCATCAATTTGTTGAGGTGGTAGGGTTGTGTGTGTTTCAATAACTTGCTTAGTTTGCTTTGCTTTTTTTTCTAGCATAGGTAATGGACCATTAACTATGATTTTTTTTACCCTTGGTAGTGAGAGTATTGTCTATTTGAATTTGATTCTTCTCAAGCATATTTTGTACTATGTTTTTGAATGTGTAGCATTCTTGAATATCATGACCATGTTGTCGATATTTTGGGTGGTTTGAATCTAAGGGGTGAATATCAGGTAAAATAATGGTCTTTACCTCATACAATCAATTGAATATCGAAGCCAAAGACTCGGGTAATGGCATATAAGTGTGAGGTGGATGGTGTTGTAAATTTTGCATTCAATTTGCCAAAGGTCCATTTTGTGTTTGTGAAGGGGGCAGTTTATTTGTGGATGTGATTTGTTGTTGGACCTCTATGTTTCTGAGCTGGTGCATGATTTACTACAAAGCATCATTTTGGTGACCCATTTGTGTCTTCTCTTTAGCTAGATGATCCAAGGTATGTTGTAAGACTAATAGGGATGATGATTGGGTAGTTATCAATAAATTTTGATGATAACTAGTACATGATGGAGGTGAATTGAGTGTAGGTGCCAGTAGACACTTAGGTAGATGTGGGTCAAAAGTGTCCATTATTTGAGATGTGGATGTATAGTAATGATCCTATCTAGTGGGTATGCCCACATGCTCTTATTTTTTACTTATCTTATGCTCTTGTTCCACCTTGGAGGGCTCAGTTATGATGGTTTGATTACCCTCATTTTGGTGTAGCAGATACACTAGTTCTTGCTTTTGTATAAATTTAATATAAAATGAGATAGGTGTGACTAGTTTCAGTGGTGATAACAGTTGTGATGTAGAGTGAATGTTAGATGGAGCTACTAGTTGTGTCGATCAATTTTGAGAATCCTAGTTCCTCGTCATAACATTGATCATTCCCACAAACTCATGAGAATATGCATTGGTATTTGGAAAAGTTATGGATACCTCATCTAGGGTGATCTACTTGTCCCCCATGTTTAGGTGATGAATCATAAATGGTATCAATATGTAGCGACTTGGCAGGATGATGACCTAGATATTTGATTGACTCGATGATAGGCATGTATTCACTAATTTTTGGATTGGTCGAGTGAATTGTAACCTACAATGTGATGGATGAAGATGGTATGATATGATATAATTCATCTATAAAAACTATGGGTTTATTCTTATTGGAAGAAATTAGAAGGTCTTCTACTGACATGTTGAAGATGGCTATGGGGGTCTCTACGGTTGGATTTTTTTACTCTTTTTTACTTAGAGAAACTGAGGTTGGAGAAGGAATAACAGGAGAGATCGATGGTACTAGTGATGGTGGAGATAGTTTCACGACTAACTATGGGGTCAAATATGGACTCTAGGTAATATCACTAGGTTTGGTGTCAAGGTGCATGGATGGATGGGTAAAGTCCTATGGATGATTATCCTTATTGTAATACTTAAAGGGATCTGGGTCAGCATGAACCACATGGACATGACCTTCATGTATGTATTTGAGGTGTTGATGCACTATGGATGGGAGGACTATCCAAGGCCTTCCAAGTAGTATGTTGTACCATATTGTGCCTTCCAAGATGTGGCACAATGTAGGCATAGTCTTTTACCTAACCTGGATAGGGAGGACTATCGCACCAATAGTGGTGGATATATCATTAAATGCTTATAGTATAAACATGGATGCTACAATGTGAGAAGGCATAAAGTTGAGATGTTTTAATGTGGTTATGGTAATAATGTTTATTGTGGATCCCATGTCAACCAATAACCACTTGTAGGGGATCTTTTTGATGCATGCAATGATGTGCAAAGGAGGGTCAGGTATATTTATGAGCATGGGTTTGATTTCATGACCTTAAAAAGTTATAACAGGATATTTTTACATTTGTATATATCCCATAAATTTGGTAAAAACATCAACATAATGAGGTTGTAACTCAATCTAACTCAAAATCTCCATGAGAGTTTCTTGATGCTTAGGGGATTGTTGTATTAACTCGCTCATGGTCATGTTACCTAATGGTATATGTAGACTTTGCGTAGGCCTACTTTGGATTGTTACCACTAGTTGAGGTGGTGGGCTTTGGATGGGAGTTCAAGGTAGTGAAGGTCGTGATGTAGAGGGAGTGTGAAATTCCCTACTAGGCCCCTCGATAGAGCAATTATGTTTGATTATGGTCTAGGATCGGTGTTAGCTAACAAAATAATCCACCTGATCATGTGGATAACACATTGGAATTCCTCTAGTAGAGGTACCGTGGTGGTCGTATCCTCTAGGTGAGGGGTTGGCATCACAATGACTATTAGGGCACCATGCAAGAGTGAGGAGATACTGAGGACTATATCAAAGGTGTTCATGGCCTTGTAATTTTTTTGCTTCATTGGTTGGTGGTTGAGCTTTGCTATGCATAATTACCATGTTGTATTGATTATGCAAACAATAAATAAAACAAATAAACTATATAAAATTATTATCTCGTTTAAGAATTTATTTGTGAGTCCTAGACTATTTGATGTGTTTTTATGTGTTGTTGTTTTTTCTCTTGTTCATGTTTTTTCTTTGGTTGATTATATTACTCAATTTAAGGTTTTTCACCTCTATGCTCTCACACACAGACTTAGTGATGAATTCCAAGCCGCAAAATTCACCAAATTTTGGTTATGAAGTCCAAACTCGATGCGGGAGCTCAGGTCCCGTTGAGTGGTAATTTACCCAATTGTGAAATTACACTCTCCCTTAGGATTTCGATCCCAAAACCCTCTCTTGCAAATAAGTTAAACAAAACAACCTCTTCAAGGTCTCCGATATATTAACATTTGCACATGTGTATTAGTAATCTCAATAAATTTACCTCAATTAATGCTAGGAACACCTTAGTGATTGCAAGTAACTGTTAACAAGGGGCATGTGTTGGTTCATTTTACCATGCTAAATTAATGATTGTTCATGAAACTTAAATAAAACAAATGTGAATTGGCCCTCATATGACCACAATGAAGTGCCTTAATTCCTTTTATCTTGAAATCTTTTAAGGTTGATGTTATCTTCCTTTATTAAGTTGGTTTTAAACAAGTTTTATCTTGCATTAAATACTACTTTAAGCATGGAGTAAAATATTAAATATATATATGAATGTGCATTTAAAGTGATGAAAAGATCCATCTAAATGTAGCTTTTATCATGAAGATAAATAGAGCCTTCAATATAATAAATAAATTATCCATCTTTGATGAAATTAATTTTCATAAAGATAGGACGATTTATTGCCTTCAAATAATGGCCTCAAAATGTTATCATAAATTATCCCTCTTTAATGAAATCAGAATTTTCATAAAGAGGAAATAATTTAATGCTTTAAAAAAATAACTTTTAATGTAATGATAAATTACCTCTCTTTATTGAAATCAAAATTTTCATAAAGAGAAGGTGCATTTATTGCTACGAAATGATAGCTTATGGAATGCCATTAAAATTTGTCCCCCTCTGGCGAAATTGAAATTTTCATCAAGGGAAGTTAATTTTATGATTGTAAATGAAATATAAAACTGAAAAAATCTAATTTGGCCTCAAAAATGAAAAAAATGAAATTTCAAAATTATAAAAATCTGCACAAAACAACAACTTTAAATAATATTTATAAATTAAAAATGACTCCGAAATAAAAACGTAAAAGTACAAAATGCAACTTTGAAGTACATTCTATGCATACGTGTAATTATTTTTGGGTTTTGAATTTTTTTTAATTTTTATTTTAATATCTGAAAATTAAAAAAAAATTAAAAATCTGCGAAGAAAAGTTAGAAAAATAAAAATGAAAACAGAAATCCTGCAACCCCGAATTTCTCCATAGACCCTACAAGAATTAGTATTCTACATAAGACCAGTATTAGAGTGACCCGACTTAGTGCAATCAACATCTAATACGGTGCAAGATTCTAAGGAAAAGGGTGCAATAAACTAAAAATGAAATCAAGTTAACCATAAAAAAATGCATAAAACTTGAAATATTTCCATATATTGCAAGAAAAATATATTCAATGTCAAATACAATGTAGAAAACATGCCCAAAATGGCATCCAAATGATGAAAATCAGTCCAGCAGTGTGCTTTTCTCCCCTGGAAATATCCCAAAATATATAGCCCCATTTTCGTCTTTGCATGGCCTATTTCATGTCTTCCATGTGATCCTTCGTTTCATTTTATTTTCTACCCTTTGGATGTTCGCTTTCATTTTTTTTGTTCATTCATAACTTAACCCAGGCAATCATGTCAAATGCATTTTATTTGCTCCCCTTCACCATGTGGCATGTGGAGTTACACCTCATACAAAGACCGTTACACTTAAACCAATGAAGTATGATCTCCCATAATGTAATACAGATAAATTTTATTGTTATCCACCTCCATTTTGTAACTCCTACGAAGGACCCATGGTTGTAATCTTCCACTTGTCTGAGAAATATATTTTGTATCACCTATAGACTAGTCCTTATATCTCCACCGACCTTGGAACACCCAGACATTACACCTACCTTACCGGTTGCTTCTCTATAATATCTCTTTCCTCAATCTCCAAGAATTCATGGTGAACCATCAGAGATTCCTCTGTATGCAACAAGCCATAATATTTAGAACTGAAATGGCTTTGACCATTGATGTTGTGTGATATTGACTGCACAGGATTAATGAACGACATTTCCTATCGAAGAGTGGTGTTGGAGCCCACGTCAGGTTATCTACTACCATATCATTGCCAAACATGTGTTCCATTAATCGGGTGATATATGCATACTCACATAATTCACCTTTTATCAACTCTTCGAATCTTCGCTATAGTCTACTAGTCTATGTTTTCTTGGTGTTAGGATCTCACTATTAAAAATAAGCACACTCACAAAATACTAAAAAATAACTCAAATACATCAAATAACTTAATAACACTATGCAAAAATCTAATGCAAAAATGGAACAATCTCACAATAACATAGAATTGCAGGCCTCTTCAAGGGGGCAACCTCCTTCAATATTTCATTAGCTTACAAAAGGATGAATTCGTACATTGCTTCATATATTTTAAATAAAAACTTCATGCAACTCTACCTAAAGGCTCAAGAGTTGGCTTACATGCAAAATGCCACTCGAGCTAGAATCTCCTACCTACCATCGATTATAATATTGATAAAAATGGTTATATGAGATGGTGCCACTTGGCTAGGAATCCTACTTGCCAGATACATTACAAAGTATTACAAAATAATATCATAATGGGATCCCCCACATTGGAAATGGGTCATTACATAATTAAATGAGAATTACAAAATGGTATTAGGATAGGATCCTAACATGTCCTTCCCCTTCGAAAAGCTTTGTCCTCAAAGCTAAAAATGAGGGAACTGGTGTTGGAGATGATGGAGAGACTCCCATGTAGCATATTTTGGCTATAGTCCACACCACTGAACAATAATTTATGTGATTGTATGATTATGAAGAGTGCGGGTTCAATGAACCAACAATTGTTCAAGTTCGAGTAATATAGACCCTTCATATAATTCTTGTAATGCTGACTGAACCTATACCTGTGTGCCCACAACCTTTTTGAGAGAGAAAACATGGAAAACATGATGGATCTTGGAGGTGGATGGAAGAGCAAATTATTAAGTAGTGGAACCAATCTGTTGAAGAACTTGGTAGGGTACATAGTATTTTGTAGTAAGTTTCTAGCACCGACGAAGTTGTAGAGATGATTATTTGTATGACTACAAGTGAAGGAAGACCATGTCACCCACATAAAAGCTACGCTCAGAATGATGTTGGTCATCCTATAGACACCAAAACAGCACCCATTCGATTATGTGACTGCAAACACTGATCGCTTTGACAAACACAGCCCCCAAGGCAGCCCTCAGAGGTCAAACAATGGTCCTAACCACTTCCATAGCAATTTTTTAAGGTCAGGAAGCAATTTGGTACATTTAGACACTTTGCCCAGTACTCGTCTCACCCAGGGATGATTACTAACTTGCAATCGTCCCACCCAGGGACGATTGTTTTAATCGTCCCACCCAGGGACGATTGTTTTAATCGTCCCACCTAGGGACGATTACCAAGTTTAACGGGCAAAATGACAAACGACGCCAAGTGGCAGCCCAGAACAGTCAGTTGATGACTCCTGCCTTGCACGCGTGTGTAGGTGGACAGAAGGGCCGTTAGAAGACTGTCACAAGAAGCAATTATGAAAACACAAGTCAATGGAGGACTCCCCTCCCTCTTGGGAAGACAAGACTGCCACATGGTGCCTATGACCAACACATGGCATTTGTGCTTCCCTCCCAAAAGAGACCCCTTGGGTCTATAAAATGTGGGACTTTTCTCACCCAAGATAGATAGGTTGAAGGAGTTTTCAAGCAACGAAGTGCTGCCGAATTGGAGACCCACTTGCATCCCCTTTTATTCATCTTCCCACATCCACCAATCTCTTTTGCAAGGGAGGTTGTTGGGTGGCCTTTGGAAGCTCGAACTTGACCCAAATCCAACACATGGACACCTGAACCAACCAATTCACCGACCCCCCACTCCTAAGAGATTTTGGGCCCATCCCAAGTGGATTGGTGCCAAAATCAAGTTCCATCGGTGGGCTGCCCACTTGGGCACCCCGCACCTTTTGGATTTAGTTGTAGTTCATTTTCTGTCATTTGTTCATATTCCATGTTATTCTCTCGTTGTTCAATAGTTCAGAATCTTGAATCTTGATTTCAAAAGGTTTCCATCGAATATTATCATGCTTTTGTTATTTTGGTTGTCCCACTGACTTGCAGGTAACAACGTCCAATTTCTCGATGATGGAGGCCAAATTGGGAGAATCCGACCATCTGGGTCGTCCCAAAATGGCCCCAATTACATAACCCCCTTGTTTGTAGGCGTTTTGTAGGTCTCGGGAATCGACATTGGAGCAGCGGCAGGTCGGATTCTTCAACACAGTATCAATCGACCCTGCAGGGGACGATTAACAGCAACAATCGTCCTTCCAGGGGATGATTAACAACAGCAATCGTCCTTTAAGGGGAAAATTAACAGCAGCAATCGTCCTTCCGAGGGACGATTACCAGGTAAAAGCAGATTGGTCAGCTGTCTCAGGGGCAATGGCCTTTTGGTAACATTTTCCGTCTTCTGTCAAGTTTTCAAGCCATTTGGACTTACTGTATATACTGTTTCAGGCAGATGTTTACATGCGTATTTTGTTGATTTAGAGAATGAACCCCTTTCATTTGCAGCAGGTGCTACTGACATTTTCATTGTTTCTTTGATTGTAGGAAAAGCAATCAGAGGTGAAGAAATTATCCACATCAGTGGCGGCAGCATCTTGGCCCGCCCATTGCAATCGTGGGCACGCGGGAAGAAGAAGACTAGGTCACACATTGTAATGAAGACAAATTTAACACTCCTAGCCCCCAAAATGGGAGGAGATGTCTATGTAATCGAGGATAAGATATTTGAATAAAGAGGGCTATGATTTCTTTGCATCTTGTCTTTCGTTTCCAAGTTGTCTCCTTTCTCTTTTTTAGTGCATAGGATCAAAGCGTTACATTTTCATCTTATGTTGCATAGCTAGTGTTTCCTTTTCCCGGAATCTCATGCTTTCACATCCTGTTGTCACATCCGATTTTGGACTATGTCTAAATTCTGCTTCAGCTGACAGATAACATTGGTACATTTTCTGATAGTAGTATCGACTGCCTGGACCTTGGAGTTTTTTGGGATGTATGAAGAAGGCATGAGTGGAGGGCATCCATAAATAACCTCAAAAGAGGTGATTTTGGTTGTTGTATTATAGGAATTGTTGTACCACCATTCGGCCAAAGGAAGCCACTTTGTCCATTGAGTAGGATGATCTTATGCAAAGCAACGAAGATAGGTCTCCAATTTTTTTTTGAAAATCTCAGTTTGACCATCCGTTTGTAGATGATAGGCTGAACTCATTTTGAGCTAAGTTACCTACAACGTAAAAAATTCTTGCTATAAATGACTAGTGAAGGTTGGGTCTCAATCGAACACAATGGAGGTCGGCATACCATGAAGGTGAAAAATAAAATATAGAAATATTTGGGCAATAGTGGAGGCTATGTAAGGATGGCCAAGGGAACAAAAGTGAGCATACTTTGAAAGGCGATCCACCACAATGAGACTAATAGAATTACTACCAGATTTAGGTAACCATTATATAAAATCCATGGAAAAATTAGTCCAAACCTTGTCTGGAATGGGTAAGGGTTGAAAAGTACCCAAAGAACATACTTTTTCACCTTTCATCCATTGACAGGTATCACAAGTTGCTACAAAATCATGGATGTCCTATTTCATACCTTTCTAGAAGAATGTGCGCTTGAGGCATTCATATGTTTTAAGAAATCTTGAATGGCCTGTAGAGGGAGCAGTATGTAGTTACTTCATGAAAAGCTCATGGAGTGGGGATGTGCAAGGAAGAACAATGGGTTGGCGATAACACAGGTCATGGCCATCCCAATTGTAGTATGGGAATGAAGTAGGATCATCACGGAGTGATGCCACCAAAGCTTTCAATTTTGCATCCTGAATTACCTCGTGTCGTAAGGAATCTATCCATTGAGGAATATGAGAGGAAATGGCACATAACATACTAAGGACCTCAAATTGGTGAGAGAGAGCATAAACCACAATATTCTCTTTGCCCTTTTTATAGGTGATATCACAATCATATCCCATGAGTTTAGAAACCTATTTTTGTTGTTCGGGGTAGCAACCCATTGTTCTAAGAAGTATTTGAGACTACGATGGTCTATTTTAATGGATAAATGATGCCCAATGAGATATGGTCACCAATGAGTTACATCATGTAATATGACCAACATCTCCTTAGCATATGTATATTTTCCCAAGTTATGATCAGAGAGTACCTTAATAGTGAAATCCAAGGGTCTCCCTTCCTGCATCAACACAGCCTTGATGCCACGATCGAAAGCATCACTTTCAATGATGAAATTCTTGGAAAAATCTTGCATGGCTAAAACTGGTGTTGTGATCATAGCATGCTTCAATTCGAGGAAGACTTGGTCAGCGGACCCCATCCAAGTAAAAGAGTCCTTATTTAACATGGATGTGAGGTGGGCTGCTATTTTACCATAATTACGATTAAATTTGTGGTAGTAACCTTTAAGCCCTAAGAATCCCCGAAGCCCCTTGAGAGTGCGATATTTTGGCCAGTGTTGAACTGCCTGAATCTTCTTAAGGTCAACCTTGATGCCATCTTTGGAGACAATGTGTCCTAGATACTCCACTTCATTGATACCAAAGGAACACTTGGACCACTTAGCAAAAAGTTGATGTTGTGCCAACAATTGTAATGTTTTGTCCACATGAATAAGGTGTTCTTCCCACGAGCGGCTATAAACCAAGATATCAACAAAGAAAATCAGGATGAACCTTCATAGGAGAGGGCAAAATATGTTGTTCATCAGGCTTTGAAATGTGGAAGGAGAATTTGTCAGACCAAATGACATTACCAAGAACTCATAGTGACCTTCATGAGTAGGAAATGCAGTTTTGAGGATATCCTCATCCTTGAGCCTGATTTTATGGTAGTTATAACAAAGGTCTAACTTGGAGAAATACATAGCTCCATGTAATTCATCCAGCAATTCATCCACTATCAAAATGGGGAATTTATCCTTGATGGTAATTTTATTAAGCTCATGACAGTATATACACAATCACCATGAGCCATCCTTATTGCAAACTAGTAAAACTAGAGAAGAGTAAGGGATGGTACTTGGGTGAATGACACCAGCTTTGAGAAATTCCTATACCATCTACTCAATTTCAGACTTAAGAGCATGAGTATACTGATAGCTTTTAACGATGCAATTTGCTTGACAGTAGGCACAGTTGTTCTGCCAGTCCAGGTAGGACAAAAGTCAATACCTACACTGTGCCATGTGGTGGAAGGCGAAATGGCTTATAATATACTGCTAGGGTGGCCTTGGATCAGGGACATGAAGTGTGTCCCCTCGATCGCACAACAGTGCTTGAAGTATGCCTATGAAGGGAAAATACATGTAGTCCCAATGGACTTAGAGCCCTTCAAGTATTGCAATGTGGTACAATTCATACCTCAATCGACCCTCCCATCAACGCATTTGGATTTTCAATTAAATCCATCTAAACAAGGTCCGATACCGCAGGCACCACTGGTGGCCAACAAGGCAAAATCCCAGCCAGGTGAGACTTCATCACCTACTCCTTCATCATCAACGCCACCTATCATGGCCCAACAGAAGGACAAGGGAAAGCAAATCATGGAAGAGGTTAAGCCTCTAGAAGAGGGGTTGCCCACAATTTCAACGATATCAACAGAGGAAACACCCAACACAACACAAACCAAGACTCCTGAACAACCAAACATGGAATGGACTCAGGAAGGACTACCGTTTCCTCCCACCCAATCATCAACAATCACTGTTGAAATGGCCAGTACAGGCCTGGGGGAATACTTAGTGCAAAATGTTGTGGCAACCCCCACATTGGAGTCAGTGCAGGACATGGGAAGACCTCGCCTTCCCATAGGGACAATTGTTCCACTAGGCTACCCTCCCAACCAGACGAATTTTGTGTATGGGGGCCTTGATCATGGTTCTGAACCATGCGAACAAAAGGAAACAGATGAAGAGCCTTTTGTCGAAAACATCAATTATCTGTCGAACCCAAAATTTGCCCTAAAATATCTCGACCAATGCAATTGGCATGGGTATGGGCTAGGCAGATATGAGCAAGGGATGCGGATCCTTTGCCAACCAAGATATCAGATGCCATATGACAAGTCGGGGGTAGGGTTCAACCATCCCCTGCCATTAGACATCTTGGTTGAAAATATGCAAGGCCTAGAAATAGGCAACAAGGGGGGATTGGCATTGGGTCCTTATGCCAATCCGAATACAGAATACACATTGGGAGACTACCTCCCATGGTCAACAAACACCCCTGGAAACAACAATAATCCCTCTTCTTTGCTAGAGAGAGGTGAAAGTTCAGAGAGCAATCCTCAAAGAGAACAACAACGGCTTCCGGACATTTTTCTGAAGCTGTTTCCCCTAGAGGTTCCAGACGAAATAACACAGTCTCAAAAGAATCAGGTCCCTCCACTAAGAGTGGAACAACCGCAATGGGACCAGATTAATTCACTGGAATAGGAAGAGTCCTCAACATCGCAAGCAACAGATGCTGAAGAGGATGAACAATTTTGGATCTATGAAAGTGAGTCAGAAGACGAGACTGAGATGGACTATCTCAGACATGCACGACGACATCACCGCGCTCTAACTCATGAAGATCTAATGGGACAAATGGGTATACGATTAGGACATGAATGGCACGTAGACCCAGCGAGGTGGGACCAAGTGTTAGACCTATGGCTCCAAATTCAAGATGAGCATCGTCCACCTCGAGATCCCATCATGACAGCAGTGCCGAGGGAAGACCCCGCCTTCCTTTTCACACATAGAGATGAGTTTGCACCTAGAGAGGATCCATTCATGCCCGTTCCCGTAGAGCCAGATCCAGAGTATAGGGAACATCTAAAAGAATCAAGTCATCACACCCGCGGTTCTGGAGACCAAATTCATTCCATCCACATGATCTCCATTGATTTGACCGCACCCATCCGCAATCCGACCGATCCATCACGGTCATTGCATCTAGACATGGATGCCATCGACTGGGATCGCGTCAATTCGCCATTGTCACCATCAGAGTACTGGCCTTTCGGTGAAATGCTTCATTTTACCCCAAGGACAACTCAAGATATTTTTCAAGCTGAAGAGGGACCCGAGGTTCCAAACATAGATCTTAACTCAGCTGATGATATCCATTTAATCCCAACTCCACATCAGTTGGAGGACGGATCCCACATGTCGATCGAGGAGACGACCGACGTGAGACATCGGCACGGATCCAATGAATCCACGGATTCTCAAGGTCGGGGTAAGCCTTTCCCCCGAAGAGCAAGCCGAATATATTGCCCTTCTCAAAGAGAAGAAGGAGGTTTTTGCATGGTCGTACAAAGATATGCCGGGACTAGACCCGCAGACTAGTCATGCACAATTTAACGCTTGATCCGAAAATCAAGCCCGTAAAGCAAAAACTAAGAAAGATGCACCCAACAGTGGCCTTGATGGTCAAAGACGAATTGCAAAAGCTGTTGGATGCACAATTTGTCATCTGCGTGGATTATCCGCCATGGTTGTCCAACATGGTTCCCGTCAAGAAGCCCGACGGGAGGATTCGCATATGCATCGACTTTCGAGACCTAAACAAAGCGAGTCCTAAGGATGATTTCCCCTTGCCAAGCATCGACGCATTGGTAGACGCTACAACAGGTCACGAAATGCTCTCCCTAATGGACGGTTTCTCAGGATACAATCAAATTCGTATCAATCCTGAAGACCAACTCAAAACGGCATTCACAACGCCTTGGGGGACATTTTGCTATAAGGTCATGCCTTTTGGCCTTAAAAACGCTGGCGCTACATACCAACGTGCTATGACTTATATCTTCCATGATTACATGCACAAAACTTTGGAAGATTACATGGATGATTTGTTAGCCAAGTCTCTCTTGCGCTCAGATCATCTCGGTGACTTAAGCAAGATTCTCGATCGCCTCATAGAGCATAAGGTTAGACTGAATCCCAAGAAGTGCGTGTTCGGCGTCACATCTGGAAAACTCTTGGGTTTTATAGTCTCAAAGAGAGGCATCGAAGTGGACCCAAACAAAGTCAAGGCAATCCTTGAAATGGCTCCCCCAACAACTATCAAGCAGCTTAGAAGTCTGCAAGGAAAGGTCGCGTCGATTAAACGCTTCATAGCGCAATTATCTGACAAATGCCGACCAATGAACAAATTATTGCACAAGGGGGTCACATTTCATTGGGATGACGAGTGCCGATCAGCCTTTGACGAAATCAAACATTACTTGGCTTTGTCGCCAGTATTGGCACCACCTAGACCAGGTGTGCCGTTCTACTTATACATCTCGACTATCGAGGTGGCATCGGGCGCAATGCTAGCCCGGAAGAATGAACTTCACAAAGAACGAGGCTACTTACTATCTTAGCCGCACCCCGGTCGATTACGAACTTAACTATGCATACGTTGAGAAACTCTGCTTGGCAGTGGTGTTTGCTACCAAGAGGCTACGCCATTACATGCTGAGCAACACGACGTATGTTGTGTCTAAGGAGAATCCATTGCGATACATGATGAGTCGTACTTATCATAGTAGTCGCACGACGAAATGGATCATGTTGTTGACGGAATTTGACATTGAGTTTATTGGGCAAAAATCTATAAAAGGACAAGTCATAGCCGATCAACTAGCAGAGGCTCCTCTTGAAGACGATCAGCCTCTAGTCATAGAACTACCCGATGATGAGGTCTTCCATGTCTCAAAATCGCCAGATTCTGAAGAGCCTGAGTCTCAGGCCGACATAACCTTATTTTTTGATGGTTCTAAATGCGAGCAAGGTGGTGGCGCAAGAATTGTATTCTTCACACCGCAAGGCGCTCCAATGCCCCTGTCATTTAAATTAAACTTCCAGTGCACCAACAACAATGCAGAATATGAAGCCTTGCTCCTAGGTCTTCAAACAACAATCGCCATGAATATCAAAAGACTGAACATCTTTGGTGATTCGTTGTTAATCGTCAATCAAGTCAAAGGGGTATATCAATGCAAATGCCCAGTTCTAAAGGCCTATAAAGCCCTCGTGGATAAATTCCTGGCAAAACTTGAGTGGTATGACATCGAGGCACTCCCTCGATCATCGAATCATTTTGCGGACACAATGGCCTCCTTGGGGTCACTAATCCCGCAAGACCTTTTCGGTGATATAACAACCATTCAGGTCAAAACCTTATCGCAACCCGCGATGGAGCGCGCAAGCTCAGACTTGACGCCAGGAGTCCACATGATCCAGATCGAACCATCTTCGGATAAGTTCTTTCGAATCCGAGACTATTTGAAACATGCCAACTGGGGGTCTTTGTTCTCCCCCACTCCCATTAATAGCAACACAACGCTATTCTTACAAGTTCTATCCCAATCAGCATTTGTTAGGGAAGAACTCCAAAAGGGATTGGTTGTTCAAACCGTCGAGGTATCCGATCAACAGGATTGGTATTTACCCATAAGAGACTACCTCAAGTTAGGTAATCTACCCTTTGGATTGACGCACGCCGCAAAACGAACATTCAAACAGAAAGCGGCAAAATATGTCTTGATAGGAGACATTTTGTATCGTCGCAACTATGACGGAATTCTTCTTCGTTACTTGGACCAGCAGGAGTCCACTTGGGCGATCGCCCAAGCGCATGACGGTACATGTGGTGGCCACTTTAGCGGTATGGCCATTGCAAAGCGCATTCTTCGCATGGGCTATTATTGGCCATCTTTAGAGCGAGATTGTTGCGCGTATGTCAAGAGGTGCGTAAAATGTCAACATCATGCCAATTTGATGCACGTACCTTCCCAGGCCCTACAGACAAGTCCGTCTGCTTGGCCATTTTTCGTAGTGGGGCCTCGATCTAATCGGAAAGATCTCCCCTGCATCGTCAGGCCGTCACACGTTTATCATAACGGCCACAGAATATTTTACCAAATGGGTGGAAGCAATTCCGTTAACCTCTACGACAGGACCCCGCATTGCGGAGTTCATTTTGCATTACATCATATGTCGTTTTGGTATTCCATCCAAAATAATCTCGGATAATGGGCCATCATTCAAGAACAAAGACGTGCGTGCTTTAACCACAAAGTACAAAATTCAGCACAGACTTTTCAACACCCTATTATCCGCAAGCAAATGGGCAAGCAGAGGCGTCAAACAAAACGCTAGTCGCCATCCTTAAAAAGACCGTCGCAGATGCAGTCATAAGGATTGGCACATACAAATCCCACTTGCCCTTTGGGCTTATCGCACTAGCATTCGGACGCCCACTGGGGCAACTCCGTTTTCACTAGTGTATGGCTCAGAGGCAGTAATGCCTCTCGAGTTGGAAATTCCTTCCCTGCGCATATCAATGCAGGAGTTCATCGATGATAACACTGCGTGGCAGGCCCGATTAGACCAACTTACGTTGCTTGACGAACGACGCGTTAATGCTCTCGAGCACTTACGTATCTATCAAGAGCGGCTTAAGAGAGCTTACAACATGAAAGTTCACCTAAGAGACTTTCGGGTTGGTGATTTGGTTCTGAAGGAAAACCAACAAAACTCTAATTTGCCGTCCCATATGAGGGACAAATTCATGGCAAATTGGTTAGGTCCTTATGTCATTGATAGCAAAATAGGACCCGGGACGTACAGGCTAGCTTCTCTTGACGGTATCAAGGAAACAGAACCCTTGAATATCAGTCATTTGAGACCATTTCATATCTAAGAAAGCCATATACCAAAAAAAAAAAAAAAAACTCCAAGGATTATCGCAATCTCTTGGTCAACCCAAAAAGCTCCAAGGATTATCGCAATCTCTTGGTCAACCCAAAAAGCTCCAAGGATTATCGCAATCTCTTGGTCAACCCAAAAAGCTCCAAGGATTATCGCAATCTCTTGGTCAATCCAAAAAGCTCCAAGGATTATCGCAATCTCTTGGTCAAAAAAAAAAAAACAAAACAACAAATATCATCAAAAACAACAAAGATTTGCATCTCAGTTCTAGGCATACTCAAATTCATCAAAAAACAACAAAAACACCAAGCATAACCTTTACCACACTACAGTCAGTGGTCTGGGAATGTACCAAGAGTTTCAGTGATTCAGTCATCATTTTCCTCTTTAGCCATGTAGTGTATCAAGTCGAACATATTTTACGAAGGTAGAGTCATACTTGAAATACACCTTGTTACGTAACATCCCAACACAAATCAAAACACTAAAATTCCCAAATTGTGTGAACGAAAGACGAAACCTGCAAAATAATCTAGGTCACCACAAGCGAAACGGTTATCTTGCTCATCCCCCTGTGCGAATGACCCCTAGAATGCTGAGAGTTGGCAAAAGGACAAGCATCCTCCCTACCCAATTCCCTAAGAATCCCTAAAGTTCTCAAAAGTTGCAAAACACAAAAGCAAAATGTCAAAACTCCAAATTTGACAAACTACTGTGCACACATCAAAAGGCACAAACAACAGTGATTTTCGTCACTCCATATCCCCAATCCCTTGCTCAAAAAGAAAAACAAATCAAAATAAACAGTGATCTCATCACTACAATGAGCAAGTATCCCAATACAATTGAAGAAAAGAAGGGAGTTGACCTTGAATCCCTGGAACTCTCAGCATTCTATAGGTCATAAGGCAAGCTTCAGTACCAATTTGGTTGATAGCCTATGGGTAATAGAAGTAAACCTCCCGCATGACGATATATCTGTCACATTAACTTGCGTACGGATCAATGTTTGCATGTGGATGAGCTAGCTTATGGCATCCTGGATTACACCGCAGATTAATCTTAGTACATACAACAAAGGAATTCGTGGAGCTAATTAGGTGATCCTCAAGTACGAGTTCGGTTGAAAGCCCATCTGGCATTGGCGGTATCCTGACAAATACCACATAAATGAACTCAATTGCACACACAGGGATGTGAAATAGCTTGGTCAAAAACAAGTCCGATTCATACCTTGTTCAAAAGTCTTGTAAGATAAAGTACAGTCATGGCTAGTGAGTCAAAACCGTCCGAGTCTCGAGAAAACCTTAGCTACATTTCTAAACCAACTGTGCTACTTTTCATCCTTACAAATACCATCAAAAAATACAAAAAAAAAAAAAAAGAAAACATACAAAGTCATGCATTACAGCAATCACCTAAAAACAAAATAACAGAGCTCTAAACAGTCTATGGTACCATAGCCAAACATCACAAATCCCATTCATCCATTTCATCTCTGCATATCACATATAAATCAAAATTTGCATTCATCATAGCATATGCATCCATCAAAATAAATCAACATGAATACATCCATATTCATCAACCATCATGCACAAGATCAAAGAAAATCAAACAACAAAAACAACAAATAAAAGCAACACAAAAACAAACAACAATAAACATTGCCAGACACAAGTGCTCTTGCACTTAACCTCTTGGCATAGCAAAATTGATGTCGAGGTTTACATTGTCACTATCCTACTCCCTAAGAAGGCTACCATAGCCGGACCGCTCCACGGGAGGACGGATTGCCGACAATTTAATCACCAAATGGTGTCACAAAAAACAACAAAAACAACAAAAAATGCAACAAAAACAAACAGCAATAACATTGCCGGACAAAAGTGCTCTTGCACTTAACCTCTTGGCAAAGAAAATCGATGTCGAGGTCCAAATTATCGCTCTCCTACTTCCCCAAGAAGGCTACAATAGCCGGACCGCTCCACGGGAAGTTAGGTTTTCGATGATTTCACCCCATTCAGGCATCACCAAAAGGGTTAACACCCACCAAAAACAGGTCCATATGTTGGAAAAATTGCACACGCTTAACGGTAAACCCTTTTAAGGCACCCTTGCACAAGTCATCTTGGGTCAAGCGACTCGTCGCTTCTCTCACAAAGGTCATTCCCTCATCGATTCGTCGCTTGAGGGGGTAGTCACACTTAGTCACCAACCAACAATCACACACCCAATTAAGGAAAACGACATGCATTCAAAGAATCATTGACAAAGACAATCACGCTCCTGCTTGGGGCAGTAAACAAGCAACAATCAAATCAATCAAACACTTGGCATTTCGTGAATCATGAATACAAGGTTCCCCTGAGGTAAAAACGCCCTTCGCCTATTCATGACTGATCAATGTCTAAGTTCAAGTCACACCTCACCAAAACAGGTTAACACTTGAAATCAAATTCCTTAGCTCGTCAGAAGCAAGGATTCAAGAATGCATGCCCTTTCCATACTTGGGGCATCAAAAGTTGGTTAGGTTACCAAGAAACCCTAATCATTAGTGCTTTGGTTATCTATTTTTGCTCAGCACTGCGTCACCCGCAGCGCTTCCCAAAAAGGGGCATCTGTAGACACCAAAACAGCACCCATCCGATTATGTGACTGCAAACACTGATCGCTTTGACAAACACAGCCCCCAGGGCAGCCCTCAGAGGTCAAACAGTGGTCCTAACCACTTCCATAGCAATTTTGTAAGGTCAGGAAGCAATTTGGTACATTTAGACACTTTGCCCAGTACTCGTCTCACCCAGGGACGATTACTAACTTGCAATCGTCCCACCCAGGGACGATTGTTTTAATCGTCCCACCCAGGGACGATTACCAAGTTTAACGGGCAAAACGACAAACGACGCCAAGTGGCAGCCCAGAACAGTCAATTGATGACTCCTGCCTTGCACGCGTGTGTAGGTGGACAGAAGGGCCGTTAGAGGACTGTCACAAGAAGCAATTATGAAAACACAAGTCAATGGAGGACTCCCCTCCCTCATGGGAAGACAAGACTGCCACATGGCGCCTATGACCAACACATGGCATTTGTGCTTCCCTCCCAAAAGAGACCCCTTGGGTCTATAAAAGGTGGGACTTTTCTCACCCAAGATAGACAGGTTGAAGGAGTTTTCAAGCAACGAAGTGCTGCCGAATTGGAGACCCACTTGCATCCCCTTTTAGTCATCTTCCCACATCCACCAATCTCTTTTGCAAGGGAGGTTGTTGGGTGGCCTTTGGAAGCTCGAACTTGACCCAAATCCAACACATGGACACCTGAACCAACCAATTCGCCGACCCCCCACTCCTAAGAGATTTTGGGCCCATCCCAAGTGGATTGGTGCCAAAATCAAGTTCCATCGGTGGGCTGCCCACTTGGGCACCCCGCACCTTTTGGATTTAGTTGTAGTTCATTTTCTGTCATTTGTTCATATTCCATGTTATTCTCTCGTTGTTCAATAGTTCAGAATCTTGAATCTTGATTTCAAAAGGTTTTCATCGAATATTATCATGCTTTTGTTATTTTGGTTGTCCCACTGACTTGCAGGTAACAACGTCCAATTTCTCGGTGATGGAGGCCAAATTGGGAGAATCCGACCATCTGGGTCGTCCCAAAATGGCCCCAATTACATAACCCCCTTGTTTGCAGGCATTTTGCAGGTCTCGGGAATCGACATTGGAGCAGCGGCAGGTCGGCTTCTTCAACACAGTATCAATCGTCCCTGCAGGGGACGATTAACAGCAGCAATCGTCCTTCCAGGGGACGATTAACAGCAGCAATCGTCCTTCCGAGGGACGATTACCAGGTAAAAGCAGATTGGCCGGCTGTCTCAGGGGCAATGGCCTTTTGGTAACATTTTTCGTCTTCTGTCAAGTTTTCAAGCCATTTGGACTTACTGTATTTACTGTTTCAGGCAGATGTTTACATGCGTATTTCGTTGATTTTAAGAGAACGAACCCCTTTCATTTGCAGCAGGTGCTACTGACATTTTCATTGTTTCTTTGATTGCAGGAAAAGCAATCAGAGGTGAAGAACTTATCCACATCAGCGGCGACAGCATCTTGGCCCGCCCATTGCAATCGTGGGCACGCGGGAAGAGGAAGACTAGGTCACACATTTGTAATGAAGACAAATTTAACGCTCCTAGCCCCCAAAAGGGGAGGAGACGTCTATGTAACCGAGGATAAGATATTTGAATAAAGAGGGCTGTGATTTCTTTGCATCTTGTCTTTCGTTTCCAAGTTGTCTCCTTTCTCTGTTTTAGTGCATAGGATCAAAGCGTTACATTTTCGTCTTATGTTGCATAGCTAGTGTTTCCTTTGCCCGAAATCTCGTGCTTTCACATCCTGTTGTCACATCTGATTTTGGACTATGTCTAAATTCTACTTCAGCTGACAGATAACATTGGTACATTTTCTGAGAGTAGTATCGACTTCCTGGACCTTGGAGTTTTTTGGGATGTATGAAGAAGGCATGAGTGGAGGGCATCCATAAATAACCTCAAAAGAGGTGAGTTTGGTTGTTGTATGATAGGAATTGTTGTACCACAATTCGGCCAAAGGAAGCCACTTTGTCCATTGAGTAGGATGATCTGATGCAAAGCAACGAAGATAGGTCTCCAATTTTTTTTTGAAAATCTTAGTTTGACCATCCGTTTGTAGATGATAGGCTGAACTCATTTTGATCTAAGTTACCTACAACGTAAAAAATTCTTGCTATAAATGACTAGTGAAGGTTGGGTCTCAATCGAACACAATGGAGGTCGGCATACCATGAAGGTGAAAAATAAAATATAGAAATATTTGGGCAACAGTGGAGGCTATGTAAGGATGGCCAAGGGAAAAAAAGTGAGCATACTTTGAAAGGCGATCCACCACCATGAGACTAATAGAATTACTGCCAGATTTAGGTAACCCTTATATAAAATCCATGGAAAAATTAGTCCAAACCTTGTCTGGAATGGGTAAGGGTTGAAAAGTACCCAAAGAACATACTTTTTCACCTTTCATCCATTGACAGGTATCACAAGTTGCTACAAAATCATGGATGTCCTATTCCATACCTTTCTAGAAGAATGTGCGCTTGACGCGTTCATATGTTTTAAGAAATCCTGAATGGCCTGCAAAGGGAGCAGTATGTAGTTACTTCATGAAAAGCTCATGGAGTGGGGATGTGCAAGGAAGAACAATGTGTTGGCGATAACACAGGTCATTGCCATCCCAATTGTAGTATGGGAATGAAGTAGGATCATCACGGAGCGATGCCACCAAAGCTTTCAATTCTGCATCCTGAATTACCTCATGTTGTAAGGAATCTATCCATTGAGGAATATGAGATGAAATGGCACATAACATACTAAGGACCTCAAATTGGTGAGAGAGAGCATAAACCACAATATTCTCTTTGCCCTTTTTATAGGTGATATCATAATCATATCCCATGAGTTTAGAAACCTATTTTTGTTGTTCTGGGGTAGCAACCCATTGTTCCAAGAAGTATTTGAGACTCTGATGGTCTATTTTAATGGATAAATGATGCCCAATGAGATATGGTCACCAATGAGTTACATCATGTAATATGACCAACATCTCCTTAGCATATGTATATTTTCCCAAGTTATGATCAGAGAGTACCTTAATAGTGAAATCCAAGGGTCTCCCTTCCTGCATCAACACAGCCTTGATGCCACGATCGAAAGCATCACTTTCAATGATGAAATTCTTGGAAAAATATGGCATGGCTAAAACTAGTGTTGTGGTCATAGCATGCTTCAATTCGAGGAAGACTTGGTCAGTGGACCCCATCCAAGTAAAAGAGTCCTTATTTAACATGGATGTGAGGGGGGCTGCTATTTTACCATAATTACGAATAAATTTGTGGTAGTAACCTATAAGCCCTAAGAATCCTCGAAGCCCCTTGAGAGTGCGAGATTTTGGCCAGTGTTGAACTGCCTGAATCTTCTTAAGGTCAACCTTGATGCCATCTTTGGAGACAATGTGTCCTAGATACTCCACTTCATTTATACCAAAGGAACACTTGGACCACTTAGCAAAAAGTTGATGTTGTGCCAACAATTGTAATGTTTGGTCCACATGGATAAGGTGTTCTTCCCACGAGTGGCTATAAACCAAGATATCAACAAAGAAAATCAGGATGAACCTTCATAGGAGAGGGCGAAATATGTTGTTCATCAGGCTTTGAAATGTGGAAGGAGAATTTGTCAGACCAAATGACATTACCAAGAACTCATAGTGACCTTCATGAGTAGGAAATGCAGTTTTGAGGATATCCTCATCCTTGAGCCTGATTTTATGGTAGCTATAAAAAAGGTCTAACTTGGAGAAATACATAGCTCCATGTAATTCATCCAGCAATTCATCCACTATCAGAATGGGGAATTTATCCTTGATGGTAATTTTATTAAGCTCACGACAGTATATACACAATCACCATGAGCCATCCTTATTGCAAACTAGTAAAACTAGAGAAGAGTAAGGGATGGTACTTGGGTGAATGACACCAGCTTTGAGAAATTCCTATACCATCTACTCAATTTCAGACTTAAGAGCATGAGTATACTGATATAGTCTGATGTTCGGTGGTGCATTACCTGGTACTAGTGAAATAGCATGGTCATGTGAGCAACAAGGTTGCAGGGTAGTAGGTTCTAAAAAATGCCATCTTGATTGGTTAGAACAAATTGGAATTTGATCCACTATGGAAGTGCTTGGTTGAATTGAAAATATTTGTGCAAAGACCCCGCGGGATGACTTTTTAAATAATTTCTCCATACTATTGGAACTGGCAAATTGGGAAGGGCCTATTTTGGCACCATGAAGGGTGTGTGTTTGTCCATGTTGTGAAAACTGCATCCATAGTTCTACAAAGTTCCAGTTGATAGTGCCCAAGGTGCTCAACCATTGGGATCCCAACACAATGTCACATCCTCCCAATTGGAGGGCAAACATGTCTTGTTTGAGTTCATAATCCCCCATATTTATTTTAACATTGTGACATTTACATTTACAAGTTAAAGTGCCTCCATTTTCCACCATGACTTCAAAGGAATTGCATGTGTGTATATATAAATTGGCCTGCTTAGCAACTCGAGGATCAATAAAGTTATGTGTACTACCTAAATCAATAAGAATAGTAAGGCGTTGGCCTTTGAAAAACCCACAACTCTCATGGTTTGTGGAGTGGTAACCCCGGCAAGAGCATGAACATAAATTTCTACTTTAGGGTCTTTGGTTTCCTCTTCCTTTTGATTTGGTGCTTCAGCTATGTCACTTTGCTCATCACTATGGTCACTGCTATTGAGTTCCTCTGCATCTATTAAGAACAATCTCTTATTTGCACATCTATGCCCCTTGAAAAAAATTTCATCACAATTATAACATAGCCCTTGGACGCGACGCACATCCATCTCAACTGTAGTCAGTCGCTTAGGATAAGGAGGTTTATTATCAGTATTATTTTAGAACTAAGGAGGAAAGAGAGGTCGAGTTTGATAAAATCATGGTGTCTGTCGTTGAGTTGAGAGTTTAGATTTGGCAAATCAGGCTAAACTAATAGCCTCCATCATGGTTTGTGGTTTAAACATATTGAATTCATCCTGGAGATCATATTTCAATCCAGTCATGAAACAACTCATAAAAATCCCTCATTCAATCCCCTTGTTTTATTGGCCAATTTCTCAAATTATGTCTGGTAATCACGAACTGTGGTAGTTTGTTTCAGCTTTGTCAATACTCCTGTAAAGTCTTCATAGTCATTAGGACCAAATCGGGTGAGTAGTTGGGACTCAAAGTCCTCCCAAGATAGATCATGGGAAGTGGCTTGTAGCCATTGTAACTAATGTAAGGCTTCAGATTCTAAATTGAAGGAAGTCATATGAACCTGATGATATATAGGGACATTGTGGAGTCTAAAGAATTGATCAACTCGACATAACCATCCATCGACATACTTTCCACTGAACTTAGAAAAATTCAATTTAGTCATCTTAAAGGTCAAATCACGATCATAGTGAGTATATTTAGTTCCCTTTCTTCAGTATTTTGTTTCCCTTCTTCGACCTCATTCAGATTTTTTAGCTTGGTGTTCAGATGTGAGAGTACCTTGCAATTGTGTCTCCACTATTGTAAGTTGTTTTTCTAAGCGGATTCTAGTGGTATCTTGATCCGTTCAGAGCTCTTGAATCTCTTATATTATGGTGTGGTTTGTAGTGGTCAAGTAGTCAAGGTATTTTTGCATATCGGCCAAAATTGTGGCAATTTCTAGCTCCTTTTGTCCACAGGTGCGATCTGCCATTGTGAGCCCTCTTTTACTCAGTTACTAAAAATAGATGTGGGATTTTAGGAGTTACTATTTTTAGTAAGGGTCCAAAATTTAATTTGGGAAATGGATTGCAACATTGATTTTAGAATAGGGTCCACTTTTGTGGTTGTTTGATCTGAGCACTCAATGAGGAGATTTACTGATGTTTTTGACTTTTTGTGATCGACTGTTGGTTGTAAGTAGATATCAAGGTAATTTCCTCCACTTGGAATTAAAATTTCACCAGTGAGTCCTTGAGGGTATTTGGTGCAGAATAACAAGTAGCTTCTATTCCCAAAAATTTGGATCAATTTGATTGATCGTTGAAAAGTTATGGCCTTAGCAAGAAAAATTAAAAATTGTTATGTTTGGAAAATCAGCGCAAAATTTAACCAGGGGCTGCCAAGGACAATTTTATCTGGAATAGAGTGTAGAATTATCTGCTAAATTTTTTAGTCAATCTAAGCTCTGTGTGAAGAGATATACCTATTTTAATAAAATTTCAATGTTGTGTCCCATGGACTGGATAATACAAGACCGAAAAGTTTCATAATGGATAGAATTTTGTTTAAACCTATATTGTCTCTCGATACACTCGAATATGTGTGGGAGCTCAAGTCCATGTGTGAGTGATGTCTAAGGCCTGGGTATTGGAGCTTGATCGCCCTTCACTTCACTAGACGCTTTATGGGCTATCTAGCTTATCCAATAATGACAAATTCCTCGTGATATTTTAAAACCCCCAGTATAGGGTTTCTAACCTACACAACTACTGCAACAAAAACTATATATATTTTTTTTTGGATTTTTGGTCGAAAAAATGACTATTTTTTTTGGATTTTTTAATAAAGGAAAACAGAAATGAAAAAACACACAAAAATTTATACCTAACAGGTGGAATGACTAGCAAAAATTGTCTCAGTTGCAGCAAAACTCGGCCTTATAAAGCGCTCTAATACCACTTGTTAGGATCTCACTACTAAAAATAAGCACACTCACACAAAATACTGAAAAATAACTCAAATACATCAAATAACTCGATAACAATATGCAGAAATCAAATGCAAAAATGGAACAATCTCACAATAACCCAGAATCGCATGCCTCTTTGAGGGGGCAACCTCCTTCAATATTTCATTAGCTTGCAAAAGGATGAATTCGTACATGGATTCATATATTTTAAGTAAAAAATCCATGCAACTCTACCTAAAAGCTCAAGAGTTGGCTTACATGCAAAATGCCACTCGAGCTAGAATCTCCTACCTAACATCGGTTACAATCTTGATAAAAATGGTTACATGAGATGGTGCCACTTGGCTAGGAATCCTACTTGCCACATACATTACAAATTATTACAAAAGTAACACTGATGGAAAAATCTGAGTGATAACATCAAAGGGTTTAAAAAAAAATTGGAGCAGCAGAAACCTTGGGTGAGCAGTGATAACAAGAAGAGTGAAAAACCACATCATCAGGAATGAGTAAGTTGAGGTTTAGCTGGTGTTGTGGGAGTGAGGGTTTGAATTTTTTGGGTAGGAATCTTAGCCAAGGTGATAGAGGTAGAGCAGGTATGGAAGGGGTGGGTGGGAACCTCGAGCATGGATCAAACGAGGATCTAGAGGAAGGCAGTCAGGCTACGACAGATTTGGTGGTGGGCATCACGCGGTGGCCCGACCATCCTCAGAAATACCCCGACAAAACAGATACAAAGGACAATGCAGGGCCCAAGAAGTGGTTGTATTTTGCTAAGACTCTTAGAGAAAAAAAAGGAGGTTCTCTCTCTTCCACCCATAGTCCCAGTAAATAATAAAATTTTAGCCCTGACAAGTTCCATGAGCCATTTTCTTTCAATGAAATAATTCTCCCTGGTAGGCAAGTTTTTGGGAGGTAGGTTGGACATGGAGACTATCAGGGCTTGGTTGATGGGTAAATGGAAACCAGTAGCCATATTGGAATTGGTAGCTCTAACTCAAGGGTTCTTCATTATCCATTTTAACAATATAGAGGATGCTAACCATATTTTAACAAGAGGTCCTTGATTTTTGGGCAAAAGGAGTCTTTTTCTCAGATGATGGGGTGAAGACTTCAATCCAAAAATTCAAAATATTAACATTATCCATATTTGGGTTCATCTCCAGAGTCTACCTACCCAGTTCTTCAATGAATATTGGTTGCATGGCATAGCCAGAACACTAGGGGACCTAATCTCCATTGACCATGCGACCTTGGCCAGGACAAGGATGATTCATGCATGAATCTTCATAAATGCTAATTTGGATAATGAATTACCAAGGTTTGTGGAGCTAGAGTATGGAGAATACTATCAAAAATAGTTGGTATAATACGAGAACAGAATGACATTCTATGAAGAATGCAAAATTCAAGGACATTTATGCAATCAGTGCCCTAACCTAGAAATGAATAGAAAAAAATAGAAGCAGGGAATGCTAGACAAAGGAAATTTGACGAGTTTCCTTGGCAAAGGTGATTTCAATCAGGCAAACTATGTCTACCAAAAAAATAAAAGAGAGTGTGCAGGTTCCCAACAAGACAAAGGAAAACAACAGGTTGTTGGCAACCAAAATGCTCAGGTAAGTTCTAATCCTCTAGTTTCAAATAAATTTTTAATTCTATCCAATATGGGAGTAGAAGGATTATCGGAAGACATGGAAGCCCAGAACCTTCAGGCTAACATTTCTGACTCTCTAAAATCTCCATCCAAGTCAGGATCCTCAAACCCTAATGCTGAAATTACTGTAAGCCCCGTGGGCATCACAAATCCAAACCCTAATGCCCGATCTCTAGAATCCCCATCCAATTCTAGATCCTTAAACACCAATGCTAAAAATACTTCAATCCCAGTGGGCATCCCAAAGCCAAACCCTAATGCTAAAGAACTTAGGAATAAAGTTGAGGCATTGGAAAATAAAAAATCTCATCTCCCTAACATCATCACTAGGAGCCAGGTGAATCCTACTGAGGGGCCATCCCACAGACCAAGGGAATACAGGAAAAAAGTAGAAGATTTGGATGTAGGGGTGGAGATATGTGAAACTCTTCAGACTGAGGAATATGGCAGTCTAGTTCTGCAACAAATTGGCTCCCCCAGTTTAGTCCTAAACAAACCAGGAGAACTGTGAAGTCTCTTATAGATTTTGGCAGTGAAAAAAGAAGAGGGAGAATATCAAATGTTGAGCATCAAAAAATTAAAATTGATAATGGCATTGCCAATGGAAAACAAAGAATCTTGTTTCAACAGGTTATTCCAGGTTCTGAAGACAACAAATTAGGAAAACCCCCTCAAGGGAGTGGGAGAGGAAGAAATCCCAAACAATCTAAATGAAGTTTCTCTCATGGAACGTGAGAGGCCTCAATGGCCTGCCCAAACACAGGGAAGTTAGTGCAATAAGAAATCAAGTGAATCCAACTATTATCATGTTGCAAGAAACAAAAACTAATGAGATTCAATCAAAAAAAGTAGCAAAAAAAATCTGGAATCAAGGGGAGATGGTTTTCAAATCAGCCAGAGGAGCATCTGGAGGCCTTATGACTTTGTGGGATCCACGGATAGTAGAAGGCACCATTATTCAAAAATATGACAGGGTTATTAGTGTTTTATTAAAGGAAATAAACAACAACTGGTCGTGGACCCTTTCAAATATTTATGCCCCGACTTCAATTCAAGGGAAAGCTCTACTATGGGAGTACTTAGGCAATCTAAGTGAAATCTTCCATAATGTCCCCTGGATTATGGCTGGGGATTTTAACACTCCTCTTTACCCTTTAGACAAAATGGGTGGAAATGGACCACCTATCAGGAGCATGGATGAGTTCAATGACTTTGTGAACTCCAACATGTTGATGGATGTAAAAATTAGAGGAGCAAATTATACCTGGAGCAATCGGTGGATAGGGTGTCATCTCATTCAAGAAAGGCTTGATAGAGTTTTTCTATCAAAGGAGGCTACAACTTTGTTCGGTGATTCTACCCTGCAAGCTCTTCCTAAAATTTCCTTTGATCATAATCCCATTTTTTGGATATCTCTAACTCTATGTCCTTTAAGAAACATTTCATATTTCAATCTATGTGGATCAAACATTCCAGTTTCAGATATAACTTAATTTAGTGGTGGCAGCAACCTGTTAGGGGTAGTGCAACTTTTAAACTTGCTAGAAAATTAATGTTTTTTAAGGAAAAGCTTCGAACTTGGAACGAAAAGATCTTTGGGAACTTCTTTGAAAATAAAAAATAGGTTGTTGAAAGTTTGAAGATAATTTATCAGAGGATTCAACATGGTGATGCTAATGAAACTACTAGGTAGGAGGAACGGATAAAACTAGCAGAGTTTCATAACATTTTAGCCTGTGAGAAAAATATCGGAGGCAAAAATTATGGGCTCTTTGGTTGAAATATGGAGATTAAAATTCTAAGTTTTTTCATGTCACCACGCTTAGAAATAGAAGCAATAACAAGATAAAAATTTAAAAAAAGCAGATGGTTCTATTACTCAGGACTTAACAAAAATCAGAAAGGAGGCAATAACTTATTTCAATTCTATCCTTGGTCAAGAATCATAGTGCAATGAGGAGGCCAAATATATTCTCTTGCAATCCATTCCTAGCATAATAAATAAGGATATAAACCTTAAGCTTCTAGCTCCCTTTTCTGATGAGGAAATTAAGGAAGCCTTGTTTAGCATGGAGCCAAACAAAGCCCCAGGACCCGATGGCTTTCCCCCTCATTTCTATCAAGATTTTTGGGACATCATAAGTGAGGATGTAATTTTTGCTATCAAATAATTCCAAGCAAGCAATAATATCCCAAAAGGTCTCAACTCTACTTTTATTTCTCTAATTCCTAAGAAGCAAACCCCTAAATCTATGGCTGACTTCAGGCCAATCAGTATGTGCAATGTTTCTTACAAGATCCTAACTAAAGCCATTGCAAATAGAATGAGAGATGATCTGCCCCACATCATATATCCATGCTAGGGAAGATCTATCCTAGGTCAATATTGTATGGAGTTATCACAGTTCATGAAGCTCTGCACTCTGCTCATAAGACTAACAGGTCTATTTTTGCCCTCAAGCTTGATATGAAAAAAACATTTGATAGGCTAAATTGGGACTTTCTGATTGTTGTCCTCCTTAAGTTTGGTTTTCACCACCAATGGTTTAATTTGATCAAAGAATGCATTTCTAAAGCATGGTTATCAATTATGGTTAATGGAACAACTATTGGTTACTTTCAAAGTCACAGAGGAATTTAGTAGGGGGGCCCTATCAGCCCCATGTTATTCATAATTATGGCAGAAGCTTTAGGTAGAACCATAAAAAATGCTTGTAGTTCAAGGCTAATATCGGGAATCAAGGCAAAATCTCTCACTAGGGATATTTCTCACCAACAATTCATTGATCATACACTTTTATTGACTAAGGCGTTGATGGTTGAGGACAAAATAATTAAATACATCCTATAACTCTACGAGGATGCTACTGGTCAGAAAGTTAATTTCAGTAAAAGCAAGTTATATTTCTTGAACACCCCCATTCAAAGGTAAGGAAGGATTGCAAAAAATTTAGGGTGTGATATAGCAAACCTCCCAACTTCGTAGCTTGGTCTCCCTCTTTTCATTGGTTCTTCGAGAGAGTCAATGTGGGACAGGGTTATTGAAAGAATTCAAAAAAAACTTGCTGGATGGAAAGGTCATCTTCTATATCAAGCAGGAAAGTTGAACCTCACTAAGGCCTCTCTTCAGAGCATTCCAGTCTATTTCCTCTCCGTTTTCAAAGCCCTTGTGAAGATTTTCCAAAAAATTGAAAAAACTCCAAAAAGAATTTTTATGGACTGGATCAGAGGAGAAAAAAAGGATACACCTTGTAGGATAGACCAAAGTGTGCACACCCAGGGAAAATGGGGGCTAAGGTCTGAGGAGAATTTCTCATATGAATTTAGCTTTACTAGCTAAGCAGGTGTGGCACCTCATTTCTGGTGAAGAAAATGAATGGAAAGCTATCATCAAATGAAAGTATCTTCAAAATATGGAATTTCTAAGTGACTCAGTTCCAATCAGAGGTTCTATTTTTTGGAAAGCAATTCTCAATTGTAAGAAAATCATCAAAAAAGTTTTAATATGGGTTTTAGGCAATGGTGAGAGGATAAATTGCTAGAATTATAGGTGGGCTAAGGACGAACCACTGACGCAATATCCTAACTTAGCATGAATCAGAGATATCACAAAAGAACTCATTGGCAAAAAAGTCTCCGATTATATGGTTGAGGACAGAGGCAGAATGAAGTGGAAAAAAATAAGGATTCAGGGATTTCAAGCAAAATCAAATGATCTTTGTAACATTCTCGAGCAATAGTTTATCCCCATGAGACCCAAGGAATATCAAGTGACTTGGGCTCCTATGTAAAACAGGCAGTTCATTATTAAATCAACTTACAATCTTCTGCTTGATGATGAGGATTTTGTCCTCCAAAAGGACTTAGTTTGGATAAAAAAATTAATTCCAAAAATTGTAGTCTTTTCATGGTTGGTTATCCAAGGAATAATTCTAACCATTGATAATATGATGCGTAAAGGTATTTGTATCACTAATCATTGTTATATGTGCAGGGCTAATTGGGAGACCATTTATCATATTTTCCTTGAGTGCCCTTTTTCCTTGACTGTCCTAAGTGGGGTTTTTCAGGCCTTCCATATTGTTTGGGTTAAACCAGCCACCGTACTTGATTTGTTCGTCCAGTGGCCTTGCCCATTTTCAAGCCAAAGACTTAGATACATGTGTAAAATTTGTCTCAATCACTATCTTTGGCAGGTGTGGTTAGAAAGGAACCATAGAATATTTAATGAGTCTATCCATGATCATAAAACTATCATTGCCAGGATCCTATCCTTTGCCAATGAGAATATGAACCTTATCCCTTTTGATAGTCGTAAACCTCATCTGCAGGAGACCATGATTGCTCAATATTTAAGCTTAACCTTATTATATGAGTTTGTGCCTAGGATAGTCCACCCCAGAGCGAATGTTAAGTGGTCCCCACATCCTATGGGTTGGTTTAAGCTTAATTTTTATGGAGTGGCTAAGGATAATCCTGGAAGAGCAGGCACTGGTGGCATTGTGTGAGATCATAATGGGAATATGATGCTTGTATTTTCCGAATATTTGGGAACAAGGAAAAACAATGAAGCTAAAGCTAGAGCTATGTGGAGAGGCCTTGAAATGACTCAAGACTTAGAAGGCAATTTGATCATAGAAGGAGACTCTATGCATGTTATAAATCTCCTCAATAATTGGAAAACACCTCCTTGGAGGATTAAAACAATTGTTGAAGAGGCTAGGATCCTTTTCTAGGGAAGACAGGACAAAAAATCCCAATATGTCTTTCGGAAAGCTAACAAAGTGGTGGATAAGCTGGACAATTTGGGTGTCGATGGTGATAGACTTTTCAAATGAGAACACGATATCCCAAGAAAAGTAGATGAGCTTATTCAACAAGAATGCCAAGAATCATAGTCGAATTTACCAATAGGGAAGGCACTATAAGTTTGAAGGCTATGAGTATTCTCGTATTTTTTTTGAAATGGACTCACAATAAAAATTATCCGAGTTGTCAGTCTTGGTGGATGCTGCTTGGAAATACCACAAAGACTAATGGAGATAGTCACATGTCAGATAACACAGCTCCTAGTCATCTTAGTAATTTGAGGTTGGTTGATAGTCACAGGGCAAGAGAGAAACGACAATATAAGACTTTGAACCAAAGTCACGTGGACCACCAGATAGCCACTGCCATAAATCTAGCCAGCACGTTCACTTCTCCAAGGCTGATTGGCCAAGACGGGATGTGGTCCCAAAGCATGTCATATACGGAAGAAAGTAATTACCAAATAATTATTAAGAGTAACTGTTAATACAGAGCTTGTGGGAGTTTTTTTTAGTACTTTGCTATGTGTGTCTACAAATTTTTGTTTCTCCACTATTTCAAGGAAGGGATCTATGTTTGTTTATATTTTTGTAATTATGATGTAGGTGTGTTTTCTCGAGGTATACCCAAAATATTGTATGAGAAGTTTCTTTTTGATAATAGGATATGTGCCTTACCGGATGTAATGGCTTTGGCGGCATGTAGATTTTACATATATAGGATCCTTAGTAAGGACATGTTCATCAACAACCCTAGGCTAATTTTTGTAAAAGGTTTTGGGTCAACCTGTAAAACCCGGTATTAATGCTATAGTATTTTATCTACCAAAAACAAAGTATTACAAAATAATATCATAATAAAATCTCCCACATTGAAAATGGTTCATTACATAAGTAAATGAGAATTACAAAATTGTGTTAGGATAGGATCCTAACACTTGCACTCAATAGAGGTAGTCCATATTTCCCGTGACATTTCATCATGTTCCCTATCATCCATTGGTACAAGCCACCGTCTTGGCGATCATGGATATAGTGACGACGAAAACCCCCGTCGACCTTGGTGACAATGGAAATGAATTAGAGAAAATGACCCTTACTCCTCTCTACAAACTCGACGTCGACGTCCCCTTTGGCCTAGCCTTGTATTTCATCGTCCATTGTGCCATACATTGCACTGTATTGGCTTGTTAGTATACTACCTGACCATTGTGCATCGCCTAAACCTGACAACCATCAAGATTGAAACATTTATATTTATATTTTTTATTTTTTATTTTTTATTTGCTTTTGTGACTACCTCATATACGATGGCATCCTACATCATAACTCTATTTGACCTTGCTCTTCATCCACAGTGGCCTTGGTCATTCACATCTTTCTTGTTAACACTTTGCACTGGCGATTTTAATCCATTGTGTGAATTCGTACACGCTTTGGTAGCACTACGATGCCATGCTTTGCCATGTCCCCATTGGTCCATACACCCACAATCCGGTAAGTCCGATTTTGCTCGTGGCTACATTCACCTATATCGATGCCATCACGAAGTCAAAAAATTCTACTATGATGGCCGTCGCGGTATTCATCTTTATCTAATAATCTTCTGTACTCATAACACTTATTCACTGTGCCCAAACCAATATTCAACTACCCCAAACTATCGCCCTCATGTTTCATTCTAGTTTTTCCGAGGAGTTACGTTATCTAGTGTCCAGATATTTTGATAAAATTGAAACCTTGTCATATTGCCGCATATTTTCTTTGGGCCATCATGCCACTTTATGTTTAATTTTAAATGAGTTTTAATCACCCAATGATCAAGCCTTATTCACATGTTTCTATGGACCATTAAATGTATCAAGTATGTATAGCCCAAGGTGTCCTCGGTGTTTTGTAGGTGACCCTACCACTTAGGACATGATTTGCCTCTGCATCTTTACATTACCATGGTCACCACTCATAGGAAAAATCTGATGCCACCTCTGTTCCATTTGGATTGGAGCCAAAATACCCGAATCTTTGCTAGTTTGTTTTCATCTTTCGAACTTTGCGATAAGACATTATTCCTGTCATCTAAACGCTGCCCTCCATGCTTATCTCTTCATCCCGGTGCTTTCATCGAAGATTATCCCACACAGTGCTATTCGTCTTCATTGCAAATGTGGGTAACTCCTCTTGGTTGATTCGCGAGGTCTCCCCATAGCGTTCGTTACACTGCCACGCTAGTGCGTTAGGCATCTCGTTTGGCATAGATCTAAAGAACTCCCCACTATTAAATAGTCTCATGCCAACGTGCTATCCTCACCTATTAGTTCTAATTTGTCTTCGTGGCATCACTGGCTTTGGCCTTACACATCAAAAATGTCACCTACATATCTTTCTTGGTGTGGGTCCCGTCTTCGACTCCGCGTATGATGTCATCTCCCGAGTTACTTGCCACCTCAGTCAGCATCATGTCCACGTCCGCTCATATCTTACCATGGGAGCTGCTTTGGAATATGCATGCCTAGGAAATCATTCACACCCTGCGCCATGTGGTGGGCCCGTCTCTATGCATGTCCACCTCCCATTCACCTATCACGAATGAACAATCCCACATTATACTTTCAAATGAAAGGACGAAACATATGCATGAAAGAAAGTAGTTGAGCTTTGTTTGATATAATATGCCTTTTATTATTTCTTTTTTTATTGTCATTTATATATATATATGAAGTATGCATATGAACTAAGATTCTAGGTCTTTATTATCATTATAATTATTATTAGATATACAAAATATATAATAATAATATATAATTTTTAATTTTTATTTTTTTTTATTTATATATATATAATTATTTTTATTTTTTTATAATATGTATGCATATATGATATATACATCATTTTTATTATTATTTTTGTATATCTTTGTTTTTATTTTAAACTTTTATATATAAATATAAAAGTTCAATTTTTTATTTTATCTAACATTTACTTTCTTTTTATAATTTAATATATATACATATTTAAAATTAAATACATATATATATTATTTATTTTAATTTTTTATGCTTTATTTGAATCAATCAATCTTAAAAGCTTTATTAAAACCCAAAATAAAATGTAACAATAAACCTTAACACTAAAACTTAAAATACAACACTAAGTCTTTCAAACTAAACTAAAAATAGTCAAACAAATACTTCGACAAAACAAAATGCCAACTCTCACAAGAGAACAAGAATACTTCACAAAAAAAGAAACCTCGGAGTCCCCATGACAGGCTCATGGCTAGGTTTTTATCAAACACTTGCTCAAAGACAACCGAAACTCTCAACATCAAATTTTAAAGGTGGGTCTCCAATTTTGGGGTATGTTGTGGAGCAACCAAAATAAATGGTGACTCTGCTGGGAAATGCTCTTGATAATTTTGGGTGAAGAACCCAACCTAAAATGAAAACATCAACAGATTAGCGAAATACAATTATTTAGCGACATCCCAAGAAGGTGGGGTAAACAACTTCAAAATAGAAATAATTAATCCATCTGCCTCTCCTTAGTGTGTGAAAAAGTGATTCATTCTTGCATCTCTGAAAATCCTCCAGATTCCATCATCTCTTTTTGCATTAGGCTATGAAGTATCGCTCATAACGAAATGACTATAGATAGAGCCCCACTGCTAGTCAGGTGTCTATAGCCTTGATGAGGTTTATCTAACTCACCCTTGTGTTTTCTCAATGCTTTGTAAAGCCTTTCCTTTTATCCGAGCTATGTCTAGATAGAGCCCTACTACTGGTCAGGCATCCATAGCCCCGGTAGAGTTTATCTAGATCTTGTGACTAATTTGATCAAGCTTTTCGATGCTCGTTCTCTCTCTTTTTTTAGTTTTTTTTAATATATATAGAATATTTTTCCTTTTCAAAAGATAAACCTTACAAAGCTTCAAGCATCACTAGGGTAAGGCAACTTGCAAGTGAAGCATTTTAGATTTTCACCTAGGGTTGCAAATCAAGATAGCTTCATCCTTCCTAACTCTAGAAACACCATTTAACGTGTGTGTCCCATGTGGAGCTTTGGCTAATTTTTCATTGTTCCACTTTCCACCATTTTAGTCCCAAAATCTGAGCATAATCATCAAATAACGTATCCCCCTTTTCTCATGTTCATAAATTTTCATATTAGGTACTCCAACCTACTAAATAAAGGAGCTTCAAAAGTGATCCAGATACCATAAGTTAGCGACCATGAAATATCACCTCAAAATAAGGGAACAACCCAAAACACAAACTCAAAACTACAAAAAACCAAAAGAAAAAAACCAAAACTATATATAAATGTACAATATGGTACAAGATGGTGCAAAGCTTGAGCTATCATTTCCCTAGATCCCAAACATGATTAGCACACTTTGAAATGCATATAACATGATAAGCATGCCAAATTTTACAAGAATCCAACGAAAACAAGATTAAGCCAAACAATACAACAATATTCAACTTGCCTCTCTCACCCCACCACTTTAGCATAGTTCCATTAATAATCCAATAGTGGAGTTTCAAATTATCAAATTTATTAGGCAATAATTGATCTTCAATTCTTTCATGTCTATTCTTTATTATGTCAGTTTCATAATTTGATTCCTGATCTAGAATTAGGCTTTCCTTATCCAAAATGAAATTTTGCAAACAATAACCTATTTCTAAGAATTTTAAAGCCAAATCATCATTCCAATTTGTAGACCAATCAAATTTATGTAACCACGTGCAAGCATATAGGATATTTATTAAATGAGTATCATCATGATTTTGTATCCTAGATTCAATAATTAATTGATTGTGAATTTGATTTAACATTTCAAACATGTCAACATCCTTTTCATTCCACAAAGTAATATCATTAGTGGTGTGAGGTGAAATTAACTCAAATTATTTATCAACCATAAATGGAATTTCATCATTGATAGTATTTAAATGAAACAATCCATTAGATAAACCTTCACCTAGATTTCGAATGGTGGAACCCAACAGGTGAGATTTTACCTTTGGCTCATTTCCATTTACCCTTACTTGAAGAGGATTTGTTACTTCCTCTTTTCTCTCATGATCTTTATCATCATCTTCTTGTAGCACTTCTTGTTTTTCCATGACCTGTTTAACAAAGATACCAAAATTAGGTACCCAATTAAAAACATGTCCATCCCTTTTAAACAATGAGTCTTGTCTATCTAGGGATGGGTCAACTAAAACATCTCCATGATCAATAACTTGGTTTGTTTCAGATAACGTGACATTTTAAATTGGATCATCAATGATATCAAATCTAAACCATTCAGGTTCTGATTTTTTTCATTTTGAAATGGCATAGATATTGTAGAACCATTAAGTGGATCAAGATTTTTACTTCCATGCCCCTCAAATGGGACAAAATTAAGTGATTCTCCTTCTTTATGCAAGGTAGTAGAATCATTATCACTTTTCAATATTTGGTGAGATTCCAACTCTTCTTCCAAAACTTTCTTAGGTTGTATAGGATTTGTAATATCCTCATGTAATGAAGCAATTGTATTATCCTACATATCAATTGACACAAAAAATTCATTAGAAGGTTTGGAATGAGCATATTCTTCCCATTTCTTGTTAACCATCCCCACTATTTCTTCCTCAAAATCTTCAAGAAATTCTTCTTCAAATTCTTCCTTGTCATCATCTCGAGGATGTTCAAGGCTTTGATCATTAAATTTAATCACCTCATCCTAATTTAGGAAAGGTCCTGATTCATTATCCATTTCAAAACCATTCCACTCTAGGATACCTTCATTGTCCAAAATAACATTGCTTTTATTATCTTTGATCTTTGTCTCATGAGGATGATTTGGAGCATCATCTAGATATGCATCTTGAGGCCTTTGTTCTTGTAGTTGAGAGATTTTTTCTTTACGTTGTAGAACTAACCTTTGCAACTTATCTTGCATATCAAGAAAAGTGAGTTCTTCACTAGAAAGAGTGGTAAAGTTTTCCCATTTATTCCACCAACAATGATCATCTTTCAAAATTGGGGTGTGGTGCTCAACTATACCTTCACATTATTCAAACTCATCAATGGGTTGATCCTCAAACTCACCTTCACCTTCCTCAGATGGTTCAATTATTTTCAAAAGTGGGTTATTTCTTGTATTCAAATTTGTAAGGCTATGATAATATACATTGGTAACCCCTGATTCAATTTCATCACAATTTGGAAGGTGTGGATTTTCTTGGCCTTCAATTTCAACAATATCATTTGAAGTATCTTACAAAAATAAGTGGTGAAACTATGTTATATCTTCAAATTTATTCATTGATTTTATTTCAACGTTACTTTCAACCACCTTTGATGGCCTAGTGGTTTCTAATATGGGATCATATCCTTCCTAACTTGTAAACCAAAACTTTGATTCAATCAGCTCCAACTCATATCTACTTGAATCATGTTGGCTTTCTTGATCTTTACAATGGTCATCTTCCAAAAATAAATCATGAGACTCCACCATATCTTCAGATTCATCTATTGACTTCTTAAATTCAGTTTCAACAACATTTTTTGAGTCAAGGGTTTGTTCAATAGGATCAACTCTTATATCTTGCTCCCAATAGTCGTCCAAATCTTCTTTTTTTAGTAAACATGACAAAATCATATCTTCATGGGTTTGTTCATTCCACTCCTCATTAATGGACCTTGTATTTGAGACTTGCACATCCTCTTGGATGAAATATAAGGTGGTTGTAATATTTGGACATTCAAATTCATCCCCTTTATCGTTCACCCTAGGGTTAAGCAATGATGGTTGGTCCACCTTTTATCTTTCCAAAATGGCCCATTATTCTAATTCTATCGTGGCCTCATAGACTTTATGCAAAGATGGGTCATCAATATTTTCCCTTAAAAATGTAGCTACTACGGGTTGTATGGATCCCATGTATATTTCAATAGCTCTCTCTTATGAAATGATGAAATGGGACACCACTTAGGTATGCAACTTATGAAACCTATAATTGAATTCACTCATGGACTCATTAGGTTCCTCACAGATAGAGACCAATCGATTTAACATCACAAAAGGGTCAACTTGTTTTTCAAAATGGCTAGTAAACGATACTTCTAATTGAGCCCAAGAAGTAATGGAATCTCTAGGTAGTTTTAGGTACCACTCATACGCAACCTCATCCAATGTGTATAAAAATAATCTACAAGGAACATCTCCTTTCCATATTTGCAATTGCCTTAAGGTCCTTGTATCTCTGAATATGTTCCTTAGCTGAGGTCACATCATGCTTAAACATGGGTAAGTGATTTTATATGCCTTGAGGAATTTGATGAATAGGCCTGTCCAAGTGACTATAATAGCTAGCTATCCACAATAAAATTTATGCCCTAGTTGGAAAAACCAATGCCATTGGTGAAACTCAAAGAATAACTTCAGAACCAATTTGTTAGTCAAATAAATATTTCTTACAATGAAGCATGAAATTACTAACCAATCTCAAATGTTCAACATATGAATCAATATTTTAACATCAACCAAAAAATATGTATCTATTAAACCATGAAATTGAAGAAAAATCTCAGATTTGCAACATGTTAGCATTAATGCATCATAAAAAATAGAGAATATTAGAATCAGTGAAAGTAATCATATGGAAATAAAACCTCGTTAGTCAAGACCGATGTTTTGAACTAAATCTTGCAAGTAACATGAACAATTTAGAATCTAAATGACAATAAAATAAATCAATTCAAGTCCTCCTAGCTCCCAAAGTGTTGAGTGCTAAAGGATGCCAAAGATGCTAGTCAAATGAACTTGAAATATTTAGCAATTAAAACTCTTGAGTAACCATGAACAATATAGCATTTAAAACCACAATGAATTGCTTAGCATAAATAAAATAAAGTAAACCAATTCATGCCCTCCTTCTAGCGCCAAAATGTTGAGTGGTAATTTTACCCAATTGTGAAATTACACTATCCCTTAGGATTTCAATCCCAAAACCCTCTCTTGCAAAGAAGTTAAAAAAACAACTTCTTCAAGGTCTCCATTATATTAGCATTTGCACATGTGTATTAGTAATATCAATAAATATACCTCAATTAATGCTAGGAACACCTTAGTGATTGCAAGTAACTGTTAACAAGGGGCATGTGTTGGTTCATTTTACCATGCTAAATTAATGATTGTTCATGAAACTTAAATAAAGCAAATGTGAATTGGACCTCATATGACCACGATGAAGTGCCTTAATTCCTTTTATCTTGAAAAGTTTTAAGGTAGATTTTATTTTTTATTATTTGTGGAAAACATCCCAAAAGGGATGCCACTTTCGGGTAAGACCCAAGGAGGCAGGGGTATCCATTCCACCAAAAATGCCCAGGACTCGGACCTGGCCTACCACCTTTGACATACTCAAGGAGCAAACAAACACACAAAACCAATTTAAAAATAAGTAAATAAATAAGTAAAAAACAACAAAAATAATAAAATAAAATAAAAAACATGCTCCTTGAGTGTGTCAAAAACAAAAGCACAACCAAACACACACACAATAAGATAAAAGAAACCACAACATGAACCACATAGAAAAACACAAGAACCACATAACAAAACACAAACAAGACAAAAACAACATAACACTACAAAGACATAACCCAAAAAAAAACATGAAAAATAAACACAACCAAAACCTAAAAAATTAAAATAAAAATAAAAATAAAAAACAACCAACAACAGACAATAAACAAAAACAAAAAACATAGAAAACACTCACACAAAAAAACACGAATTAACACAAACAAAGAGAAACACAAGAACAAGAATGACAAAAACACAAGAACAATAACAAAAAACATTAAAAAAACACAAAACAACAAAAACACAAGAACAACAAAAAACAACACAAAGAACACAAAAACAAAACAAAACAAAAGAACACACACACCTTAAAAAACTAAACAAAAAAATAAAAAAAAAAAAAAGAAAAAAAATGAACATAACAATGACCTATCTAGACCAGAAGACTATTAAGGCAAGAAACAACAAAGGAAACAAAAGAAAGAAAAGAGTGAGCTAGGGAACTAAAAAAACCTGAATGAACCAAAGAGAAGCAAAAAAAAAGCAAGAAGAAACTAGGTACCTTCAGAACTGGAGCCATCCAAAGAAATGATAGAAAGAAGAGCTTCCCTAATTTGTGAAGCCCACCATCTAGGAGGGTGGCCATAACAAGTAAGATCACCTTTGTCCAAAGCCCAATTAGCTAAAGCATCAACACTCTTGTTTTGATCTCTGACCACATGATTGTAATCAACTTTCAAAAATCCCATCTGGATTAATTGAATCTTCTCAATAATTCTTTTTATTCTCCAATCAACCTTATGATTCTTGGAAGGAGTCTTCAAAATATTAATCATAAGTTGAGAGTCGGACTCAACTAACACCTTTTCCCATCCAACCTTAGTAGCCTCCTGAAGGCCTCTGAGGATACCATACCCCTCAAGCAAGGTTATTGGAAAGAATACCCAAATTCTTAGCAAAAGTAAAAACCAGGGAGCCATCTGAAAGTCTACCAATTCCTCCCACACTGGCTTTTCCAGGGTTCCCTCTAGAGGCTCCATCAGTATTGAATTTTCCAAAATCCTTAGGAGGAGGTTGCCAATTTCTTGTCCTATCCATATTACTAATACTCACATTCCCTTTAAGTTGGTTGCCCTTAGAATATTTAATCTTCAATCTTTGCATCACTTGATCCCATCTTTGGTGGGAGTTTTGGGGGTGATTAAGGAGTTGATGGACTGATTCAACTAAGTTGGCTATGGTCTTTTGCCAAATATAGTGAATATCCTTCCTATCTTGATTAAAAATTTGGTTGTTCCTTTCAATCCAAATATTCCAAAGAAGAATGGTAGAACCCATCCAAACTAATAGCCTAATAAAATGATCAACACCCTCTTGATTAGGCCAATCCCTCCAAAGTTGTTCAAAAGTAAAAAAATTGGACCATTGTAAGCCAAGTAAAGTGGCCATTCTCCTCCATAGCTCAGAGGCTAAAGTACACTCAATAAAAATATGGTTGAGAGTTTCTACATTCTCTTCACACATCTCACATCTAAAAGGGCCATGAAAACCATGCTTCATAAGTTGCTCACCAATAAGCACCCTACGATGCAATAAAAGCCAATTAAAGAACCTCACCTTAGGCCAGAGCTTTTGAGCCCACAATTGAGAAAATATGTCAGAAGAATGGTTGGGATTATTATGGCATAAGGTCAAATAACCTTGAGCAACTCAATACTCACCCTTAGTAGTGTTGTTCCATCCAAAACAATCTTTTTCATGGGACCAAGAGAGAGATCTCATATGAAGGATGCCTTGGATATCTTGTCTTTGCCTTTCTAGGATTTGAATAGGCCAGTCCTCAATAGGGATCCAATATCTACCAACCTTTGAATTACCAAGTATGGTACCGACAAGTAATTAGCCACCTTTATCCAGTTAGCTCGGTGAAGCTCCTCCATCCAAGGCCTCCAATCGGGAAACTGAGTTATCAAAGGCTTGTGACCATCCCAAGAATCTGTCCAAAAATTTTCCTGTTGACCATTATGAATGATCCAAAATAAATTTTTCTTTATAAAATCCTCACCAGTCTTAAGAACTGCTAAAATGGGAGAACCTTTGGTAGGAAGTTGATAGCGAACAAGGTCTTCAAGACTTTTGTTCTCAACATATTTAGCACGGAGATTATTGGCCCAAAGAGCATTGGGGTTATGCAACATCCTCCAATATAATTTAGTAGCTAAAGCTTTGTTGTTATTAATAGAAGACCAGAATCCTAACCCCCCTTTATTCTTAGGAAGACATAAAGTGTCCCATTTCACCAAGGCCCATTTTCTTTTCTCCTTAGTACCACTCCAAAGGAAACGATGACTGATTTGATCCAGTTCTCGAAGAACAACCTTTGGAATATTCAACATGGAAGATACATAAATAGGAATAGCTTGAAGGACTGATTTTACCAAGGTGATTCTACCCCCATAAGAAAGCCACATGTTGGTCCACTTTCCAATTTTCTTCTTGACTTTGTCCAACAACCAATTCCAATATTTATTTTTTTGCCTTTGAATATTTATGGGAATACCTAAATAAGTGATTGGAAGGGAGGTCTTCTTATATCTTAATTTATCCAAGACCATGGATTCCTCTCTAGTAGAGCAGTGAAAGAAAATAACTTTAGATTTGTCTTCATTGATCAACTGCCCAAGTAGCCTTAGAAAAATAGCTAATGATTTGCTTAATATTAGAAGCTTCCTTAACCGTAGCTTTACCTAAAAGAGTAGAGTCATCCACAAATTGAAGATGAGAGATAGGTCTAGCTCCATGAGCAATGGTAACTCCCTCAAGGGTTTTGTTTTCCCTATTTTTGGTTATAGTCCTACCCAAGCATTCAACAAGAATGATGAATAAATAAGGGGATAGCGGGTCACCTTGCCTAATACCTCTAGAAGCTGGGAAAGACTGAGAAGGCCTGCCATTGATAAGAACTAAGTAGGAAACTGAAGAGATACATCCCATAATCCAATCCATCCAATCCTTAGAGAAACCAAATTGCCTCAAAACTTTGATAAGGAAGTGCCAATCCACTATGTCATAAGCTTTGGATAAGTCTAACCGAATGAACATGGAAGGAGATTTTTGCATATCCATGGAATGGATGGCTTCCTGAGCAAGAACTATCTCATCTACTATTTGACTCCCTTCCACATAACCCCCTTGCTCTGGGGAAATAATCTTATGCAAAAGAGGCTTCAACCTTTCTGCCATGATTTTAGTAATGATTTTGAGAAGAACATTACATAAAGCAATAGGTCTAAAAGCTGAGATATGATCAACCTCTTGAGCTTTTGGAACAAGAGTAATATAAGTTTTATTGATAACCTTCAAAATTTCTTTGGCTTTCCTGGCTTCTTCCACCACCTCTAATAAATCAACATGAAGGATATCCCAGAACTCTTGGTAGAACTCAATGGGAAAACCATCAGGACCCGGGGTTTTCCCTTTTTGCATTTTAAAAACTACCTATTGAAGCTCATTGATAGTAATAGGAGCAGTCAAAATAGAGTTCTCCTCAGAAGTGATAAGAGAAGGGATTTCTTGAAGAACATTTTGTTGAGAAGCTGAGTCAAGAGGAGTAGCAACAAAAATATTGGAAAAGTAATCAACAACAATAGAGTTCATGCCATCCCAAGTATAAACAACATCTCCAGAATCTGATTTCAGGGAAGAAATAAAGTTGTGAGATCTTCGAGCTAGAAGAGATTTGTGGAAGAAATTTGTGTTTCGATCTCCTTCTTTGAGCCATTGAATTCTAGATTTTTGCTTCCATAATATTTCTTCTCTTTTTTCCCATTCCTCTAACTAAGTTGTGAGTTTAATTTCATCTGCACTTCTCTTCTCTGTGAGGCCATCTAAATGGATTTTCTTATTCAAATTTTCAAGATGAGCAATAACTTCATGTTTTTTTTATGAACATCCCCAAACTCTTTCCAGTTCCAAGTCTTGATTTTGGATTTAATGTATTGCAGTCTTTTGGAAAAATATAACATCTTAGTCCCATGCCTAGGTTTACCTTCCTTCCACCATTGTTGCACACGAGGTCTAAAGGAAATGTCTCTAAGCCACATTAATTGAAAATGAAAAGGAGAGAAACTCACATTGGTTTTCCACATTTCCACCACGATTGGCCAATGATCCGATCCAACATTATTAAGAGTCTTCACTTTAGGAATGTGACCATGGATTAAGAAATTTTCATAGAGCAAAAACCTATCCAATCTCTCCATTATACAAGCTAAGCCTTGCCTTCTGTTAGACCAAGTCATAAGGCCATTATCTGGTTGGATGTCCACAAGATGGAGGTTTGCAATATATTCGCTCATGAGGTCAGTGCTTTTGTCCAAATTTCTATTTCCCCCCATTTTCTCATCCAGAGAGAGGATGGTATTGAAATATCCTCCGATCAAGATCCAAGCTTCAAGAAAATGAGAGATAATATGAGTTATATCCTTCCATTGTCTTATTTTTTCCTCCAAAGCAGTCGGAGCATAAATAGTAATGTAGAGCATAATTTGGTTGGAATGTCTACTTTGAATAGCTATAGCCAACAGACCCCAACTACAAACCATATGGTGAATAACTACCTCTTTTGGGTCCCAAAGACAAGCAATGCCACTAGAAGTCCCCTGGGAACTGAGGGAAACCACTTTTCCAACTGGCCAAATTTTATTGGCAATTGAGTCCATATCCTCCATTGACATCTTTGTTTCTTGAAGGAAAACAAGATGTGGATGATTTATCTGAATCATTCTTCTAATTTTATTTTGTTTTGAAAGACTCCCTTTGAGTCCTCTAATATTCCAAGTGATGATCTTCATTAATACCAGGGCTAAAAAAGTTGGGAAGGGCATTAATCTTACCTTCATATACAAGCTTTTCACCTTCTTTTACCATATGATATTGATTGGTCTTGCGACCTGCTTTTTTATTAGAATCCATATTTAGTTTTTTTTTACATGTTTCTTGACTTATTCCAATTGAATCTGAGATGGCTTCTAACCTTGAAGAATTCTCATACACAACCAAAATTTTACTAGAGGGTTCAACGGAGTCTATATTGGGACCTATATTATTTGAATTTTTGACATTTAAAAGATTGTTTTTCTTGTGTAAATTTTCTCCATTTTTTTCTGTTGAAAACCTTTGATTTATTGGTTTGTCTCTGATTTCTTCCCTTCATATTTAAATTGTGTTTCTAAGATTTTTGTTTCCATTATTTCCTCTTCCTCACTTGGGACAACATTTGTGGAAAGGATTTCAAACATATTAGCAGATGACTTTGATTGATCCTTCATAACTAGTTTTTTCTAAGTGTTATTCTTCTTAGCCATTTGGAAACCTGATGTGTATATATCTTCTTTCTTTTGATCAGGAATTTTATTTTGGCAAGCACTGACCAAGGTAGACTTTATCTTTCCTTTATTAAGTAGATTTTAAACAAGTTTTATCTTGTATTAAATCCTACTTTAAGCATGGAGTAAAATATTAAATCTATCTATGAATGTGCATTTAAAATGATGAAAAGATCCATTTAAATGTAGCTTCTATCATGAAGATAAATATAGCCTTCAATATAATAAATAAATTATCCATCTTTGATGAAATTAATTTTCATAAAGATAGGACAATTTATTGCCTTCAAATAATGGCCTCAAAATGTTATCATAAATTATCCCTCTTTAATGAAATCAGAATTTTCATAAAGAGGAAATAATTTAATGCTTTAAAACAATAACTTTTAATGTAATGATAAATTACCTCTCTTTATTGAAATCAGAATTTTCATAAAGAGAAGGTGCATTTATTGCTCCGAAATGATAGCTTATGGAATGTCATTAAAATTTGCCCCCCTTTGATGAAATTGAAATTTTCATCAAGGGAAGTTCATTTTATTATTGCAAATGAAATATAAAACTAAAAAAATCTGATTTGGCCTCAAAAATGAAAAAAATGAATTTTCGAAATTATAAAAATCTGCACAAAACAACTTTAAATAATTTTTATAAATTCGAAATGACTCCGGAACAAAAACGTAAAAGTGCAAAATGCAACTTTGAAGTACATTCTACGCATACGTGCAATTATTTTTGGATTTTGTTTTTTATAATTTTTATTTTAATCTCTGAAAATTAAAAATAAAAAATAAAAATCTACGAAGAAAAGTCAGAAAAAAATGAAAAAAAAATGTTACAACCCCAAATTTCTCCACAAACTTGCAAGCATTAGTATTCTGCATAAAACCAGTATTAGAGTGACCCAACTTAGTGCAATCAACATCTAATACGGTGCAATATTCTAAGGAAAAGGGTGCAATAAACTGAAAATGAAATCAAGTTAACCATAACAAAATGCATAAAACTTGAAATATTGCCATAAATTGCAAGAAAAATATATTCAATGTCAAATACAATGCAGAAAACATGCCCAAAATGGTATCCAAATGGTGAAAATCAGTCCAATAGTATGCTTTTATCCCCTCGAAAAATCCCAAAAGATCCAACCCCCTTTTCGTCTTTGCATGGCCTATTTCATGTCTTCCATGTAATACTTCATTTCATTTTCTTTTTTGCCCTTTGGTTGTTCGCTTCCCTATTTTCTATTCATTCGTAACTCAACCCAGGCAATCATGCCAAATGCATTTCATTTGCTCCCCTTCATCGTGTGGCATGTGGAGTTACACCTCATACGAAGATCGTTATAGTTATACCAATGGACTAGGATATCCCATAATGTAATATAGATAAAAAAAATTTGTTATCCACCTCCTTTGTGTAACTCCTACGAAGGACCCATGCTTGTAATCTTCCACTTGTCTAAGAAACATATTTTGTATCACCTGTAGACTAGTCCTTATAACTCCATCGATATTGGAACACCTGGATGTTACACCTATCCTTATCGGTTGGTTCCTCCACTTTAATTAATGACTAAGGCATCATAATTATCTATAACATCTCGTTCCTAAACCTTAAAGAATTCATGGTGAACCATTTAAGATTCCTCTGTATGCAACAAGCCATAATATTCTGAATCAAAATGACTTTGACCAGCGCTGTTGTGCGATATTGACTGCAAGGGATTAATGAATGATTTTTCTTGCCTAAGAGTGGTGTCAGAGCCCACATCAGGTTATCTACCTCCATATCATTGCCAAACATGTGTTCCATTAATTGGGTGATACCTACATACTCACATAATTCACCTTTGATAAACTATACGAATCTTCGCTATAGTCTACTAGTATGTGCTATCTTGAACTCGATAGAGGTAGTCCATATTTGCTAAAACATTTCATCATATTCCCTATCATCCACTGGTACAAGCCACCATCTTGGCGATCATGGATATAGTAACGACGAACACCTCCGTCGACCTTGGTGACGATGGAAATGAATTAAAGAAAATGACCCTTACTCCTCTCTGCAAACCTAACGTCGATGTCCCCTTCGGCCTAGCCCTATATTTCATCGTCCACTATGTCATACATTGCGCTGCATCGACTTGTTAACATACTACCTGATTATTGTACATTGCCTAAACCTGACGACCATCAGGATTGCAACATTTATATTTTTATTCTTTATTTTTGCGCTGCATCGACTTGTTAACATACTACCTGATTATTGTACATTGCCTAAACCTGACGACCATCAGGATTGCAACATTTATATTTTTATTCTTTATTTTTTTATTTACTTCTATGACAACCTCATATACGATGACATCCTGCATCACAACTCTATCTGACCTTGTACTTCATCTAAAGTGGCCCTGGTTGTTCACATATTGCTTGTTAACACTCTACACTAGCGGTTTTAATCCATCGTGTGAGTTCGTACGCGCTTTGGTAGTGCCACGATGCCCGTCTCTACGCACGTCCACCTCCCATTCACCTATCATGAATGAACAATCCCACATTAGACTTTAAAATGAAAGGATGAAACATATGCAGGAAAGAAAGTAGCCATGCTTTGTTTGATATAATATGTCTGTTATTATTTCCTTTTTTATTGTCATTTATATATATATATATATGAAGTATGCATATGAACTAACATTCTATGTCTTTATTATCATTATAATTATTATTATATATATAAAATATATAATAATATATAATTTTTTTTTTGATTTATATATATACATATAATATAATATAATATATATATATATAATTATTTTTATTTTATTTCATTTTTTTATAATATGTATGCACATATATATGATATATACATCATTTTTCTTATTATTTTTTTTGTATATCTTTGTTTTTATTTTAAACTTTTATATATAAATATAAAAGTTTAATTTTTTATTTTATTTAACCTTTACTTTCATTTTATAATTTAATATATATACATATTTAAAATTAAATACATATATCTATTATTTATATTAATTTTTTATGCTTTATTTGAATCAATCAATCCTAAAAACTTTATTAAAATCCAAAATAAAATGTAACAATAAACATTAACACTAGAACTTAAAAGACAACACTAAGTCTTTCAAACTAAACCAAAAACAGTCAAACAATACTTCGACAAAACAAAACTTCAACTCTCACAAGAGAACAATAAAACCTCACGAAAAAAAGGAACCTTACAGTCCCCATGATAGACTCATGGCTAGGGTTTTATCAAAAACTTTCTCAAAGACAACTGAAACTCTCAACATCAAATTTTAAAGGTGGGTCCCCAATTTTGGGGTACGTTGTGGAGCGACCACAATAGGTCCTGTCAATCCTTGCCTTATGAAGGGTTTTGGACCGACCTTGGCCAAGAATAGGGTATGAAATAACAACAAGCCAATGAGGTGTAGATGAAAGCCATCATCATTGATCTTGATCAATGGTTGGGTGTGAATTCCAACTCGTTGATGTTTAAGATATTGTGTGGTGTGTGAGGGTTCATTTTATTTTGTGCAAAACTAAATGCAAGCATAGATAATTCAATATCTTTTTTCTAATGCATAAAATGACGTTTAATTTTTTAGATTGCTAAATAAAAATGTTTCAGTTTCAGAAATCTAAAATTGCATAACCCTAATATAATGTCAGCCTTTGCATAAGCAATCAGCACACAATCCACATAGCAAGCATATAGAGGTCATATCTATGTAGGATGGTCTACAAAAGAGGCCTTCTTACATAAGGGCAATCACAAACAGGGATTGCTTGACCCAAGGGTAGCCAAAAGTAGAGGCCACTCGACCTAGGGGTGATCATAAATAGACTATCTAAAAACTGAATTTATTCTACAATTTCTCTACTTAAGCATAAAATTTTTACATTTCTATCTAAAAGTAGGAAAAATAAGAATAGAATGACTTATAGGTGAAGCATTAGTCTACTGAAGATTCTATTTTTGCTTATTTTGTGATTCTGCTCTAGGATCATATCTAGGTAGAATGGTGGGGTCTACTGGCTATCTCAGGGTAGGATGGCTATGACTGCTGATGATTCTTGTCCAGGATGGTGGTACCTGCAATTCAAGAAAATAAAGAAAAGCAATAAAATTGTGATAAATTTTTAATATATAAGATGAGGTCCAACCATGATCACCATTTTAGTATGTAAAAATCGTACACCTAATGTAATTATATGAAATCAAATTGAGTAACAAAATCATATAACCATCAAGATAAAGACAAGAAATAAATAAATGGTATCATTCTCATTAATATTGAATTATATCCTTGAACAAGAGGTTAAAATGATCTCCCTCTCAGGGATTTGATACCAATTTGATACAATTTTACAATCAAGAAATATGATAGGTATAACACATAGAATTTTTGCACCCTCAAAACTGATTTGAGGAAGAGTTTCTTGTGATCTCCACTATGTGGAATAAATATTGATGAATCTTTGTGTTGTATGCTTCTACCAAGACCTAAAATCTACATACAAGAACACTCAAATAATATTAGTAAAAAATTTAGTCTTTCATGATGAGGCCCTTATTCATGACAAAGTATTTGAAAGGAAATATTAAAATACGATAAACAAATGGATGATAAACATAATTAAACTATGTTAGAAAGCAAATTAAATGCTACTAAACCTACTATAACAAAGGAAAATAGTAAAATAGATCTTGTCGAGAGGTCATCCTTGCAAACAGTGGTCTAGCCTGTTAGCGATTCTAGGGTAGGACGGTGGTGCCTACAGGCTACCTCGGGGTGAGACAACCACTAAACTATGGGTAATTTCCTTATAATCAATGCAAGGTGATATCTGGTTTGATCCATAGATGGTTTGATGTTATCTGTGCGCTCATGAGGAATGACTTAATGGTGGAAATGGGCACGAAGTAAGAGCTTTCAATGATGCAAGAAGCATGGATTCAACCTTAAATATTGGAATGGTCCATTGATGCACTTGGAAACTCCATGATTGAAATCCAATAGCACTTCATTGCTTATAAGAGGGAAATATTTATGGTATTCAATCTAGAAACACTTAATTGTGGACAATTGGATAGATAATTTGGTAGCACTTCATTATAGAATAAAGTTATATAGTTTGAATGAAGGCAAAGCATCTTTTTATAGATTTCCCACATGGGAATATTGGCTTGTGGAAGAATCCAAGAATCAAGAAATGATTAAGATCTAGGAAGATCAATTACCCATTATAGAACCTTCCCAAAACTAATTATGGATGCTTAGTTGTTCGTGTAACTGATTTTTCCTTAGCTCAAGAGTCAGAAGTTTTTATATATGTGATCATCCCAAGGTAGAGAAACCATGACTGTTGGCCATCCCAGGGTAGGGTGGCCTCTAGAGGCCATCCCTATGTAATATGGTCTAGGCTACAAAAGGTAATTTTCCCTTGTTTGAGTGGTAAAAATAATTGTTAAGCCTTAGGGATGCCCAAGGTGGCTCATATGGTCTAAAAAGGTATCCATATAGGTAGTCTTCTCAAAATTATGTGTTTTAGGTGTCTACACTTGCAAAAAAACCACCCATGCTTACATCGCCACATCCTCCACCTCACTCATTCACTGATATCATTATCCATGAACCTTAACCAACCATAAATAATTACATGTTTCCTTCATCCACAAAAGCCTAAAACATGCCTTTCATTTCGTAACCCAATATGCCACCTCAACCCATAGTTGGAAAAGTTACCATAACTCACATATCCACCTCTGTCGATTCCTAATCCACCACATCACCTCAAGCCAATTCCTTTTCCACATAGCCTGAACCATCACCACTACCCAATGCATCTACTATAGATCCATCCATGCTAGACATTAACCCAGGTCCATCCACAACATCACCCCATCCAAAAGAGGATGTTGGATTAGCTCCCACATCCCCTTCCCAAATTGCATAGGTCATAGTCCACATAACTAGTCTTGAAATAGGTGACTATCTAGTAAGCAATGCCATATTTATGCCTACAACCATTGATTCAATTACAGATTTTTGGTACCCACACATGAGCACCATTATTCCCATGGGTCCTATATCTAATGTTACAAATTTTGTATACATCGGAGTGGATACCTCCTCTAATGTCCTTCAAGATGATAGATCCAACTCACCATTTTTGGTGATGTTAGCTTTTTGGCAAATCCCTTCTTTGGTCTATGATATTTTTTATGCTCCCATTGGAAAGGAATTGGCCTTGGTTGCTACAAGTAGGGAGCTCATCACATATCAAACCACATTACCAGCTCCCTAAACAAAAATTTGGATTAGGGTATTACCACCATTCTCTAGATGATCCCTTCGAGGAAAATTTCCAATGCCTTATCCTTTATCCTGAAGAGAATAGAGATGATAAGTACATTGATACTGGATGTATTGATTATCTTCTAGAATACCTCTTTCAAGTTGCCACCATTCACACCATACCATCATATACCTTGGAAGACAAACTAGAAAAACTACTAGAGGCATTTGCTTCTAATAGCTCTAAAGAAGACTCTTCCCGCATAGTCCCCCTAATAGATTTCTTGTATGATGATGATATTTATCAAGGAATTTTCTCCATTATATTACCCATTTTTACTATGCTCCTTCCTCGAGAGTTTCCAAATGTATCAAATCCCCCATTATAACTAATACCATCAGTCAACTAATTTGTGACCACCCATGTTGGACCAAATTCTACCCCATGAGCATGTCCTTGGGAATTCTTCCTCTAATCCACCAAACCCCATCACCTTGCAAGTCAACATGGTCTCCATTGACCTATTTACACCCCTCTACAATACAAGCAATCCATCAAGGCCCATTTACATTGATCCAACTCTCATCAACTTTGAGAACATTTTCACCTTTCCATACCCCCTAGATTTTCTACCATCCAGCCAATTGATCCATAAAGCCAATGCCTACAACCCACTTTCCTCATTGCCTTTTTTGGCCACCATTCATCATGTTGACATGAGTGAATTTGATTCACCCATTTTCAAAAATTTAGTGGACGACATCCACCTCATTTCCACTCCTCACCAATTAGAGGAAGGTTCCCACATGCTCATCAATGACATCATCAACATAGATCTCAACAATGATCTAGAACACCTAAAAATCATTAAACTTGGAGAAAGTTTTTTTTCCAAAGAATGAACATAGTTTTTCACCTTTCTCACATAATATAAACAAGTTTTTTTATGGTCCTACAAAGATATGCTAGGCCTTAACCCTAATTTAGTGGTCCACATTCTCATCTTGAGCCCAAACTCAAAATCAATAAAACAAAAACTATGAAAGCTTCATCCTACCATAGCCCTAATGGTTAAAGAAGAGTTACAAAAATTGTTAGACATGGGTTTCATTTAGCCCATAAACTACCCATAATAGGTTTCTAATATGGTGCCCATTAGTAAGCCTAACAGGAGGATACACATTTGCATAGATTTTTGTAATCTCAACAAAGCGTACCCTAAGGATAACTTCCCACTTTCAAACATGGATACGTTCATGGATTCTACTATTGACCATGAAATACTCTCTCTAATGGGTGGTTTCTCAATATATAACCAGATTTGATTTAATCCTAAGTATCAACATAAAACAACTTTCATAACAACTTGGGGGATATTTTACTACAAAGTCATGCTATTCGGAATGAAAAATGTAGATGCAACATATCAATGCACAATGACTTATATCTTCCATGACTACATGCATAATATGGTGGAATATTATGTATATGATCTATTAGCCAAATCAAAAATTCATCATGAGTACATAAGCATTTCGCATAAGATCTTCAACTAGCTACCTGAATACAAGATGAGATTTAACCCCAAGAAATATGTTTTTGATGTCACATCTAGAAAACTCTTGGGGTTCATAATCTCCAAAAAAGGCATCAAAGTTAATCGGAATAAAGTTAAATAAATTATTGATATGCCATACCTAAAAAAACTTAAAAAGCTATGCAATTTACAATTAAAAATCCAAGCAATCCATTGCTTTATCATGCAACTATCTGATAAATGTAAATCTTTCAACCATGTATTAAAAAAGAGGGTTACCTTTGCATAGAATCAAGAGTGTCAAGATGCTTTTGATGCCATAAAGAAATATCTTGCATTACCACTTGTGTTGACACAACCTCAACCAGGTGTTCCATTCCATATATATATACCCACCATGGACTTCATCCCTGGCACCATGCTAGCCCAAAATAATGAAGTAAATCAAGAGCAAGACATTTATTATATTAGTCAAACTTTGGTGAGCTATAAAATCAAGTATGCATATGTTGAAAATCTATGCCTAGAAGTTATCTTTGCAACTAAGAATATTTGATATTACATGATCATCCATACCATGTATGTCATAGCTAAAGAAAATCCTCTATGCTATATTATGAGCCGCATTTATATGAATAGTAGAACTTCCAAATGAATAATGCTTCTAACAAAATTTTATCTCAAATTCATTAGATAAAAATCCATTAAGGGTTAGGTAATCATATATTAACTCGTTGAAGCTTCATTAACAGATGATCAACCACTTATTATTGAGTTGATTGGTTTGATAGATTCAATATCACAGATCAAGAGAAAACTATAAAACCTAAAGAGGAGTTTGACGTTACCCTCTTCTTTGATGATTCCAAAAGTGAATGAGGGGGAGGTGCTAGAGTTACCTTCTTCATTCTTCAAGGAGTTCCTATGCCCTTGTCATTCAAACTTAGTTTCCCTTGCACGAATAACAATGTAGAATATGAAGCCTTGATCCTAGGTCTCTAAAATACTATAGCCTTAGGTATCAAGAAACTTAGTATTTTTGGTGATTCTAAACTCATCGTTAAACAAGCCAAGGGAATCTACCAATGCAAAGACCCAATTTTGAAAAAATACAAATAGATTATCATAAATATGCTCAAGCATTTTGACTTTTATAAAATCTATAATACACCCAGGTTGAACAATTGATTTGTAAACACTATGGCCTCTCTTGGGTTGCTCATACCGTAGAATCTCATTGACAGTACTACATGCCTTGAGGTCAAAACACTATATCAATCAACTATTGAAAGGGAATCTTCTCAAATAGAAGAGAATGTAAACTTTGTTTAGACCAAGCCTTACAATGATAGCTTCTCATAGATAAAGGACTTTATAAAAGTAGGTACTCTACCTATAGATTTGTCCTCAACCGCTAAACATACGTTCAAGTAAAAAGCTATTTTTTACACACTCTTGCGAGACATCCTTTATCATCATAGCTTTGATGGTATCTTCTTACGTTATCTCAAAATTCAAGAGAAAAATTGGATCATTGCTCAAGCACATGATGGAAAGTGTGGGGGTCATTTTAGTGGGATGGCCATCATAAAGCATATCTTATGCATGGGTTACTATTGGCCCACCATGGAATGTGACTATTGTACATATGTCAAGAAATATTTAAAATATCAACATCACACCAACTTAACCCATGTACCATCATATGTATTGCAATCAATTCAAGCTCTTTTGTCATTTTCATAATGTGATATCAATCTTGTAGGAAATATATCTCATCCTTCCTTGAGACACCATACGTTTATCATCACAAATACTTATTACTTTACCAAATGGGTTGAGGTAATTTCTCTTTCTAGTATGACTGTACCTCGAATCATGGAGTTCATACTCCATAACATCATTTGTCATTTTGGTATACCATCCAAGATCATTTTTGATAATGACACTCCTTTCAATAATAAAAAATTTTGAGAACTTTGCACTAGGTATAACATTCAACATAGCTTTATGACTCCTTACTATCCATAGAGTAATGGAAAAGTGAAGGAAATCAATAAGACTATCAATACCATTCTAAATAAAATAGTCAAATAAAATCACAAGGATTGGCATTTCCAACTTCCCTTGGTATTATGGGCTTATAGAATAAGCATATGCATGTCAATTGGAGCAACACTATTCTCACTAGTCTATGGTATTCAGGATGTTATACCTCTTGAGCTCAAAATCCCATAATTGTGCACTTAGTTATAATATTGTATTGATGATGATACTACATGAAAAGCACACCTCGATCAACTGACCTTACTTGATGAATGATGAATCAATGTTCTTGAGCACCTTTGCATCTATTAGGATAGGATCAAACACGCTTACAATAACAAAGTGCATCCTCAAGAATTTCAAGTAGGGGATTTAGTTCTTAAAGAAAATCAATAGAATTTGAGTCTTCCACCACACTTGCACGACAAGTTTATAGTCAACTAGCTTGTTCCATTCATCTTCATGAAAATGTTCATCATAGGAGCATACAAAATTTCCACCCTTATGGGAATTAAGAAACTGAACCAATCAAAATCCTTTATTTGTGTGCCTTATATGCCTAGTTCATAGCTAGCATTGTACATCACAAAAACTTAAGAATACAAAAACACCAAATACATCAAAATACAAAAACATTAAAAATCATCAAAATATAAAAACAGTAGCAAAATCATAAAAAAAACATTAAAATCATGCAAAATACAAAAATAATAGAAAATCATCAAAAACACAAAACATCAAAAATTGTCAAAAACATAAAAACATCAAAAAATCATGCAAAATACAAGAAATTCATAAAAACATCAAAAATAACATTAAGCAATAAATGTTCACACCGCTACAAAGCACATTGCATTCACACATTACATTACTCACCATCACCAATAAAACTTTGGTCATCATTCAATCCATGTGCTAAGCTATTTGCTAGGATTAATTTTATCACATTAATCAAGGGCATATTCCATATGGTATTTGTATTGCACCATCCTTCATTATATACGTTGGTGCTACATCCACAACACACCACCATTATGCATCCATTCACAATACACATATGACATCTTATATTTTGTAATATTCTAATTTGGAGATTCTTTAGGTTCTTTCGGTTGTTCATCCATACTTAGTGTCTCCTTCAGCCTTCATTGAACATCATTAGTTCTTGAGATACTATAGGTCCTCCTAGTGACCTTAAGCTTTCTATAAGACCATGCACATGTATCACACATTAACAAAATTTTGATGCCTAGGAAAGACAAACTCATAATTCACTCTTGCCATGAAGCAAATGGTTTCCCTTGCTCATATTATCATGCACATGAGCAACCTTGAGAATTGGAAAAAGGACAAACAAAAAGCTAGAAGACAACTATATTAAAATAAAAGAGCTAATATAAGCTCGAATCCTTGGAATTCTTAGGTCCTTAGTTCATAGGGTTAACCTCCATCGAGGCTATAGATGTTTAACTAGAAATGTATGCCTGGCGTGGTGACATATCTATCACATTAGTGACCTTATTTTATATAGACCCATGTACACCCATAGTTGAGCTAGCTTATTGGCATAAGTCACAAATGATTAGTCCCTCACCAAAAATTGAAAATGAACAATCACTACACACACATTAGTAATTGAGTCACTTGAATAACCTAGTTGGTCTTAGAATCTTCAAGTGCCTATACGATCAGTAGATGAGTCTGATCAATGTCACTAGGGTGTTTGAGCATCATGAAAGCAATTTCATAATCTTCATTCCTAGAACACACAAAAGTACAAGTCATGTCATCTTGATCTTCACAGTGGCACAATTATTACAGTAGACCACAAAATCCATGTTACACAAATTCATTACCCTTGGGTTGATACCCTTGATTAAATTATTAAAGTCATGGATTATATTATACATTTATGCATTGTTTGAAAATAATCAAAAGTATATGCATACAATCATTACATCCATCAAACATTGCATACATTCATCACATCAATAATCAAATAACACATTGCATCACATCACAAACAAATAAGATACACAACACATAAATAAAGAGGCATCATATATATCATCAATAATAAAATTTATATATCAAAGCTATGAATCCCCTCATCATCATCACACAATGATACAATGCATCTACAAAAATAATCTAGTGCTCAGTGCCCACATGTCACTATCCACCCTTGCTACTATCCTCACTTCCCTTATACTGATCTCCTTGGGCTTACTTGCTACCATTACCACACTTTTGGCTCTATCCATGAGATGTCCCTGCCCCTAAATCCTAGGATACCAACTCCCCTGCAAACCAAGATATAGATGGGGCTGTTGAAGGAGCACATACTACTCCACTCCTTCAACTCTAATAAGACAAAGAAAAGGATGATGACATATTTAGTATTGAGATACCTCTTAATAGAAAGGTGTTCTCCAACACCCTCACCCTATCCCTCTAACACTCCACCCAGTCCCTCTCCCACTCTAGCTAGGCTAACATAATTGTTGCTACCTATCTACTCCCAACACCCTGCTCCTGTTCTTCCTATAGATCATCAAAATCCACCCTTAGAGCATCAATCTCTACTTGTAGTACATCCTTATTCACTTGTATAGCATATTGCTCTACCACACCCTCACCCTATCCATCAAGGATTGATACCACTCCTTGGCTAGCCTATCTCGCTCCTCTTACAGAATATGTACCTAAGTATGTAGTTTATCCCACTGATCCTTCCAATATTACTATTTTGGCACTCCTTATCCCACTAAATCCACTCCCAAGAAATGGTAGTCTCTAGCTCTACTTTCTACCACCCCAAAACCCACACCTAGTCTAACATCACAATGTACTCTACTACAGAGTTACTATTGCTATGGTGCCCCTCTTCACCACTAGATCTCCCCTCTATGACTACCTTACCAACCTCTCAAGATGATCCTAACACAATATCTATCCTCTTCCATTATTTCCATCGTACAAACTCTAAAGGTCCAACCTCCACCCCACATGTAGGCCCACCTCTTGCCTCCTTTGTGCTTGTGGAACTAACCCCTACCTCTAGCTACATAACCTACACCTAGCACACATATCATACTCTAATGTTGTACCAACATCATCCACATACAAAAAAAAAACCAACACCTCATCCACATCAGCCCCCATAGGCTTATACTTAGGGTATGTTATGGCCTTCATATACCATTGCTTGTATACTACAAGAGGTAGTAAAATACCCTAGGCCAACCCAATTTAGTGTAGCACAATAGCATACTAGAAGAGCTTATACTCGATCTTGTGCTATCCCACCACACATATTTACCATTGTACCCTCACCAGGTGCACGCTATCCTTTGGCCAAGTCAAACCATCCCTCCATGGCCTCCACAACACCTATCTAGGCTATAAATAGGTAAAATTATCATCATAATGCAACCATACTCTAGAAAATGGGTGGTCCCTTTTCTCCTCTCGATCCTTACACAATATCATATCATAAGGTACCTCATCTCCCATATCCTATTGATGTAGACATGAAAAACCCCCTAGGCACTCAATTATGAAGTTCTCGCACAACCAAATCTATAGCAAAAAACTATAGCCTAAGCATGTCCTATTTTAGTATTGTATTTCATATAGCTTCTGGTATATCTATACCAATAGGTAAGGAGACCATGCCATCAACTTGGGCTCCTCAATTAAGTCTTGAACCAACCCTAATAGATTCTATTGGAACCATGCACCTGATGAATCTAGTAGTATGATGTTAGAAATCAATGTCATAAGAATCACATGCCTAGCTATCAGCTACCATAGTCAAACATGACTATCAACATCCATACCCCCACTGTCCACATTAACCACCCACCAATTCTACCTATACACCCACTGTAGTAGGGCCTCCCTCTGATGTGTTGGGGTAGTATCAATCCTATCATGCTCTATTGGTATGATACAATATATGTCCTTGAGCATGATCATAATCTTACCTATGGGAATATGGAATGTGTAAGTGTTAGGGTACAATCTATCAACTAATGCAGTTAGATATGCATGATTTGCATGAACATTCTCCAACTTGGATACATGTCATAACCTGATTACCTTCACCCACTCCCAATCTACCTCTAACATTTGACATCGAGCCTTATAAAATAATCCTTTGAACTAATGCCTCAGTATTAATAATATTCATTGCATACATAAATACATCAGAATCAATCATTAGCATAATGATATCCATAAAAAAAAAAAAAATTATAAGGTATTCTTACACACAAAGTGACCATTCGAAATCTAGATGATCTACACAAATAATCATCTCTCCATAGATGGTCACCAAAAAAACACATAACATGTAAAAAAAAATGCAAACAAACAACCTGACCATACACTAAATGGATATCCTTGCAAAATAACCATCTAGCCATAGATGGTCACAAAAACATCACATTATCATGCAAAACAAAAAAATAACTTGACCGTCTGTATACTGAATGGTCTTACACCATCACTATCTAAATCACAAACAACCACCATGCACGTCAAACAACACCCATAAAAAAACACACCAACTAAAATTTTCAAAAATACAAGCTAAATGATGCATACAAGCAACTAAATAAAACACATAAAACAGGTTCATTTTATCCAACTTGAACATGTGAAAAGGGAAATTTGTTACTCATCGGTCCAGAACTCCCTCCTATGCTAGCTACCCTACCATCCAACTCCATTACATCATCTTCACTCAACATTTAGAAATAACTCCTTATCAATTTTTCCTTCACACACCTCACTCTCCCCTTGTTTCTCGTTAGAAATGATAAAAATGAGCCCTCGTGCATCGAACCTTGCTATTTATAGCCTTCGACATGCAACCATCTTAGAAAATCACATCACGACCATCTGAGATGATCCTGGTTTTTTGACTATTCTAAATGATCATGAATTTTGAAAAAAATAAGCGAAAGAAAGAAAAAATAACCATCCACAACTGACAACAAAAAAAATGGTATCAATTTATCATCCTACTGAGGTCAATCATCTCGTCATAGTCATCCATTTTGTCCTCTATCGACTCACCATTTGAGGGGGTAGAAAATACCAACAAAATTTCACTGCAAACAAGATCAATATTTAAATACTTATTTTTTATTCAATGTTTGTCCAAGAACCTTGTCTACGACTAGTCATACACCCTACTATGTTAGGTCTAAATTAAAAACTCTAATAAAATTGAAATGATTACGTGCTCGGCTAGTTTTTGTAAGGGTTCATACTATGATCATGGTGGATCGACCATAAGATGAGTGATTGTAGCATTGAGAGAACACTTACCATATGACTAGTTTATTTTCCAAAACCAAAGCACTCATCAATTTATCAATGAAAATATTTGTAGACATTCATTGCCTCCATCACTAGGGCATCCTACATTGCTCTTGATTTGGGGTAATCAAACATCAACTCCTCAAGCACAAGGGTCACATCCATTATACATCCATCAACTACATGTGTAATTTATTTTTGCATCGCATTGTATTTCACATAATACGATACAAAAAGGGGTATCTATAGACACCAAAATCAAGCATAATAAATTCTAATTAATTAATCGCAATGAATTAGTATGTTTAATATTAATTGAATTAATTAATATTAAATTAATATCCAATTGACTAAGTATTAATTAATTAATTAATTTAATCAATAAATAAATAATTAATTAATACCTAGGTTGCGCAACCATTTACCCATCCCTATAGGAACTTCATCCATCCATCTCTCATGGCCACATCATCCACTTTACTCATAATTCCACCTCACCAATCACGTGCAAGAAAAACCCTTTTCCAAAGAAGAACTCTAGTCACTGGCAGTTGCACCTCCATCCATACAAGGAAGATTTCGCATGCACACTTAGTTAACAAATTAGTTTAATTCAAATGCATATCCAATATACCATGCACATCTAGTTAACTATCCATGCATATTGGATAAAAAATCAAAAGATTGCACACATCATGAATTTGCATGCACAATGCATATTTGACGAAAATTACAAGGAAAACTTATCTGCATGCATTCCTCATAATAAAATAAATGTAAGGAGAAGACTCCCATTTACAATACTTAACTGGCTAAGCCACCTCCTTATCCCTTCCTACCAGGAAAATTATAAATACAATATATCCTCCTTTTTGGAGCATGAGTATGGAAAATACATTGAAGTTTTGATAAAAACTCGAGCATACATAATATAAATCACCCAATTTTTCATTTTTTACCATCTTATCCTGTATTAGATACCAATCATACAATTTTGTAAGCCTCGATCCACTTTCTGATAGCTTCTATATGCCATAATTTACGATCATTTGATATCGAATGGTCTTAGCTCACGGTCACCAAACCCCTGAATGATTAACTCCCAGCCTGTGTAGGAGCTTTCCAACATAGTACAAATCAATTATGATATAGTAGCAATAGTTATAACATAACACATCAACAATAGTAACAACAACCAACAGAAGGTAAAAAGTAATCTATTTTATCTCCTTCGTACGCTTTTATTTTTATTCATCGCATTGGTTTTAATATTTCTTGAATCTAGGCCTCACTTCGAGAGGTCCAATAGGTATTACTATTTTACTTCATTTGCTTTGTGTGCAAGAATCTAGGTACAAACTAGGTCCCAGTAAGCAAACTCAGATCCAGATAGCAACCTAAAGTAGCACAATCCCATAAATATAGATTTTTTTAGCAACAACAGACCATAGTGCATGACCATTCAACCTCATACGGTCATGAATCATAGCCATCAGGACCCTAATGGTTGGCATCCAAACAACAATTTATCACATATTCATTAGGCACAAATGCACATCTAGATGTAGATATGCCATACACAACACCATCGCATCCAAAGAAGTGGAGATCACTACAAATTCACCCATACAGTTGTTGTAGTGACAAAATAACATTAAACCATTTCATTTATAAAATGAACTATCTCCCTTCATATTTATACACCCTTGCACTGGTTAATACTATAATCAAAAGAACAAAGACACAAGTTAATACAAATTTATTGCTTTTCATTTACATTGCTTTCATATGGTGCGTACTTTTTCGTCTACAATATCCTACACCAAGAACTTTTTGAATAGTTATTTTTACAAAATAATTCACTCTTGATGGTTCATCATGGCATGCCTAAATGATTCAAAATAAAATCAATACCATATTTAAACAATATACCATTTATCCATTTAAAATATGAATGCTTCTTTTATTTAAGAGAGAAGTGTAAAAAAGTGTTCACTATTGTCAAATAGTTAGCAATATTCACAGATCATGGAGAATGTGTTGATATTGCAAAGAGATTATTATCTAGGAAGGTATCCTACACTAGCTCTTCATAAACTATATTCTCCAATCTTGACAAAAACAAATTACTACAACATTAGCTTTACTAGGTTATTCAACTATTGTAATATCAAATTTTTAAAGTAGTAACAATCATCATATAATTCTACCACTAACTATAGGCTTTTTTATTACATATTTTATAATTGAATTATTAGTGAGAACAAACACCTAATAGCCAATAATGTAGTGGAAAAATTTACTTACAATATATACTATTTCCAAGAATTCCTTTTTAGTAGTGGTGTAATTACTTTTATCTCTTGTTAAGTTCGTATTGATCTAGTAGATAGTGTAAATTTTACCATACTATTATTATCCTTAGGTTACACCTACCACAATATTAGATGCATCAATTCATATATGAAATAAAATTTTCTAATTATGTCCTTGTATGACATGAAGGGGTAGTACATTTTTATTTTAGTTTATCAAATGCATTTTGACATTCATCATTCCATCTCAATTTAGCATCTTTGGCTAACAAGGCATATATAGGGGTTGTTATTATATTATAATATTTGATAAAGCATCTATAATATTTTGTATGCCCTAAGAAACTTTGTACATCTATTTGTGTTTTAGAAGAAGGTAAGTTTAATCTGATTTTACTCTTTTTAGGGTTGATTTTTATTCCTCAAGAGGAAATATGATGTCCTAAAATAATGACTTCATCCATCAACATTAAACAATTTTCATGACCTAGGGCTAGATTATATTCCTTACAATTAGCAAGGACTCTATAAATGTTGTGGAGAGCTTCATCAAAAGTCTCTCCATATGCAAGGAAATCATCCATATAGACTTCAACACACGAATTTTTTAGGTTATCAAAAATAATGATGACAATTAGCTAGAAAATTGATGCTACAAAGACTAAAATGTAACACTTGATAGGAAAATGTACCCATGCAAAAGCATCATAATGCTTACTCAACAAATCAAAAAATTTATCTTTTTGTTCATCATATTGAAGAACACAAGCTTATACTCAGAAGGGGGTGAATAGTATAAGACCAATTTTTACTTTTTCTTTCCCAATCAATATTATGCAATGTATAAATATCAATACCAATATCAGTAATCAAAGCAATGCACAAATCACCACACACAATAGAGACACAAATTTAACGTGGTTCACCCAATGTGGGCTACTCCACGGAGAAAATATTTCACTAAAATTTTCTCAACAAATATCTTGGGAAACCTTTCCCTATTACAATGTTTATGGACCTCTGTCCAAAGGAGAAACCAATCCCCTAATCAAGTTCATGGATCTCTATCCACAGGAGACACCAATCCCCTCTACTTTGGCTAGTGATCTTCTAGAAGAACTACTACCTCCACTACACTGGCTAATGGATCTCTATCCACTGAAGACTCTTGTTCTCACTCGGAGACATGTCCTCACTACCCTTGCTAATGGGCCTCTATCCACTAGAGACTGTCATCCTCTATACTCTATCACCTCCAAAGCTTGCTCTTAGCTCTGTCTCAAATATATACTAAACATAGTCCTTCGATATAGCACAAATATATCCTCAATATCTATCCTCAAATCTGCACTAAACATAGTCCTTCGGTCTAGCACAAATATATCCTCAATCTCTGTCCTCAAATCTGCACTAAACACAGTCCTTCGGTCTAGCACAAATCTATCCTCAATATCTATCCTCAAATCTACACTAAACATAGTCCTTCGATCTAGCACAAATCTATCCTCAATCTCTATCCTCAAGCCTTAACACAAAGCTTGACTTAATCACAAATCAAATATGCTAGATCTACCCCAAACCTTAACCCAAGGTTTGAACAAATCAATCAATCAACTCTTATCACAAGTCTTCTCAAAGAATTACCTCAAATCTACCTTGTAAGCTTCCACAAAATCTCACACTAATCTATCCACAAGTCCTCTCTAGAACTTGTCCAATATGCTCTCAATATCTATCTTCAAATATGTATTGTAAGCTTCCACAAAAGCTCACACCAATCTATCCACAAGTCTTCTCAAGGACTTACCTCAAATCTGCTCAACAAGTTCTTACTAGAACTTGTCCAATATGCTCAAAAAGTCTTCACTAAGAATTACCACAAATCTACTCAACAAGTCCTCTCTAGAACTTGTACAATCTCACAAAACATATAGAGAATTGTTAGAATCAATATGCTTCACACTCACAATAATGCTCAATCACTTTCAATCTCTTTTTACCATATAAACATATAGAGAATTGTTAGAGACTCAATATGCTTCTTACTCACAATAATGCTCAATCACTTTCAAACTCTTTCTCAAATCAATTTAGAATATAGAACAATTTGTTTCACAGAACTAGAACTATCACTTCAACACTTCCACTTGACTAGGCTCAATCAACTCCACTCAATCAATCACTCAATGAAATACTCCTTGCTCACAAACCCTAGTCCAAGCATATGAACACTCACTCAATAATTTCCAACAATGCTTATCAACCAATCTCACATAACAATGATACTCATGTTCTTGCACAAATCCTAGTTCAAGATAGTTCACAACTTCACATAACAATGATACTCATGTTCTTTCACAAATCCTAGTTCAAGATAGTTCACAACTTCACATAACAATGATACTCATGTTCTTTCACAAATCCTAGTTCAAGATAGTTCACAACTTCACATAACAATGATACTCATGTTATTTCACAAACCCTAGTTCAAGCATATGAAATATTACTCAATATTTCCAACAATGCTTATCAAACAATACTTTTCACTCCAACTTAGCATTCAAAACATCCAACAATCACTCACAAGGAAGATGTTCCCATACCTTTTGTTTGTTGAATAATTGACCTCAAAACCTGTCTTAAACACAATTTTCTTCTTTGCCAATTTCAAAGGTTAGATGACAAAATATCACACTAACACTCTCTCAGAAATATTTCTCAATTACAAAAATAATCAAACTCAAATACACCTTATTACTCCTTTGAAATAAGCATTCACCAAAACACATAAAAATAAATCTTTTATAAAACCTTATAACTCCTTAACCACTTAAAAATTCAACACAAAAATTAAAGTTTTGCATACCCCTTTTAACTCCCTTCTATAACTTATAAACCAAAATAATTATGCAAAAACTTTAATTAAAATAAAACCTTTGGAAAATAAAAATTATTTTCCCCCTTTAATTTTTTGCATGCAAAGTCAACCACCAAACAAAGTGCATACCTTTATTATGCTGCCCAAAATGCCTTGGCGGGATTTGAGCTACCGATGGCTCTCCCCCAAGCGCTTCCATAGCACTTACGCCCACCAACTGGGCTGCATGGCTCTACATATGAACCAAAAAGGCATCAAGACGCCTTTGACTTCCTCCTCCTTATGCACCACAAATGAAAATGATCCTCCTCTTCAGCAAAATGGAGCACACACAGTTTGAACCCGCATCTAGTGTTCCCCGAATGCTCTAACGTAGCCTCTGGCTGCCAACTGGGCTACAGGGGCTTCGAGAATATTTCGCTGGCCACAAAACCTTGTCCTCTTCTCGGTGCTAAAACACATGCAAATTTCACATGAACCTTTCTCTTTGCACTAGCTTTAAAATCATTCGCAAGGATAAGGTAATGCCAAAGGTTTTGGCATTATATATATGCAATCCAAAGGTTTCTCCAACATCGATGAAAAGCAATTTGAATTTATTAAAATTTGAATTTTAATAAAATAACTTTGGGCCTTAAATTAAATATTATTTAATTTTAAATTTTAACCTTAAGGTTAAATTATTTAAAATTAAATAATTAAACTCTTAACCTTTCAAACTGCCACATGGGTTTTTTAAGGCTCTTATAAGGTGACACCTTCTTGCATTTAAATTCCATGAATCAACCCTGGATATTATAATATTAAATATTATAATATTAGACCTTCTCCTTTGCCTTGCTGAAAACCACTGGAGAACATTAACCTGTTTGACATCAATGACAACAAAACCACTCAAAATGTCCAACAATCTCCCCCTTTGTCATTGATGGTAACCCAATTACCTTTTATCATTTCTTAACCTTTTTTTGTTCTATTTCCCCTTGACTGAATGCTTTCCTCCTAACTCAAATCTCTCCCCCTTACTCAAATCTCTCCCCCTTTGACATCAATGGCAAAGGGTCACCTTTGGGGCTTAGGGCTGAGAATGAAACTCTTAGCTTAGCCCCTCCCCCCACCTCCTCTTGAGGTGGTTAATTTTGGGGTGGGAGTATTTCTACTATCAACAAGAACTGATCTTTACCTTTGTCAACTGTCCTCCTTATCTGATCCTTCTGATTCCTCTAACCATTTTTGTTCCTACTTGTCTTTGGAATTTCTACTCTACACCACTTTGTTGTATGTCCATCATTATTGCACTTATAACACTTAATATTGTTATTCCTTGGAGGTGCAAATATCTTGGGATTTCTCTTGGTGAAACCATATCTATTCCTACCATGAACCCTGTAATTCATTGCCTTGTGACAAAAATGATTACAAGAGTAGCAATACCCTTGTAATAGCTATCTATTTCTGAAGTTCCCATATTCATGTCTTTCATGTGTCCTGCACTAAGAAGCTTTGTGCCTGTGACATGAGAAGCATCATCCATTGAAATTACCTTGCCTTGACCCCATGGGTCTTTTAGTCTCTTTTACCCTATGTTGGTTCCTATTCCATTTGTTCCTCATTTGTGCATTGTTCCTTTCCTTGTTGAACTTTATGTTGTCCAACTCATCCTCAAAAGTCTTACTCTCTCTTACACTCTCTTCTTCTAAAGTTTCTTCTTCTTTAGAACTTGAGGTTGACTCCTCTCCTTGTTTATTTTGTACCTGTTCAAAACCAAGATCTATTTTATTTTTTGACCATATTTGTACCTTGATCATCTTATCTATGATCTTTGAGCTCTTTCCAAACCTGTGTAACCTATCCTTAGACTCTTTTATTTCTTCCCTTAGTAGAGCCACTTCATGTTCTAACCTTTCACATTCTAAGACCTTTGCTTCTAACTTATCTTTGAACTTTCTTGTCTTAGCCATTGACTTATTTAGATCCTCTATAAGCTTTCCTTTCTATTCATCACATTCTTGAAACTGAAGCTTAAGTTAGGAGTTTTGCTTTCTTACCTTCTTTAATGCATCAAGGGCATGAATAAGTTCACCTTCAATATCAACTCCTATTTTTTATTATTCCTCTATTTGTTTGCCTTTGAAACATCTTCATTCTTTTTTGACTTCTCTTCTATAGGATCACCTCCTTCTTCTTCTAATACCATTAGAATATTCTCTTTGGGTCCTTCAAGTGTATCTTCATACTCATCATCACTGAAACTGAAACCACTCTTTGTACAACTATCTTCAAGATGTCCAAAGTTACCACATCTAAAACACTTGAGAATTATTGGTGACATTTTCTTCACTTCTTATTTTTATTCTATTAGAAATAGAACTTCATCTTTATCATTATCTGAGGAACTATTATCACTATCACTTGAGTACTTACTTGTCTTTTTTGCATAGTAACTCCTCTTTTGTCTTTGAAAGAACTTATTTTCTTGCTTTCCTTGTCCATCCTTACCTTTATTTTGGTACCTCTATTTTTTTGATTCCTTGTTCTTATGATCTTTTTTTTATTCATCATTGTTATTTATAGCTTCTTAACAATCAATTGCATAGTGACCATATTTTCCATAGTTGAAACATCTAATAGATTTTGCATCTTTAAATCTTCTTGAATCCTTATTCTTTCTGCCATAATTTACTTCATAATTGGATGACTCATTGCTTGAATCTGACTTCTTACCCTTTGTCTTCTTAGTAGCCTTTAAGGTTGCTTCCTTCTAGATATTAGGTTCCTATTTTGTTCTCATATCAAAAGTTGTAAGAATACCAAGTAATTCATATCTTGTTAAAGAATAATTATCTTTTGACTCCTCTATAACATATATTTTTTCACCTTATAACTCCCTATCCATAGAAATTAAACTTTAATTCTTGCATACCTTTTTCTTGATGAAGATAAGACTTCAAAACCTGTTTTAACAAGATCAAACTCTTTGCAAATATCAAGGGTTAGGTTACCACAACCTTTTATAAGATCACAAAATAATTTTCACACAAAACATCAAGTACTTTTGTACACCTTATAATCTCCAAACTAAATATTTTAAATCAAAACTTTCATGAAAATAATACACATGGCAATTTCCTTGTACACCTTATAATCTCCAAAATCAATATTTTCAATCAAAAATTTCATCAAAATAATATATATGGTAATTTCCTAGTACACCTTATAACATCCAAAATCAATATTTTAAATCAAAAATTTCATCAAATATTGGAGTTAAATTATCTGAGGACCCATTCTTAGAATCCATTGTGTTCTTGTAAGCTTTTCCTTCAAGTTGGTAAACTCTTCCGAAGGAAACCACTCTAATACAAATTGAAGAACACAAGCTTATACTAAGAGGGGGGTGAACAATATAAGACCACTTTTTACTTTTCTTTCCCAATCAATATTATGCAATGTATCAATAGCAATATCAACAAAAATAATAAAAGCAATGCACAAATCACCACACACAATAGAGACACCAATTTTACGTGGTTCACCCAATGTGGGCTACTCCACGGAGAAAATATTTCACTAAAATTTTCTCAATCAATCTCTTGGGAATTCTTTCCCTATTACAATGTTTATGGACCTCTATCCAAAGGAGACACCAATCCCATAATAAAGTTCATGGATCTCTATCCATAGGAGAACTTCTTTCTCATCTGCTTTGGTTGGTGAACTTCTAGAAGAAATGTTACCTCCACTGCATTGGCTAATGGATATCTATCCACTGAAGACTCTTGTCCTCACTCATAAGACCTATCCTCACTGCCCTGGCTAATGGATCTCTATCCACTAGAGACTTTCATCCTCTATACTCTGTCACCTCCAAAGCTCTGTCTCAAATCTGCACTAAACACAGTCCTTTGATCTAGCACAAATCTACTCAATATCTGTATCCAGTTTGGCACAAACGTATCCTTAAATCTATACCAAACTCTGTCCTCAAATCTATACTAAACACATTCCTTTGGTATAGCACAAATTTTCTCCACCTCTATCTCTGGTTTGGCATAAACCTATCCTCAAATCTACACCAAAATCTGTCCTCAAATCTACACTAAACATAGTCCTTTGGTCTAGCACAAATATGTCCTCAATATATGTCCTCAAGCCTTAACACAAAGCTTTAATTAATAACAAATCAACTCTGCTAGATCTACCCTAAACCTTAACTCAAAATTTGAAAAAATCTATCAATCAACTCTTCTCTCAAGTCTTCTCAAAGACATCTCAAATCTTCCTTGTAAGCTTCCACAAAAGCTCACACTTATCTGTCCATAAGTCCTCTCTAGAACTTGTCCAAATATACTCAACAATATTTGTCCTCAAATTGTATTGTAAGCTTCCATAAAATCTCATACAAATATTTCCACAAGTCTTCTATAGGACTTACCTCAAATCTGCTCAACAAGTTCTCACTAGAAATTTTTTAACCCTTCACTGGTTTTGGCAACTATCACCATGGCTTGAGACCTCCAAGGGTTGTGTTACCACATGAGACACCCTACGCTCTCCTTCCAATGCTTTGACATTGTTGATCATGGCTTACGACCTCCAAGGGCTGCATCCTCATGGTGCTCACTTCCCATGACTTCCCATAGAACATGGCAAATGCAAAATCGATGCCAAAAAAAAACTCCTGGTGACTTCTCCTCATGGCATCGATCACAGGAGTTGAATCATGATCATACCACAAGCAAAGCCTTAGCACTTTTGAACCTTCCACCTACTCTGGTGATAGGCAATATCTGTGCCATCCAAAAATCTCTCAATCCTCACACAAGGAATAAAAAATGTTCCCTCCCTTTCGGATGCAACAGCGAGTGCATGCAGTGAATGAAACAACGAGTGAAACAACGAACGAATGAGAAATCACAATGCACAAAACATATGGAGATTTATTGAAATTGCATTGAGAGACTTTGGAAATAAAACCATTTTCATATTTATATGCATTGGAGGGTTTCTTCAACCATGTCGGTGCTTTCCTCTTCGAATTTGAATTGATTTCAAATTTCGAATTAAATTAATTAAATATTAAATTTTACCTTAGGTAAAATATTTAATATTTAATAATTTAAACATTAGGACTTTAGTAATATTTGCATGGGTATTTTTTGAGAAATAATAATTTTATTATTTCTTATCCTTTGTTTCTCCTTCCTTGGGTCTTCATCCTTTGGACCCACTTGGGTATATAATATTTAAAAATAAATATTATAACCTATTGCTTTACAAGACCTTCTTTATTTTGGAAGAAACACTTAATGTCCTCAAGGATGACGAACATAGCACAAAATGCTTTTGAAATAAATGACCACTCACTCTTGACATCAATGACAACTTATGTTGTAATCACAATGACACTGAGAGGGGGGGTGAATCAGTGTGTTCTTTAAAAAATTCTAAAACAATTAGATTATAAAACCAGCAGCAGTTTAAAGCAGATAAAAGAGATACTAAATGCATCAACAAAGCTTCACACATAACATAGCATTTTAACGAGGTTCACCAATGTGGGTACTCCTCAAAAATAATGCTTGGACTACCATCCAAATCTAGTCAATGCAAAGCTACAACTTTACATAATCCTTTACCAGCACCAACTGGAAGGAGCACCAACCCCTTAACTTTATCTCGCTTCAAGGAATGGAGCACCAACTCCTATTTTACCAGCACCTACTAGAAAGAGGCACCAACCCCTTAATTTGCCAGCACCAACTGGAAAGAGGCACCAACCCCTTAATTTGCCAGCACCAACTGGACTTCAATATTGAATAAAAAATGTTTGACATATACCTTTGTTATTGCAAGACTCTAACTGGTCTACATCACCTTTGCAATATCTATGCACTCTGCTCTCTCTTGCACAATCACTTCACACAGTTTGCCTGCACTGCTACAGCCAGACTTTGCAATCAACTTTGCCCTTCGTGCTTCTCTGCACACTCTGCTTTCTCTGCGCACACGCTTCGCACACTGTGTGTCGTTTCACATTCTGCTCTCTTCTCAACACGAACTTCACTTTCACAAACACTATGCTCACATTCACACTTTATCTTTTCACCCCATCTGTTCAAACTCGAAGTACCCTTGCTTTTATAGAAGAAGTTTTAGGAACAAACCCTAAAAGAATGTCTGTTGAGAAACCCTAGAATTTGTCAGCTGCCAAACCCTAAAATCCGTCGGCCCAGATTTAACTTTGGTGGCCTCAAACACTTCTTCCACCTTCGTCACTTTCCTGTAGCTTATTGTCGCGAAATAGTAACATGTCTGCCCTTTTAATTTAATTTAATATTTTAATTTAAATTTTAAATAAAATAAAATTTAAACTAAATATTTAAAATTAAATATCTTCATCACCAGGGCATCTTTTTCAATGAAACGAAGAGCCAACTTGGGTTTTAAGAAAAACGCATTTCAAATCTATTATCCATGGTTTTAAATAAAACTTTTTATTCTGACTGCCTTGGTTTTCACAAAAAAAACTTTTCGCTTCTTGACATCTCAGGTTCTGAAGACTTCTTCTCATTCTAAATTATGTTTTCTGTTTCTGTGCATCTATCATTTAAGGACTCATGATCTTACTAACTTTTGAACTTTATCCTCTGCATCTGAGTGACTTCTCGAACCGCTTGTCCATTGCATCATTAGATCTAACCGATCGTATTGACAACAATGACAATCCTCCTGCAACACCTTGCTCAACACTGAACTCCTATCCATTGTACTTTGGCTGCACCTTGTTGTTCAATAAACTCTTGTCCATTGCATCAATAAATCAGTTTGACTATGTTGACAACAATGACAATACTGTTTGCTACACTTTGCTCAACAATCTCCCCCTTTGGAATTGTTGGCAACACGTGCAATTTTCCTGTAAATCTTCTCTCCCTTTGACAATAATACCAAAGGGCTGCTGTAGACTCCCCTTGAGTCTATGCACAACATTCTTAGACACAAATTATTACAATTAGCAAATATTCCAAGCATGAACAAGAAGAAAAATAAATACACAAATGCTCCCCCTGAGTCCAAGACCACTTCATTTCACTTATTGACAACATCATGATAAGCATAATAGGCATCAATAAAATCAACAATGTGAATAGCATCAATAACTAGTGAATGACACCATCACCGTCAACTTCACCAATATAACATGTGTAAGAACATGACTGAACCACTGTCTTCTGTGCAACTACCCTCTGTTACCTTGCAAACTCAAACTTGTCCATTGTTAGTGAAGGCATACAATAATCTTATATAGCCAAATTTTTGTTCTGCAATGCCAGCAGCATTTGCATACAACTTCACCATGCATCTTGGATATATTCTCAACAAGCTTGAACCCAATGACAGTTGTTTGTCTCTCTCTGCAGTGAGAATCTAGCAGGCTACCTCAATCCACTTTCAACTTTGTGCAGGTACCAAACACTGTACCACAACACAACCAACATCTTTTCTCAACCAATTAGGGCTTTAGAAACAATGCTTATAGACAAGGTTTAACCAACATCATTAAACTCAAGATTAACTTTGAAGCATTCAACCAATCACTACATGAAAAGGAAACTAGTAGACATCCTTTTCCTTCCAAAGGTATTTGAACAAGACAGCTGGACTTTGCAATCAACTTTGCCCTTCGCGCTTCTCTGCACACTCTGCTTTCTCTGCGCACACGCTTCGCACACTGTGTGTCGTTTCACATTCTGCTCTTTGCTCAACACGAACTTCAATTTCACAAACACTATGCTCATATTCGCACTTTATATTTTCACCCCATCTGTTCAAACTCGAAGTACCCTTGCTTTTATAGAAGAAGTTTTAGGAACAAACCCTAAAAGAACGTCTGTTGAGAAACCCTAGAATTTGTCATCTACCAAACCCTAAAATCCGTCAGCCCAAATTTAACTTTGTCGGCCTCAAACACTTCTTCCACCTTCGTCACTTTCCTGTAGCTTATTGTCGTGAAATAGTAACATGTCTGCCCCTTTAATTTAATTTAATATTTTAATTTAAATTTTAAATAAAATAAAATTTAAAGTAAATATTTAAAATTAAATATCTTCATCACCAGGGCATCTTTTTCAACGAAACGAAGAGCCAACTTGGGTTTTAAGAAAAACCCGTTTCAAATCTATTATCCATGGTTTTAAATAAAACTTTTTATTCTGACTGCCTTGGTTTTCACAAAAAAATCTTTTCGCTTCTTGACATCTCAGGTTCTGAAGACTTCTTCTCATTCTAAATTATGTTTTCTGTTTCTGTGCATCTATCATTTAAGGACTCATGATCTGACTAACTTCTAAACTTTATCCTCTGCATCTGAGTGACTTCGAACCGCCTCGTCCATTGCATCATTAGATCTAACTGACTGTATTGACAACAATGACAATCCTCCTACAACACCTTGCTCAACACTGAACTCCTATCCATTGTACTTTGGCTGCACCTTGATGTTCAATAAACTCTTGTCCATTGCATCAATAAATCAGTCTGACTATGTTGACAACAATGACAATACTTTTTGCTACACTTTGCTCAACAACTTATATACTCAAAATGTCCAACAGTTCCCTTAGGATCTATGGATTTATGCTTATTAAGGCTAGATGGTTCTTTCCTTAGGATGTACAATTGTTGTCGTTATTACCATCAACTTTGTTTAGTAATACCAAAGTTTGAGAATGGGAAATATTTGTAATCAATCCTCTTGATCAAAACGTATCCTTGTCATTTTTATCAAAATGTATCTTGAAACTTCTCACTTGGCCATTGGAAAGGCGATTTCAACCCTCAAAGAGCAACACCATGCACTTAGCCTTTTGTTCTTCTATGATAATTTCGAGAATGTTTCTTCCCTAGCTGGTGCTGAGGTGTCTTTTGACACCAAAACTAATTTCAAAGATATTGCAAATTACAAATATGTAATGAAGATTGCTAAGGAGGCTTGCATCGTTGTTCCCAAAGATAGCAAGGAGATTTATATAAAAGATACTGGTATGGAAGGGGCTGCTTCATCCCTCATGCAGTTGGACACTCCTCTTGATGACTAATGGTTCTTCCTCTAGTTTTCTAGGTCCTTTGAAGTAGTGGATTACATCTTTTTTTGTTCCTTCTTGGTTGAGGACCATTCCTTTTTTAGCCTTGTTGTTTCTCTTAGTGTCGGTTTGTTCAAGGTTGCTGAATCATTTTAGTTTGAGGTGTATTTTTGAGATTGTATGTTGTTTCATCTGGCAGTTTTTAGTGTCCTTCTCCTGTTCCTTTTTTATCCTTTTTTATCCTTTGAAGATCCTCTATTGTACAAGGCATTAGGGTGCCTTTAAAATGCCCTGGTTTCAATAAAATTATTAATCTACCAAAAAAATATATATATCCTTGTCATAGCTCCCATGTTGCCTTTAATGCACCAACCACTTTCCGAGGCTATCAGGATTAAGACATATGGGAAGATGATATTGAGGGTTTTTATCATTGTTGTCTTTATGAATTCAATTATCATCTATGGGATATGTCCTCAAATATTTTAGATGCTTCATGACTATCAAAACTTTTCTTCTTTCTTCTTCATAACTTTCAAAACTTTTTATCTTTAGACATTTTGATATTCTTTGCTCCTTCCAAAAATTTTGTCATCTTTTTATTTTTAGGAATCCATATATATTAAGTTGTCAAAACATTCATTTTCTCCATCTTGTTGATTTTTTTTAATTGGTGTTAACCTTTGATCAAAGCATTTTCATTATTTGAGAGGACTTGTTCCTTAAAAATTTTCTCCACCTTCTAACATTTCTCCACATTTTTTAGTGTAGTGAGAATTCACTATATTATTACCATTACTTATTTCTTCCAAAACCTAGAATTTTTTTTTTAAGCGAAAAACCCCTTGCGGAGCTGCCTTGGTTTGAGAGACCACAAACAGGGGGTTCTACACTATAAAAGTCACCCAGGGGTCGCACCCGACCCTACCTGCACCAACATTATCAATTGGATTTTAGATACCCAATTCAGCTTTTTGGTAGGGTGGAGATTTGAACCTGGGACCTCCTTTGGAGGATTTCCCTCTCCTCTCCAACTCACCTACAACACCTGGATCAAAACCTAGAAATATAACATGGATTATCTTTGAGGTATTTCTTGCACTAAAGTTCAAGATAATTGTATCTTTCATATTATGGATATATTTTGAATATGGTGATCATTGCACATGTAAGAAGAGCATTGATCTAACTCAAACCTCAATTATTTTAGTAGCATGTGTAGGTGCACCTAGATATTTTATATTCCATTGTGTCAAATACAAAATTTAGATGCATTGAATTATTTTGATAGCACTTATGGGATACGTTTTTATGATTTGTATAATATTTTATCATCATATAAGGATGAAATTATATAATATAATTTACTAATTAAGCATTTATATTAACATTTTATAATGGTAATATGGGGTTTATTATAAGCTTAAAAGTCCTTGGGTCACCTTTTAAAGTGAAATTTATACCTAACCTTAATTTTATGTTGGTCAAGCATGTATCAATTATTGGATGTATTTATACTCCTTCTTAAAACACTGTTTAGTTCAAGTAGTATTGATAGTCATGAATATGAATGAACATAATCAAAACCACTATTAAACATTATATCCTAATGGTCATAAATTTTTTTAAATTAAATGCCAATTATTATATGACAAGTTGACGAGGCCTCAAAATGCCTCATCTAACACAAAAAAGTAATCATTCTATATCCTTTAATATACTAATTTATTTTGGACTAGGTTGTAGTTGTACTTATATTATATGTAAAACATGTTGAATGAAAGAATGTATTGTTGTAACTATTTAGATAGGTTTTATGTAACTTTGAGGTTAAGTTGTGAATGTTTAATAGTAATATGATGGTATTTTGGTCATGGTTTGACACTAATAATTTCTAGGGCTGAAAGAGAATATTTTTGAGCTATGAAGTGGGGTATTGATAGTATCAAAAGAGAGGCAAAGGTGCAAGAAATATTCAGAATATTAGAATACTAAAACATATTAGGAAAACTATAAAACATAACAATCAGGTATTGGAATATGAAAGAGTAGCTCAAGAGCAACAAAATGGTGCTAGAAAAGGATAGAATAGCTCAAGAGCAATTTAAAATGACAAAATCTAACATAATTGATCAAGAGAGATGATACAATTAGAACATAAAATGGTGTCCATATTAGCATGTCAAACTGATGGACCCCTAAACCATTGGCTACATGGATGCAACATATGAGGAGAAAAATTTATCAACTTATCTACATCGATAGATCAAAAATTCATATTTTCATATGGCAATAGACTAAACACCTCCATCATGTTTGGAAAAAATTTGTATTCCTATCCTTTTAATTGAAATAGGCTTTCAAAATAAAACCTTGTTTTTCACATATTAAGATATTATCCACCCTAATCATTGTTGATATCTTGGATCACATATAAAAATCTATTGTTACCCATTAAAAGCTAGAAAAACACCCATGAATAGGATTAGTGGTTAAATGCTCCTTATATATAAATAAGACATCCTATAGAAATATTGGGTAATGAAAAATAGATAAAACTTTTGTAATAATGTACTTATTAATAATCAATATGCTTTGTTCATCTCTTGTTAATTTTTCTTTTCGAGTTCTAAGTTGACTATTTTTTTCCATCAGGTAAATGAGTATGGTATGCTTCCTAGCTTAATGAAGGGATTAATTTTGGCATGTGGTATAGGTGTGCTTAGTTGATTTTTCCATGAGCTTTTGATTTAATAGTTGATAATAAAATATAAAATGTTATTTTGTTTATTTATTTATTTTGCAAAAACAATTTTTATGCAACTACTAGTTTAGGTATTAAATATTGGATTTTGTAGTATATTTTATATTCATGCATGTGTGATAATTTCATGTATGAGTGTCCAATATTTATTTCTACAATTTTGTGCCTTTATTTTCTATAAGGAATGCTTTAATTTTTGCCATGGTGTTTGATTTTAGATTCCATTATAAGGAAACCTTAAGAGATCTTATACCAAAACTAGTTTCTTTCCTCTAACTGATACAACCATTGGATTTTGCATTAAAATTAATAAGAATTAAAGTGAGAGCACATACATCAATTATCACTTTTGGCATCATTGCTAGGGAAAACAAGGTATTTGTAGAGAAACTTTAGTCATTCAAAATTATTATCATTTTATGAACTATCACCTTAGTCAAGCAATAAACATGAACACTTTTATAATGTAAATGAAATTCTAGGAAAACATCTTACAACAGGGACAATAATGGTGTTAAGTGAGAAATTAAGATATCACTTTGAAATGGGAAATAAAAGTAAAAAATTAGGCACTTTAAGGATTAGAATATTTTTCTTTATGTTGAGTAGAATGTATTAATAGACCTATGGATCAAAGGGTACAATTTGTACGACAAAACCACAATAAGCTACAATAATTGGAAATGCACATTATGCGGTTGCACCAATACCAATCACTAAGTTACCAGTAGATAGGATACTCAAAGAAGTAGAATTTTTTGAAGAAATTCAACAATGAATGACTTCTAAATCCTTAAAAAAAATTAAACTTGAAAATTTTAGGAAAAGACAAGAATTTTACCACCACCTACCCTAGATGATTCAATAGCCCCTAAAATTTTTAGAAATATTTATAATATTTATTGGGATGATATGATTTTGGGGGATAAATAGGATGATGGGGATAAACATAGTAATGCATATCATCTTGGGAAAAATAGTAATGACAAAAGAACATTTATGGATCCCATCAAATTGACTCTAGGTAAAAAATCTCCAATGAAAAAAATGTCCCCATCAATATCACCAAACTTTAGGGGGATTTCATTAAAATAACTAGATCCATTTTTGTTTGAATTCAAATAATTTTTTAGACCTATGAATATGGAAATTATAATAAAAAATTTAAACTATTCCCATATACACTTAAGGATTCAACACTATGTTGGTTTATATGATTAAAAATCAATTCAATACATATATGGGAAGAAATGGAAAGTGAACTTTTAACTAAATACCAAAAATATTGTAGGGTAAAATACCAAAAAGAACGTTTTAGGATAAAATAATTAGACAATGAAAATTTGGAAGATTAACTAGATAGATATGTGTTTTTCCATAGATGTTGAAGTGAGATAGATGCAAAACTTAACAAGATAATATTCATTTGATATCTAGAAGAAGAATCACAAGAATCCTTAAATATAATGGTAAAAGGTGATGTTAATAAACTTGATTTTGTAGATCTCACAAAACCTTGTAAAAATTACAATCACACAAGGGTAGGAATTAGAACATACAAATAGTAAAAACAAAAATGATATGAAATAACTTATGGAGAAATTTGTAAAATTTAAAATAGATATCCTAGTATGACTCAATACAATTCTATATCAGATCCAAACAAAAAACTTCTAGTGAACCTCTAGATACGTATTGCCCTAGATGTAGAAAGAAGCATGCATTCCATGATTGTCCCCTAAACAACACCACCATCTGTAATATCTATGAAAATTTATATTCTATAGATAATTTTGATCTTTTACCAATTATGAAGAAAACCATTTGAAAGAAAACTCGATCCGCTAAATAACTTAATTTCGTAGGGAATAGACAAGGAAATAATTTTCATCAAGGCCCATGATCTCCAATGAATTGGATGCCTAACCCATGGTCTATGCCACCACATACACAATAATGGGGACAATACTCCTATCCTACACCTCAAAAATTGTCTATTCCAAGTTGGTAAAACCAACAATAGACACCATAGTCCATAGTAAACCAACCATGGATGCAACAACCCATATAGAACCAATAATAGATATCACAACCCCATATAATCAATAATATTAAGGGTAGTGATGGTTCTAGAAGCAAAAAAAACTATTTTTTCCTTGTACCTCCAATAACCTACAACAATATTAGCCACAACAAGCTAAAAAACCTCAAGTTCTTGCACAACCTATGGCAAATTCCAATAATAGTAGACAAACAACTATCTACATTGTTGAAATAGAAGACACAATTACACTCAATGTAATAGACTGTAATGATAGTCACCTTTTTTTAGAAAAATTCCTGATCTAACTCCTCTAGCTATAATGTAGCTTCAAGAGAATGATGATAAACTTAAAATACCTTATTTTATTAAGCCTCCTCAACAAGAGGATGAAAATATTTGAGAAAACAATCCTTCGAGTTCTTATGATCCAATACCATATCTTGAGTGCATTAAATCTTGAAAAGAACCTAATATATTGAAGTAACTAGAATGATTAGATATTATTATTCCCTTATTAGAATTTATTAAAAATGTGTCTATTATTAATAATATTATTTGGGAATTATGCATCAAGAAACCTAGAAAAAAAGAAAACAAATCCTAACACCATACAAGTAGATGATAAATTGGTAAATTTACTTGTCAATAAACTAGTTACCAAAACAACCTTCTTGGAGAGCACAACCTTCCTAGCGGATCTCATTTCTGGAATGGCGTCACCAAAACAAGGAAGATCATCATGGAAGGCTTAAGGTGGTGTATTGGAACTAGAACGAACATTCATTTTTGGGATGACCCGTGGATCCGTGGTAAACCTCTTAGCCAAGATCTGCATATTGCAGTGCTCAAGACAGTTACCGAAGCCACATTTGGAGATAAGGTGTGCCATTTCATTAACCCAGGTATCACAAGACCTGAATGGAAACACCTGAATCTCAACGGGCCTAGGCATATCACTGAGGCGCTCAGGTGGTTACAAAACTTGCTAAGGACTTGCATCTTCCCCAGCTCTCACAAAGATGATTCCATGGTCTAGAACCTTGAAGATTTAGGGAATTTCACTGTTAAATCAGCTTACTATAGTTAAGAAACTCCCAATGATGGTCGGAACTTACCTAATCAGGTCTGGGTTCCCAAGATCATTCCCAAGGTCAAATTATTTTGCTGGTTGGCCATACAAAATAGAATCCTCACCACTGACAACTTGATAATCAGAGGGTTACTCATTCCCAACTGGTGCATCCTATGCAAAAACGCCTGTGAGTCAACTTCGCATGTTTTTTTGGAATGTCCCTTCTCTCTAGCAGTTCTCAACCAGGTTCTTAACACCTTCGACATCTCCGCAGCCCTCCCTCATTCCATTCCCATATTTTTTCAACAATGGCCCCGACCTTTCAAGAGCAATCAACTTAAATTCATGTGGCAAGCTTGCCTCCACATTTTCTTGTGGCAGATATGGCTCGAGAGAAATGCCAAAATTTTTAAAAACCAAGCCATTGATAAGAAGATTATTGTTGCCAAAATCTTGGCCCTTGCTGTGGAGAATGCCTCTCTTGTTTCGTCTTCCAAACCCCCACTCTTGGCCTTGAATCGGACCTAACAAAACTTTTCAATCTTTCTAATTTCTCTGCCATGCCCCATACTTCTATTGACAGGTCTGTCATTAAGTGGGTCTAACCACCTACTGGGTGGCACAAGCTCAATTTCAATGGTGCGACCAAAGGCAACCCAGAAGCCGCCGACGGAGGAGGAATTCTCAGAAATCACAGAGGAGAAATAATTTTGGCCTTTGCCCAAAATCTGGGAATTCAATCTAACAATATGGCAGAGGCTCAGGCTCTGCTCCAAAGCTTGATCCTCTTGGAAGGTTTGACCATCAATAAACTTATCATAGAAGGAGACTCGCTGCACTGTATCAACTAGCTCAATGGGACTTCTATGCCTCCCTGGGCCCTTGTTTTGATTTTCCAAGACTGCAAGGCTCTAATTGGCAAGTACCCAGAATTAGTCATTAAGCATCAGTACCGGGAAGGAAACAAAGCTGCGGACTAGCTTGCTAACAAGGGTGTTGGCGAACCTGACATTCATGTTTGGAGAGACTCCTTCCCCATTGGCCTAAGGAACGATTCTATAAGTGCCAATGTTTGCACAATGTGAGTGGTTGGCAGGGGACCGGTTTAGTTTGCTCATGGAACTGGTCGAGTTTTCATGTCTTTTCTTTCTTCTTCTCCTCCTTTGGCCATGTTTTTGCAACATGTCATGATATCGCGACATCCCTTTCCCCTCTGGTCGCGAGGTTGCAACTTGTCGCGATATCGTGACACTTCTTTCTCCTTCGAAAGCGGTCTTGCAACATGTCGTGATATCGTGACACTTTTTCTCTTCGATCACGTTTTTGCAACATGTCATGATATCACGACACTTTTTCTCTTCGACCATGATTTTGCAACATGTCGCAATATCGTGACACCTTTCCTCTTCGGCCACATTTTTACAACATGTCGTGATATCATGACACTTTTTCTCTTTCGACACGGTCTTGCAACATGTCGTGATATCGCGACACTTTTTCTCTTCAGCTGCGGTCTTCCATCATGTCGTGATATCGCGACACTTTTTCTCCTCAGCTGTGGTCTTCCATCATGTCACGATGTTGCGACACTTTTTCTCTTTGGCAGCGGTCTTCTATCTTGTCATGATATCGTGACACTTTTTCTCTTCGGCTGCGGTCTTCCATCATGTCGTGATATCGCGACACTTTTTCTCTTTGGCAGCGGTCTTCCATCATGTCACAATTTCGTGACACCTTTTCTCTTCGGCAGCGGTCTTCCATCTTGTCATGATTTTGTGACACTTTTTCTCTTCGGCTGCGGTCTTCCATCATGTCACGATATCGTGACACTTTTTCTCTTCGGTAGAGTCCTCCATCATGTCACGATTTCGTGACACCTTTTCTCTTCGACAACGGTCTTCCATCTTGTCGCGATATCGCAACACTTTTTCTCTTCGGTTGTGGTCTTCCATCATGTCGCGATATCGTGACACTTTTTGTCTTCAACAGCGGTCTTCCATCATGTCACGATTTCATGACACATTTTCTCTTCGGCCGCGATGTCTCTTCTTGTCATGATATCACGACACCTTTTCTGTCTGGTCGCGGTTTTGCATCATGTCGCGATATTGCGATACTTTTTCTCTTCGGCCATGATTTTGCAACATGTCGCGATATCGTGACACCTTTTCTCTTCGGCCTCGATGATGCAACATGTCGCGATATCGCGACACTTTTTCTCTTCGGTCGCAATTTTGCAACATGTCACGATTTCATGACACTTTTTCTCTTCGGCCGTGTTTTTGCAATCTGTCATGATTTTGCAACACTTTTTCTTATTTGGTCTTGATAACGCTACTTGTAGCGATTTCGTGACTCTTCTTCTCTTCTGGCACCAACCTTCCAACATGTCGCGATATCGTGACACTTCTTTTCTTCTGGCAGCAACCTTGCAACTTGTCACGATTTCGCGACACTTTCTCTCCTTCGGCTTCAATGCCGCTTCTTGTCATGATTTCGTGACTTCTCTTCCTCTCTTGGATGCAACGGTGCAACATGTCACGATTTCACGACATCATTTCCAAACTGGTCATGATTTCGCAACATCTTTCCTCATGTGGCATTTTTCTCGTTCTTTGATCTTTATTTCTTGGACCACCTCAGTCGATCCGAAAATCATGTAATCTCTTGTACAAGGTTCAGGGACCTTTCAACACCCTTTCAACCTATCGAAAAAAAAAAAAAAAACTAGTTACACCTAATTATGGTGATCAAAGAAGCCCAATAGTAATAGTATTTATAGACACTATTAAAATATTAAATTTATTGATTGATATAAGAGCTACAATCAGTATTATAACTATAGAAATCTTGGATATATTATGTTCATCATATGTATGTCCAACCTCTACCATTTGACAAATGGAAGATCAATTGATAGAAATATTTGAGGGGATAGAAGAGGATGTTCTTGTAACCATTAACTCATGGGAATTACCTATAAACATCACAATTTTACAACCTAAATCTAAGGAGAATGGCTATCCATTAATCCTTGCTAGGCTATGGCTTATCACAACCATTGCACTCATCAAATGTCGATTAGAAAATATGACCATTTCAAATAGAGTAGATTAGAAAAAAATCTTGTTATATCCTCTAGCTAATTCTTCATTAAATTTTTTTGGACAATTATAAATCAATGAAAAATATGATGGTGACATCTCATCTCTAGCCATAATCATTGTGAAAGATGATGTTGAAGAATTGGACCCATTATAAGGAGATATTTTTGAATATGAAATTGTTTTGATAAACACTTTATTTGAATTTGACCTTGATGATGACCAAGTTGTTGTTCATAAAATACTTTGGAAGGATGAAAATGAAGAACCTCAATATTTTTCACCAATGAATTTACAAGATAGCCCAATTAATCTGGAACATAGATCACAATGATATTAACTTTCCTTTCTCCAATGTCCTTCAATGAACTTCATTCCTTTTGGAATCACTTTTGAAGGAAACTTCAATTCCTCTCTCTTTAATGCATCATCATTGTCCCTTGAATTACTTGAAGAGTAATTTTGAAGGGATTAACTCGATGTATCATGGCACCAAAAAGATAGAAATTCAACTAGGTAAACTCGTAAACATTAATAGTTGGCTATATATTGTTGGACATTTTGAGTGTTTTTATTGTCATTGATGTCAAATAGGTTAATGTTCTCTAGTGGTTTTCAAAAAGGCAAAGGAGAAGGTCTAATATTATAATATTTAATATTATAATATCCAGGGTTGATTCATGGAATTTAAATGCAAGAAGGTGTCACCTTATAAGAGCCTTAAAAAATCCATGTGGCAGTTTGAAAGGTTAAGAGTTTAATTATTTAATTTTAAATAATTTAACCTTAAGGTTAAAATTTAAAATTAAATAATATTTAATTTAAGGCCCAAAGTTATTTTATTAAAATTTGAATTTTAATAAATTCGAATTGCTTTCCGCCAACATTGGAGAAACCTTTGGATTGCATATATATAATGCTAAAACCTTTGGCATTACATTATCCTTGCGAATGATTTTGAAGTTAGTGCAAAGAGAAAGATTCATGTGAAATTCACATGTGTTTTAGCACCAAGAAGAGGATAAGGTTTTGTGGCCAACGAAATATTCTCGAAGCCTCTATAGCCCAGTTGGTAGCTAGAGGCTGCATTAGAGCGTTCGGGAAACACTATATGTAGGTTCAAACTGCATGCACTCCGTTTTGCTGCATAGGAGGATCATTTTCATTTGCAGTGTGCAAGGAGGAGGAATTCAAAGGCGTCTTCATGCCTTTATGGTTTGCATGTAGCCACACATCCCATTTTGTGGATGTGAGCACTATGGAAGATCTTGGGGGAGAGCCATCGATGACCTGAATCACACCAAGGCCTTTTTGGTAGCATAATAAAGGTATGTGGTTTATTTGGTGGTTGACTTTGCAGCAAAAAAATAAAGAGGAAAAATTATTTTTATTTCCAAAGGTTTTATTTTAATTAAATTTTTTGCATAATTATTTTGGTTTATAAGTTATAGAAGGGAGTTAAAAGGGGTATGCAAAACTTTAATTTTTGTGTTGAATTTTTAAGTGGTTGAGTTATAAGGTTTTATAAAAGATTTATTTTTTATATGATTTGGTGAATGCTTATTTCAAAGGAGTAATAAGGTGTATTTGAGTTTGATTATTTTTGTAATTGAGAAATATTTTTGAGAGAGTGTTAGTGTGATATTTTGTCATCTAACCTTTGAAATTGGCAAAGAAGAAAATTGTGTTTAAAACAGGTTTTGAGGTCAATTCTTCAATAAACAAAAGGTATGGGCACATCTTCCTTGTGAGTGATTTTTGGATGTTGTGAATGCTAAGTTGGAGTGAAAATTATTATTTGATAAGCATTGTTGCAAATATTGAGTAAGCTTTCATATGCTTGAACCAGGGTTTGTGAAAAAACATGAGTATAATTGTTATGTGAAGTTGTGAACTATCTTAAACAAGGATTTGTAAAAGAACATGAGTATCATTGTTATGTGAAGTTGTGAACTATCTTAAAATAGGATTTGTGAAAGAAAATGAGTATCATTGTTATGTGAATTTGTGAACTATATTGAACTAGGATTTGTGCAAGAACATGAGTACCATTGTTATGTTAGATTGGTTGATAAGCATTGTTGGAAATTATTGAGTGAGAGTTCATATGCTTGGACTAGGGTTTGTGAGCAAGGAGTATTTCATTGAGTGATTTATTGAGTGGAGTTGATTGAGCCTAGTCAAGTGGAAGTGTTGAAGTGATAGTTTTAGTTCTGTGAAACAAATTGTTCTATATTCTAAATTGATTTGAGAAAGAGTTTGAAAGTGATTGAGAATTATTGTGAGTAAGAAGCATATTGAGTCTCTAACAATTCTCTATATATTTCTATGGTAAAAAGAGATTGAAAGTTATTGAGAATTATTATGAGTGTGAAGCATATTGAGTCTCTAACAATTCTCTATATGTTTCTATGGTAAAGAGAGAGAGAGAGAGAGAGAGAGAGAGAGAGAGAGAGAGAGAGAGAGAGAGAGAGATTGTGCATTATTGTGAATGTGAAGCATATTGAGTCTCTAACAATTCTCTATATGTTTCTATGAGATTGGATAAGTTCTAGAGAGGACTTGTTGAGCAGATTTGTGGTAAGTCTTGGTGAAGACTTTTTGAGCAGATTGGACAAGTTCTAGTGAGAACTTGTTGAGCAGATTTGAGGCAAGTCCTTGAGAAGACTTGTGGCTAGATTAGTGTGAGCTTTTGTGGAAGCTTATAATACAAATTTGAAGACAGAGATTCAGAAAAGATTGAAAAAGTTCTATATAGGACTTGTAGATCGATTAGTGTGAGTTTTTTTGGGAGCTTACAAGGCAAATTTGAGGTAAGTCTTTGAGAAGAATTTTGAGCAGATTTTATTGATTGATTTGTTCAAACCTTGGGTTAAGGTTTGGGGCAAATCTAGTAGAGTTGATTTGTGATTAAGTCAAGCTTTGTGTTAAGGCTTGAGGATAGATATTGAGGAAATATTTGTGCTACCAAAGAACATTGTTTAGTGTATATTTGAGGATAAATATTGAGGGTAGATTTGTGCTAGACCGAAGGACTGTGTTTAGTGTAGATTTGAGGATAAATATTGAGGATATATTTGTGCTGGACCTAAGGATTGTGTTTAGTTCATATTTGAGGAAAACTATTAAGGATAAATTGGTGCTAGACTAAAGGACTGTGTTTAGTGCAAATTTGAGACAGATCTAAGAGCAATATTTAGAGATGATAGAGTATAAAGGATGATAGTATCCAATGGATAGAGGTCCATTAGCCATGGCAGTGAGGACAAGTCTTCTGAGTGAGGATAGTGGATAGAGATCCATTAGGCAATGTAGTGGAGGCAATATTTCTTCTAGAAGATCACCAACCAGAGTAGAGGGGATTGGTGTCTCCTATGGATAGAGATCCATGAACTTGATTAGGGGATTGGTTTCTCCTTTGGATAGAGGTCCATAAACATTGTAATAGATAAATGTTTCCTAAGAGATTTTTTGAGAAAATTTTAGTGAAATATTTTCTCTATGGATTAGCCCACATTGGGTTAACCATGTTAAATTGGTGTCTCTGTTATGTGTGGTGATTTATGCATTACTTTGATTAATGCTATTGATATTGATATTGATACATTGCATAATATTGATTGGGAAAGAAAAATTAAAAAGTGGTCTTATATTGTTCACCTTCCCTCTCAGTATAATCTTGGGTTCTTCAATTGGTATTAGAACGGGTTCCTTTGAAAGAGTTTAACAGCTTGAAGGAAAATATTATAAGAACAAAATGGATTCTAAGAGTGGATCCCTAGATAATTTAGCACCAATTTTTTATGGAAGTGATTATGTATTTTGAAGTATGAGAATGAATATTCACCTGATGGCACTTGGCAATGAAATATGGGAAGTAGTTGAAAATGGATACACACCACCAGCTACTCCACCTACAAATAAATATGGTAATATTATACATAATTACAATTCAATAGAAATGAATGTAATTTTGAGAGGTTTACATAACATAATTTGTTAAGGTTATGCATTGAAAATCAGAAAAAGAAATTTGGGATAAGTTGCAAAGCATATATGAAGGAGATAAAAATTTCAAAAAGGTAAATTTGTGAAATCTCAAAGGGCAATTTGAAGAACCAAGAATTAAGGATGAGGAAAACATTAGTGCTTATCTACTTCATGTAGATGAGGTTGTTAAATCCATGCAAGGACTTGTACTTGAGGTTCAAGAATTTGATGTTTGTGATAAGATCTTAAGATCTCTTCCAAAAAGGTTTAGTGAAAATATTTCAGCTATAGAGGAATCAAAATATGGTGATCTTTTGAAAAGGGATGAGTTACTTGGCATTCTTATTTTGATATGAGAACAAAAGAGGAACCTAATATTCAGAAAGAAGTAGCCTTCATAGCTACTAAGAAGACAAAGGGTAAGAAGTCAGATTCATGCAATGAGTTATCCAGTGTTGAAGAAGCAAATTATGGTAGAAGGAACAAGGATCCAATAAAATTTAAAGATGCAAAATATTTTAGATGTTTCAATTATGGAAATTATGGTCACTATGCAATTGATTTTCAAGAAGCTATAAATAGCAATGATGAAGAAAAACAAGATCATAAGAACAGGGAATCAAAAAATACAGGTACCAAAAGAAATTCAAGGATGTACAAGGCAAAAAAGGAAAGAAGTTCTTACAAATACAGAAGAAGAGTTACTATGCAGAAAAGGCAAGTAAGTACTCAAGTGATAGTGATAATAGTTCCTCATATAATGATAAATATGAAGTTCTATTTTTGACAAAAGAAAAGGAAATGGTTAGGAAAAGGTCACCAATAATCCTCAAGATAACACTGGAGGATTATTGGTGACCTTTCAGATTTCACAACATTACCTTTTTGACCTTTTTATCTCCTTCATATATGCTTTTCAACTTATCCCAAATTTCTTTTGCTGATTTGCAATGCATAACCTTAACAAATTATGTTCTATGTAAACATCTCAAAATTACATTCATTTCTCTTGAATTGTAATGATGTAGAATATTAACATATTTATCTGTAGGTGGAGTAGCTAGTGGTGTGTATCCATTTTCAACTACTTCTCATATTTCATTTCCAAGTGCCATAAAGTGAATCTTCATTCTCATAATCCAAAATACGTAATCGCTTCCATAAAACACTGGTGCTGAATTATCTAAGGATCCACTCTTAGAATCCATTGTGTTCTTATAATATTTTCCTTCAAGTTGTTAAACTCTTCCTAAGGAACCCACTCGAATACCAATTGAAGAACACAATCTTATATTGAGAGGGAGGGTGAACAATATAAGACCACTTTTTACTTTTTCTTTCCCAATAACTATTATACAATGTATCAATATCAATATCAATAGTAGTAATCAAAGTAATGCATAAATCACCACACATAATAGAGATACCAATTTAACATGGTTAACCCAATGTGGGCTAATCCATAGAGAAAATATTTCACTAATTTTTTCTCAAAAAATATCTTGGGAAAACTTTCTCTATTACAATGTTTATGGACCTCTATCTAAAGGAGACACCAATCCCCTAATCAAGTTCATGGATATCTATCCATAGGAGACACCAATCCCCTCTACTCTGGTTGGTGATCTTATAGAAGAACTACTGCCTCCACTACATTGGCTAATGGATCTCTATCCACTGAAGACTCATGTACTTACTCAGTAGACTTGTCCTCACTACCCTAGCTAATGGACCTCTATCCACTGGATACTGTCATCCTCTATACTCTATCACCTCTAAATATTGCTCTTAGATTAGTCTCAAATATACACTAAATACAGTAGTATAGCATAAATTTGTCCTCAATATTTGTCTTCAAATCTGCACTGAACATAGTCCTTAGGTCTAGCACAAAGCTATCCTCAATATTTGTCCTCAAATTTATACTAAACACAGTCCTTTGATCTCGCACAAATCTACCCTCAATCTCTGTCCTCAAATCTGAACTAAAAATAGTCCTTCGGTATAGCACAAATATTTCCTCAATATCTATCCTCAAGCCTTAACACAAAGCTTGAATTAATCACAAATAAACTCTACTATATCTGCCCCAAACCTTAACCCAAGGTTTGAATAAATCAATTAATCAAATTTGCTCACAAGTCTTCTAAAATACTTACCTCAAATTTGGCTTGTAAGCTTCCAAAAAATCTCACAGTAATCTATCCACAAGTCCTATATAGAGCTTATCCAATCTTCTCTCAATATTTATCTTCAAATATGTATTGTAAGCTTCCACAAAAGCTCACACCAATTTGTCCACAAGTCTTCTCAAAGACTTACCTCAAATCTGCTCAACAAGTTCTCACTAGAACTTGTCCAATATACTCAACAAGTCTTCATCAAGACTTACCATAAATATGCTCAACAAGTCCTCTATAGAACTTGTCCAATATCATAGAAACATATAGAGAATTTTTAGAGACTCAATATGCTTCACATTCACAACAATGCTCAATCACTTTCTCTCTCTCTCTCTCTCTCTCTCTCTCTTTACCATAGAAACATATAGAGAATTTTTAGAGACTCAATATGCTTCACACTCACAATAATTCTCAATCACTTTCAATCTCTTTTTACCATAGAAAAATATAGAGAATTGTTAGAGACTCAATATGCTTCTTACCCACAATAATGCTCAATCACTTTCAAGCTCTTTCTCAAATCAATTTAGAATATAGAACAATTTGTTTCACAGAACTAGAACTATCACTTCAATACTTCCACTTGAATAGGCTCAATAAACTTCACTCAATAAATCACTCAATGAAATACTCATTGCTGACAAACCCTAGTCTAAGCATATGAACTCTCACTCAATAATTTCCAACAATGCTTATCAACCAATCTCACATAACAATGATACTCATGTTCTTTCACAAATCCTAGTTCAAGATAGTTCAAAAATTCACATAACAATGATACTCATGTTCTTTCACAAATCCTAGTTCAATATAGTTCACAAATTCACATAACAATGATACTCATGTTCTTTTACAAATCGTAGTTTAATATAGTTCACAACTTCACATAATAATTATACTCATGTTCTTTCACAAACCCTGGTTCAAGCATATAAAAGCTTACTCAATATTTGCAACAATGCTTATCAAATAATAATTTTCACTCCAACTTAGCATTCACAACATCCAACAATCACTCACAAGGAATATGTGCCCATACCTTTTGTTTATTGAAGAATTGACCTCAAAACCTGTTTTAAACACAATTTTCTTCTTTGCCAATTTCAAAGGTTAGATGAAAAAATATCACACTAACACTCTCTCAAAAATATTTCTCAATTATAAAAATAATCAAACTCAAATACACCTTATTACTCCTTTGAAATAAGCATTCACCAAAACACATAAAAAATAATTCTTTTATAAAACCTTATAACTCAACCACTTAAAAATTCAACACAAACATTAAAGTTTTGCATACCCCTTTTAACTCCCTTCTATAATTTATAAACCAAAATAATTATGGAAAAACTTTAATTAAAATAAAAAATTTGGAAATAAAAATTAATTTTCCCCTTTATTTTTTTGCATGCAAATTCAACCACCAAAAAAATCGCATACCTTTATTATGCTACCAAAAAGGCCTTGGTGGGATTCGAGCCATCGATGGCTCTCCCGCAAGTGTTTCCACAGTGCTCACACCTACCAACTAGGCTAAATGTCTACATGTAAATCAAAAATGCATAAATACGCCTTTGAATTCCTCCTACTTGCGCACTACAAATGAAAATGATCCTCCTATTCAGCAAAATGGAGCGCACGTAGTTTGAACCTGCATCTATTGTTCCCCAAATGCTCTAACACAGCCTCTAGCTACCAACTGGGCTACAGAGGCTTCGAGAATATTTTTTTGGTCAAAAAACCTTGTCCTCTTCTCGGTGCTAAAACACATGTGAATTTCACATGAACCTTTCTCTTTGCACTAGCTTTAAAATCATTCACAAGGATAAGGTAATGCCAAAGGTTTTGGCATTATATATATGCAATCCAAAGGTTTCTCCAACATTGGTGGAAAGCAATTCAAATTTATTAAAATTCAAATTTTAATAAAATAACTTTGGGCCTTAAATTAAATATTATTTAATTTTAAATTTTAACCTTAAGGTTAAATTATTTAAAATTAAATAATTAAACTCTTAACCTTTCAAACTATGACATGGGTTTTTTAAGGCTCTTATAAGGTGACACCTTCTTGCATTTAAATTCCATGAATCAGCCCTAGATATTTTACTATTAAATATTATAATATTAGACCTTATCCTTTGCCTTGCTGAAAACCACTGGAGAACATTAACCTGTTTGACATCAATGACAATAAAACCACTCAAAATATCCAACAATATATAGCCAACTATTAATTGTTACAAGTTTACCTTGTTGAATTTCTATCTATTTGGTGCCATGATACATCGAGTTCATCCCTTCAAAATTACTCTCCAAGTAATTCAAGCGACAATGATGATGCTTTAAAGAGAAAGGAATTGAAGTTTCCTTCAAAAGTGATTCCAAAAGGAATGAAATTCATTGAAGGACATTGGAGAAAGGAAAGTTAATATCATTGTGTTCTATGTTCCAGATTAATTGGGCTATCTTGTAAATTCATTGGTGAAAAATATTGAGGTTCTTCATTTTTATCCTTCCAAAGTAGTTTTTGAACAACAACTTGATCATCATCAGGTTCAAATTCAAATAAAGTGTTTATCAAAAAAATTTCATCTTCAAAATATCTGCTTATAATGGGTTCAATTCTTCAACATCATATTTCACAATGATTATGGCTAGAGATGAGATGTCACCATAGTATTTTTAATTTATTTGTAATTGTCCAAAAATTTGTAATGAAGAGTTAGCTAGAGGATATAACAAGATTATTTTCTAATCTACACTATTTTAAATGGTCATATTTTCTAATCGACAATTGATGAGTGCAATGGTTGTGGTAAGCCATAGCCTACCAAATATTAATGGCTAGCCATTATCCTTAGCTTTAGGTTGTAAAATTGTGATGTTTATAGGTAATTCCCATGAGTTAATGGTTTCAATAACATCCTCTGCTATACCCTCAAGTATTTCTATCAATTGATCTTCCATTTGTCAAATGGTAGAGGTTGGACATACATCTTATGAACATAATATATCCAATATTTCTATAGTTATAATACTGATTGTAGCTCTTAGATCAATCAATAAATTTAATATTTTAATAGTGTCTATAAATACTATTACTATTGGGTTTCTTTGATCACCATAATTAGGTGTAACTAGTTTATTGACAAGTAAATTTACCAATTTATCATCTACTTGTATGGTGTTAGGATTTGTTTTCTTTTTTTCTAGGTTTCTTGATGCATAATTCCAAAATAATATTATTAATAATAGGCACATTTTTAATAAATTCTAATAATGGAATCATAATATTTAATCATTTTAGTTACTTCAATAGATTAGGTTCTTTTCAAGCTTTAATGCACTCAAGATATGGTATTGGATAAGAAGAACTCGAAGGATTGTTTTCTCAAATATTTTCATCCTCTTGTTGAGTAGGATTAATAAAATAAGGTATTTTAAGTTTATCATCATTCTCTTGAAGCTACATTATAACTAGAGGAGTTAGATCAGGAACTATTTTTTCTAAAAAAAAGTGACTATCATTACAGTCTATTACATTGAGTCTAATTGTGTCTTCTATTTCAATAGTGTAGATAGTTGTTTGTCTACTATTATTAGAATTTGCCATAGGTTGTGCAAGAACTTGAGGTTTTTTAGCTTGTTGTGGCTAAGATTGTTGTAGGGTTTTGGAGGGACTAGGAAACAATGCTTGTTTTTGCTTCTACAACCATCACTACCCTTAATATTATTGATTATATGGGGTTGTGATATCCATTATTGGTTCTATATGGGTTGTTGCATCCATGGTTAGTTTACTATGGACTGTGGTGTCTATTGTTGGTTTTACCAACTTGGAGTAGATAATTCTTGAGTTGTATGCTAGGAGTATTGGCCCCATTATTGTGTAGGTGGTGGCATAGACCATGGTTTAGGCATCCAATTCATTGGATATTATGGGCCTTGATGAAAATTATTTCCTTTTCTATTTCCTATGAAGTTAAGTTATTTAGCGGATCGAGTGTTCTTTCAAATGGTTTTATTCATAATTGGTAAAAGATAAAAATTATCTATAGAATATAATTTTTCATAGATATTATAGATGGTGGTGTTGTTTAGGCAAAAATCAAGGAATGCATGCTTATTTCTACATCTAGGGCAATACATATCTAGAGGTTCACTAGAATTTTTTTGTTTGCATCTGATCTAGAATTGTATTGAGTCATACTAGGATATCTATTTTAAAGTTTAAAAATTTCTCCATAATTTCTTTCACATCATTGTTGTTTTTACCATTTGTATGTTCTAATTCCTACCCTTGTGTGATAGTAATTTTCACAAATTTTTGTGAGATCTACAAAATCAAGTTTATTAACATCACCTTTTACCATTATATTTAAGGATTCTTGTGAATATTCTTGTAGATATAAAAGGAATATTATCTTTTTAAGTTTTGCATCTATCTCACTTCCACGTCTATGGAAAAACACATATCTATCTAGTTAATCTTCCAAATTTTCATTGTCTAATTATTTTATCCTTTTTTTTTTTTGATATTTTACCCTACAATTTTTTTGGCATTTAGTTAAAATTTCACTTTCCATTTCTTCCCATATATGTATTGAATTGATATTTAATCCTATAAACCAACATTGTGTTGAATCCTTAAGTGTATATGGAAATAGTTTAAGTTTTTTATTATAATTTCCATATTCATAGGTCTAAAAAATTATTTGAATTCAAACAAAAATGGATCTAGGTCTTCTAATAAAATCCCCCTAAATTTTGGTCATATTGATGGGGACATGTTTTTCATTGGATATTTTGTACCTGGATTCAATTTTTTGGGATCCATAAATGTTCTTTTGGCATTACTATTTTCCCCAAGATGATATGCATTACTATGTTTATCCCCATCATCCTATTTATCCCCCAAAATCATATCATACCAATAAATATTATAAATTTTTCTAAAAATTTTAGGGTCTATTGAATCATTTAGGGTAGGTGGTGATAAAATTATTATCTATTCCTAAAAGTTTCAATTTTAATTTTTTTTAAGGATTTAGAAGTCATTCAATGTTGAATTTCCTCAAAAAAATGTACTTCTTTGAGGATCCTAGCTATTGGTAACTTAGTGATTGGTATTGGTGCAAGCTCATGATGTGTATTTCTAATTCTTGTAGCTTATTGGGGTTTTTTCATACACATTGTACCCTTTGATCCATAGGTCTATTAATACATTCTTCTTAACATAAAGAAAAATATTCTAATCCTTAAAGGACCTAATTTTTGACTTTTTTTTCCCATTTCAAATTGATATCTTAATTTCTCACTTAACACCATTATTTTCCCTATTTTAATATGTTTTCCTTGCATTTCATTTACATTATCAAAGTGCTCATGTTCATTGCTTGACTAAGGTGATAGTTCATAAAATGATAATAATTTTGAATGACTAAAGTTTCTCTACAAATACCTTGTTTTCCCTAGCAATGATGCCAAAAGTGATAATTGATGTTTGTGCTCTAACTTTAATTCTTATTAATTTTAATGCAAAATTCAATGGTTGTATTAGTTAGAGGAAAGAAACTAGTTTTGGTATAAGGTCTCTTAAGGTTTCCTTATAATGGAATCTAAAATCAAACACCATGGCAAAAATTAAAGCACTCCTTATAAAAAATAAAGGCACAAAATTGTAGAAATAAATATTGGACACTCATACATAAAATTATCACACATGCATGAATATAAAATATACTAAAAAATCCAATATTTAATACCTAAACTAGCAGTTGCATAAAAATTGTTTTTGCAAAATAAATAAATAAACAAAATAACATTTTATATTTTGTTAACTAATAAATCAAAAGCTCATAGAAAAATCAACTAAGCACACCTATAACACATGCCTAAATTAATCCCTTCATTAAGCTAGGAAGCATCCCATACTCCTTTACCTAATGGAAAAAAATAGTCAACTTAGAACTAGAAAAGACAAATTAACAAGAGATGAACAAAGCATATTGATTATTAATAAGTACATTATTACAAAAGTTTTATCTATTTTTCATTAACCAATATTTCTATAGGATGTCTTATTTATATATAAGGAACATTTAACCACTAATCCTATTCATGGGTGTTTTTCTAGATTTTAATGGGTAACAATAGATTTTTATATGTGATCCAAGATATCAACAATGATTAGGGTGGATAATATCTTAATATGTGAAAAACAAGGTTTTACTTTGAAAGCCTATTTCAATTAAAAGGATAGGAATACAATTTTTTTCCAAACATGATGGAGGTGTTTAGTCTATTGCCATATGAAAATATGAATTGTTGATCTATCGATGTAGATAAGTTGAAAAAAATTTCTCCTCATATGTTGCATCCATGTAGCCAATGGTTTAGGGGTCCATCAGTTTGACATGCTAATATGGACACCATTTTATGTTCTAATTGTCTCATCTCTCTTGATCCATTATGTTAGATTTTGTCATTTTAAATTGCTCTTGAGCTATTCTATCCTTTTCTAGCACCATTTTTTTGCTCTTGAGCTACTCTTTCATATTCCAATACCTGATTGTTATGTTTTAGAGTTTTCCTAATATGTTTTAGCAATATTCTGAATATTTCTTGCACCTTTGCCTCTCTTTTGATACTATCAATACCCCACTTCATAGCTCAAAAATATTCTCTTTCAGCCCTATAAATTATTAGTGCCAAACCATGACCAAAATACCATCATATTACTATTAAACATTCACAACTTAATCCCAAAGTTGCATAAAACCTATCTAAATAGTTACAACAATACATTCTTTCATTCAACATGTTTTACATATAATATAAGTACAACTACAACCTAGTCCAGAATAAATTAGTATATTAAAGGGTAAGTAATGGTTACTATTTTGTGTTAGATGAGGCATTTTGAGGCCTCATCAACTTGTCATATAATAATTGGTTTTTAAAAAAATTATGACCATTAGGATATAATGTTTAATAGTGGTTTTGATTATGTTCATTCATATTCATGAATATCAATACTACTTGAACTAAATGGTGTTTTAAGGAGGAGTATAAATACATCCAATAATTGCATAAATGCTTGACCAACATAAAAATAAGGTTAGGTATAAATTTCACTTTACAAGGTGACCCAAGGACTTTTAAGATTATAATACACCCCATATTACCATTATAAAATGTTAGTATAAATGCTTAATTAGTAAATTATATTATATAATTTCATCCTTATCTGATGACAAAATATTATACAAATCATAAAAATGTATCCCATAAATGCTATCAAAATAATTCAATGCATCTAAATTTTATATTTGACACAGTGGAATATAAAATATCTAGGTGCACCTACACATGCTACTAAAATAATTGAGGTTTGAGTTAGATCAATGCTCTTCTTACATGTGCAATGATCACCATATTCAAAATCTATCTAGAATATCAAAGATACAATTATCTTGATCTTTAGTGCAAGAAATACCTCAAAGATAATCCATGTTATATTTCTAGGTTTTGGAAGAAATAAGTAATGGTAAATATTATAGTGAATTCTCACTACACTAAAAATTGTGGAGAAAAGTTAGAAGGTGAAGAAAAATTTTAAGGAACAAGCCCTCTCAAATAATGAAAATGCTTTGATCAAAGCTTAACACCAATTAAAAAAATCAACAAGATGGATAAAATGAAAGTTTTGACAACTTAATATATATGGATTACTAAAAGTCAAAAGATGATAAAAGTTTTGGAAGGAGCAAAGAATATCAAAATGTCTAAATATCAAAAGTTTTGAAAGTTATGAAGAAGAAAGAAGAAAAGTTTTGATATTCATGAAGCATCTAAATATTTGAGGACATATCTCATAGATGATAATTGAATTCATAAAGACAACAATGACAAAAACCGTCAATATCATCTACCCATATGTCTTAATCCTGATAGGCCTAGGAAAGTGGTTGGTGCATTAAAGGCAACATGGGAGCTATGACAAGGATAATTTTTTATCAAGAGGATTGATTAAAAATATTTCCCATTATCAGACTTTGGTATTACTAAAAAAAGTTCATGGTAATAATGACAAGAATTGTACATCCTAAGGAAAAAACCATCTAGCCTTAATGAGCATAAATCCATAGATCCTAAGGGAACTGTTGGATATTTTGAGTAGATAAGTTGTCATTGATGTCAAGAGTGAGTGGTCATTGATGTCAAAAGCATTTTGTGCTATGTTCGTCATCCTTGAGGACATTAAGTGTCTCTTCCAAAAGCAAGAAGGTCTTGTAAAGCAATAGGTTATAATATTTATTTTTAAATATTATATACCCAAGTGGGTCCAAAGGATGAAGACCCAAGGAAGGAGAAACAAAGGATTGGAAATAATAAAATTATTATTTTCAAAAAATACCCATGCAAATATTACTAAATTTATAATGTTTAAATTATTAAATATTAAATATTTTACCTAAGGTAAAGTTTAATATTTAATTAATTTAATTCAAAATTTGAAATCAATCCAAATTCGAAGAGTAAAGCGCTCACGTGGTTGAAGAAACCCTCGTATGCATATAAATATAAAAAAGGTTTTATTTCCAAAGTCTCTCAATGCAATTTCAATAAATCTCCATATGTTTTGTGCATTGTGATTTCTCATTCGTTCGTTGTTTCACTCATTGTTTCATTCATTGCATGCGCTCATTGTTGCATCTGAAAGGGAGGAAACAATTTGTGTTCCTTGTGTGAGGATTGAGAGATTTTTGGATGGCGCAAATGTTTGGCTATCACCGAAGTGATAGAGTAGGTGGAAGGTTCAAAAGTGCTAAGGCTTTGCTTGTGGTATGATCGTGGTTCAACTCCTATGATCGACGTCATGAGGAGAAGCCACCAAGAGTTTTTATTTGGCATCGATTTTGCATTCGCCATGTTCTACGAAAAGTCATGGGAAGTGAGCACCATGAGGATGCAGCCCTTGGAGGGCCAAAGCCATGATCAACGGTGTCGAAGCATTGGAAGGAGAGCGTAGGGTGTCTCATGTGGTAACACAACCCTTGGAGGGCTCAAGCCATGGTGATAGTTTCCAAAATGAGTGAAGGGTTAAAAATGTTCTAGTGAGAACTTGTTGAGCAGATTTGAGGCAAGTCCTAGAGAAGACTTGTGGAAATATTTGTGTGAGATTTTATAGAATCTTACAATACAATTTGAGGACACATATTGTTGAGCAGATTTGGACAAGTTCTAGAGAGAACTTGTGGATAGATAAGTGTGAGATTTTGTGGAAGCTTACAATGCATATTTGAGATGTCTTTGAGAAGACTTGAGAGAAGATTTGATTCATAGATTTGTTCAAATATTCAGTTAAGGTTTAGGGAAGATCTATCAGAGTTTATTTGTGATTAATTCAAGATTTGTGTTAAGGCTTGAGGACAAATATTAAGGACATATTTGTGTTAGACCAAAGGACTATGTTTAGTACATATTTGAGGAGAGATTTTGGTGTAGATTTGAGGATAGTTTTGTACCAGACCAAAGATAGAGATGGAGAAAATTTGTGCTAGACCGAAGGAATATGTTTAGTATATATTTGAGGATAGATTTTGGTGCAGATTTAAGGATAGGTTTTGTACTAGACCAGAGACAGAGATTGAACAAATTTTTGCTATATCGAAGGACTGTGTTTAGTATAGATTTGAGACAGAGCTTTTGAGGTGACAGAGTATAGAGCACAAAAGTCTCTAGTGGATAGAGATCCATTATCCAGGGTAGTGAGGATAGGTCTTCTAATTGAGGACAAGAGTATTCAGTGGATAGAGATCCATTAGCCAATGTAGTGGAGGCAACCGTTCTTATAGAAGATCACCAGCCATAGTAGAGGAGAAAGAAGTTCTCCTATTGATAGATATCCACAAACATGATTAGGAGATTGGTGTCTCCTTTAGACAAAGGTCCATAAACATTGTAATAGGGAAAGGATCCCAAGAGATTTATTGAGCAAATTTTAGTGAAATATTTTCTTCGTGGAGTAGCCCACATTGGGTGAACCATGTAAAATTGGTGTTTCTATTGTGTGTGGTGATTTGTGCATTAATTTTATTGCTATTGATACATTGCATAATATTGATTGGGAAATAAAAGTAAAAAGTGGTCTTATACTGTTCACCTCCCTCTTAGTATAAGCTTATGTTATTCAATTGGTATTAGAGCAGTTTCTTTCGGAAGAGTTTACCAGCTTGAAGAAAAAGCTTACAATAACACAATGGATTCTAATAAAGGGTCCTCATATAGTTTAACTCCAATATTTGATGAAATTTTTGATTTAAAAAATTGATTTTGGATGTTATAAGGTGTACAAGGAAATTACCATATATATTATTTTGATGAAAATTTGTGTTCCTTGTGTGAGGATTGAGAGCTTTTTGGATGGTGCAGATGTTGGATATCATCGAAAGTGATAGAGTAGGTGGAAGGTTCAAAAGTGCTAAGGCTTTGCTTGTGGTATGATCATGGTTCAACTCCTATGATCGACATCGTGAGGAGAAGTCACCAAGATTTTTTATTTGGCATCATTTTTGCATATGGTGTGTTCTATAAGAAGTCGTGGGAAGTGAGCACCATGAGGATGCAGCCCTTGGAGAGCCGAAGCCATGATCAATGGTGTCGAAGCATTGTAAGGAGAGCGTAGGGTATCTCACATGGTAACACAACTCTTGGAGGGATCAATCCATGGTGATAGTTGCCAAAATGAGTGAAGGGTTAAAAATATTCTAGTGAGAACTTGTTTAGTAGATTTGAGGCAAGTCCTAGAGAAGACTTGTGGAAAGATTTGTGTGAGATTTTATGAAAGCTTACAATACAATTTGAGGACAAGGATTTTTGAGTAGATTTGGACAAGTTCTAGAGAGGACTTGTGAACATAAGTGTGAGCTTTTGTGGAAGCTTACAAGGCATATTTGAGATGTCTTTGAGAAGACTTGAGACGAGCTAATTGATAGATTTATTCAAATATTGAGTTAAGGTTTAAGGAAGATCTATCAGAGTTTATTTGTGATTAATTCAAGCTTTGTGTTAAGTCTTGAGGACAGATATGGAGGACATATTTATGCTAGACCAACGGACTATGTTTAGTACAGATTTGAGGACAAATTTTGGTGTAGATTTGATGATAGGTTTATGCCATACCAGAGATAGAGGTGGAGAAAATTTGTGCTAGACCGAAGGAATATGTTTAGTATATATTTTAGGATAGAGTTTGGTGTAGATTTAAGGATAGGTTTGTGCCATACTAGAGACAGATATTGAGCAGATTTGTGCTAGATCAAAGGACTGTGTTTAGTATAGATTTGAGACAAAGCTTTGGAGGTGACAAAGTATAGAGGATGAAAGTCTCTAGTGGATAGATATCCATTATCCAGGGTAGTGAGGATAGGTCTTCTAATTGAGGATAATAGTATTCAGTGGATAGATATCCATTAGCCAATGTAGTCGAGGCAACTATTCTTCTAGAAGATCACCAGCCAAAGTAGAGGAGAAATAAGTTCTCCTATGGATAGATATCCACGAAATTGATTAGGATATTGATGTATCCTTTAGACAAAGGTCCATAAACATTCTAATAGGGAAAGGATCCCAAGAGATTGAATGAGAAAATTTTAGTGAAATATTTTCTTTGTCAAGTAGCCCACATTGGGTGAACCATGTAAAATTGGTCTCTATTGTGTGTGGTTATTTGTGCATTGCTTTTATTACTGTTTTTGATATTGCTATTGATACATTGCATAATATTTATTGGGAAAGAAAAGTAAAAAGTTGTCTTATAATATTCACCCCCCCTCTTAGTATAAGCTTATGTTCTTCAATTGGTATTAGAGTGGTTTCCTTCAGAAGAGATTACCAGCTTGAATGAAAATATTACAAGAACACAATGGATTCTAAGAATGGGTCCTCAGATAGTTTAAATCCAATATTTTATGAGAGTTTTGATTTAATATATTGAGTTTGGATGCTATAATATTTACAAGGAAATTACCATATATATTATTTTGATGAAATTTTTTATTTAAAATATTGAGTTTGGAGATTATAATGTGTACAAGGAAATTTCCATGTGTATTATTTTAATGAAAGTTTTTATTTAAAATATTGAGTTTGAAGATTATAAGGTGTACAAAAGTACTTGATGTTTTGTGTGAAAAAAAATTTGTGATCTTATAAAAGGTTGTGGTAACCTAACATTTGATATTGGCAAAGAGTTTGATCTTGTTAAAACAGGCTTTGAAGTCTTCTCTTCATCAAGAAAAAGGTATGCAAGAATTAAAGTTTAATTTTTATGGATAGGGAGTTATAAGGTGAAAAGATATATGTTATAGAGGAGTCAAAAGATAGTGATTCTTTAACAAGAGATGTATTACTTGGTCTTATTACAGCTTTTGAGATGAGAACAAAAGAGGAACCTAATCTCTGGAAGGAAGTAACCTTCAAGGCTATTAAGAAGACAAAGGGAAAGAAGTCATATTGAAGCAATGAGTCATCCAGTGATGAAGAAATAAATTATGGCATAAAGAATAAGGATTCAATAATATTTAAAGATGTAAAATTTGTTAGATGTTTCAACTATGGAAAATATGGTCACTATGTAACTGACTATCAAGAAGCTAGAAATAACAATGATGAAGAAAAACAAGATCATAAGAACAAGGAATCAAAAAAATATAGGTACCAAAAGAAAGGTAATGATGGACAAGGTAAACAAGAAAATAAGTTCTTTCAAAGACAAAAGTGGAGTTACTATGCAGACAAGGCAAGTAAGTACTCAAGTGATAGTGATAATAGTTTCTCAGATAATGATAAATATGAAGTTATATTTTTGATAGAAGAAAAAGAAATAAAGAAAAGGTCACCAATAATTCTCAAGTGTTTTAGATGTGGTAACTTTGGATATATTGAATATAGTTGTACAAAGAGTGGTTTCAGTTTCAGTGATGATGAGTATGAAGATACACTTGAAGGACCAGAAGAAAACATTCTAATAGCACTAGAATAAGAAGGAGGTGATTCTATAGAAGACAAGTTAGAATAGAATGAAGATGTTTTTAAATGTAAACAAATAGAGGAAGAATCATAGAAAGGAGAAGTTGATCTTGAAGGAGAGCTTATTTATGCTCTTTACACATTAAAGAAGGCAAGAAAGCAAAACTCCCAACTTAAGCTTCATTTTCAAGAATGCAATGAAGAGAGAGGAAAGCTTATAGAGGATCTAAATAAGTCAATGGCTAATAAAAGGAAGTTCAAAGATAAGATAGAACCAAAGGTATTAGAATGTGAAAGGTTATAACAAGAAGTACCTCTACTAAGGGAAGAATTAGAAAAGTCCAAGGATAAGATACACAAGTTTGGAAAGAGTTCAAATATCATAGATAATATGATCAAGGTACAAATAAGGTCAACAAATAAAATAGATATTGGTTTTGAACAGGTACAAAAGAAACAGGGAGAAGATTCAAACTCAAGTTTTGAAGAAGAAGATAGTGTAAAATAAAGTGAGACTTTTGACGATGATTTGGATAATAAAAAGTTCAACAAGGAAAATGACAATGCACAAAGGAGAAATAGATGGAATAGGAACCAACACAAGGTAAAAGAGACTAAGAGACCAATGAGTCAAGGCAAGTAAATTTCAATGTATGATGTTTCTCATGTCATAGATTTGAACACAAGGCTTCACAATGTAGGACACATGAAAGACAGGAATATGGGAACTTTAGAAATAGACAACTTTTTCATGGGTATTGCTACTCTTGTAATCATTTTTATCACAAGGCAATGAATTGTAGGGTCCATGATATGAATAGATATGGCTTCACCAGAAAAAATCCCAAGACATTTGCACCTTCAAGGAATAACAATATTAAGTGTTACAAGTGCAATAATGATGGACATACAACAAAGTGGTGTAGAGAAGACATTATAGAACCAAGCATGAACAGGAACAGGAACATGAACATGGGCATGGACATGAATAGGAGTAGGAACATGAACATGAACATGAACATGAACAAGAACAAGAACAAGAACATGAATATGGACATGAATAAGAATAGGAACATGGACATAAATAGGAATAGGAACACCAAAAGGGACTAGAAGGATCAAGAGAAGAAGATAATGGATAAATATGAAGATCAGTGTTTGATGGGAGTAGAAATACTCCCACCACAGAATTAACCACCTCAAGAGGAGGTGGGGGAGGAGCTAAGCTAATAAACTCATTCTGAGACCTGAGCCCCAAAGGTGACCCTTTGCCATTTATGTCAAAGGGAGATAGATTTGAGTAAGGGGGAGATATTTGATTTAAAGAAAATCATTGAGTTATGGGGAGCAGTATCCTAGGGGGAGAAAAATAGAAAAAGGATAAGAAAGATTGTAAATGGTAATTGGGTTACTATAAATGATAAAGGGGGAGATTTTTTGACATTTTGAGTAGATAAGTTGTCATTGATGTCAATAGTGAGTGGTCATTGATGTCAAAAGTATTTTGTGCTATGTTCGTCATCCTTGAGGATATTAAGTGTTTCTTTAGGAACTAGTCACTTGAATGAATATATGACTCAACACATAGAATATTAGTCATTCTTGAAATCATTGCATAGTTTTAAAGGGATAATATCCCCCTTGTGATCTATATATAGTGGTTTGTTTAACATTAAAAGGGATCAACAAGTTGGATAAATTTACCTTCATTTTTCTCTATATAGCAGTACTTGAATTCATGAGTGGTCTTATAGATATGATTTTGAGCCATCACTTCTAGCATATCTTGTAATATTTCATATTTATATATACATTCTTGAGGCCATGACTATCTTTTTGTATCTCTTTTCATGTATGTGTATGTGTTTATGTGTGTATATTGGAGGTTTTGACTATCAAATCTTTTTCCTAATTTATGTATACAAAAAATTGTGCTTAACATGTTTAGATGATGAAATATTGATCTTAAGGATGCTAGTGCATTACACTCAAGGTTGTTGTGTAGAGGAGTCTTATATTGATCTTCATGCATCGTCCCCTATTAGGTAATATTAGCTTAGGATTTTTTCCTTTATATTATCTTTGTTTTCTATAATTTCTCTAACCCTTTTACCCTAAAGTCGGTATATTAAGATAGTGCACTCAAGGTCACATATTAAAAGAAACCAACCTTGTAAAAACTCCAAGAGACACCTTATTGAGACAAATTCCATGCTCTTGGAGTTGTCCTATTGTGTTCCTCTATGCAAGGCGTGATAGTCTTGACTGTTTGGTCCCTATATTCAATGGTCAAGACAATACAAGAGGATAAAGAATATAACTCTAGTTTTTTATTCATTGGTTTGCCAATGTTATAGGAAATGAGGATTTAATGTTAATCTTAATGTCTTGGAACATGTATGACTAGTGAATATTATTATAGTGTCATAAGTTCCTTGTTGATATTAAAGTTTTCTACTACTTTGGATTAGTATACCTTCCAAATTAGGCCTTAACAAGGATGTCAAATATGATACCAAGTTTACTTAGATGACAAAGGAGTATATATTTTTTTTGGTAGGTTATATTAAAAATGGGTTTTTGTAAAGGATCCCAAAACCTGATTACAAAGGATCAGATTACAACACAATACATCATATTGAAACAAAAGGAATCTCGTCCAAGGATGGACACAAGGATAGACAAGGACAACCAAAAGGAATAATTAAGGAACATGTTAGAGGAACCTTTGCACCAAAGGAAGGTGCTTTCCTTTGTGCCATAGGAGGATGTCTTCCTTTGTGCCAAAGGAAAATCGGGTAGGAAGGAAAAGCCCGCCAGAAAACCAAATTTGAATCAAAAGGTGCCAAACAATATTTTGAATCAAACAAAGGGTGGGAGAAAGTGCCAAACCGCCCCAACCACTAAGATCAATTTGAAACTTTCCCAAAGGTGAAAAAGGAAACAAAGATGTAATTTTGAAATTTGAAACATCCCAAGGGCAGAAAAACTAGAAACCACCCTTGGAAAACGAAGATCAAGCATCCCATGCAAGGGAGCTCGAATAGAAGCAAAAATGGATCAATAGCCTGAAAGATGGTGCTATAATGGTTTAGCAGCAAAAGAAACATCCCAGGCCATGGGGTCCTTATGCAAAAAATGAAGCCTTAAAAAACACCTAACCAGTAGAGGAAATAGCAGCAATAGAACAAAACATCTGAAGGAAAGGACATGAAAGAGCCATAGGAATTCAAAAGGAAGGAGTCACGAGGATGCATGACTACAAACATTGGAGCACAAACCAAAAAACAATAGTCATTCATCCCTGAAAACATTCAACAGTAGCTTCAAGGTCACAGAAGAGAAAGTCCCATAAGGAATCAGCAACAAGAAAAATAGAGTCCCCCTAAAGACACGAAAGGAACTAAGAACCTATAGGAATCACCACCTCAAAACCAAAGATCAGAGTCATAGTAGAAAGCACATGGGCAACCCCAAATCCCAAAAGGATGATGTGCAAAACTACTCATGAAGCCAAAATTCCTCAAACCCACCACCAAACAGCTTCAAGGAAACAAGGAGGAAAACCTGCAAGGATTCAATAGCAAAATGACCAGAGGCTGCAAAGACATGAAAGAAACTAAAATCCTGCAAGACCCACCACCTCGAAACCAAAGAGTAGAGTCATAGTATAAAGCACATGGTCCCACTCCTAGACCAAAAGGATGTTGTGCAAAACTGCTCAAGAAGCCATAATTCCTTAGACCAAGCCATTCATAACTGAAGATCCTCAATGAGCAGATGTCAAGAAGACTTCCTGAAACAACCTGAGGAAAAAAGAAAAATTCAAGGAGAAACCTTGAAAGATCCAAAAAACCCAATAAAAGTCCTAGGAAAAACCTAAACCCAACCCAGAACCCAGACACCAAAGGAAAAGGTAGGACAGTAGAGCAAAAGTGGAACATAGGTTTTCCCACCATAGGACAAGGAAAGCGACAGAATAAAGGAACAATGATCTCCCACACCAAAATATATCGTCTAAAACACCTTCCGATCGAAGAGGATGGGAAAAGGAGGTGTCAAGGAAGCTAGGAAAGGATCAGGAACCTAGGATAGGGTCGAGGAAGGGATGCAAGAAAGAGGAACAAGACTTCCTAAGGAAGTTCTCCTGCAGAGCCCTCCATTGACAAAGGAGTATATCACTCATGTAATAATTATCTATTAACTTGTCATGTAATAGTTTATGGTCTTTTTTTGTTTATGGAAAACACACCAATTGTGATGCCACTTTCGAGTAAGTCCCAAGGAGGTAGGGGTATCTATTTTGCCAAAAATTCCTAGGGAACACCTAGCCTACCCCCTTTGGCACACTCAAATATAATGCATAAAAAAATAAAAACACAAAAAATAAACACAAAAACACAAAAAACACAACAAAAAAGACACAAAAACAATAAAAAACACAAAAACAAAAAATAACATAAAAACAACAAAAAATGCAAAAAACAACAAACAAAAACAAAACATAAAACATACACAAAAACAACAAAACAATACACAAACACACACATAAAAAAAACCATACAAAAAACAAAAAAATTAAAAATAAATAAAAACACAAAAAAATACAAAAACATAAAAAACACCAAAAAAGACACAAAACACAAAAATAAAATAGAACAAAAAATAATACAAAACAACACACACATTGAAAAACTATAAAGAAGGAAAAAATAGAAAAAAAAAACTTTGGACTTTCTAGGACAAAAGACTATTCAATCAATATTCAACAACGGAAACATAAGGATGATTAGTTTGAGCAAGGGAACTAAAATACCCTGACCAAACCAAAGAGAAGCAAAAACAAAGAAAAAAGGAACTAGGTACCTGTAGTACTAGAGCCATCCAGAGAAAGGGTAGAAATAATAGCTTCCCTTATTTGTGAATCCCAAAATCTAGGATGGTGGTCATAGTAAGTAATATCACCTTTATCCAATGCTCAATTAGCTAAATCATCAACACTCATGTTCTATTCTATGACCAAATGATTATATTCAATTTTCAAAAAGTCCATCTGGATTAACTGAATCTTCTCAACAATTCTTTTTATTCTTTGATCAACCTTATGACTCTTAAGATTCTTCAATAGATTAATCATGACTTGAGAGTCAGATTCAACCATCACATTTTTACATTTGACAATAGTAGCCTCTTGAAAACCTCTAAGGATACTATACCCCTCAACAAGGTTACTGGAAAGGACACCCAAATTCTCAATAAAAGTGAAAACTAGGGAACCATCTAAAAGTCAACCACTTTCTCCCGCACTAGCTTTTCTAGGGTTCTCCCTAGAGCCTCCATTAGTATTGAATTTTCTAGAGTCCTTAGGAGGAGGCTACCAATTCCTTGTTCTATCCATATTTTTATTAATCACCATCCATTTAAGTTGGCTACCCTTAAAAGACTTAATATTCAATCTTTGCATCACTTGATCCATATTTGGTAGGAGTTCTAGGGGTGTTTAAGGAGTTTTTGGACTAATTCAACTAAGTTGGAAATGATATTTTACTAGTCTAGTGAATGTCCTTCCTTTATTTATTGAAAATTTGGTTGTTTATTTCCTTCCATATGTTCCAAGGTAGAATGGTAGAACCCATACAAACTAGTTTCCTAATAAAATGATCAACACCCTCCTGATTAGGCCAATCCCTCCTCAAAAGTAAAAAAAAATGGACCATTGTAAGCCAAGTAATATGGTCATTCTACTCCATAGCTTAGAGGCTAAGGTACACTCAATAAAAATATGGCTCAGAGTTTCCACATTCTCTCCACACATTTCACATCTAAAATGGCCATGAAAACCATATTTCATAAGTTGCTCACTAGTAAGCACCTTGTGATGTAATAAAATCCATGTAAAGAACCTCACCTTAGGCTATATCTTTTGAGCCCACAACTTAGTAAAAATATCATATGATTTATTGGGATTATTGTGGTGTAAGGCCAAATAACCTTGAGCAATTGAATACTCACCCTTAGTAGTGTATTTCCATCCAAAACATCCTTTGTCATGGTACCAAGAGAGATATCTCATATGAAGGATGCTTTGGATGTCTTTTATTTGCCTTTATAGCATTTGAATAGGCTAGTCCTCAACAAGGATACAATATTCACCAACCTATGAATTACTAGTCAATATTAATTAGCAACCTTTATCCAGTTAGCTCAATAAAGCTCCTCCATCCAAGGCCTCTAATAAGGAAACTGAGTTATCAAAGGCTGGTGACCATCCCAAGAATCTTTCCAGAATTTTTCTTGTTGATAATTATGAATGATCTAGAATAAATTTTGCTTAATCAAATCCTCACCAATATTAAGAACCGCTAAAATGGGAGAACCTTCGATAGGAAATTGATAGTGAACAAGGTATTTAGGACTTTTGTTCTCAACATATTTAGCACAAAAATTATTGACCCAAGAGCATTGGGGTCATGCAAAATCCTCCAATGCAGTTTAGTAGCTAAAGCCTTATTATTATTAATAACAAATTGGAATCCTAACACTCCTTTCTTGGGAAGGCATAAAGTATCCCATTTCACCAAGGTCCATTTTCTTTTCTCCTTAGTACCATTCCATAGGAATCGATGATTGATTTGATCTAATTCTTGAAACACTTCCTTAAGGATATTCAACATAGTAGAAACATAAAGAGGTGTATATTGAAGGATTGATTTTACCAAGGTACTTTTAGCCCTAAATGAAAGCTAGATATTGGTCCACTTTCCAATTTTCTTCTTAACTCTATACAACAACCAATCGAGTCTTTATTTTTTGTCTTTGAATATTGATAGAAATACCTACATAAGTGATCGATGTTAGAGTAAATATTCCATTCCTATCTGATGATGTGGGGGAGTTGGAGGAAGTGGGTTGTGTAAAAATCCTAGGAAAATAGAGGTCCCAGGTTCAAATCCCCCCCTCATATGCATGTGGATATGTAACTCTGGGATGTGTTGACCCCACCCACCCAGTCAAAAAAAAAATTAAAAATATTCCATTACTTGGGATATTACCTATATTCCTAGGGTAGATTAGTTTATTTACATTTACCTAGGTTAGTTTACATTTACCTAGGTTTGTTTAATGACATTTCTTGTCGACGGATATTATTTAGCAGATATTATATTGTTATTAGATTTTATTCCTTCGATGGTTTGTTTACCATCCAAGGATAATATATTATTTTTTGTCATTACATTATATATAATAATTATATTATTCAATAAAAATATAGATTATTTAGCTATGATATTATGGTATCAGAGTAGGAGATCCACTCCCATTAGTAGAGTAGTTTCAAATATGACCAACTTCTGACTGGGATGCTCCAGAACCTAGATCTATAGGTGTGTATCGCTCCAAATTTTTCGCATCCTTACCTTCAAGCTATTGGATCCGTGCCCGTAAGGAGGATGGGAAAAGGATGTCGCGGTACCTCGGACTGAGAGGACTTTGCGAAGGTCCCGCCTCTCAAGGGAGGTGTATTTTGATGATTTTTCGACGGATGGTGGGTTCACCAGGAAACATTTAAGGGCGCTTTCCACGCCTAGGTTTGGAATGTGTTTTAATGTGTTCGTTTTTAACCTTAAGCATTCATATCCTAGGTTTGGCCAAATGAATCTAGATTAATCTATATGAAAATGCAAGTTCAATGAGTACAAAAAATAGATTTAAAGACATAAAACAGAGAATTGACAGAGTACAAATGCGGAATACCTGATCCGGATGTCTGGTGATGATTCTGATGTTTGAAGCAGTCAGGATCGTCTGGAATTCATAGAATCGTCTGAGATCTGACAGAATCGTCTCGAGATCCGATCGTAATCGTCTGAGATCTGACGAATTCATCAGACGAATTCGTTAGAGACCTGCAAGCAAAAAAATAGATACAAAACACAATGAATACTACTGTACTAACAGAGGGAAACGACACCAAATGACTGTATGAATACTGAATAACAGTTATGAACATAAATTCAAACAAATTACAATATTATAATGACAAATCATGATCTTAATATGCAATCTAAGCTAAATGGGTGAACTCCAAATGCAAAATAACATAAACACTGAATTAACTATCTAATTTGCAGAATAAAATAGTAGAGAAAAGTTTGAAAAGTGCAAACTTCAGACACTGATTGCCTCAATATGGACTCGCAGTCGAGATCGTCTCGCATCAAGCACGAAATCGTCTCGAATTGGATAGGTTCGCCTCCGATCCGAACAGGTTCATCGACGACGATGTGTGCTGGCTTCTGCTAAAAAATAGTGATGTACCTGCAACAAAATTGGTATGGGACCAAAGGCAAATAAAAAATTGGGATGTTTCAACGTAGATGGAGTTAAATTGCAGATAATTTCAGCCAGGGGGTGCTAAGGGAATAGTTTAGGATTAAATAGGCTTAGGGGAGTAGTTAGGAGGTTGGAGATCATCCCAATTTGGGAGATCTCCAATGGGGGAGGGTCTCTAACGACGCAGACACGCTTCTGCCCGGATTGGAGACCCGTTGGAACAGAAGCTAACTTTGCAAAATCAGTTTTGCGACAAGATCGTCTGGACGTCCTAGTCTAGACGAAATCGTCAAATCTGGGGCGATATCGTCTGATCGGCGACGATATCGTCAAACGGTCAAAACAACCTCTAAAATTGGCATGGAAAAGGGGGAAACGGATTACCCGATGGTTAACGAGCGGTTTGGGAGGTTAAATTTGAATTTTAAATTATTTACTAAGGTGAATGTAATTATTGTAATTTTACTGCGCCAATTTTAGGGTGCTACATTTTGCCCCCTCTTTAGCGAATTTTCCGAAGAAAATGCGTTAAAGATGAGTTCTTCTCGATCTACGAGAAAGCAAAAATTATTCCCATTTTTAGGCGACGATTCTTGGTCGAATCGTACGACGACTTACTATGGTGCCCCTCCGTGTTTTTACCCAAATCGAACGTTTGAGGTAAAAACGCGGAAAAGCAAAAAATTATTTTTAAATAAAATTAAGAAAAATAGGGTAAAACCCTAATTCATTTTTACTGTTCATTTTCTGGTTTTTAGAGCTCTGGAGCAAAAAATGGTGGAGACGACGCACAGATCGACAGAGGTCCGACGCGGTCTACGGGTAAGAGTCTAGACTTAACTAGGATGCTTTAATTTAATTTGACATGCTTTGTAGGTAATTTTTAGGTGATTTTTGAGCATCGCGGCCATTTTTGGGCCGTCGACGTTATCGGGACGAAATCGTCCCGATTTCGACGAAATCGTCTCAATTTCGGCAATTTCGCCCGAGGGCGAAATCGTCGAAAGGGGGACGATTTCATCAAATTAGGGACGATTTCGAACTATGAAATCGGAGACGATTATGCTCAAATTTGGGACGATATCGTCCAATAGTGGGCGATATCATCAATTGCACAAAATTGAATTTTAACTTGCATTATTATTTACTTGAATTGTTATTAATGATTGTTTATTGTTTTGTTGTTTATGTTTGCAGAGAGGATTACTAAAGAGCAGGGAGTGGAAGTATGGAGGGTTGAGAGATGACTTGGCCGCTCTCACACAGGCAGAGCGAGATCAGCTGGCATAGGCCGGCTTGCAGCATGTGGCGGAGATGCCACAAGTATCCACAGATATGGGGCTCCTAACAGCCCTAGCAGAGAGGTGGTATCCGGGCTCTTCCTATTTTTGGCTACCTACAGGGGAGATGACTCCCACTTTGGAGGATGTATGGAGGATTCTGAGAATCCCCATACAAGGACGGCTGATTACTCCTACGGCCAATCAGGGCCGTGCTATGGGACGACTGTGTGGTGACCCGAGCTTCGCCCTGGAGAAGGGCGGAGTTAATATCGAGGCACTACGCCAGATGCCTGGGGCATCTACACTCACACGGGTTCTAGCTGGAGTGGTTGGTGGACTTTTGCTGTGCCACCAGAGTGGGTGCAGGGTGCCGTGGATGCTCGCAGATGTGATCTGCGATATGCGGGATCACGGCTACAGATTCTCTTGGGGTAATTTTGTTCTATGTCGATTGTACAGGATCCTGTATGGGGTCATGTACAAGGGCGGCCGATGTCTGGTCATGACATCGCTCTTACAAGTTTGGTGCTGGGAGCACATTGCAGTGCGGAGGCCGGTAGGGCTTCCTCTGATAGGGGTTGACGGGGAGAGGCCCCGAGTCTTCTACTGGTGGCTCCGGAGAGGGGCACAACGACGGATAGATCTGCCTATGTCCCGGAGGCTACTAGATGACCTTGTCCTGGACCAGATCACCTGGAGGCCATGGAGGGAGCATCCAGGGTGGGCCGAGGACGGACAGGAGTTGGCTCGCGTTAGGCGAGTTTGCTGGCTGAGGATGGAGAGGGGAGAGGTGGAGCTCCACAGGTACGACCGAGTTTTGTGGCAATTCGGTCTACAGTAGGGGATCCCATCTCTGAGGGATTATGAGTTTTCTCGGACTGTCCGAGATAACACTATAGTTAGCGGGGCTCCCGACATGCAACGGTTCTGGAGCCAGGACACGGATGATGCCCCCATCCAGCCAATGGATGGGGACGACGTAGGAGTAGCCGATGGCTATGATGCCTGGTACGTAGGCATCCGCCCTCCTCGGATGACGAGGGCATAGGGTCCGATCCATGCGGTTGTGCGTCGGATAGGGAGGCGGTGCCAGGCGATGATGGAGGCAGCCCAGGGTCACGATGGGAGAGAGGTGAGGAGGCCACAGGCACAGGAGAGGCCACGACAGAGAGAGAGGGAGAGGAGGGAGGCGAGACCCCCATCTCCACAGAGGCCACCATCGCCCGATAAGGGCAAGGGTGTCGACACAGGAGAGAGTAGCGAGATGGCTACTCTTCGAGCGGAGAGAGATCATCTCCAGGCCCAGGTGCAGACGCTACAGGATGAGGCTGCACGCCACCGGGCTGAGGTGTCACAGCTACGGGATGAGATTGCATGCCTCAGGGCACAGGGCGGAGGGGCAAGCTCTAGAGAGCTGACACGGGCTATCGCCCAGCTGACCTTTTACCAGACATTATACTTCCAGTTGGTGCCAGAGGCGGATAGACTACCCCTGCCAGCTAACATCGCAGATCCGATCAAGATCGGGTCGTCGAGGACCACGTCCCGGTCGAGGACGAGGACTACACAGACGGTGATGGGGCCACCTCGTCCACCTCAGGGCGGGGGAGGAGATGAGGCAGAGAGCTCGAGGGGCTCTCGAGGCTAGAGGGCTGCACTGACATTGTACAGACTGTCATTGTTGTATTATTATTTTTATAGAGGATTGAGTATGCCGAGGTACAGATTGTGGCATACCAATCCAGTTTTGATGATGTATATATGTTGTTGATATATATATGAGATGATATAATTTTGATCATATGACTTGTATTATGTGATGCTTATGATGCTTTTATGTTTGATTGATTGTTTTGATAATTGGATTGATGATTCAAGAAATTATGTTGTTTTTTTTATTTTAAAATATTATAATTTTGATGTCATGCTGGTAATATTTGAAATGAAATAATCTGATGTAACAAATTGATTGGTTGTAATGTGATGTAAAAATAAAAAGAGACTTCTAACAATAATTTCAAAGGACATTGTCGCTATTATAGACCATTTCATGGAGTCGCTGCTCACTCGGCCGTCAAGCTAATCCCAGGATAGAAATATGGTTAGAAGAACAAGAGTGCTTAAGAGACTGTCTTAAGACTTTGGTGCAATGGGGCAAATGATGATGATGATGGTTTGTTTTGCAGATTTCATAAGAAATATTGTGCATGAAATAATGTTTTAAAATGATTTTTGCTAGGCATAAATTCCTAAGTATGATAAAATTTTTGGATAATTCTTTAGGAATTATACCATCATTGCAAAATTGTAGGTTGACATAATGACATGAAATAATGAAAATGTGTTTGCTTTTGAAAAGCATAATTTGTGTAACATAATGAATTAAGTCATATGGTTTTCATGTTTTTTAATAAATGGGGAATAAAAATTGTTACAATGGTCTGCGCTAGGCATAGAATATGTAGGTATAGACTTATACCATCATCGCGAAAATCCAAAAAAGATAGTTTTATTGCATGGTTGATTTTTGATGAACAGAAAATATGAAAATGAGGACTTGCGCTAGGCATAAAATTCCAATTTTGGTTTTGAAACTATACCATCGTCGCGAAAGTCAACCAGATATATATGTATATGTTTTGTGTAGTTTGAAAGAAATTTTTGATTTTTCTATTATATAGTTGTCTTTGTGGTAAACAACTGTACTTGATTTATTCCAAACAAGTTGCAAAAATAATATTTCAAATTATTTTGAAGACAAAAGTTAGATTTATAAGGAATCCCATGTGCATATGTGAATTCATTTCCGATCTTGATTTATCATAATGATACACAAAATCTCTCAAATACAAATGTGTGTGCAATTGCATTGTTCATTTACCAGGTTTGAGCAAGATAATATGATACAAGTGATTTGAAGAAACCAAATAAGTGTTCATTAACCATGATGTAGATGCATATAACCATACTAAACTACTATGTAGGTCGGATTATCAAGAGCTAGCTAATCCATAAGCAGACATAGGTCCGTACAAAAGAAGGTCGCTAATGTGACAGACATATCACCACGCTAGGAGTTACCCAAGGCCAAGCAAAGTTGGGCACAAACCACCTGCTATGGGGCTTACCTCACAGCTTTCGAATAATTGAGAATTCCGGGGATTCAAGCTCATCAACCCTTCTTTTCTTTTCAAAGGGTAGGGAAGGGATTTTATTGCTTTCTTGCTTTTGCTTTCTGTTTTCTTTTGCTTATTTTTCTTTTTGTATTTCTTTTGCTTGATAATGCTTGGAACATTGCTGAAATGATATAAAATAACATTTTTCTTTTCTCTTTTTTTCTTTCTTGAACTTTTTCTTTTCTTTTTCTTTGCTAGGGATACTTGCTCGGATTAGCTGTAGAGCAAGGGATTTTTATTCTGGGTAGGGGTGAGCTTGTCCTTTTGCCAATTCTCAAAGATTCTAGACCATGTGCATGATAGGATAGCAGGGGAAACTTTTCGCTCAAGAAATCACTTCTACTATGTAGCAAAACATGGAAATTACAAATATAATCATTTTATTGTGAAAAGATGTGCTTGGTTTAAGTAAATAACAAGATCAATTCTCTATGCTCAAACTTTATTTAATTGAATTTTGTGGACTTTGATATAAGAGAGATTAGTAATCATGCTAGATAAAACCAAGATATTTATTGTTGTGAGTGTGCAAGTGAGGGATTCCAAGTAAATGCTAATTTATCCCAAAATAATTTGAAACATATAACTCGCAATGATTGTAAGAAAATATATATAAATGATTTTTTGAGAAGTTTTTGAGAATGTTGACTCTCTCTTTCTTCTTTATTTTATTTTGGTTTCGAAAGAGTCAAGTATATAGTTGTTATTATATTTTTATCATTATTTTGATTTTTGGTTTTATTTTTGTTTTTGAGCAAAAAGAACTTAACAAGTGCTTTAAATAAATGCAATAGATAGTTTTTGAAGATTTTGGATGATTATGAATATTTTTGATGTTTTTGGATTTTTATAAATTTGAAAGAAATATAAGATAAAATTTTTGAAAACAATTATATACAAGGATGAAACGACCAAATTTATGCATAGTAACGTTTAAGATGCAAAATATTCATGGGTTCTTTAAGTTCTTTACCATCTAAGGTAGATAATTTATATGCTCCCTGATTCAAATTTAGCAGTAATAATGTATGGTCCAAGCCAATTGGGCTCAAATTTACCTTTAAGTTCCTTAGTTGCATTTGTATTTTTTTTATTTTCTTTTAAAACAAGGTCGCCAATCTCAAAGGATCGATGACGAACTTTCTTAGCATATGATCTTTTAAGCTTGTTTTGATAAGCACGGAGATGCTCCAAAGCATTGATGCATTTTTCATCTAGGAGTTCCAGCTGACTGAGTCTGCCAGCACGATATTCGTCTCCTACTTCGGTATCTTGAAGTAGCAGAGCCAAAGAAGGAACTTCCAATTCAAATGGAAAAACTGCTTCAAGACCATATACCAAAACAAATGGTGAAGTTCCAAGTGGGGGTTCGAACACTAGTTCGATAGGCCCACAAGGCCGGATATAATTGAATGTGCCAATCACGGCCGCTTTATTGACCAATATTTTGAGAATTTTGATTAAGGTTTTGTTAGATGCTTCCGCTTGACCATTACCCCGAGGATAATAGGGAGTGGACCAACGATGTTGAATCTTATATTTTTGACATAATTTTTTAACATCTTTATTTTTGAAACAAGTTCCATTGTCAGAGATGAGATTGGCAAGAATTCCGAACCTGCAAATGATTTGATTAAAAATAAATTTAGAAACTTGTGTGCCAGTGCAGGAAGCTAAAGGCATAGCTTCGACCCACTTCGTGAAATACTCAGTGGCGGTTATGATGAACTTGTGTCCATCAGATGACACAGGATTGATTTTGCCAATAATATCCAAGCCCCATTTAGAAAAGGGCCAAGGAGAAGAAATAGCCTGCAGCTCTTGTGCAGGCGCATGGACAAGGTCAGCATGTTTTTGACACTTGTCGCAATGGCGCACATACTCATGTGCATCTGTTTCCATGGTAGGCCAAAAGTATCCTATCCGAAGGAGCTTTTTAGCAATGACACTACCACTAAAGTGTCCTCCACAAGATCCATCGTGGGCTTCACTCAAGGCTGATTTAGACTCTTCTAAGTTTAAACATCTTAATAGGATACCTTCAAAAGATCTCCTATATAAAGTATTGCCAATTATTACAAATCGACTTGCTCGTCGACGTAATAACCGACGCTGGTTTCTATTAGAATTGGCAGGGAAAGTCCCATTTTGGAGAAAATCAAATATGTCTGTGTATACCAAGGTTCGGGAGTAGTTTCATTGATTAGAAACACATCCAAAGGCTCTAAGCATGACTTATTTGAAGCGGGTTCCTGGAGTCGACGAATAATGATAGTGGCATATTCGTCATCTAACTCCAAGGGCAGGAGAGATGCAACTGCGGCCATAGCATCACCGCACGGTTGCTAGTTCGAGGAATAGCTTCTAAGGTAACTTGATCAAATAAAGACATTAATTGTAAAACATAGGCCTTATATGGGCACAGTTTATCATCTCTGGTTTGATAAACTTCATTAATTTGGTTTATAACCAGTTGAGAATCACCAAAAACTAAAAGGTGTTTAATTTTTAGCGCTAGGGCAGCTCGTAATCCAAGGATTAGAGCTTCATACTCAGCAGTGTTGTTGGTGCAAGCAAATGTCAATTTGAAGGACAGAGGAATAAGATGTTTTTGCGGAGATATTAAAATAATACCCGCACCAGCCCCACTCATGCATCGGGCTCCATCAAAGTATAAGGACCATTGTTCGGTATGGTCTCCCTCTAATTGAAGGCATTCATCTGGAAACTCGATGATGAGGGGATGGGTAGACTCTAAGGGTGCAACAGCTAATTGATCTGCTATGATTTGACCCTTAACAGACTTCTGTCCTATGAATGTGAGATCAAACTCGCTTAGAGCAAGAACCCACTTGGCTGTGCGACCCGATAAATAAGGTCGACTCATGAGATACCTTAAGGGGTCATATTTAGCAATGACATAAGTTTTTTGACTAAGCATATAATGTCATAATTTTTGCGTAGCAAACACGACTGCTAGACATAGCTTTTCCAACGCTGTGTAGCGGGTTTCATAACTGATGAAGGTTCGGCTAATATAATAATTAGCACGTTCTCGCTTTTCATCATCAAGCCGAGCTAACATAGCCCCTAAGGTAGAATCTGAAGCTGAAATATATAGGAGAAATGGGCGATCAGATTTAGGTGGTGAAAGCACAGGTGGATTAAGGAGGTATTGTTTGAGAAGTTCAAAAGCTTCTCTACATTCTGTGTCCCAATTAAAAGGGACATCTTTCTTAAGGAGTTTAAGAAAGGGACCAGTTTTGTCCGCCAGCTTATCGATGAAGCGACGGATGGCTTGAAGTTTACCTTGTAAACTTCGTAACTCAGATATATTAGTAGGTGCGGGCATATCAGTGATGGCCGCAATCTTGAGAGGGTCGATTTCAATACCACGTAAAGAAACTAAAACCCCTAAGAGTTTGCCGGATTTAACTCCGAATATGCATTTTGCTGGATTTAATCGAATGAGATATTCTCGTAATCGATTAAAGACTTTCCTTAAATCATCTAAATGATTATTTTCAATAATAGAGTGAGCTATAATATCATCTACATAATCATGTAGGATATCATGCATCATATCATGAAAAATATAGGTCATAGCTCGTTGATAAGTTGCACCGGCGTTCTTTAAGCCAAATGGCATCACTTTCCAAAGAAAAGGTACCCCAGGGGGTAATAAAGGCTGTTTTAGCCTGGTCTTCAGGAGCTATCCCGATCTGATTATAACCAGAGAATCCATCCATTAAGGACATCATCCCACTCCCGACAAGTAAAGTCAATGATTTGATCCATGTTTGGAAGAGGAAAGTCATCTTTAGGGCATGCAGCGTTAATATCTCTAAAATCTGTGCAAACCCTAACTTTGGTAGCTTCTTTCTTGGTGACTGGAACTACGTTTGAGATCCATTCAAGCATAATCAATAGCTTGTATAAAGATAACATTCAAGAGTTTTTCTAACTCCCCTTTGACTAGCAGAGCCACTTTGGGATGCATTTTTCTAAGTTTTTGTTTAACAGGTTTAGCATCCGGATGGACCACTAGATGATGCATGACTACAGAAGGGTCTAGACTTGGCATATCTTCATATGTCCAAGCGAAGACATCTTCATACTCTTTAAGGAACGCAATGTATTGTTCTTGTTTTTCTTGACTTAATTCTGATCCAATATTGATTATGTGAGGATTGTCCTCGGCTCCAATATTAATTTTAATGACGTTTTCTACCTCCATGTGTAGATCTCTTTCAAAATTAGGTGGGGCGGGTGAAACGCCCAATTCTTGTAATTCTTGTAAGGTTAATTTAGATAATTCATTCTGAGGATTAGTGGCTTCAAGTTGGGCTATAGTTGGTATAGAACCATCAAAATAAAATCCATTGTGTAACATTTCTTCAACAGAGACATCATGGAAGATATCTCCTTCCAACTCTTCATCGGGGTCAGCAATCATTTCAGGGTATGCGATGGATAGCATGTTGCATGAAAACGATTGATTTTTAAGAGGCAAATCAACATGCCTATCCATATAATCTTGATAACATATGAGATGATCATCATCCTCAAAAGGAAAGGGTTGACCCTTACTAGGAAATAAGCCCACGCCACAGCAGGCAGGCCACGGTTCTACCTCGAAAGGTTCTTTCATGCCATTTTGGAAAGGTCCCAAGCCTTTCCCTTCATATCCCATTTTAAGCATCATGGGTTTAGCTTTAATATAATCATTGGTAAAATAACACCGAGCATATCCCTCATGATGAGTTTTGATATTCCGAGGGATTCTTCCCTAGTCATATCCTTTATAAATGAAGGCACAACTTTCGACTTGGTAAGTACTTCCCATAGGTTGTGGGAGGCCCAAAGTACGGGGAGATGGCGGCAAGTTATTTAAAAGGTTTGAATCTCGCATGAAAGCATTCATTTTTTTTGATATTAAGGTTGTAGATAAATCTGGTAAAAGTTCATCAGAAAGGGCATAAGATGTAGAAGGCTTATTACCTATATCTTTAGATGTGGAAGGTATGATAGGTGTGTCTATAGGTTTTGAATTTATAGGGATAGAACTTGAAGGATTGGTTGTAGACTTAAGATCTTTTTGAGGTTCTAAAATGATTTGTTTAGAGGGTTGTTGATCTATATAGGAGGATGAAATTAATGGAGAGGAAATAGGTGAAGTTATAGGTGTATGTTTCACAGTTTTAGATGAAAAATAAGAACTAGGATGTGTGGATGACAGAGCAGGGCAAAATTGCACTCCAACGGGTTCTGCCAAAGCACACATATCAAAGGTCTAGGGTCACCATGAATAGTGACCAACTGATTTTTAAACTCGAATTTAACACATTGGTGTAAGGTTGATGGGACCGCTCGCATGGCGTTGATCCAAGGGCGACCCAAAAGTATATTGTACGATGTTGGGCAATGTACAATAAACACGGTTGTTTCTAGGGTTCTAGGACCAACTTGCAATGGGAGGGTAATAACTCCACACGTTTCTTGTGTTTCGTCATTAAAAGCTTTGATAATCATATCAGCTTTTCTTCATTTCATCACTTCTAAAGCCAAATCGTTGGTAGAAGTCAAAAGTGCAAATGTTTAGAGATGAGCCATTATCAATCAAAACTCTTTTGACAGCTACATCTCCAATTAGAGCAGTAATGTATAAGGGATTGTCCTTATGTAAACCGTGTTGTGGGATATCTTTATCCCGGAAGTCAATACAATCAATCTCTCGAGTGATGATAGTATTGGCCATAGCTTCAAAGTTGAATGTTTTGAGGTACCATCATTTGGCTCAATGTAAGCATCAACTCATCCCTATGGGTGGGAGAGGATCTTAATAAATCCAAAAGGGAAATTCTGGCCGTAGTATTGGACAATTGCTCATTAATATTGTAAGGGGGTTTAGATTGAACAGTAGGAACATGATTCCCTTTATTGGGGTTTTTCAAAACGAATGGAGCTGATCCATCATTCTGGTTTGGTTCTTGTTGAGAGTTTTGAGCTTGTTGTCGAGTAACGACTCCAATGGTACCTACAATGTTATAGTGAAGACGCTGAACCAGTCTCGGTTGAGCATTAATGGCTTGTTCATTAGAAAGGAATATATTAGAAGAAGGTCGAGTAGTGACTCTTCTAGGGAATGGTTCTTCCGGAACCATAGCATCTCGTGATGGGTTGAATAGGATCCGATTCATTTTCAGAACTATTCGATTGGTTTGAAGTAATGTCTAGTTCACTTTCACTATCTGATTCTATATCACTAGAATCAGAAGTTTGAAAATTATGTAAGGGCCTGGTCGTAACCAGGGATAAGGTCGTGTCAAATATTTGAGGATCCTAAATAGGTAATTGTCCGCTAATGGTCCCTACATATCGGGTAGGAGGGGGAACATTATGATGTTCGATTTGATTGGCTACCTCTTTACCATGTCTTGGTAAAGGGTGTTGAAATATGTCTAGAGTTTGATTGGCATTTTGATTTTGATTTTGGGGAATGGTCTTTTGAGTATTATTGGGAGGGTTTTGTTTAGGTTGGAAGGCTTGCACTTCCATTTCATTATTGTCAATCAAATCTTGTATTTTATGTTTCAACCTTTTACAAGCGTTGGTAGAATGTCCAGGTCCTCTATGGAAATCACAATGCAAGTCACTCTCGTATCCGGGTATAGTTGGGTCAGTTCCTGGATAGCTGGTAATTGGATCAAACCTCTTTCGAGTAATTGAGGTAAAATAGTTGATAAGGGTTGATTTAATCTAGTGAATTCTCGAGGAGGCTTATCAGAGGTTTCAATATGAATTTTTTTGTTGTCTTCGTTGCATTGATATTAGCAACATTCCTCGTCGTCAGTGACTCCATCACCGACAACTTGTTTGTTTTTATATTGATTTCTAGATGTTTTCTCATCATCCTTCTTCCTAAGTTGGCCTCTCCTAATGAGGGCATCTTCTACTCTTCGAGCTAAATCTATAGCTTGATCGAAGGTAGTTAAAGTAGCAGTTGATAGCTCATAAGATATCCTGCTCCTGTAAATTGTTGATGAAAATGTCCAACATTTCCCTATAAGGCAAACACAAAGTGCAGTTTTCCTATCAATTGCCTCCATCTAGCTAAGAAATCGGCAAAACATTCATCCTTGTCTTGTTTTAAATTGTATAAATCTTTAATAGTTACATGCCTCTCGATGTAGGCACTAAATTGATGGACAAATGATTCCGTTGTTTCTTCGAAGTTTCTCAAAGAATGAGTGGGCAATTGATAGTACCACTCTAATGCCATTCCACCTAAACTTTTTGGGAACATTTTTAGTAATAGCAAGTCGTCATGCGATATGTCGTGACATGCTATCCTAAACATGCGAAGATGCTCTATGGGATCTTCGGTTCCTTTATATATGGGTAGGATGGGCATGGGAAAATGCTTAGGGTATGGTTGAGCTACAACTATGGGATCCAAAGGTTGACTACAGATCTCTCGATAATTATACGAGGGACGGTAGGGATCTATCTCGGTCCATACGTGAAGCTAATTGTTTCACCATGGCTTCCAGATTACTAGTTTGCCCCCCATATTGGTTCGGTAGGGCATTGACATGAGTTTTATGGGCATATGATGGAGGAACATGCAGATTAGATGCCATGTTACTATTGTGTAAAGCATTGGTAGGAACAGTATTATGAAGGAATTTTGAAGTTGTATTATGTTGTATTCCGGATTGTTGAAAATTTGTATTTGGCTTTGTTTTAGGTTTTTGTTTACTTGAAGCATATTGCTCAATAGTTTGGCGGAATAAAGTAGTGAAGGGAATTTTCTTTTGTGTGGGAGTGATTTTAGGTTGAATAACAAGTTCCTTAGGAGGTTGGGTAACCTGTTGTTTTGACATGTTTTGAGCCATAGTGACCATATCCGTATTGGATGGCCCAGCCTTGTCACTTTCTTGATCAATGAAAGACAAGGGGTTAGTGTGTATATTACACATATATTCCATGGCCGCTTGAGTGTTACTAATTTTCCCTTTATCAATACGTATTGCCACATTAAGGTCCTCAATGTTATCACCGAGAAATTTCTTGAAATGGTCTTCATTGTCAAAAACAATAGTTCCATTTGGAGTTACTCTAGGGGATGAGGATCCATCCTCTTTAACACTTCCTTCTTGTTCCTTATCTTCACCTAAGTCTTCGTCTGATTGACCTAGAGTTTCTCCTTCCGGATTTGTATCTCCAAGAAGGACATTTGGGTCTTTAGTTGTATTTTGTAACCAATCTTCTTCTTCTCCTAAAGTTTCTTTACCATTCCTAAGTTTAGGCATGGTGCTAAGTTTTGATTTCAGCAAATATATATATATTTATATATGTATATATATATGCAACAAATTAAGAGGTATATATTTATTATATACCTACTGCAATATTTGAAATGAAGTTTTTAAATTTTTGCTAAGTTTTTAATTTTTTAGTTTTTTGAAATAATATAATAAAGACAAGAAATAACACAATAAATGCAAGAAATAATACTGAAGTAATAATCTAGTTTTCTATAAACAATTTATGAATATCATTAATAGGTTCGAGTTGTTCAGGAGTCATGAAGTGTTCTTCTTCAAATTGAAAGTTTTCTTTTAAAAATTTGATGAAAAGAGCTATAGTGATATTGTCTGTTTCAGATGCTGGTTGATAAAAGTAAAGCTCATGGCAATACTCTCGATATAACACAGCTCGTGGAACTCTACTCCATCTTTCCCTATCTGTAAGAACAACCTCTTGGTCTTCTACACAACCTAGGAACTGGTGCACAATGGCTGCGTTCTCGAGGTATTCCTCGAAGGTGAACAATTCTGAAGATACTAGAGCTCTCCTATAAGCTAACCATCTATGGCAGGCTCTCTGAAGTTCATGATAAAAAACTAATTGATGAGGATCCAGGATTCTATCTAGGACTAGCCTCTTGATTTGCTTAAGTTGTGTGGACCTAGATGAGATGAGACTAAGTCTTCTATCAAGTTCGTTCCACAGGAATTGATTTCTACTTGTTTCAGGCACACTAAGGATAGAATTGAATTCTATAGTTGCCAATTGGTTTTCTACGTTTATAGTAACTGCTAACCTTTTCTTAGGAGCTACCATCTAAACATGATTTCAAAGTTAAAGGATCTAAAATGCATCTATGTTTTAGTTGTTCTGTATATATTTTATATATATATATATATATATATTTTTTTTTTTGTTTTTTTGTTTTTTTTTCAAAAGGTTATGATGCATTCACGTCGGGTTCACCAAAATGTATCGCTCCAAATTTTTCGCATCCTTACCTTCAGGCTATTGGATCCGTGCCCGGAAGGAGGATGGGAAAAGGATGTCGCGGTACCTCGGACCGAGAGGACTTTGCGAAGGTCCCGCCTCTCAAGGGAGGTGTATTTTGATGATTTTTCGACGGATGGTGGGTTCACCAGGAAACATTTAAGGGCGCTTTCCACGCCTAGGTTTGGAATGTGTTTTAATGTGTTCATTTTTAACCTTAAGCATTCATATCCTAGGTTTGGCCAAATGAATCTAGATTAATCTATATGAAAATGCAAATTCAATGAGTACATAAAATAGATTTAAAGACATAAAACAGAGAATTGACAGAGTACAAATGCGGAATACCTGATCCGGATGTCTGGTGATGATTCTGATGTTTGAAGCAGTCAAGATCGTCTGGAATTCTACAGAATCATCTGAGATCTGACGAATCATCTGAGATCGTCGAGATCCGACGAATCATCCGAGATCCGACGAATTCATCGACGAATTCTCGAGACCTGCAAGCAGAAAAATAGATACAAAACACAACGAATACTACCGTACTAATAGAGGGAAACAACACCAAATGACTGTATGAATACTGAATAACAGTTATGAACATAAATTCAAACAAATTACAATATTATAATGACAAATCATGATCTTAATATGCAATCTAAGCTAAATGGGTGAACTCCAAATGCAAAATAACATAAACACTGAATTAACTATCTAATTTGCAGAATAAAATAGTAGAGAAAAGTTTGAAAAGTGCAAACTTCAGGCACTGATTGCCTCAATATGGACTGCAATCGAGATCGTCTCGCATCAGTACGAAATCGTCTCGAATTGGACAGGTTCGCCTCCGATCTGAACAGGTTCGTCGACGACGATGTGTGCTGGCTTCGACTGAAAAATAGTGATGTACCTGCAACAAAATTGGTATGGGACCAGTGCAAATGAAAATTGGGATGTTTCAACGTAGATGGAGTTAAATTGCAGATAATTTCAGCCAGGGGGTGCTAAGGGAATAGTTTAGGATTAAATAGGCTTAGGGGAGTAGTTAGGAGGTTGGAGATCATCCCAATTTGGGAGATCTCCAACGGGGAGGGTCTCTAACGGCGCAGACACGCTTCTGCCCGGATTGGAGACCCGTTGGAACAGAAGCTAACTTTGCAAAATTAGTTTTGCGACAAGATCGTCTCGGACGTCCTAGTCCGGATCGAAATCGTCAAATCTGGGGCGATATCGTCTGATCGGCGACGATATCGTCAAACGGTCAAAACAACCTCTAAAATTGGCACGAAAAAGGGGGAAACGGATTACCCGACGGTTAACGGGCGGTTTGGGAGGTTAAATTTGAATTTTAAATTATTTACTAAGGTGAATGTAATTATTGTAATTTTACTGCGCCAATTTTAGGGTGCTACAAGGTGATATAAAGCATAGTCTAGCCGCCTGTAGTTGAACTCATTGGTGCTGGCCAATGACCGCATGGAGATCTGAGTCAACATTGAATTATGGGGAAGGACATACCGACCCTAAAACTCCTCCAAGGACCTAACACCTAAGACATGGGGAGGTTTTCCTGTGGGACCACTACTTAAGCTACTGCTACAACGACATAGATAGATGAACGACTACCTGATGTGGTCGAACTGACACACGACTACTAGTTACGACCCCTACGATGTGAACATGTGGCTATGCAACTCCATAAGGGTGACCCTAGATGTGAAAAACCTAGGTGAATGAAGGGACCTACGACTGACAATATCGAGACTTAAAATTGGACCTGATGGCACATCGTGGACCTCATAAACATCATGTTGGCTGACAGGACATCTTGGACCTGACTGTGAGATGGACCAATGAATCTGACTTGGGAGGCAGGCTCCTAATGATCGATGGAAATCAGGCTAACATGGGATGAACTGGTAACCTGGACATCAAATGTATGATGTGGAACTTGACAACTAATGACACCGGACTGACACATGAAGTGCACCTAGTGGATGGACGTGGAACCTAAGACTCAACGATGACAAGTAAAAGGACAAACCAAGGGATCGTCCACCCTAAGGTGGACATTAATCTATTGGTGCTCTAATTCTTTTAAAAATCTTAGTGAGCCCATGAATCCTACATGTGGGATATCTCTACCATATTCTTGTTCACTTTTATGCCTTCTGAAGGTCGTGTGTCAACCAATATTGCAGACACATGAGTTGATACGTCGTTGAGAATACGATGATATAGCAACAAATTATATGCCCTATTTGATTTTGTAGCACACTAAGAAACTAGTAGAAGAAATTGTAGATCTGATACACAAAGCAACATTGCTCGTGAGTAGAAGCAGTGACCATATATCATTTGCTAGATGATGGATCTGGTCGATTGTCACCAAGACAGAGGTTGCACAACAAGAATATTGTATTTTATTCTATAATCCCTAGAGGTTGCATGAGGAAGTGGCTAGTGATCCATGTAGCACTCACATAGTGACTACCATTGATATGATAGAGGTAAGTCAAGGTTCTGGACGTTGCACTGCAAGCAACATTCGTAGCCCTAGCATACTATGACAATATTTTTTTGTTGTACATATAAATTTTAGCAGGTGGACATGATATCAGAAGGCAATATTTGAAGTGTTTATTTAGTGAAATGGTGACACAAACTTTACAGCGGTGACAAACTTTACAGGCTTAAATTTGATGTCGCTGGGAAAGTCAACATAGAAGGAGCTAAATTTGTAGACGGTGACCCTAGTGAAAGTTTACAAACAACATTGACAGTGTTTATTGATAGGCCCAAGGAGGCGGTAAAATTGCTATTACTTCTAAGCGCTACTCAATTCATAATGCACCGTTGAGATGTCGCTAGCCAGCTCATGGCGAGAAGCAAAACAGATCGAGGTCAAAATTTTTTGGAAGATGCAGGTTGTAGCTAATAGGATCCTTGTAGAATTTTGTAGAAAATAATAGGAGATGATGCAGTTGAAGATCATTTTTCAATGCAGAAGCAAAGAGCAGTAGACGATTGAAATTACAGGTGCTCGGACTCGCTCATGGGATGTTGGGTACTCAGAATAAGGAAAGAAATAGCACTATTTCCCTTTTAGTTCCACTTAGTGGCATAGCCCGGTTGGTGATTGCCGAAGCGCTCAGGTGCTCCACCTACAAGGTACCGTGTTCAAAACTCCTCGTCACCAAGTTCAAAGGTCAACCAAATTTGACAACATTTTTTTTTTTTTTTGTTACAATTTTTTTTTTTTGTTAAAAGTTGTTCCATTATTTTGACAACATTGTTTTTGTTAAAAGTTGTTCACAACATTTTGTAAAATTATGCCATTTTTTTCCTTTCATTGGCAAAATTGCAAAGTGTCTAAGAAGTCTTAGTAATCAAATGGGGGATTTTTCTGCTGCAATTTGTTTTAGAGGCAAGATTTGTAAAATAGGGGGGGCTATTTATGCCTTAAGGGGGGATACAGTTTTTCTCTCCCATATCAAATTTTGCAAAAAGGTGGCATTATTTTTCCCTTACATAATATTTTACTAAAAATGAAGGAAGTCTTAAGAGGGTGCATTTTTGGAAGTGACTGACACCTTAGCCACACTTATTGCAACATTCTGTCATCACAAATTTTGCAAAAAGAGGGGAACAAGTTGTAAAGGTGCATTTTCAGCAATGATCGACACCTTAGCCAATATTTTGTAAAATTCCCTTGTAAAAGGTGCATTTTTGGCAGATATTAACACCTTAAAAAATGGGTAGATCAAAGAAAAATCAAGCCCCAAAACAAACTAAAATTGCTAAATTAGTTAAAGACCCATACTTTCCACCAGAGATGGATGGGCTAGATTTTTATGAGGAGGGCACATTTCTCACACTAAACAATGGTTTAGTAGCCCTCCTCGATGATTCTAAGTCTTGTAAAGACCTTTAGATAAATGGTGCTCGACTCACTATTGGCATTATAAGGGGTATATACTTGTTATTTGTTGCACTTGATTGTGTCCAATGCAAAGTGAAATTAGACATAAATGAGGAAACAAAGGTCAAACCCTTAATGGTCGATGCTTAGTGACACAAGTTATCTTTAGCCCATGGTTGCGAATGCTTGTTGTGACACATATGACCTTGAGCCTACTATGGTGAATGCTTTTTGTGATATAGGAAACCTCCTACCTTCAATGGTAGATATCATTTGTAGCACAGGTGATCTCATTTCAATGGTAGATTTTTCTTGTGATACTTGTGATTTAAAAACTGAACCTCCTCAAAAAGAGCTCCATAATCTCATAAATAGTGAAAAATACCATATTGTTAAAAGCATTTATGAATATGACAAAATTAGGTGTTTTGAACAACACACCAAAGGATTTGGTTCCAAACTGATGAATAAAATGGGATTCAATGGTGAGAGATTAGGTAAATAGGAACAAGGCATTAAAACTCCTATAATGCTAAATTTCAGGGCAAAGAATGAAGGCCTTGGCTATACTGGACATGCAAGTACCAGTAATACCATGTTTGTAAAACCTAAATCTCCTACATCTCCTAAAAAGTATTGTTGCAGTCATTGTGGAAAGACAGGATATGTTGTAGCTAGATGTTGGAAATTACATCCTTGTGATTCATATGGATGTACGAATCACTCTTCTTTCAATTGTTGGTACAAAGTAAAAATGGCCAACAAGGTTCATATCGATTGTGGATGGACTAATCACACACAATGGAACATGATGAAATAAATGTTGTATGGCTTCTACCAAAAAGGTAAAACCTATGGTATACCCCAAGGCAAATACAGAGATAGACCAAGTGGCAGTCCCAAAGACAATGACCTAGAGACAGACCTAAATATATACCTAGAGACAAAGTTCTAGAGAAATATCTACAGGAAGATCCAGAGGAACTGATCCAGAGGCAAATTCATGAGAATATCCAGAGGTAGACACAGAGGTGCAAATCCAAAGGTATGCTTAGAGCCAAATCTAGAGCCATGAGATAAATCTAGAGCTAAAGACAAAGCACAAGCCACCATTATTTCATTTCTCTTCTTCTTCTTAACTGTATTGGGGAAGTTATATACTTTACCCAAATATTGTTGTATAGAAGGATGTATATGTATTACCCAAATAATGTAATAAGGGGGGATGTTAGAGTAAATATTCCATTACTTGGGATATTACCTATATTCCTAGGGTAGATTAGTTTATTTACCTTTACCTAGGTTAGTTTACTGATATTTCTTGTCAATGGATATTATTTAGCAGATATTATATTGTTATTAGATTTTATTCCTTCGATGGTTTGTTTGTCATCCAAGGATAATATCTTGTTTTCTGTCATTACATTGTATATAATCATTAGATTATTAAATAATAATATATATTATTTAGCTTCGATATTAAAATGGGGTATTATTATATATTAATTTATCCAAGACCATTCATTCCTATCTGGGATATTAGTGAAATAAAATGACTTTAGATTTTTCTTCATTGATCAATTGCCTGGTAGCATTAGAAAAATAACTAATAATTTGCTTAATTTTTTAATATTCCTTAATTGTAGCTTTAACGAATAGAGTAGAGTCATCAATAAATTGAATATGAGAAATAGGCCAAGTTCCACGAGCAATGGTAACTCCCTCAAGGTTTTATTTTCTCTATTTTTGGTTATAGTCCTACCTAAGCATTCAGCAAGAGGCGGTCACCTTACCTAATACCTATGGAAGTAGGGAACAACTGAGAAGACCTACTATTGATAAAAATAGAGTAGGATACTAAAGATATACATCCCAGAATCCAATCCATCCAATCCTAAGAGAAGCCAAATTTCCCTAAAATTTTTACAAGTGTCAATCCACTATGTCATAAGCTTTAGATAAGTCTAAGCGAATGAACATAGGTGGATATTTTCACATTTCCATGGAATGGATAGATTACTAAGCAAGAACTATCTCATCCACTATTTAAAACCTTTCCACATGACCCACTTGTTCAAGGAAAATAATTGTATGCAAAAGAGGCTTTAGCCTTTCTACCATGATCTTTGCACTGATTGTGAGAAGAACATTACATAAAGCTTAGGTCTAAAAGTTGAGATATGATTTACATCTTGAACTTTTGGGACAATAGCTATATAAGTTTTATTGATAACCTTCAAAATTTCTTTGGCTTTCCTTGATTCTTCCACCACCTTTAATAAATCAACATGAAGGATATCCCAAAACTCTTGATAGAACTCAATGGGAAAACCATCAAGACCTAGGATTTTTCATTTTTTAATTTTAAAAACCACCTGTTGAAGCTCATTGATAGTAACTAGACCAATCAAAATAGAGTTCTCCTTAAAAGTGATAAGAGTAGGAATCGCTTGAAGAATATTTTTTTGAGAAACCGATTCAAGAGGTGCAACAACAAATAGATTAGAAAGGTGATTGACAACAAAAAAGTTCATGTCATCCCAAGTGTAGAAAATATCTCTAGAATTAGATTTTAGGGAAGAAATAAATTTGTGAGATCTTTGAGCTAGAAGATATTTGTGGAAGAAATTTGTGTTTTGATCTCCTTCTTTGAGCCATTGGATCCTAGATTTTTGCTTCTATAAGAGTTCTCTTTTTTCCCATTCTCTTATTGAGTTGCGAGTCTAATTTCATTTGTACTTCTACTCTCTATGAGGTCATCTAAATGGATTTTCTTATTCAAAATTTCAATCTGAGCAATAACTTCATATTTTTTTGTTGAACATCTCCAAACTCCTAGTTTCAAATCTTGATTTTGGATTTAATGTATTACAATATTTTGGCAAAACAAAACATCTTAGTCCCATACCTTGGTTTACCTTCCTTCCACCATTGCTACACTCAGGGTCTGAAGCAACTGTCTCTAAGCCACATTAACTAGAATTGACAAGGTGAGAAAGTCACATTTGATTTCCAAATTTACACCATGAATGGCCAATGATTTGAACTAGCATTGTTCAGAGTCTTCACCTTAGGAATATGACCACATATTAAGAAATTTTTAGAGAAAAAGAACCTATCCAATCTCTCCATGATACAATTTGAGCCTTGTATTCTGTCAAATGAAGTCATAAGGCCATTATTTGGCTAGATGTCCACAAGATGAAGGTTTGCAATATATTCACTCATGAGGTCAGTGCTTTTATTCAAATTTCTATTTCCCCTTATTTTATCATCCAGATAGAGGATGGTATTGAAATATCCTCTGATCAGGATCTAAGCTTTAGGAAAATGAGAGATAGTATAAGTTATACCCTTCCACTGTCTTCTCTTTTCCTCCAAAGTATTTAGAACATAAATAGTTATGCAAATCATAATTTGGTTATAATTTCTACTTTGAATAGCTATATCCAAAAGACCCCATCTACCAACCATATGGTGAATAACTACCTCCTTTGGGTCCCAAAGGCAAACAATACCACCAAAAGTACCATGGGAATTGAGGGAAGCAAAGCTAGCTAGATATTACTAGCAATTGAATCCATTTCCTCTATTGACATCTTCATTTCTTGAAGTAAAACCAGATGTGGATGGTTTATTTTAATCATTCTTCTAGTTTTGTTTTATTTTTAATTAATCCCTTTGAGTCCTCTATTATTTCAAGTTATAATATTCATTAATAATAGGGCTAAAATAATTGGTAAGGGCATTAATATTACATTCCATTACAAGCGTTTCACCTTATTTTACCATTTTATGTTGGTTGGTCTTGCGACCTGCCTTTTGGTTGGAATCCATCTTTAGTTTTTTTTCCTATTTCTAGACTTACCCCAATTGAATCTGGGATGGCTTCTAACCTTGAAGAATGTATGTACAATACCAAAGTGTTACTAGAAGGTTCAACAGAGTCTATATTGGAACCTATATTATTTGAAGTCTCAACATTTAAAAGATTGTTTTTCTTGTGTATATTTCCTCATTTTTTACCTTTTGAAAACCTTTAATTTGTTGGTTTGTCTCTAAGTCCTTCCTTGCACCTTTAAATTACATTTCTAATATTTTTGTCTCCATTATTTCCTCTTTCACAACTGGGACATAATTTATGGAATTAATTTCAAACATATTAGCTAATAACTTTTATTTTATAGCCTTTTTTTTAGTGTTCTTCTTCTTAGGTATTTAGAAACATTCTAAGTTTGTATCCTCTTTCTTTTAATCTAGAATTTTATTTGGGTAGACACTAGCCAAATGACCATTTTTATGGTAAATTATACATTGAAAAGGAATTTTCTTATAGTCCACTACTTGCTCCCAAGTGTCCTCCCTAAATTGTAATAAGATATTTCTAGGTAGGGGTTTGTCAAAATCCATTAAAACACAAATTTGAGTGTAAATAATATGTTTAAAATTTTGAGTACAATCAAAAGTCGTCATACAAGTTCCTAAATAGTTTCCAGTTGAAGAAAAAATAGTGAAATTATAGAATTCAACTCTGAGACGAAAGTGTCTAACCCACACAGGACCTATAGAATGCATCTCTTCTTTAACTTTAAATTTAGTATGCTTGGACGAAAGAGTCTAACCCACACAAGACCTATAGAAGGATTCATGAAAAGCCTTGCCCTTCCAGAACCAAGGACCCCCTTGAAATATTTTCTCTCTATATTCATTATTATCAAATAAAACAATAAAATAAACATTTAGATAAATAGATATTTGTAACTCAAATTTTGTTTTTAAGCAGGTAGACTTGGACGAAAACCCAAGAAATGATAAATTAGTCCTTTTTTTTCCATATCTTTTATGTTAGCTTGAATGATGCTCATATCTAACTTACAATCCGAGTTTCATTAGCTTCCCTAATACATCCGACATAGTTTTCCTAGGATCAATCATAGTCATTCTCATAGGTTTATGGGAAACCCTAATATTAATGTTAGCATTAGGGTAAGGTTGTCCACCATAGAGAGCATCCCCAGAATTTATTTTTGGGGCTAAGTATTTGAAATCCTTGACCTTGAAAGGGATTTCCATAGTGGAATTATTTTGAGGGTTCTCTTTAGCATCATATTCACTTGATATCTAAACCAATTTTTGATTAGCTACTTGAATCTTATTTTGAGATCTCTTTAATCCATGCCTTGGACATCGAGAAAAGGTATGAATTTTACTTTTTTTTGTGCAAAAAATTGGAAGCCATTGTCAATAAATTTCATAGCCTGAATATCTATTGAAATATATATTTCTAACCCATATTGGGTCCCATACAACATTGTTGGAAATTTGAGCAAGTTTTGTTGTTATTGATGTCAAGAGGTTTGATGTCCAGTTTCACCATCATTGATGTCATAAGGTTGTTATTCCAAAAAGCAAGGAAGTGGTTAAAAGAAAAAGGATATAATATTTATTTTTAATATTATATGCCTAAAGAGGCCTAAAAGGTAGAAGACCCAAGCAAAGGGAAGAAAGTTTAAGAAAGAAATAATAATATTATAATATTTAATATTATAATATTTGGGCAAAAGAAAGAGGTAAGAAATAACAAGGTCCAAGGAATCATTAAAAATATTTATCCCCGACAAGACCCATTGAGCAGATTATAAAGGTTTGAAAAGGTTTTAATTTAATTTATTTAAATTAAAATATTTTAACCAAAGGTTAAAATTTTAATTTAAATAATTAAAGGTGCCAAGGTTTAAAGTCGAATTCAAAATTCAAAATTCGAAAGGGTCGACATGTTTCAATGCAAAGCAAAGAATATAAATAGGAGATATTTTTCATTTTCTAAAGTCCTATGCCATTCAAATGCCCATGTGAGTAAAGGAATTTGTGTGCTTTTTTTTGAAGAGGAGAAGACTCCTATTGGTTTTTAAATAAAAGGAGGTAGAACTTCATTTAAGTTTATGTGGCACCAAAAATATATACCAAGGCACTCGATAGTGTAGATGGCGATCGAAGGCATGGCTAAGGCACTTGTAAGGAGCAGGTCATGGTTTCGAATCCCACGCAATTCATTTTGCTGAAGAAGGGAAGTATTCTTATTTTCACTGGAATTCATGCAGTAATATAAGTAAGGGTGCGTGGACCTTGGTTCACATGTGGGTGTGTAGCCCATATAGTAGATTAACCTTGGTCTAAGGCACTATGGTAGCTTTGGTTGTAGGTTTGAGTTTGGGTGTTGGTCGTCGAAGTCATGCACAAATGTTTTTGTGATGTGGGCTAACAAATAAGGTATGCATATTTGATTTATTTTGCCAAAGTTTGGAATACCAAAAATTGGTTTGAGGCCACACTATTATTGAAAGGGCACCTAGAAGAAATTCAAGTTAAACATTTTTATAGAGAGGAAAAAAAAGCTATCGATAAAATGGTGAATATGGTAGTTAAATATTAGAATTTCAAGGCCTGGTTATATGACCCCATGGAGTTGAAAGATATTATAGGAACTAATAATGAAGCTAGCAAATAAAGAGGGTAGAGCAAAGTAGAAGCACACTAAATTACATTATTGTCAGTAGTTTCTTTATCAGTTATGTAAAGCATTGAGCATTGCATCAACCATGTTAAATAGAAGGATAGCAGGAGGAATATTATTTCAGCTTCTCCATCAACAAGTTTAGTTGAGGTTTTTTTATTTTACTAAGATAGGGCTATCTTGCATTTGTATGATCTTCTCTTATTTTTCATGTACATATTTTGAAGTCCATGTAAAGGATTCGGGTCCTTCAACCCCCTTTTTAATTAATACCAAAAAATAATAATTGAAAGGGGCATGTGTTAAATATTTATAAGGGATATTGAAATAAATGTTTTATTTTGGAGCTTGGAAAATAAAAGTAAGATTGGAGCTTATAAGGTTTTAACAAAGGATTTTTTTTTTTTATGTATTGAATATTATTCTGAGAAGATTGGAGCTTATAAGGTGTTAACGAAGGAATTTATTTTTATGTATTGAATATTATTCTGAGAATATTGGAGCTTATAAGGCTTTAACAAAGGAATTTTATTGTTATGCATTTAATATTATTTTGAGAATATTGGAGATTATAAGGTGTTAAAAAATAAATTTTATTTTTATATATTGAATATTATTTTGAGAATATTGGATATTATAAGGCATTAACAAAGGAACTTTGTTTTTATGTGTTGGATGTTATTTTGAGAGTATTGAAGATAATAAGGTGTATTTGAGACTTGATAGTTTATTGTATTTCTTGAGTGGTGAAATAAATACTGAGGAATATATTTGTGTGAAGATCTTAGATAGACTATTGCTATTTAATCTAGAAATTGGTAAAGAGGTTTTATTGTGAGTAAAAAATGTTTTGAAGACATATCTCCATAAAATAAAAAATGTATGGGCACACTATATATTTTTTAGAGTGTTTGAAATGAATGTATGAAATATAAGGTGGAGTGAAAAGGATTGATGAGTATTTTTGGAAATGTGTGAAGCAAGTTTAAGTGCATCTTGTTGATGAATGATTTGATTTGAAATAAAGATTGAGAATTATTTGAGTTAGGGTTTGAGACCCACATTGAGCACTTTGTTTGAAGAAGTTTGAAAACACTTGTTTAGGTTTTGTAAGCAAGTTGTGTTTCATTGATTGGATGATTGAGTGAAATTCTTGAGCATTGAATTTGATTGATATTGAAAGTAAATGTGCAAACATTAGAAATAAGATTTGTGAAAATGATAGACTTAATGATTGAGTAGAACATATTGAGTTCTTGATAGAGTACATAATTCTCTATATGTTCCAAAGGTTAAACGAATTATGAATAGAATATGTCTAAACTACTTCAAGTTAAAGGAATTACTTTGAAGATTAGACAAAGCAATTGATAGCATTGTGTGCAAGATTTGAGATTGATTAAGCATATCTTGTGAGCTTTTTTGAGCATGTGTTTGAGCATATTTGAGTAAGATTTTATGAAATCTTAAGGATAGAGTTGTGTAAGATTTTGTGAAAGCTTAAGGACAAAATTGTGTAAGTTTTTGTGAAATATTAAGGATAATTTTGAACAAGCTTTTGTGAAATATTAAGGATAGTTTTGAGCAAGCTTTTGTGAAATATTAAGAATAGTTTTGAGAAAGATTTTGTGAAATCTTGTAGGTATATTTAAGGCAAGTCTTTGTGAGGATTTGAGAGCATATTGAGCAAGTTTTTGAGAGGAATTGAAGGCATATTTGAGGTAAGTCTTGGTGAATACTTGTAGGCAGATTTGAGGTAAGTCTTGGTGAAGACTTGTAGGCATATTTGAGGTAAGTCTTGGTGAAGACTTGTAGGTATATTTGAGAAAGTCTTGGTGAAGACTTGAGATATCATTAAGAGCAGGTTTGATTTATTCAAGCTTTGTGTTAAGGCTTAGGGTAGATCTAAGCAGAGTTGATTGGTGATTTGATTAAGCTTTGTGTTAAGGCTTGAGGATAGAGTTTCGTATATATTTAAGAGTATATTTGTGCTAGACTTGAGATAGAGTTAGAGTAGATTTGTACTAGATCAAGGATAATGTTTAGTGTAGATTTGAGATAGATATTGAGAATATTTGAGAATAATCTTTGGAGGTGATAGAGCAGAGGATAATAGTCTCTAGTGGATAGAGATTCATTAGCTAGGGCAGTGAGAAAATAGGTCTTATGAGTGAGGATAGAGGTCTTCTGAGTGAGGACATATATCTTATATGGAGAGAGATCCACAAGCCAGTGTAGTAGGGATAAAAGTCTTCTAGAAGAGCACCAAAAAGAGCAGAGGAGAAAGAGTTCTCTTATGGATAGAGTTCCATGAACCAGAGCAATGGGAAAGAGTTCTCTTGTGGAGTGTGATCCCAAAAATAGCTTGGAATATAGATTTCTTATGTGGAGAGATATCCACATATCAGTTGAGGATATAGAGGTATCCTAAATCAAGTGCCATGAACTAGAGAAAAGGGAAAGAGTTTTCCTATGGATAGATATCCACAAATCATTTTATTAGGGCATTGGTGTCTCCTTTGGATAGATATCCATAAAAATTATAATAGGGAAGTGATTCTCAAGAGATTTTTTGAGAAAATTTTGGTAAAATATTTTCTCTATGAAGTAGCCCACATTGGGTGAACCATGTTAAATTGGTGTCTCTATTGTGTGTGATGATTTTTATATTACTTTGATTATTGTTATTGATATTGCCATTGATTATATTGGATAATATTGGGAAAGAAAAGTAAATTTTGGTCTTATACTATTCAACCCCCTCTTAATATAAACTTGTGTTCTTCAATTGGTATCAGAGCGGTTTCCTTCAAAAGAGTTTAAAAACTTGAAGAAGTATATAGGAACACAAATGGCATCTTAGAGTGGATCTTCAACAAATAAGTCATCATTGTTTGATGGGAAAAATTATACATTTTGGAGTATAAGAATTAATATTTACCTAATGGCACAAGGAAATGAGACATAACAAGCAGTTGAGGATGGGTACACACCGCCAGGTACTCATCCTATAGATAAATATGGTAAGCTCTTACACCTACATAATTCATAGGAAATGAATGCAATATTGAGTGGTTTACATGAAGTAGAGTTTGTAAAAGTTATTCATTGCACATAAGCAAAAGATATTTGGAAAAAGTTGAAGAAAACATATGAGGGAGACAAAAAGGTTAAGATGGTAAAATTACAAAATCACAATAAAACATTTGAAGACTTGAATATGAAGTATGAGGAAGACATTGCTACATACTTACTTCATGTGGATGAAGTTTTTAACTCCATGCAAGGACTTGGGTTTAAAGTTGAATAATTGTATGTTTGTTAAAAGGTGTTAAGGTCACTCCCTATGAGGTATAGTGAAAAGGTTTTAGCCATAGAAGAAAAAAGAGATATTGACACTTTGACTAGGGATGAGCTACATGGAACTCTCACAGCATTTGAGATGATAATAGGAAAGGATCTTATCCCTAAGATAGAGGTACCCTTCAAAGTAGCAAAGAAAAAAAAGGAGAAGAAGTCATATTCAAGTAATGAGTCATCTAGTGATGAAAAAGTAAACTATGGCAGAAAGAACAAGGACTCAAGAAAGAACAAAGGTACAAAAATAGTTAAGTGTTTCAATTGTGGTAAATATGGCCACTATGCATCTAATTATCTAGAATCTATAAGTAGTAGTAGTGAAGAGAAACAGAATCATAAGAACACAGAAGCAAGAAAATCTAGGTATCAAAAGAAAAATAGGTATGGATAAAATAAGCATAAAAATAAGTTTCTATAGAGGCATAAGAAGAGTTTTTATGCATATAAGATAGGAAAGAGTTCAAGTGATAGTGATGGGAGATCCTCAGATAATGAAGAAGAAGAAATTATATTTCTGGCAAGAGAAAAAGAATATGTTGAAAAAGAAGCTAAAAGGGAACCAAAAATACTCAAATATTTTAGGTGTGGTAACTTTGGTCATCTTGAATATCACTGTACAAGGAATTGGTTTAGTGACAATGAAGAAGAATATGAATATGCTCTTGAGTTTCTAGAGGAAGAATCAAAAAATGAAGAAGAAGGAGTAGTTGATCTAGAATGTGAGCTTATTTTTGCTCTTAAGGAATTAATAAAGGTTAGAAAGCATAATTCAAGACTCAATGTTCAATTTCAAGAATGTGATGAAGAGAAAGGAAAGCTTATACAAGATCTGATAAAATAAATATCTAATACAAGGAGATTTAAAGAAAAGTTAAAGGTAAAATTCTTAGAATGTGAAATATTAGAGCATGAAGTGGCTTCACTAAGAAAGGAAGTGAAAGAGTTTAAAGACAAGCTACACAGGTTTGGGAAAATCTCAAAGACCTTGGATAAGATTATCAGTGTACAAATATATTCATCAAAAAAGACAATATTTGGTTTTGAAGAAGGACAAAGAGAACAAGGAAAAGAGTCAAGCTCAAGCTCCAAAGAAGAAGAAGATTCAAAAAAATAGTAGAGGAAGTGATACTTATGAGGATAAGTTGAAAAATAGAAGGTTCACCAAGGAAGGAAATAATGCACAAATGAGAAACATAGAACATCACAGGGAAGAAAGGACTAAGAGACCAATGGGTCAAAGGAAATATTTCTTCAAAGGACATTGCTTCTCATGTCATAGGTTTGGTCACAAGGATATGCAGTGCAAGATACATGAAAAGAAGGAATATGGTTTTGGTATTGGTTTCACCAAGAGAAATTTCAGAAATGGGTATCTCTTTCAAGGGTATTGCTATTCTTGTAATCAGTTTGGTCATAAAGTAATTCATTGTAGGGTTCATGATAGGAATGGATATGGCTTCACTAGGAGGAACTTCAAGATATTTTCACCTTCAAGGAACCACAACATTAAGTGTTACAAGTGAAATAATGTTGGGCATATGGCTAAGTGGTGTAGAACAAAATTTCTAGATACAAGTAGGAACAAGGATACTCAAAAGAATCAGAAGGATTAGTTGAGGAATAAGGTGGACAAAGAAAAAGAGTATTGTATGTTGGGAGTAAAGATACACCCACCCAAAAATTAACCACCTCAAGGAGAGGATGTGGGGAGGGGAATGAGCTAAGAGTCTTATATTTGGCCCCAAAGGTGGCCCTTTACCATTGATGTCAAAGGGGGAGAAATTTGAGTTAGGGGGAGATCATTCAATCTGGGAGAGAAGTTTCTCAGGGGGAGAAAAACTAAAAAAGGTAAAATAAATGTGTAAAGAAAAAAGGATTGTCATCAATGACAAAGTGGGATATTGTTGGAAATTTGAGCAATTTTTTTTGTCATTGATGTCAAGATATTTGATGTCCAATTTTTTCATCATTGATGTCATAAGGTTATTTTTCCAAAAGGCAAGGAAGTGGTTAAAATAAAAAGGATATAATATTTATTTTTAATATTATATGCCTAAAGAGGCCTAAAAGGTTGAAGACCCAAGCAAAGGGAAGTAAGTTTAAGAAATAAATAATAATATTATAATATTTAGGCAAAAGAAAGAGGTAAGAAATAACAAGGTCCAAGGAATCACAAAATATTTATCCCCGACAAGACCCATTGAGTAGATTATAATAGTGTTTAGTACAAATTTGACACAAAATTTGAGCAGAGTTAAGAATAAGCTTTGGAGGTGATAGAGCAGAGGACAATAGTCTCCAATGGATAGTGATCGATTAGCTAGGTTAGTGAGGATAGAGGTCTTATAAGTGAGGACGAAGGTATTTTATGGAGAGATCCACAAGCGAGTGCAATAGGGGTAGAAGTCTTCTAGAAGAGCACCATCCAAAGCAAAAGAGAAAGAGTTCTCCTGTGGATAGATCTCCATGAACTAGAGCAAGGGGAAATAGTTCTCCTATGGAGTGTGATCCGTAAACTAGTTGGGAAGATAGAGTTACTCTATGGAGAGAGATCCATAAACTAGTTGAGGAGATAGAGGTCTCCAGGATCAAGTTCCACAAACAAGAGAAAAAGGAAAAGAGTTCTCCTATGGAAAGAGATCCACAAATTAGAGCATTAGGGGATTGGTGTCTCCTTTGGACAGAGGTCCATTAACATTGTAATAGGGAAGTGATTTCCAAGAGATTTGTTGAGAAAATTTTAGTGAAATATTTTCTCCATGGAGTAGCCCACATTGGGTGAACCACGTTAAATTGGTGTCTCTATTGTGTGATGATTTGTGCATTTCTTTGATTACTATTGTTGATATTTCCATTTATTATATTGGATAATATTGGGAAATAAAAGTAAAATTTGCTCTTATACTTTTCACTCCCTCTCTCAGTATAAGCTTGTGTTCTTCAAACGTATCCCACTAAAATATTTAGCAAAAACCACAAAAATGTTAGTCTCTAGGGCCAAAAGGCCCTAAAAACAACCTTTGTAGCTTCATGCACTTAACATAGATGAAAATCTCACACAATCACTCCTATAATATTTGATGGTTCCTCTAAATAATATCACCATCATTAGGATATAATATTTATCAGTGGTTTTAATTATGTTCATTCGAATTCAATAATATCAATGATGCTTGAACTAAAGGGTGTTTTAAAGAGACATTTTTTATCTTTGCAATTCTTGACCATAAAAACTATTATATATATACCATCCATTTCATTTGCTATTAAATTTTTTAACTTAATCTAAGTATGCAAAATTTATAAATATTTATGATCATAGTGGGTGATAATCTCCTTAACCATGAAATAATGATGGCATAATCTAATAGCTTACACATTGTGTAGTTTATTCTCATAAGTTGTTCAACTATGTCATAGAATATTTCTAAATAATAAGCAATGTGCTCATGTTGAACTAAAATGGAATGAAGTGCATATTTTAAACCATCAACCTCAATATCAAAGAGTGGGTGATGTTGGGAATGGATATAAATGAGATGAATAGAGGTGATTATTTAGTTTTTTAAATGACCATTGTTGAATTGAATATTACTTCAATGTAGTCCTACTATGCATGATTCATATGAATGCTTAGGAAACATCCAATAAATATACAAAAAACCTATAGTAGAATTTTGATAAGACCAAAAATTAGATCTCAATAATGTTTGTAGGAATAAGTCACTCTTGAATGTTGAAATTGTAATCTAATTCATGGATAAGATTGAAATTGTATTATATATTGGTTAGGCCTAAGGGAATTAAAAATTACAATGTATTAATTTATTGTAATATTTAATTATGTAAGCCTTATGGACCATGGTTAACCTTGCTATTATTAAACCCACTTTCTAGCTTGTAATTAATCATAAGCTCTCTTATCATGTCATATTAGGTTGAACTTTAGAGGGTGTAGGGATAAATCTTAGATATCGTCTTCTAATGTATAGACAATGGTTGGGTGATAACCTAGGTCGATTTTGTCGGTGGGTGATTGAATACGAGGGTTAATGGGTGTACGTAGCCCTTGCTCATAATGGCCTAGCCCGAACTCGTACCAATGAAAACATTGTAGGTAGTGCAAGGCAAATTGAGGATTGACTAGGTGTGTGATTTCATCACTAGAGCTAGATTGTGGTGGTGGAGAAATTGGTGGGGGGATCAAAAAGTTGACTCTCACATATAAAAAATCGGTATGGTTGGTAGGGCTTCCTAGTTGGACAATGGTTCCAATAGTCAACAAAGAGGCTAAGGGAGGACCAAAGTCTCAGGTAGATTGGATAGGGGTGTCACATACATGGGCATTGCATACACTATAGTCTCCTGGGTCATTTTTTATCATGAATATGGATATGCATGGCATGGCATGCTTTGGTGATTGGGGTGGCATATCCAAATTAGATGAAGAAGGAGAAAGTTGAGATTCCATGATGGTCACGATTGAAGGGTGTAGGAGTTGTTCCTCTGAATTTGATGTTGGTTGTTTCGGTTCATGATGTTTGGTTGTTGTGTCTTGAACAGGTTGTTTGTTTTGCGTAGGGAACGAAATCACCATAGGTGTTGGGATATGCGGAGACATGAATTTCTTGAATTTTGATTGAAAAGGAAGATGAGTTGTTTGAGGTGTAGGTAGGATAGGGGCTCCCATATGCAAAGGTGGGGAAGGTACGATAATAGGTTGTGTAATGGATGATGATGATGGTTGGGGTACCATGGATGGAAATTGAAATGGTAGAGGTGGGGATGATTGTGGAGGCCATAAGGATGGTGGTGAAAAAGGCACGATAGAGGTTTTAGGTCCCCCGAAATATGGCGCTAATGGTGCAGTTATCGAGGCTTGTGTTCTTGATGAACATTGGGATGTTGAGGTGGAAGTTAGGGAGGATACCTATGCTCCTACTGATTGGTGAGAAAATACAGGGAATAGTTGGGAAGATTAAAATGAATGCATAGGGGTAAGGTCTACGACATTACAAAACTTAAAGGGGTCTCAATCAGCTGGGACATAGTGAACAAGTCCATTGTCGACGTACTTGAGGCAATTGTGTAATGTGTATGGGACACACTCCATGTCTCTAATACAAGGGCAACCAAGGATAATATTGTATTTCATTTCTCCTTGGATGATATGAAATAGGATGGGAATCATATGGATGCCTACCCAAATAGACAAAACTATGTATCCTATGGTAGGTCTCATGGAGTCATCAAAAGCACACAGTTCTAGGGAAGGTATGGCAAAATGGGTTGGAGGGAGGTGTAGGTGATGTAGGGTTGTTGTGGATATAATGCTAATGGATGAGCCCATGTCAATGAGTACCTGCTTGTAGGTGATATCATTGATATTGGCTTGTATGTGGAGGGGAGGATAGGCTACTTCACCAACGAGTTTCGTTATCTCGTGGTCATGGAAACTAATTGAAGGTTGGAGGCATCATGGGATGTTCCATATTGACAAAGTAATTTGTGTCATGTGTCTCTATGTCAATGGAACTTCGAATTTCATTCAATGCCTCGCAATGGGCTTGATATTGTTGTAATATATCGAAGATGGATAGCCGAACATGGGTATTACATAGCTGATGGGTTAGGCTACCATGGATGGTAATCATATTTTAAGGTGGTGTTGGTATGGTATTCGGTATTTGAGATGTTTGTGGGGACGTAAATTGGATAGGGGGAGAAATAATAGGTGTTGTTTGGTGTGACGGGTACCGTTGGTTCCTCGTAGTAAGGTTGATCATACCTACTATGCCATGTGATGGAGGATCACGCTGGATATTGTTAACTTGGTGAGGTGGATTTGGGGGATTATTTAAGGGTCTAGGAGGATTGGGTCCCCTGTGATCCGATAGGGGGTTTTGAAATATTCCTAAGTTTTGGTTCTATGGGGCTAAAGGATTTGCTACCTGAATAGTGTCCCTATAGATTAGGTCTTGAACTTGCCTATGGAAGGAGTGACACAAATGGATATTATAGCCACACTACCTATGGAAAGGACAAAAGAGATTCTTGTTATAGTCACAAGGCTTAGGTGAATTTGGATCCAATGGGCGAATCTCAGGTAGAATGATATGGTTACCCTCGTACAATTTGTGGAATAGGGATAGTAATAGTTCAGATAAGGATGTAAAGCTGCACGGTGGACCTTGTGGGTGCATACCTCAGTATTACTATGGTCAAGGTGGGGCAAGAGCAATTATCTTGGAGTGCTTGCAACTATGGTGTATATGGTGGAGGAGTCGGTCCCAGTGCTAAGGTAGCAGCTACGACTTGGTTGGCTTGCGATGGCCACAGGTAAGGTTGATTGGGTGTGGGTCTATTGAAGTGGAATTTGGATTTATAGTTGGATTTGGATCTCAACTTAATATTTCCATAATGAAATTTAATGTCCTTGATCACTTTTGCTTGTGAGATGGCATCTTCAAAAGTACGACTTTGGTGAAGTTAGAAGGATGTAGAAATGTTTTTATGGCAAATCTTGGAATATAGTATCACAAGTTCCGAGGTGGGGAGGCTATAAGCAAGGTCATGGATAATTTCTCTCCATATAGCAACAAACTCAGTAATGGGTTCATCATCTGCCTGTCGTAAGGTGTAGACATCAGAAAATGTGGTCTTTTTATTGATGTTGATAGAAAAGTGCTCTAGAAAATATTTGGTTAGCTGCTCAAAGGTATACAGGCTATGGCATGGGAGCATGTTGTACCAATCCAGTAGTAGCCCAACGAGGGATAGGTAGAAGGTACACAATGTAAGAGGGTTACTACTATGAACCTAGTAGCAGGACGAGCGGTAGTTGCTCATATGTTCTCTGGGATCTTCTTTACCTCATATTTTGGTATTTCAAAATGATAAGGATAGGGAGGAATAGTAACTAATGGGTGAACTGGCTCATTGCATAGTTCATCATAACAAGGCTTTTATGGCCCATAGCTAGAGGTGTGTAGGTTCAACATTTTGACTTCATCTCGTAAGAGTTGAATTTCAAGTGTCATAGGATTTGAGGGTTGGGCTATGGTAGGCTAACCCTGTAGATGTGGTGGATATTGATATTGTTGTTCTTCACAATATTGTGGAGAATATTGTTGTGCCTAATCATGATAAGGTGGGTACTGACCGAAATGTGGGTACTCCGCAGGTAACCACTGGTGATGAAATCTAGGGCCCAGTCACAAAAGTGAGGGATTTTTTGATGATGAAATCTAGAAAACCACTCGTATGGCTACTAGGTGTCTATGGGGGTGAGCTTATGGAGAGTGAAACTCGATCCACACCAGTCTCGAGCAATGGATTAGGGATGAAGTCCAATCTCACCAATTGTTTAAATACCATGTGAGTGTGTGTGGGTTTGTGTTTTTCTAATGGTGTTTGAAAAGTAATAAACTAACTAATTGCATTTTCAAAATAAAACTAATCCTAATGCCTTTTCAAAATAAAATGATTAGATAACTTGTATTCTTTGGAAAGAAATGGTCTAGTCCTAAATGCCTTTATAAAGCAAATTAATCTACTTTGCAAAACATGGAAACATGCAATCCAAATGTGTGAGGTAAAAGGGGATTAGGAAACCCTAATTTAAGCTATAGATTACAATATGCTTCAGAATTTAGATGACATAGAATAAGGGGATTAGGAAACCCTAAGTTTAACCATTAGAATGTACACTTCTTTTAGTGATAGATGCTATAAAAAAGGGGGAAATAAGGTAGGCTTGTACTACATGCAAACAACTAAAGGAAATGTAAATTTATTTGAAAATAAATTTTAAGAACTTGCTCGAAAGTTGCAAGTCTTGAAACTTTAGAGAAATTTAATAATCCTACGAACTTGAAATGAAAGAAAATCTACACCTAGAAATTGTTATTTAACTAGTGCATGCTTTGTGATTTTAAAATATTACAAAACATAGGTGCAAAATAAGGCATACATGCATTTTGATGCTATGAGAGGTTTTCTTGGCCCCTGAAAGAGTCACCCCTATGTATTTGGGGGTTTTTGAGGCTTCTATGCTCAAATCGCCACCCGGGGGGTGAATTCAGCTTTGAAGGTCCAGATCTGATATCTGACAGTCCAGAAGACCTTTGTAGGTTACAGGGAGGTCTGAGATAGCAATATCTTTAGATTTTGGGGCTCTAAAATGTACTTTGCCACCTTGGGGGTGAATTGGTAGCAAGTTCACGGGGTGGGGGGTGAATCAGCTGTAGAGGCTTCAAATCAGGGCTCTGATGACCTAGGGTGGTTCCTAGGGTTTTGGAGGTCTCCGTGGTATACATATTTGGTACCTGCAAGACATAGAAATAGAGGACAAAGTTATATTTACTTGAATCAATTAACCTAGCATTGTCCGCTGTGGGGGTCCCACCGGGCGTGCCAGAATGAAACATGTAGAAAATAACATTTTATAATTTAACACAATACACAATTATGCATTAAACAAAGAGATTGTAATTCCATTGATATTAAAAGATACATGTTATAAGAGGGACATGATGCCCTTTATCCATTTCTTTTCCTAATAATGTTACAATAAATTTGATGTCTTCTTCAATCGTCCCTTAGTGTAGGTGGGCTTCTTTGTATGTGGGCCACCATTGGGTTGCTATTGATTTGATGTTGCTCTTCCTCTTCATATTTGCTACATAAACTATGAAGAACGTGCAAAAGGATGTTAGTGTGATAAAGGGCTTACCTAGTTAGGCCCCATGTTTATGAAGATGAAATGACCATAAATACATAACAAAAGCTGAAATGAATTATGCAGAAGGGAATAATATGGTGAAACAAATCCTACCTCCCAAATTTGGAGTGATTTGGGGCCTGTAGACCCAATTCGCCATCTGGGGGGTGAACTGAGGCTGGATTCGTAGGGCAAGGGGCGATCTAAGCTATGAGGCCTCTTCTACAAAATCCTTTCAGTGGGTTTATTCCTAGGCAGCTGGTGTGCCTTTGTATGCAATTGAAATCTAACTGTGTGCATCGAGAACTGACTGTTCAATGTTCACTTTCTATTTTTGCAAATTTTATGTGCTTTGTTGAATTTGGGAGAGATCTGTAATTAGGGGTTTAGGACCCGCTATTTATAGGCAAAGGCAAGGTGCATGTGAGGGTTAGATAGACTAAATGTAGGTTTGATTCTGACTGGGGTTAGGTTATAAAATGCAATGTTGCAACATCACATTCCTTATGGGAAATATTCCATCCTCACACATGTGTGAGGATGGATTAGGGCTAATTTTGATTAGGAGGTCTTAAGTCAATTTAGGACATGATTAAGGTTTCTTAGGAAAATATCTCAACAAACCTTAATTTCACACATGTGGGAGGATGTAATTAGTGTTAATCAAGATTAAGGGTTCTTTTAATCAAATTTGCCCTAAAAATGTGACTTTAGTGAAATCAACATTAAATTAGATTTTATGTATTGACTTGTTAATTGTTTTGGTCAACTAATACCCTGTGGGGGCCTCAATTGAGTGCAAATAGGCTGTCACAGGATATCCCAGTGCATGGGATGTGATTTTGAAGGATTATGAGGGTTTAGGACCTGAAAGCCGATGGAATGGTATATGGAAGTCTACATATTGCTATGGAAAACTATGTCAATCTACGCATTACTACGTATGACTACGCATGACTACGCTTGAGTACGCATGACTATGATAGCCTACAATAGCCTAGGGATGTCTGGAATATCCTATGGATACGTAGAAACAACAATGTGTGACTTTTGGGTGTCTACACTATGAGACCAAACATGATGTTACATCAAATATTAGGATAGATATATTGACAATTGTGTTATATGTGGATGATCTTCTCATTATAGTTAGATCACTTACCTTGATTTAAGACATGAAATAATGACTTCATACTCCATCTGAGATGATAAATTTAGGTAATCTCCACTATTTTTGGATATTTAGATTGATTATACTTCTTTTGGGATTATTATCTCACATGCTAAGTATGCCTTAGATCATTTTCAATGCTTCAATATGAAGGATTGCAAGTCTACTCATGCTCCTTTTGCTAATGGATTGATGCTTCAAATAGAATACATGACTTCTTTGGTGGATGCCACTCTATATCAATCCCTTATGGGAGATCTTCTTTACCTTGCACATGATCAGATATTCCATTTATTGATAGCTACTATTCTAAGTATATGTAAACACTTAATAAATGCTATAAAATATATTTTTATATTATAATACTATATATTACAAACATTAACTCTTATTTTTATTTTTTTTACCACCTTAACACTTAAATTATCTAATTCTTATGTTTTTAAATTTAAATCAGAATTATTTATTGGGAACATCATATTGAAACTTACAAAAATTTCTTTTAAAAAGCATTAAATAAAATCGTTTTTTAACTCATCTAAATATCTGATATAATTGTTTTGAAAAAAGTAAAATTTCATTTTAAAGATATAAAAAGCATTCCTCCATTTCAAATATTATGCATTTTATGTTTAACCATTACTTTAAAGAAGTTCAAAATACGGTCTTAAGTGAGTCAAAGACAATCATTCCTGCTACCCCGCTTATGTAGTGCATAGTTTCCCTACCATAGCCTACGACAACAACGACAGTTTCGCACCATCCCTACGACCTAAATATTGTCTTTTAAGCTCGATTGCACATCAATGCCAACTAGCACAGAGCTAGTGAGTGCCAGAAGTCATATCTTTGTCTCTACATATGTTTAATCATAGCTCAAGTTCATATAAAAAACAAAAAAAAAAACTTCCTGTTGTAAGATTAATATGCTCGAAAGCTAATCTTTTGAAACTAATATTTTCATGGTTGGTATAATACATCGCTCAATCCCACAAAAATAATGGTATTTTGTTGAATAATTATAACTTATATAATTATTTTAATGAATTATATAAATTGAAATGGGTGTAATATTATTGAGAATTACAAGTTTATAAATATTTTAATCTAGAACTCCTTAATGCGCATGGTTATATCAGACCAATGCTGTCAACCTTTAATCTCAATACCAACTTACCACATATCTCATTCAAACAACATATTGACAATGAAAACTAATCATTTTATCAACCACTTTTAATTCTGATCGGCCAAAATTGACCAATAACTCGAAGAGCTCCATATATTCTTCTAAAGTTAAACATTTAAACATGTGTCATCAAGTAGAGTCAAGATTTTTTTCTTGAAAATCTTATTGAGGCTCCCATCAACTATAAATGTATTCTTGTATGCCGTGAAGGCAACGCCGAGAATTAGCCTTTATGATGCTGCTCATTTCTTCGTGGCACAACTAGAGCATCCGGAGACCACTTCCCACTTCAACTATACCTTTAACCATGTTAAAAATGTGTTTCTGATTTTGATATCTGCCAAACCTACGCGGAACAAGATTTCAAATCCATTCTAAGCTTTGACAAGGGACGAAGAAGCCTTAAAGCTAAACATTTAAGTGGAAGAAATGGCAGACATTCATAGACCTAATAATGGTTCTACAAATTATAGCGGCATGTCAAAAGTATAACCGACCTTGAAAGATGTAACCACATTGGAACAGAAATTTCCAAAGACATCCCCTCAAATAAAAGTTGACAGGAAATTATTATTACACCATGTGTATTGTTAAACTGCCATACGCAATAGTGACGGCCATAGGCGACATTGCCGAGAGGATCCTGTCTGCATGACTTTTGCTCCATTTTTTAATAACATCGGTGCTTTTGTCAACATTTGAAAAGATGAAATAAGTGTATGACGAATCCAAACGTTCGAATCTTCTAAATTGAAAAAAAAAATATCCTCTCTATGTAATATTAACTTTCCAGACACTGTTACGCAAACGACGTTGGACGTGACCTGAGAATGGCCGTCAAATGTTTTGACTTGTTTGGTATTGTTGAAATTGATTGACAGGTGAATGTTAGATGAGACCTGCCTTAAAAAGAGGCCCCGAATAGCTGCCCCGAATCAATGGCTTGATGTTGCTTCAAAATAATTATTACAGCAAGTTTGAATTTGTATAATTGTTTGTCTTGCATGTTGTTGTTTTTTTGAATTTAGCCAAAAACCTAGCTTTGGTTTGAAAAACCACCACCGTGAAAATCATCAGGGACTGTATTACCATTATCAACTAGATTTGGGTACTAATGTATTTTTGGTAGGGTGGAGATTTTAACCAAGGACCTCCCTTGGTAGGGCATTATCAACTAGACTTGGGTACTAATGTATTTTTGGTAGGGTGGAGATTCCAACCAAGGACCTCTCTTGGAGGATTGCCCTACCCTCTGGGTTTTTTTGCACAGTGTTGTTATATCTGGAAATTGGCCTGTTATTTTCTTTTGTATAAAGCTCACTCACACACACCACACCCTACAGTGTTTGAATCTGGGTTTCCTGAAAGAAAGCCCAAAACCCTAATCACATGATGTCTCACAGGACAAACTTGTTATATTTGAAATTATCTCTAACATTATCTCTATTAACATTCTATAATATTTTTGTCTGTCGCGACATCGCGACATGTCGCGATTTCGCGACATGTCGCGATTTCGCGACATGTCGCGATTTCGCGACATGTCGCGTTTTCGCGGCCAGTTGTGCGGTTGTGACCTCGGCCGGCTTGTCTGTCGCGATATCGCGACATGTCGCGATTTCGCGACATGTTTGTCTCTTGTGCTTAGTGTTGGTTTGTGCTGCCCTCTCTCTCTCTGCTGAGGTCTTGTGTCTCTGGGTTCTTCGTTGGGATGTTCTTGTTCCCTCTCTTGTACATGCTCTTTGTTTTAATTCAAGATTTTCAATTTTTTTCAAAAAAAAAAACATTCTATAATATTTTAATAAAATAAATAAAATGTTTATTTTCCATATATTTATTTTTTATATTATAATATTATCTAACATATTTTTATATTAATATATACATAAAACCTTTTCTAAAGACTTAGATCATCCAAAATTTATGGTTTTAAATTTATATTAAAATTATTATTGTAAATATCATATTGAAACTTACAAAACTTAGGGTGCAATAAAATCAATTTTTAACTCTTATGAATATGTGATATAATTATTCTAAAACCCAAAGTTTATTTTGAAAACATAAATAGCATTCTTTGTTATTTAAATTATTGAGCTTTTTATGCTTGACCATTAATTTTAAGAAGTTCAAAATGCAGTCTTAACTGTGTCTAATACAATCATACCTCCTACGTCCCGCTTATGTAGTGCATAGTTTCCCTAACATAGCCTGCGACAACAGTGACGTGTGGCACCATCCCTACCACCAAAATATGTCGTTGAAACTCGATCGAACGTCAATGCCAACTAGCACGGAGCTAGTGAATGCCCAACGTCATATCTTTGTCTCTAACACACTTTTAATCATAATCATAGCTCAAATTCATCAAAAAAAAAAAAAAACCTTCCTGTTGTAAGATTAATATGCTGAAAAACAAATTTTTGAAACTAATATTTCCATGGTTGGTATAATACATCACTCAATCCCCACTTTGTTGAATAATTATTATAAATAACATAATTGTTTTAGTGGTTATATAAATTAAATGGTTTAGTATATAGTAGTATTATAACATATATAGTTATATTAGAGATCTATTAATAACATAAAAATTACTAGATGATATGACAGGGTTATATGGTCTTTTTTTTTTTTTTTTGTATTTACATGGTGGAATTGGTAGCCGCCTGTCCATCTTTTATGGCCGCCACAGTATTCTGCGTTGTCCGTCCCGGAAGCCGCCACACAGATCTTCGCGCAGTCCACCCCTATAACCACCATGCCACAATCATTTTAAACCTTTTACGCCGTTGAAAGCACCGGGAAAGGGACAAGCGTTCAGTTTGACGAGGCCCAATTATATGGTCTTTCTTAGATAAAATAATGGAGCAAATGAGTTTAAGTGAAAAATGGAGGGTATAGATTGGTATGCGTATTTCTAATCCCCTCTTTTCAATCTTGATCAATGGAAAATCTTATGGATTCTTTCCTTCTAAGAGAGGAATCAGGCAAGGAGATCCATTGTCTCCATATCTCTTTATCATTATAGCAAATGGCTTGGGAAGAACTTTGGAAAGAAAGAGAAAGGATGGTAATACCAAAGGTCTAAAACATTCATCCATTGGTGAAGCTTTATCTCATCAATATTTTGTGGATGATACTTTCTTGCTTGGGGAAGCTATAGAGGAAGAAGCTTTGGAGTTTAAAAAATTCTTTGATTCTTATGAAAAAGCTACAGATCAAAAAATAAATTATGAAAAAAACATGATTATGTTTTTAAACACGGAGGAGAGTATAAGAGATAAAATAGTTAAAGTGTTGGGTTGTAAGGAGGAAAATTTCCCTATCACCTATCTTGGTTTACCTTTGTTTATAGGTAAGATGAAATATGAACTTTGGAATCCAATTATTGATAAATTTAATAGGAAACTTCAAGGTTGGAAGGGATCTCTGTTATCCTCTACAGGGAAAGTAAAACTCATAAAACACATGCTTCAAAGCCTCCCTATTTATTTCATGTCTTTCCTAAGGATTTCAAGGAAAATGGAAAATATTTTAGAAACACTGCAAAAAAAATTCTTATGGGATGACACCGAATGCAAAAAATGTATACATTTGGTAGCCTGGGATACCTATTGCCAGTATTTACAGAATGTGGGTCTTGGTTTGAGTAAGTTGAGAGATATAAATAGAGCCCTTCTAGCTAAACATGGTTGGAGGCTTTGCACTGGAGCATAAGGGAAATGTGATAGCATTATACAAAAAAAAATACTTGGAGGGCAGAAACCACTTTATCAGCTGTATTAATCCTTCACGTGGATCCATTTTTTGGTAAAATATAATCAAAAGCAGGAAAGTTCTATGGCAAGGTCTAAAATGGAGAGTACATAGGGAAGACACAATTGAATTTTGGAAAGACCCTTGGATTCAAAAGGAGCCTTTAGAAAACTACAAAAAGTTCAAAGATATTAAATAACATTTAACCAGAACCTATGGTAAGAAAATTAATGGATAAATTCATAGGGTGGGTGATTTTCATGAGTGGAAAATCGTGCAAGAAGATATGCAAGGCTTAGAGGGTAAAGATCTACAAAACCTCCTAAGGAGTTATTATTTAGGTAGAGGTTTAGAGAGCATCAGATAATTTGGGGAAGAAACTAGCAAGGTCAGTACTTAGTGAAGGATGGATATAGAATCTTGGGTAAAGTAACATCAAAGAAAGTCTGGAAGCTAAACATCATTCTTAAGGTTGCTATGTTTTTTTGGACTTCCATTCTCAATAAGATCCTTACAAAAGACAATATGTTCAAAAGAGGGATTGTGGTTCCAAATTTTTGTGTTTTATGTAACAAAGAGGATGAGTGTGTGGACCACTTGCTTGGAACTTGTGATTTTTTTCGTCATATCCTAAATATGTTATTGAGAGAATTTAATGTTGTTTGGGTCATTCCATATTCTCTAATAAGGATTTGGGAACAATGACACTTAGAAAGTAGTATTTTTTGGCAAAAATGCATTCCACATATTTGTTGGGGGATTTGGTTGGAAAGAAATAGACGTGTTCAAAAATAAAAGAAGAGAAATAATTGGGGTTTATGCCAAGATAAAAATATCCCCTTTGGATGATTTTATTAAAAATATTGTTGGTCAGGAAAATGTTGCAATGATCCTCTCTACAGAAAATATATCTTAAATACGAAAAAAATCAATAATATGAGACTAGATACCAGATGAGAATGTCCCCACAAATACTGGGCAAAAATTAACTTCGATGGAGCTGCAAAAGGTAACCCAAGTCATGCTAGTGGTGGGGCCTCATTAGGAATGATAGAGGTCAGGTAGTGGCTGCATATGTCGAGGATCTAGGAATTACCACAAATCACCAAGCTGAAGCAAGGGCAATGCTTATAGGCCTTTGAATTACAGTGAATTTAAGTTTTAAGAGAATTGTTCTTGAAGGGGATTCCAAGAATATTATCACTTCCCTTCAAAAAGAGGAGTTAAATAATTATAGTATTTTTCAAATAATTACAAATGCGAGGATTATTTTGGGAAACCTAGAAGAAAGTCAAGTTCAACATATTTATAGAGAGGGAAACCAAGCTGTCAATAAAATGGCTAATATGGCAGTTAAATATGAGAATTTCAAGGTCTGGTCATATGTCCCCATGGAGTTGGAAGATATTATAAGAATTGATAATCATGGAGTTGGAAGATATTATAAGAATTGATAATGAAGCTAATAGATAAAGAGGGTGATCACGAGATGAAATATTTGAGCACACTAAATTACATAATTGTCAACAGTTTCTTTATCAGTTATGCAAAGCATTGAGCACTGCATCAGCTATGTTAAATAGAAGGATAGCAGGAGAAATATTATTTGAGCTTCTCCATCAATAGGTTTAGCCCTGGTTTGTTTGTTTTACTAAGATACGGTTATCTTGCATTTGTATGATCTTCTCTTACTTTTTTCTTGTATATCTTTCCAGGGTTGAGGCCCTTCAACCTTTTTTTTTATTAATACCAAAAAAAATAATGTATTAATCCAGAATAATTTATGAAATTATAAATTTTAATATAAAATTTATAAGTTATAGTAATAGATAAAAAAATAAAATTATTCTTTTTATTTGCTAGGTCATAAGTCATATCTCTATAACTCGATGGAGGATGTTGTTTTATTCAATACATGGCTATCCAACCATATCCCTGTTACAACTCTAGCCCATGTTGAATTAGAACCTTAGACCTCTAAAATTCCAAAATGTTAACTTTTATGGAGTATTAGTGTACAACCTTATCCCGTAAAAATATCCAAGGAAACATCCCAAAAATATAATATAACTATTTATCATTTTTTTAAGAAAATTTGTTCAACAAATTAAAAAAGTTCAACAACCTATTAATATCTTTTGCAATATGTTTTCCCTACAATTGGTTTGGATTGAAATTTTTTTTGTTTTATTCTTATTTCATCACCTTTAAAATTTCTTTTATTTATTTTTGATGTTATTGTAAGCTTTTCTTTTTTTTTCTTCTTTACGATACATTTTTGTTTTAAGCTACTGTGAACTAAATTTTAATAAATTATATTATTTTTAAATTGTATGTTGGTTTTTGTATTTGTCATTTAAATTTATATACTCACTTAAAAATTATAATTTGTGTATGGATATTTTAATTATTAAAGGTCATCTCTGAAAGGGAGGATACAATTTTGTTTTAGATTAATACTTTTTAAACTAGTAGGCAAAATGAGTCTTCAAACTCTAACTACAATGTGTTTTTGTAAAGTATGAATAACACCAAAATTTCAAGCCTTTTATTAAACAACTTTTATTCTTGGAATATTTGTTTAGAAAAAAAACAAAACATAAGTCACGCTGAAAATTCTGTCAAAGGGATCGTGCCACGGGCCTCACATGGTGTGATAATAATTCCTGCGTTAACAGGTGGAAAGGTGGCTACCATGGACCACCACCACCCAAATCCTCTTTTCAGTCCTCCAAAACGGTTACATCTTTCGCCATCTTGCCTTTCAACCTCACTTGAGCGACTTTATTCTTATTTTTCTTTGCTTGAGTACGTAATTGCCTTCAAATTTGTCAGGATTGAAAGGCCGGGCTTAACGGGCATTAGCCTTCGTGGGCAACGGGTTGTTGATTATCCCAAACTGGTGGGCTCAAAATTTGTTTTAATTTAATGTTAATAGCCTTTTAATTTTTATTAAAAAGGCCACATTTACATTATATTAAAATTATAGGTTATTGTTTATACTTCTTAAATAATTGATAATTGGCTGAGCTTAACTATACATTAAAAAAAAGTGACACCTTGCTATGAACTCCACCCTGTTAAAGAGGATAAGGTGCAAAAAAGTTTGCAGCCTTAGCTTATTCCTTGGAGGGTTGGATTTGTAGATGAATGTGGACCGATAGACGAATATATTTTAAAATATAGATACGACATTTGGTGTTCATAGCCTCCTGCTAGTTGGCATTGATGTGAGAGCAGGCTTCTGTGATTGACAAACTCCGAGATATCGTGGGGCAACGTTACTCTTATTATAGATTACGTAAACACTATTATCCACACAACAATTGGCATCCTTCTATTGTTTAGACATTCATTCCTTGAGTATATGGTATTGTCATGAGGTTATTAAGTGCAGGTCATGCAAATATTTTATAAATAATTATATGGGATTCAAATGGTTTTACTATAGATTTGATAATTATGTATTTGTAATTGTGTGTATATATTGCTGGACGCGAGTAGAGCTTAAGGTCATGTTATCTAACCATATATCAAACAAGATTTGTATTTTTTTCAAACCATCAGAAAATTAACGATAGATCTTTTATAATTTAATAGCTCTTAATTGATAATTGCATCCCTAATACTTGTGCATTTTCATTAAAAATTAATTAACTTCATAGAATTATAATTTTAACACTCTAAAATCTACCTATACTTAGAGTGTAAATATGAGAGGTTTAATATATTCAAAAATCTGTCTTAAATGCATAAGTCTCATCATAATTATTGTTAATTGTTTAGGTAATGGGTAATTTTCCTAGCTTACTTATTATTTTTATAAAATAATAATTTTAATTTTTCATTATTTATGAGTTGTTTTTAGTCAATATTAAATAGAAGACTAAGGATTAAAAAATTAAGATAAAAATAAAATAAAATTGGCGTTGATTTTAGTGTAGAGATGTGTTGATTTCAGTGTAGATATGTGTGATAAGTGTATATTTTAATTAAATATGTCTATAATGTTTATATATGCGCAAAACTCTACCTTTAACTAGTAAACAATATACATAGAAAAATATATAGGTAAGAGAAATATGAATAGGAGTCTTACAAGATGAAATAGTTCATATTTTAACTATTATAAAAAAAAAAATGAAACAATTATAGAATTGTTGATGGATAATATTTTAATCAACATTTTATGTTGATGTTACTCTACGTGGCACCTAAGGGTTGGTTTTATTCTACTTGGCACCTAAGGGTTGATATCTATTTACGACATCCTTGGTTTCAAGTGTGGGATATATATGTAATGGACACTATCTAGTGTTGGTGCTTGATAGTATTGTACTATGAAGAGTTGAGCTAAGAAGGATCGACACATGGATAAGAAGAGTTGGTAGAATGTCATAAGTCATAATCAAAGGCTCAAGTGGGTAGTGTTGGTGCATGCAATATCTTTGTTTAGAATAAATTTTCTAATTGAAAACAAATGGTTTTGAAACTTTAAGATTTTTACATGATGAGAAAGTTCTTGTCAATCTATCTATGAGTGAGTCATCTTCCTTGAAGAATAATTTGACCTACTTTGACAACTTAAAATATGATGACATTTTTATTTCATGTATATTTAATATAAGTATATATAATGATATTTATGGTTGTTGAAGTGATGCAATTAAAATATAAGTCTAGTGTCTTGTAGAGGTGGAAAGTATGAAGAATAAATTTCATATTTAAACTAGATGAAATATTAAGTATGGTGATAGACTTGGATCAAAGAAATACTATATAATCAATACTATGGTATGTAGTCCATAGAGAAGAGGCCTGATCTTGTAATGAAAGCCTTCATTTTGTACTTTTTGAAGATGAAGCTAGACTATCTTTTACTTGGTATGAATATGGTATCTAATACTTGTCATCAATCCCTTTATACTTTTCAATAGTATGATGAAATATATCATGGGTTTATCATTAAAAATACTAAATTTATTTAAAAAAAATTCTTGTTTTATCTACCTCATTATGGGAATAGGTGTGTATATTTTAATTGCTAAATAGAACATAAGTTGATTAGATCTATTGATTAGTGTCCAAGTCACACATAAAATAAATTATGGTGTATAAATTTTTGAAGATAATTCTTGTAACTAAGTTGAATATAGGGTCATTTCTCATATTATGTGCATAAATGCATTCTATTTTGCATCTTAATATGGTGCACAAGATATGCAATTCACCACATTTATCTATCCATTAGTTTGAGGATGAAAATTAGATTAAAAGTCCATAATTTTGGTATCCATAATGGACTAAAATATGTTGAGAAATTTTATATTCCCATAAAACATAATGATCTATAAAAAATTCAAATTAAATTTAAACATGCTTGAAGAAGAATTTTGTAGTACCTTCTTTTGGTACAATCTTTTGATAAAGTACTAGCATATCCATTTTCAAGAATATTCTCATTACTTTATATATGCAATCATCCTCACGATGGCTTGTTGGAAGCCTCAGAATTAAGTGGATAATATTGTGTACAATCCCTATTTCTTGTTAGAAGGCTTGGTGATTACACAAGTTTTGCATAATCTAATATCTATGACATTTTTTATGAATATTAAGCCAATAGAAATGATTTTATAAAATAGCTAGCATCATGATATTAAAATATTTTATCATCCAATTTTAATATTCTTCTTGGATTAGCTCTTATCTTTTTTGCAAAAAAATAAATGTAGGTGGATAGCTAAGAAAAATTGTAGTTAGCTTAGCATATTCCTTTTTATACTTGATACTTATATGTAACTATTGAGGGAAATTTTTTTTGTGGTAATCATTTTGAAACTCCATCTAATTGCATAATAACTACAATGGTTTATGTTCTATGTGCATGATATTATCCTTATTCAACATGTATTATTTCCATTAACAACATTATCGGATAATGACATAAATCTCTTTGTCATATATAGGGTATTCTTGGACTATACTATTTAATATTTTTGGACCATACTATTATAGTAACTAATTAAATATCATCTTACATGAAGATAGATACTAGAATATACTTCACTAGACACCCTTTTGTTGTAGACAACCTTCTTTATGTTTGTACATGCACAACCAAGAGAGGGCCTACCACTACTTACTTGGTTCGTCATAAGGATACATTGCCAACCCAAGATGAGGGATCTAGGTGAAGATTGTGCCATAATATTTAAGAAGACCAAATCCAAGGTTGTAATTGCTTCGCTTTGATACTAAATGATATGAGCATGAACTATATGAGAAATAAATGATAATAAAAATTCACAAAAGAAACATGGAAAGAGAATGAGAGAGGCTTTTCTCCATGAAAATTCACACACCCAATATTATTCATATCTAGTTTTATAAAGGAGTACAATGATGTTTTTTTAGAAGACATGCTTTTTATTTTAGAAGATACTAATTTAGAATAACTAATTTAATATTTTATTCCTAGAATAACTAATTTAATATTATATTATAATAACTAATTAAATATTATCTCACATGAATATAATATTCAATTTTATCTTGGATGAAGATAGATATTGAGTCTTATCATTACATTAAAAAGCATGGAATTAAGGACATGATTTGATACACCTGTATCTATTCTTAAGTATTATTGTAGGTTTGGTAGTGGAAGGACTACATTCGAGAAATTTTAGCACTTGAATACAATAAATGATTTTTGAATACATTTTTCCAAGTAAATTTTGCTATAAACCTTCCTTGTTGACCAAATTCATAGGCCAAATGATGTTGGAGAATCCCGAATACATATTGACAATAAAATTTGGCAAATTCCAAGAAGTTGCAAATATTAGTTAGGATAGTAAAAGGAAGTGAATATCTAATGAATTGGATATTCTATAGATTTATGTAAACATGATGTTTGTCAATGGTGAATAATAGATACAAAATGCATCTAGCACCAAATAAATACTTTAATGATAATCTTATGCAAGCATAACATATTTATAATTTGATTGACATGATATATGTTCTTTTCTTGTCTTATAGGCACACAAAAATATTATCTATATATATGACCATGAAAGAACCAGTGAAATCTCATTAATTTAACAATTTTACCTCTCTATACTATATGGATGGCTCATCCTTGTAAATGAATATTTTATATAGCTTAGTAATCTACTATATTTCATATTTTATTAACTAGAAAAATGATAAAGTTGTCACAGCATCATCTCTTACTTTTTCATTATCTTCTAATCCTTCCAATTTTTTTAATTTTGTGTTTTTTTATGGATTGGTCAATTTTAGTGTGATCATGGCATCATCATAAAATAAAATATTAGATTGGTTTGACATCCTCCAATTTTTGTAAATAAATTTATTTCCACATGTTATTGGTTTGTCAAAATGAATGTTGTGTCACTATCTCTCATGGGTTGGTTTGACATCCTCCAATTTTTGTAAATAAATTTATTTCCACATGTTATTGGTTTGTCAAAATGAATGTCGTGTCACTATCTCTCATGGGTCAACAAAAAGCAAATTAGCAACTTTAAAAGATTCATGATCATGAATCTAGAAATCTCTTGTCTAGGACTTGGTATTTTTCTCTCAAAATTTGATTTTTCCTTTTACTAATTAGTGTCCTTTAAGGCCAATTTTGGCCAAGGTTATGCATAGTGGCTATTTTCGCAAAATTGGCTAAAATTAGGATTTTTAAAATTTGGAATTGGCTAATATTTGGGACCCTTGACTAGGGTCCATTAGCCAAAAATTCTTGGGTGCAAATTTTTTTTGGGGTCGATTCGCCCCAATTTTATAATAATTTGACCATTTTAAGTTTAAATTTTCAACATTGCCCCTAATAATAGTGAACCTTCTACATGTGTTTCAAAAATATTCACTTGGATTTTGAAACCGATTCACCAAATTTTTATAAATATATTTTGGGGCCGACCCCTTACGCATAACCCTTATTTTGGCTTCAAAATTTATACTATTTCTTTATAGAATTGCTTCACAAGTTGTTGGTGGCCTTGATTTTGGTCAACTACCTAAATATAGTGATGCAATCAACTATAATGTGAACCCCATCCTTGTTCTATATGGGGGATTATTTTATGGTCAAGAGTCTCATGTACCTCATTGAGATGAAACAACACCATCATCAAAATGATGTATGACCATCATCATGTAATATATCATACCAAAAGATATGATTCTTTAACCTCCATCTTCTTCTCTATTAGAATTTTGATAAGAAAATAAATGGCATTTGATCTATATATACAACAAAAATGAAAGAAATATTTGTAAACTTATATTTTTCTCCAACTCCTATGCCAATAACATGAGCTTTCCTAGGATTAAAATTGAGTTCTCTATTTTTAATCCATAACAAGGAAAAAAATAGATCCACATAATTCATCGAGTATGAAAAGGGATACATCATATGAAAATATGCATATTCTAAAATCCATTGGTTCATATACACTTTTTTCCTTCCCTTTGAGAGCATGGAATTTTTTTTGGCCAAAACGTTTTAATTTTCAAGTGTAAAAGAGTAAAATACATCTTTGGTGATGAAAACTTACTCCACATGTTAAAATATGATAATATGCTGAACTATGACCTTCAATAATGTTTTCATTAGAAATGCTTGCTTCCATAATTCTAGGTAGTTGGTTGTATGTAATTATTTTCTTTGATACTAAAGCACAATTCAACCCTCCTTTGTATGACATTTTTGAGAGTTGAAGGAATCTATGAATGACTCTTCTCTCATATTGGAATCTAGAGTTTCTAACAATGCACTATATTGTACCCAAAAACCTTGTGTGAGGGATGATATTTTAGCACTCAACATCTTCTTAAATCCAATGGATAAAAAATATTTTACCTTATTATAAATGGTCTTGCAATGATAATAAATCCAAAAGGATGAAGGAAATACATTTTTTAAGAAAACATCCAAAATATAAATCAAGTATTTTAATAAATATTAAAAACTCTAATCCAAGATCTCCCCCTATAACTTCTCCTCTATTGATGCAGATGAGAGGAGGGAGTCTAGTGAAAAATGACCTTCTCAAGCAGTAATTATTGAATCTATATTTGACCACAAGATGCATGATACTCACACATGCAACCAACAAGTTCAAGATAATCAAGCAAAGTCTCAAGTCTTCTATGAGATGATAGAATTCCAAGATGTCACTCTCTTATGACTATAGTCCTATGAGACAATAACACTTCATGACATAAGATAAAAATATTTCAATAACTCTATAAGATGACACTCCTTCAAGATGACACTCCTACAAACCTTGTATGAAATTATTTATTGTACAACCATATTCATTGTATGACAATATTCATCATACGACAACATGTATTATACAGTTATTTCTATTGTACAATAGGTTAGTTCCATTGTATTAATTATTCTAATATTGGATGGAAATTAGCATGGTTTAGATGACAAGGATTATCTCACTTGAATGACAATGACCAAGTTTACTTGGTTGGTTAGTAGCTAATCCGACTACTAACTTAAATGGTAAATTCTAACTTGAAAAAAATCTAGCTTCCCTTTTGAATGAAACTCATTTTAAAAAAATGTACCCTCTTTCTTTTAAAGGAATCCTCATTTCCTTTGAATTCTAATCACATTCTTATCAAATACTATCTCATTCCTATTTTGAATGGGGTTTTATTCACTCAGTCAATATCTTGTATGGTCTCTCGATCACTATTTGAATGACTTTATCTTGAAAAACAATGTTCTTGAATGGTTCACATGTTTCATTGGATGGTAGCCTCATATCTAATACTTGAACACATTTGATTCTTTCCTTGGGATGCAACCTTCTACCCCTGCAATAATACTACACACACCAACCTAGACAATATTTCACATATAGTTCTAAAATAAACACAAGATACTTAAACACAAGGTGAATTGGAAATAAGGTAGAATTTATATTTTTAACATGCTTGTCAACTACAAGCTACAAATATTATTTCAAATGGTGCCATGGTTTTCTATGCTATTCATGTTTTTTTCTAAAACCATAGGCGTATCACCATACAGAAACTAAGATATATTTATCTCTTTCTTATTTTGTATAAGAATTTTCATCTCAATCATGTATCTCCTCATCTCTCCCTCACATGCTTCTCTCTTCCTCTTCTAGGTTCTGTTTCATTTTACCCTATTTGTTTTTCCATTCCTCTTCCTATTCCATTTTTCTTCATCTTCATTTTCTTTTTTGGATGTATCGTCTCCTTATTCATGGCAATAAGGGTTCCCTTAGCATGTGGGAGGTAATTTCAAGATGGGTGGTAGTTACATTGTCTACAATTGTCCATATGCTCCTCTTATATCATCTAGGAAGTATAGAAAACTTGATCCACAATCACTTTAAATTTACCATCAATATAGATCAAGAACCATTTATCGGATTGATTAATGGCAACTCATCCCTATACTAGTACTATATTAGAATATACAATATATTAAGGAATAAAAAATATCAAATACACTATTGAGAAAAGAAAAGAAAGAATAACACTTATAATGAATGAAGAACACAAATATGAAAAGAGGTTAGAAACTAGCAGTCTCTCACTAACCAGTAAAATTTGATATCCAAATAATTAAAAAGAATCATTACATGAGTTGGGGTAATAGTACCTTTTTATGATAGACTACAATGTTCCTATAACTATCATTAAGACAAATCATTATATAATATAATAATATAATAATATAAAAGTTTCATCTTGCAAAGTGGAATTGAAACCATAGGAAAAAATATAATAATCATAATATAAATTTGATTGTTGCCTCAAGAAGATATTAATACCCTCTCAATATTACTTATGTAAAAAAATGCGTAAACGTTTCTTTAAAATGTCCAATTATGTTACTAGAAAAGTATAATTATGAGGTACACTAAACTAAAGCAATTATATTAAAATAAATTATATTATACAACTATAAAAATTATAATTATATTACAAGCGTAAATATGTGAAAATATATATTTTATTTAATGATATAAATGGTAAAATATCAAGTTTCATAATGTATAATTAATTTATTTTTGGAATGCTTTGACTAAAAACAACCAATTAATTTAGCTATCATTAAATAGCTTTCTTATTGTAATATTAGCTTATATATTTATGAGAGTATCAAAAAAACAAGCTACTAGTAACATTTTTTTTTAAATGATAAAAAGTAAGTATCAAATTTATCCAAGGGATTTAAGTGGTGAGAAACAAAAAATTAACAATAAGTAGAAACTAGTAATAAGAGACTATGATTGACATGAAACTAAAGAATAATAAGAAGAAGACTAATAATCCCTTCAAGAAGTCAACCAATAAGTTTCGCAAGAAGGAAGGACATTAAGTATATTTTTTTCAAATTCATATCAAGAATCTTGAGGAAGCAACCAAAAATGAGGGTGTTGATTCTACTCACTTGTATGCTCAAAATGAGGATAGCCATGATGATGAAAACTCATAAAATCATGTATTTATTCATTCAACATGCTATACATCCACTTCTTTTGATGAGAGGAATGTAGATTCAAGGACAAAAAAGCACATGATCAAGCACTAACACCTTTTATATAATTCTAGCACACTTTATTTGGAATAGCATGTTGTTATTAGAGATGATTATTTATCATACGTAGTAGGTTATAGTGAGGTTAGTATTGGATATTATTCATTTTATGAGGTTTTTCACATTCCTAGTGTTGGCCCCAATTTGTTATCTATTTATCATATCACCATAAAAATTAAATGTAAATATTTTGACCCGATCGATGGCTGATTAGGGACATTTATGATGAATTCAAAATAGTTACCTCTAGGTACTATGATGAGTTAGATTAGATGAATAAATTGGATGAAAGTTTGATTGCTCCTTCTTCATATTAAAAGATATTTTTCATGGCCATTGTGGCATAATCAAATAATGAGAGACAATCATGATATTATGTACTTTGGAATATTAGCTATGGGCTACAAAGGTACATGAGTCATTATCAATTGTCTATTGGACTTTCTCAAATTTATCTTCTAGTTGTGATTGAAAGGGATCTATTTTGGGAAAGCATAAAAAATAATTATTTTCTAAAGGAATAGCAAGGCATACCATGTGATCTTTGGAGCTCATTCATAGTGATTTATGTAGATTTATGGGTACACTATCTCTCTCTAGAAACACGTACTTTCTTCTTCTCATTGATTAATTATTTAGGCATATATGGTTGTATACTATTCATATGAAATATGAGGCTTTTTGAGATATTTAAGGAGTTCAAATAACTAGAAGAGAATCAACTTCAAAGAAATATCAAGTTTTAAATTATATATAGGAGAGGTGGATGCATGAGCAATGCTTATGTTTTTTGGTAGATAAAATACTATAGCATTAATACCGGGTTTTATAGGTTGACCCAAAACCTTTTACAAAAATCAGCCCAGGGTTGTTGATGAATATGTCCTTACTAAGAATCCTATATATATGTAAAATCTACATGTCGCCAAAGCCATTACATCCGATAAGGCACATAGCCTGTTATCAAAAAGAAACTTCCCATACAACATTTTGGGTATACCCCAATAAAACACACCTGCATCATAATTACAAAAAAATAAACAAACACAAATCCCTTCCTTGAAATAGTGGAGAAACAAAAAGTTGCAGACACACATAGCAGAGTACTGAAAAAAACTCCCACAAGCTCTGTATTGATAGTTACTCTTAATAATTCTTTGGTAATTGCTTTCTTCCATATATGAAATGCTTTGGGACCACATACCATATTGGCCAAGCAGCCTTGGAGAAGTGAACCTTATGGCTAGATTTATGGCGGTGGCTATCTGGTGGTCCACGTGGCTCTGGTTCGAAGTATTATATTGCCATTTCTTTCCTGTCCTGTGATTATCAACCAACCTCAAATTACTAATACGAATAGGAGCCATGTTATCTGACATGTGACTGTCCCCATTAGTCTTTGTGGTATTTCCAAGCAACATCCACCAAGACTGACAACTCGGATAATTTTTATTGTGAGTCCATTTCAAAAAATAAATGGGAATACTCATAGCCTTTGAACTTATAGTGCCTTCCCTGTTGGTAAATTTGACTATCATTCTTTGCATTCTTGTTGAATAATCTCCTCTACTTCACTCGAGAAACTGTGTTCCAATTTGAAAATTCTGTCACCATTGACACCCAAATTGGCCAACTTATCAGCAACTTTGTTAGCTTCCCGAAAGACATGTTGGGATTTTATATCCTGTCTTCCCTGGAAAACAATCCTAGCCTCTTCAACATTTTTTTTAATACTCCAAGGAGGTGTTTTCAAATTATTGATGATATTTATAACATGCATAGAGTCTCCTTCTATGCCTTGAGTCATTTGAAGGCCTCTCTACATAGCTCTAGCTTCAACTTCGTTGTCCGTCCTTGTTACCAAATATTTGGAAAACGTAAGCATCATATTCCCATTATGATCTCATACAATGCCACTAGCGCTTACTCTACTAGAATTTTCCTTAGCCGCTCCATAAAAATTAAGCTTAAACCAACCCGTAGGAGGTGGGGACCACTTAACATTGTCTCTAGGGTTGACTACCCTAGGCACATACTCATATAACAAGGTTAAGCTTAAATATTGATAAATCGTGGTCTCCTATAGATGAGGTTTATGGCTATCAAAAGGGATAAGGTTCACATTCTCATTAGCAAAGTATAGGATACTGGCAATGATAGTTTGATGATCATGGATAGACTCATTAAAGACTCTATGGTTCCTTTCTAACCACACCTACCAAAGATAATGATTGAGACAAATTTTCCACATGTATCTAAGTCTTTGGCTTGAAAATGTGCAAGACCACTGGACGAACAAATCAAGTATGATGGTTGGTTTAACCCAAGAAATATTGAAGGCCTAAAAAATCCCACTTAGAATAGTCAAGGAAAAAGGGCACTCAAGGAAAATATGATAAATGGTCTCCCAATTAGCCCTGCATAGATAATAGTGATTAGTGATACAAATACCTTTATGCATAATATTATCAATGGTTAGAATTCTTCCTTGGATAACTAGCCATGAAAAGACTACAATTTTTGGAATTAAATTTTTATCCAAACTAAGTCCTTTTGGAGGACAAAATCCTCGTCATCAAGCAGAAGCTTGTAAGCTGATTTAATAGTGAACTGCTCATTTTCCATAGGAGCCCAGGTCACTTGATCTTACTTGGGTCTCATGGGGATACAAATTTTCTTGAGAATGTTATAAAGATCATTTGATTCCACTTGAAATCCCTGAATCCTTATTTGTTTCCACTTCATTCTGCCTCTGTCCTCAACCATATAATCAGAGACTTTTTTGCCAATGAGTTCTTCTATGATATCTCTAATTTGGGCTAAGTTAGGATATTGCGTCAGTGGTTCATCCTTAGCCCACCTATCATTCTAGCAATTTATCCTCTCACCATTGCCTAAAACCCATCTTAAACCTTTTTTGATGATTTCCTTACAATTGATAATTGCTTTCTAAAAAGTAGAACCTCTGATTGGAATTGAGTCACTTAGAAATTCCATATTTTGAAGATACTTTCATTTGATGATAGTTTTCCATTCATTTTCTTCACCAGAAATGAGGTGCCATGCCTGCTTAACTAGTAAAGCTAAATTCATATGAGCAATTCTCCTCAGACCTAAGCCCCCATTTTCCCTGGGTCTACACACTTTGGTCCATCCTACAAGGTGTATACTTTTTTTCTCCTCTGATCCAGTCCATAAAAATTCTTTTTGGATTTTCTCAATTTTTTTGAAAACCTTCACAGGGGCTTTGAAAACAAAGAGGAAATAGACTGGAATGCTCTGAAGAGAGGCCTTAGTGAGTGTCAGCTTTCCTGCTTGAGATAGAAGATGACCTTTCCATCCAACAAGTTTTTTTTGAATTATTTCAATAACCTTGTCCCACATTGACTCTCTTGGAGAACCAATGAAAAGAGGGAGACCAAGATATGAAGTGGGGAGGTTTGCTATATCGTACCCTAAAATTTCTATAATCCTTCCTTGCCTTTGAATGGGGGTGTTCAAGAAATATAACTTACTTTTACTGAAATTAACTTTCTGACCAGCAACGTCCTCGTAGAGTTGCAGGATGTATTTAATTATTTGGCCTCAACCATCGATGCCTTAGTAAATATAAGGGTATCATCAATGAATTTTTGGTGAGAAACATCCTTAGTGAGAGATGTTGCCTTGATTCCTGATATTAGCCTTGAATTGCAAGCATTTTTTATGGTTTTACCTAAATCTTCTGCCACAATGATGAATAACATGGGGCTGATAGGGTCCCCCTGCCGAATTCCTCTATGAATTTGAAAGTAACTAGCAATTGTTCCATTAACCAGAATCTAGAACCATGCTTTAGAAATGCATTATTTGATCAAATTAACCCATTGGTGGTGAAAACCAAACTTAAGAAGGACACTAATCAGAAAGTCCCAATTTAGCTTGTCAAATGCTTTGTTCATATCAAGCTTGAGGGCAAAAATAGACCTGTTAGTCTTATGAGCAGAGTGCAGAGCTTCATGAACTGTGATAACTCCATCCAACATTGACCTGCCCTAGAAATATCTTTCCTGGCACGGATCTATGATGTGGGGTAGAACATATCTCATTCTATTTGCAATGGATTTAGTTAGGATCTTGTAAGAAACATTGCACAGGCTGATTGGCCTAAAGTCAGCCATAGATTCAGGGGTTTGCTTCTTAGGAATTAGAGAAATAAAAGTAGATTTGAGAACTTTTGAGATATGATTGCTTTCTTGGAATTATCTGACAGCGAAAATTACATCCTCACTTACGATGTTCCAAAAAGCTTGATAGAAATGATGGGGAAAGCCATCGGGTCCTAGGGATTTGTCTGGCTCCATGCTAAACAAGGCTTCCTTAATTTCCTCATAAGAAAAATGAGCTAGAATCTTAAGGTTTATATCCTCATTTATTATGCTAGGAATGGATTGCAAGAGAATATATTTGACCTCCTCATTGCACTGTGATTATTGACCAATGATAGAATTGAAATAAGTTACTGCCTCCTTTCTGATTTCTGTTAAGACCTGAGTAATAGAACCATCTACTTTTTAAAAAATATATATCTTTTTATTGCTTCTATTTCTAAGCGTGGTGACATGAAAAAACTTGGAATTTTAATCTCCATATTTCAACCAAATAGCCCTTGATTTTTTCCTCTAATAGATTTCCTCACAGGACAAAATGTTATGAAACTCTGCTAGTTTTATTCGTTCCTCCTACCTAGTAGTTTCATCAGCATCACCATGTTGAATCCTTTGATCAATTATCTTCAAACTTTCAACAAACTATTTTTTATTTTCAAAGAGGTTCCCAAAGACCTCTTTGTTCCAATTTCGAAGCTTTTCCTTAACAAACTTTAATTTTCCAGCAAGTTTAAAAGTTGCACTACCCCTAATAGGTTGCTGCCACCACTAAATTAAGTTATCTCTGAAACTGGAATGTTTGATCCACATAGATTGAAATCTGAAAGGTTTCTTGAAGGACAAAGAGTTAGGTATCTCCAACAAAATGGGATTATGATAAGAGGTAATTTTAGGAAGGGCTTGCAAGGTAGAATCACCGAACAGAGTTGTAGCCTCCTTTGATATAAAAAACTTGTCAAGTCTTTCTTAAATGATATGACACCCTATCCGATGATTGCTCTAGGTATAATTTACTCCTCTAAGTTTTACATCCATCAACATGTTGGAGTTCACAAAGTCATTGAACTCATCCATGCTCCTGATAGGTGGTCCATTTCCACCCATTTTTTCTAAACGGTAAAGAGGAGTGTTAAAATCCTCAGCCAAAATCTAGGGGACATTATGGAATATTTCACTCAGATTGCCTAAGTACTCCCATAGTAGAGCTATCCCTTGAATTGAAGTTGGGGCATAAATATTTGAAAGGATCCACAACCTATTATTGTTTATTTCCTTAAATAAAACACTAAGAACCCTGTCATATTTCCAAATAATGGACCTTCTACTATCTGGGGATCCCACAAAGTCATAAGGCCTCCAGACTCTCCTCTAGCTGATTTGCAAACCATCTCCCCTTGATTTCAAATTTTTTTTGCTACTTTTTTTGACTGAATCTCATTAGTTTTTGTGTCTTGTAACATGATAATAGTTGGATTCACTTGATTTCTTATTGCACTGACTTCCCTGTGTTTGGGCAGGCCATTGAGGCCTCTCACATTCCATGAGAGGAACTTCATTTAGATTTTTTGGGATTTCTTCATCTCCCCCTCCCTTGAGGGTATTTTCCTAATTTTTTGTCTTCAGAACCCGAAATAACCTATTGAAACAAGGTTCTCTATTTTCCATTGGCAATGTCATTATCAGTTTTAATTTTTTGATGCTCAGCATTTGATATTCTCCCTCTTCTTTTTTCACTGCCAAAATATATAGGAGACTTCACAGTGCTCTTGGTTTGTTTAGGACTAAAGCGGGGGAGGCAATTTGTTGCAGAACTGGACTGCCATATTCCTTAGTCTAAAGAGTTTCACATATCTCCACTATTTCAAGTGTGAAAAGGATGACAAACCAAGTGGCCTAGAAATATCCAATTCCTCCACTATTCCTCAATGTGAATGTAATTGGAAATTATTGGCAAAATAGTTTGTCGACACGATATTTTTTGTTTCCTTCTTCCTCCCCTATTTTGTGTTTCCTTATTCCTCCCTTCTCTTAAATTCTCGCTCCTTATCCCTCCACGTTCCCCTTATCCCTCTTATCCCTCGTCGTATCCCTTCTTCTTTCTTCTCTAACCACCTTCCTCCCCTCAATATAAATACCATGTACGCTTTATGGTTGAATAAGGAGAAAGGAACAATTTTATTAATTTAAAATTATGTTTTATTAATTTAATTTGGCTCTACGACTTACACTGGTATCAGACCACGATATAGTGGGTGGCCCAAATTTCAAGGAAATTTGAGGCAGACCGAGGAGTGTTGATTAGGCGTGCAATTTGAGGAAAGCTGATGTAGGGCTGAGGTGGTAGCCAGCAGGAGCTAGGCATGTGGTTTAAGGTGTGAAGTGGCAGGTACAAATTAGGCACCTAGCTCGAGGATTTGAGCTGGCAGTGGTGGCAGTAGTGATACGTGGCACGGTGCGTGGAGATCAGTGATGTGGCATCAACACGGTAAGCTAAGTTGGCAAAGGTTGTGACATGGCGAAATATGGTTGGTCAAATGCGCAAAAGAGTTTGGTGTTGATTTCCCGAATGCAATCAATAGTTTATGCGAGGGTGCGCATATAAAAACACTTGCTTCCCCTCCGTCCCGATGAATGTGGGACAAATTCTTTTTATTTTTATTTAAAAAAATCTTACGTCGCATAAGTTGAATACTTACTGTGCTTACCTTGAATACCAACGGTGGCACATAGCATGACTGGCTAAAGTTGTATGTTTACTTGGCGGAGGTTCTGGATTTGAGTCACGCTGAGGTTGAAAAAAGGTTGAACGAAACATTTTTTTTATTACGCGCTCCCAGGGAAGAGATATAAGGCACAAGGTTCCTTGATGTTTTAAAGTCGTCGCGTGGTGCAGCAGCCAGTTCCCTTGCTTGCATAATCGTGGTCGCGAGTTCACCTCGCGATAAAAAGGTTTTTATAAGTTTATTTAAGTTTTTTTTTAAATGTTTTTTTTTTTTTTTAATTTTTTATTAAAGTTTTTAAATTTAATTTAATAATTTTACAATTATATTTTTAATTATTTTTTAAAAAATAATTAAAGATATAAATAAAGTTATTAATTTTAAAAAAAAAAAACTTTATAAAAATTTGGAAACCTTTTTTTAAAAAAACTTTGTGAGGAAAGGAACATTGTTTTCTTTCCCGGAGGTCAAAATTCTTTTTTGAGAACCTGAAAATTGATATATGCAACTCAGCTAAATTTTTGCCATGATGAGTAGTTGATCCAGTCAACCGAATGTTATCACGCCCTATGCTCTCTACTGAGGAGAGAATCTGCTGAGTCTTTTAATGAGCGGGTCCGGCAAGATGGAATACATGTGGTATTCAGTCAACTATAGAATTCAATAATAGCCCACCAGAGGAAGCTCGATTCAGGTTACGAGGCTGAGTCAGAGGACAATTTTTTTGAACGAGTGGAGGAGTTCGATTCAGTTGCAATTGAGCCTGTGGAACAATCCAATGAGAGATATACCCTATGCTCTCCAGAGCCAGAGCCAGAGCCTAAGCCAGTAGATCCTGAGCCAGTAGAGCCCAAGCTAGTAGCAGTTCCTGAAATCATCTTTATCAATGACGACGAGGATTCCATTGTAGACAATTTTGGGCCTCCAGTACTGGGCAATCCACAAAAAGAGGAATGTGAAATCAGTGAGAGAATTAAAAATTCTAGATTTAATTTGAACTTGTAATTACTTTACATTATAATTGTTGTTTACTTTTAAGTAGTAGAAATGGCCTCAAACACAAGTCTCCTAATTCCATAATTCAATGGTAGTGATTATGAATTGGTCAATAAATATGAAAACCTTATTGATAGGTAAAGGTTTATGGAAAATAGTTGAAGAGCGTTACACATAACCCTCTTCTTCTGACTAGTCTGCTTTAAGTAATGCCGATAGAAAAGCCAAGAAAGAAGCCCAAAAAAATAATTCCTATGCCCTGTACCATTTACAAGCATACCTAGATAAAAGTATATTTCCTAGACTAGCATCCAGTGTAACAACTCAAGATGCTTGGAAGGATTTAAAGGAAATTTTTCAAGGGAGTGATCAAGTGAAGTAGGTCAGGCTTCAAAATCTAAAAATATATTTTGAAAATATTAGAATGTAGGAGAATGAGAAAGTAGGAGACTACTGTGTGTGATTCAAAGTCATAGTAGATAAAATGGTCACTCTAGGTGATGAGATTATGCCTGAGGTTGTGGTGAAGAAACTATTGCAAACACTTCTTCCCAAGTGGAATCATGTAGTAATCATTATTGAAGAGTCAAAATATTTGACTACACTTTCTTTTGATGCACTGATTGGTTTTCTCTTTTCACATGAAGATAGATTGCAGGAATCTCCTTCCACCATCCAAAGATGTGGTTTGAGAGAAATTAGGAGCAAAAAAAAAGAAATTAATATTGTATTCAACCTTAGGAATAATAGGTTACATTCATATTTATACTCGTAAAAATAAATGAACTTAGGGAATATAGGGAAGTTAGGGAAATAGAAGAAATAGAGAGGAAAATAGAAAGGGAAAATGAGTTGGTTCGCCTTGCCACCCTTGCCATCCAATCCTTCCCAGTCAGCTACCGTCCAAGTCAAACTTACTTGCCCAGTCAGTTGTCGTCCAAGGAGGTAAAAGGGGTAAGATCCAAAGCTTACCATTGAAACAATTTTTTTACCTTTTTTTACTCCTTTTTGTTCCTTTTACTAGCTTTATTTCCAACATTCTCCCCCTTAAAGTTAAGAGGATTGTCTATACAGTCTCTCAGCTTTATATATTGAGCTTTAGCTATACCTTTCATGAATATGTCAACAATATTATCCAAAGTGTTACAATATTGAAGCTCAACTATTTGTTGTTCCACCATATTTCGAATGAAGTGATACTTCATATCGAAATTCTTTGATCTGTTATGGTGGACTAGATTGTATGCCAACTGAATGGCACTTATGTTATCACAATACAGTCGAGTTGGACCACTTTGACTTTCTCCAATCTCTTAAAGAACTTTTCTTAACCATAGGGCCTGAGTACTAGCATGAGTGATGGCTATATACTCACCCTCAGTTGATGATAATGCTACAACAATTTATTTCTTGGAACTCCATGTAATTAGTCCTGATCCTAGACTAAAACAATTACCTGATGTAGATTTCTTGTCATCTATGTTGCTACCCCAATCACTATCACTGAAGCCAACTAATTTCATAGAATTACATTTTTGGTAATGGATTCCAAAATCCAATGTACCTTTTACATATCTTAAAATTCTTTTAGTTGCTTGTAAATGCAGCTCAGATGGACTAGCCATAAACCTTGAAACTAGAGAAACAACATATTGAATATCGGGCCTAGTGTTGGTGAGAAACATCATACTCCCAACCATGCTTGTGTAAGTGGTCATGTCAACCTTTGATGCTCCATCATCCTTGCTCAATTGGATCCCATGTCTAGTAGGAGTTGCAACTAATTTGCACTGCTCCATGGCAAATTTCTTAATCATATCTCAAGCATACTTGTGTTGACATATGAAGATCCCTTTATTTGATTGATGCACTTCCATCCTTAGGAAGTATCACATTAAACCAAGATATTTCATCTCGAACTATTTCATCATAGAGTTTTTGAACTTCGTATTCATTTTATTGTTACTACCCATAAATATTAGATCATCCACATACAAACAAACTATGAGAATGTCTACTCCACACTTTAGGTAGTACAAATTTGGTTCACTTTTTCTTCTTGTGAATCCATACTCGCTGAAATAGCCATCAATGAGTGAGTACCAAGCTCTTGGTGCTTGCTTGAGGCTATAAAGTGATTTCTTCAATTTGTAAATAAGGTTTTTTTTTCCCTGTTCTTGGAAACCTTGAGGTTGTTGAATATAAATCTTTTCTATCAAGTATCCATTCAGAAAAGCACTCTTTACATCCATGTCTTAAAAATTCCATCCTTTATGGGCTGCTAAGGAAAGAACTGATCTGATTGTCTCTTGTCTTGCAACAGGAGCAAAAGTTTCCTCATAGTCAATGCCATATTTTTGAGTAAAACCTTTTGCTACTAGTCTCGCCTTATGCCTCTCAATGCTTCCATCAGCATTGTACTTGGTCTTGTAGACCCATTTACATCCAACACATTTTTTACCTTTGGGTAGCTTTACTAGCTCCTATGTATCATTATTTTTTATAGAGGTTATTTCCTCTTTCATGGCTTCTTGCCATACATTTTGAGTACATGCCTTCTCATAGCTAGCTGGTTCTAGCTATGCACTAGCAAATAAAGCATAATTGACTACATCTCCTCTAGGTTCTTGGGAGTTATCATCCCCATACAATTGCAAATTCTCAAGTTGTTGCAGAACTTAATTCATTTCACTAGCTTGGCTTCTAGTGAATCTTCTTTGGAAATTTTGATCCAGCATCTGAAAGGAAGGATGATGTTGTAAAGTTCTTTTGCCTCTTGATGGAGAGTCAATGTCCATCGGTGAAGAATTTACTGATCTCTATGGAGAAGGACTTGGACTGGTGGTTGATGTACTTGATGTAGTACTCTTGCTTGGCCTTGGAGGGGGTGGTGTTCCTTTCTTGGGAGACACTTGCGGTATTTGTGAAGAATTTACATATTGGGACTCATCATCAACATAAATTCTTTGATGACCCCATTCTCCCCCTTCATCAAAAATTACATCCCTTGAGAGTATAACTTTATGAGTCTTGGGATTGTAGAGTCTATATGCCTTTGTAGACTGACAATACCCTACAAATATACAAGCTTGACTTTTTGGATCAAGCTTCTTACTTTTCTCATTAGGAATGTGTGCATATGCTAAAAAACCAAACACTTTAAAGTGATTTACATTAGGTTTATTTTTGTACCACGCCTCATAAGGAGTGACACCATCTAAACTAGAAGTAGGACTTCTATTTAGAATATATACACTGGTTCTTATAGCCTCTACCCAGTACATATGAGTTAGATGCTTAGTCTGTAGCATCGATCTTGCCATCTCAACTAGGGTTATGCATAGTGGCTATTTTCGCAAAATTGGCTAAAATTAGGATTTTCAAAATTTCGAATTGGCTAATATTTGGGACCCTTGAACAGGGTCCATTAGCCAAAATTTTCTAGGTGTAAATTTTTTTTTGGTCGATTCGCTCCAATTTTATAATAATTTGACCATTTTAAATTTAAATTTTCAACATTACCACTAATAATAGTGAACCTTCTACATGTGTTTCAAAACTATTCACCTAGATTTTGAAACCGATTCGCCAAATTTTTATAAATATATTTTTGGGCCGACCCCTTATGCATAACCCTGATCTCAACTATGGTGCGGTTTTTTTGCTTTGCCACACCGTTCTGTTGTGGGTATAGGCAGTGGTAAATTGCCTTTTGATCCCACTTGCTTTACAATATTTCAATAATGCTTTTGAGGAGTATTCACCTCCTCAATATGTCCTAAGATATTTTACATAATTCCCACTTTGATTCTCTACATTATTTCTAAAATCTATAAAGCAATCAAAAGCTTCATCTTTATGTTTCAAAAAATAAATCCAACACATTCTAGAGAAGTCATCTATGAAAGTGATAAAATAAGAATAGTTTTTGAGACTTTGTGTTTGCATTGGTCCACAGATGTCTGAATGTACTAACTGAAGTGGATAGCTGGCTCTCCACTCTTTTCCTTTCGAAAAATTTGACCTTGAGTGTTTTCCCAAAGCACATCCTTCATAGACCTCCTTTTGTTCATTGATTTTGGGAAGTCCTATCACCATAGCTTGAGAAGTTAGAAGTTTCAAGCTAGCAGAATTAAGGTGACCATATCGCAAGTACCAAAGCATACTTGGATTTTTTATAGCTACATTTGCAATTTGAGCTCCTTCTGGATCATCAAATTTGAGAGATAATAACCTATTCTTGGTCATGGGGACCCGTGTGATGACATGATTACAATTATTTTTATAAAAAATGATACATTGTCATTCATAAAATACAAGCTTGTAATTGTTCTCCATCATTTACCCAATGTTTAGTAGATTGTGTTGGAGATTTGGAGTGTAATAGATTTCATGCACTTTCTTTAGTCCTTCTTTGGTTGGAACCTCCATGGCTCCAATACCCTCTACTTGCAATGTCTCATCATCCCCTAATTTGATTTGGGATTTATAAGTGGAATCTAGAGTAGCAAATAAATATTCTTTGCCACTCATATGGTTTGAACAACTAGTATCCAGAATCCATGTGTCATTTAGATTCTGTTCTGATTGTCCATATGACTGAAAAATATTAGAAGTATCATCTTCTTCTCCATAATTACCATATTGACTACTACTGCCTTGTGAATATTTTGACTAGCAGTCACAAGCGAAATGACCTAGCTTGCCATTGTTGAAACAAGCTAATTTGGACTTGTCATTTCCTTGCCCTTGATTTCCACTTTGTCTTGGATTTCCTCCTCGATTTTGATTTCCACCTCTTTTTTGATTGCCTCCTTTGTATGAGTTGCCTCCTCTGTTGGAATTGCCTCCTCTGTTCTGATTGCCTCCTCTATAGTTGCTTCTGCCTCTACCTCTTTTCTTACCTCTACCTTGACCTCTTCCCCATCCTCTTCCATTGTTTTCATTGGAAGTGAAGGCCTTATCATCGCCTCCATAGCTGGTTGAAGGAGTTTCAGGAAACCTCTCTTCATGTGACATTAATGATCCGATTAATGCATCGAATGTTAAAATGGAAAGATCTTTGAATTCTTCTATAATTATGCTAATATGGTTCCATTTTTGTGTAAGTGTTCACAACACTTTTTTTACAATTATTTCAGGCTTGATTGCTTCGCCTAGTGTAACCATTTTATCTACTATTGCTTTTACTCTAACACAATAATCACAGACTTTTTCATCATATTTCATTCATATATTTTCAAAATCTCTCTTCAATTTTTGAAGCCTTACTTGCTTCACTTGATTACTACCTTGGAATCCATCACTCAATGCTTTCCATGTGTCTTGAGCAGTCGTACAAGCAGCAATTCTAGGAAATATGCTTTTCTCCAATGCGGCTTGGAGATGAGAAAGAGCAGATGAGTTGCTCTTTTTCTCTTCTTTTAGAGTTTTCTTGTCTGTTGCATTAAGTGTGGTCTAGTCTGTGGGTTCTGTATAGCCTTCCTCTATGATGTCTAACAAACCTCTTCTTATGAGTATGGTCTTTATATTTATAGACCAGTACTCATAGTCATAACCGTTAAATTTTGGGATAGGTAAGCTATTGTGTGAGGCTATAGTTACCAAAAACTCTTTATTTCATGGTTACAAAAGTACTTTGTTGAATGAAAGAAAGAAGAAGAAGGAAGAAGAAAGAGATTACAAATTTAAGTCAAATCTGACTTGTTCTACTCTATCATTGACTACTTTCTCCTCTTGATGTGGGGATGTGATATCTTGATTTGCAAAGTTATCTGCCACTTCTTCGTCGTCACTTATTGGTATGATTTTTGGTGATGGTGGTTCTAGGATTTCCACTGAAATGTTGTAGTGTGTGTACTCTGATTCTTGTGGTGTAGCTTGGATGGATTCTAATTGTTCAAATTGACTTCTAAATGAATTATCTTCAAAATCCACTTCGTACCCTGAGTCTGGATGCCTTTGATGTGTGATTACTATATTTTGAAGTTGACTAAACATAATTTTGAGTCCATTTTTTCTTACCTTTTCATCAAACCTTTATGCACCTTCTCTTGCTAGAATTGCACATAAGGCATGATAACACCCATTAGGTCTGATCATCAAATGCCTTTTACAAAATACAAAGCATATTAGGCTTATTACACACTCTTTCCTCTTAGGAAAGTTTTCAATTTCTCTTTCAATCTGTGAGTATTTCACAAAAAAGTGAAATGTACAATCTCTTTGTGGATGACAATATTAAGCCTTCAAGGATTTTACAACAAAATTTTAAAATTTAAACTTATTAAAAAACATTAAATATTCATATTTAATAAAAAAATAATTTGATAATCATTAAAACCTAAGTTTTAAAATAATTATAAATTAATTTTTATTAAATTAATATTTAATAATTTTAAATTTCTAAAATTTAAATAATAAAAAAAATTTAAACAAAAATTTATCTCTTGCCCATTCGAACCTGTGACCTCTTGATAGTCACAAAACCTTAGGTTAAATTTCCAAAAGGCCCCAAAGATACCTAATTTCTTTGGTCAATTTTAAAAAAGTCTCAAAGATGCCTAAATTCCTTTGGTCAATTTCAGAAAGGCCCAAAGATACCTAAATTCCTTTGGTCAATTTTAAAAAGCTTCAAAGAAGCCTATACCTTTGGTCAATTCAAGAAATTCATCTTGTTCAAGTGACTTATTGCTTTCATAACTTTTTGCCTCCTCATTGACTCATCACTTGAGGGGGTAGTCATACATCACAAAATTCATAATCAAGTATCAATAATCAAACACTCAATCATGCAAATTGCATTCATCCAAGAATAATTACCAAATATAATCATGCCCTTGCTTGGGGCAGACAACAATCAAAACCCAACTCAATCAAAACCCATTTGGTATGGTCAAAGTCATCACCTGTAGAATAAAAAGGTCTACCCATGGCTAAAGCTATCATCGCCTGCAGACTAATAATATCTACCCATGGCTGAAAATTTTACCAAAAGGTCAAGTTCTTCATCTCGTCGAAAGCAATGATTCAAAGATGCATGCTCTTTCCATGATTGGGGCATCTAACATTGATCAAATTAATTAACATTGATAAACATTAAATGTAGCTTTAAGTTATCTATTTTTTCTTTGTGTTACATTTTCACATAATGCATCACAAAAAGGGGTATATGTAGACACCTAAAACATGTCATTTTGAGAAGACTACCTATATGGACACATTTTTAGGTCATATGATCAACCTTGGGCATACCAAAGGCTTAAAAAGTTGTTTTTACCACTCAAACAATGGTAAATTACATTTTTTAGCCTAGACCATCTTACCTAGGGATGACCTCCAAAGGACACCCTACCCTGGGACGGCCAACAGTCACGGCCACCTACCCTAGGACAGTCACACCTATAACAACTTTTGACTCCTGAGCTGAGGTAAAATTAGTTACATAGATAGCTAAGCATCCATAATTAGTTTTGGGAAGGTTTTAGAATGGGTGATTGGTCCTCCTTGATCCTAATCATTTCTTGATTCTTGGATTCTTCCACAAGCCAAGATTCCCATGTGGAAAATCTATAAAAAGGAACCTTATATTCATTCAAACTATATGGATTTCTTCTATAACAAAGTTCTACCAAATTATATTTCCAATTCTCCACAGCTAAGTGCTACCAAATTGAATACCAAAGATATTTCCCTCTCATAAGCAATGAAGTGCTACTGGATTTTGATCATGGAGTTTCCAAGTGCATCAATGGACCATTCCAAGGTTTCAGGTTGAATCCATGATTCTTGAATCATTGAAATATCTTAATACATTCCCATTTCCACCATTAATTCATTCATCATGAGCTCACCAAGAATTTCAATCTATCTACAGATCAAACCAGACATTGCCCTACATTGGTTACAAGGAAATTACCCATAGTTAAGTGGTTGCCTCACCTCGAGGTGGCCCATGGCCACTACCACCCTACCTTAGGATGACCAATATGCCATACCACTCTACGCAAGGATAACCACTTGGAAAGATCTATTTTACTATTTTTCTTTACTGTAGTACGTTCAACAACATTTCATTTTCTTTCTAACATAGTTTAATTTTGTTTATTTTATTTCAGCATTTCCTTTCAATTTCTTTGTCATGAATGAGGGCCTCATCATGAAAGGCTCTAAAAATGTTACTAATGTCCTTTGAGTGTTCTTTTGTATAGATTTCAGGTCTTGGCAGGAGCATACAACACAAAAACTCATCAATATTTATTCCACATAGTAGAGGTCACAATAAACTCCTCAAATCAGTTTTGAGGGTACAAATATTTTGCGTGTTACACCTATCATATTTCATGATTGTAAAATTGTATCAAATTGGTATCAAATCCCTTATAGGGATATCATTGTAACCTCCTATTCAAGTATATGATTCAATATTAATGATAAGGGCACCATTTCTTTATTTCTTATCTTTATATTGATGGGTACATGATTTTGTTATTCAATTTAATTTCATATAATTGCATTAGGTGTATGATTTTTGCATACTACAAAAAATGGTTGGGTATTTTTGGAATGCATGGGGTGGATGTGTGGATAAAAAGGGGTATTTAATGAAGATAAAGGTTGCATGTGATGGTGTTGCCTTTACCCAATGGTATGGGATTGGGTGTATGGAAGTGGATGGTGGGATGATGGTGGGGGCTATGGATTATACAAAATAGTCAAGGTAATGTAGTGAGCTAGGTGTGGTAGAATGGGGAACAAGTGTGATTTATATGGTGTAGTTTTGGCTGATGGATAGGTAATTAGTGATAAAATAATCGATAAATATGTGATGGCATTGGTATGGGGGCTATTTTGTGCAAGGTCAAGGTGAGGTATAGGTGTGTGGATGATAGTGATAGCTCATATGGATTGGAAATAATTTTGTAATACTTGAAAGATTCCTCATCAACGAGGATGCAATGTATGTGGTCCTCATGCACATATTTGAGAAAATGATGTAATGTTGAGGGGATGCATCATATATCTCAAATCCAAGGTCTTCCAAGAAAGACATTGTATTACATTTCTTCTTTAAGGATGTGATACAAAGTATGAATAGTCTTCCCATCTACTTGAATAGGTAGAATGAGTATCCCAAGTGTTGAGCATAATGCATCATTCAAGGCCCATAGAGTGAATGTTGATGAGGCTATGTGTGAGGGTGATAGTTGGAGGTGTTGGAGTGCCACAAATGTTATGATTATCAAAGAACCGATGTCAACCAAAACTTGTTTAAATGGCTTATGGTCAATATGAGATACTATATGCAGTGGAGGATTGACACTTATATCAACAATATCTTGATCTCATAATCATAGAAGGTGATTGCAGGCTACATGAAGGTTCTAACATTACCCACAAAATTTGTGAAGATGTTTGGATATTGCATATTAAGGTCAATGGATTTCAATATTTCCATCAATGCCTTGTGATGAGGGGGTGACTGTTTTTTGATCTCATAAATTGAGAGTTTGATCAATGTCATCTTGAGGCTCTATGTGAGGTAATTTGTGAGGGATATGACTGGTCATGGGGGAAATAGTGTGTCCTACACTATTTGGGTTGGTATAGTAGAGAATGATGACATGTTTGGAGCAGTACTTACTAGGATCTATTGATCGGGATAACATTGATTGTGAGTGATGATGTGGATCATCCCTACAAATTTATGATGATGCATGGTGTTGAGGTGGTTGAATTGGTTAGGATTGGTGTTGATTGTTAGTGGCATTTGAAAGTGTTGGTTTTTTGCATGATATGGCAAGGGATCCTATTAAATTCTAAGTTTTTAGTTGGGTAGTGTGAGCAAATTATCTATGGCAATGGCCCCCTTGTCGATAAGGTCTTGGACCAAATATTTGAAGGTAATGCAATTGTTCATGTCATGACCTTGACATTTATGATAAGTACAATGGTGATGTTCCTTGTATGATGCAAGCTTAGGCTTGTTGGGATGTTCTTGTCTTACTTATGGCAATGATATTTCCTATGCCTCATAAAGGCATTGAAAATGCTCGAGTAAGGCTCAAAAAGTGAGGTGAATTTTTGTAGTGACCTAGTAGGATTCTTGTTGCACTTGTCTAATTGGGAGTTTTTCCGTTGGTTGGGAGGTCGCATGATGTTGTAGGTTGGTCACTATGATGTATGTTGTCATTGTTGTAGTTACTCTTGTTGCGATTGATGTGGTTGTTGATGAGACATGATTGAACCACTCAATACTACTTGATTGACTTGATTTAGTTTTGATTGGTTGTTAGAAGTTCCCTTGGAATTCTTATTTGGCCATTCATTATTATTGAGCTTTATTTCACCCTCTTTGATCTTAATGTCCTCAATGGTATTAGCTTGTGCTAAAGCTTCCTTGAGTGTATGATATTGTTGGATTTGTAGTAGTAGTGATATCGATTTCAAACAACTCCTTGTGAACAATTGGGTTAGATCTATAATGGGGAGAGCGAAGGGTAGTTTACTTATTATATGTATCCATCATACACCATAATATAAGACAAACTCATCATCAAATTGATTTAGGTTATATAGATCCATGAGTGTCATAGGAAAATATTCAAAAAATAGGTTGGCCAATTGCTCAAAAGTATATAAGCTATCTAGTAAAATGGTTGAACAAATCTAAGGCTCCCCCTAAGTGATAGCAAGAATGTGAAAAGGGTGAGGGTGTCAATCTCATTGATAAGGTAGCACGTGTTGATGAATGAGCTTGTGTGATCTTGTGGGTCCTCCTTCCCCTTTAATTTCTCAAATTTTTGCATTACGAATAGGGGAGGATACAAAAACTATGGTACCAAGGGGTGAATGAGGTAGTTTTACAATTTATTAAGCATAAATTTATGATATCCAGTACCCCCAACTTGTAATTCTAAACTATCAACCTTGTCATCCAATATTTGAAATTTATTTGGAGTAGCTAGGATGATTGTATGGTATGTGCCAGCTTGAAAACTTGATTATGGATATTGGTTGTACTGCATAGATTTATTATGAACGTAGGTGGGGTGAGTCAATGGGTGTTGGTTGAAATTTTGTTCATATGTGAGGGGTGGTTGTTGGTACTATTGTTGATTTTGGACAAGCGGTTGCTGGTATTGATGTGGGATGACCTATTTATGTTGGATTGGTGTTGCTATTGATGATGTTGAACAAGTTTTTGATGTTAGATTGGTTGTTATTGTTGATGATGAATAACCTATTGATGTTGAATTGGTGGTTGTTGTTGCTGATATTGAATAAGTTGTTGATGTTGGAGTGGTGGTTTTTGGATGACTTGTTGATGTTGTATTTGTTGCTATGGACGATGGTATATGGGTAGGGGTTATTGTGGCCACTATTGTTGTTGGTATTGGATGAAGGGTTGTTATTGATGGTGTGGTGTGATTGGAGGTTACTGCTACAGATATTGTGGGAAAAAATATTATGATGGTATCTTTTGGTACTGTCGTGTAGGTGGAGGTTATGGTGGGTAGTACTATTGCTATGATAGTTGGTATTATTGTGTGGATGGGGGTTGTGGTTGGTAGTACTATTGTGATAATAGTTTTTGATACTGTTGTGTATGTGGTGGTTGCAATTGGTAGTACTATTATGGTGGTAGCTACTAGTACTATTGTAGTAATGGCTATTCATAGACCTTTAGCTCAGGTGGTTGAGTGGATTGTTGCTAGTATTGTTGTAAAGGTGTTAAGGCCTGTATAGCTTACGATCGAGTGGTCCATGATGGGGATTGTGCAAATAATGATCCTTGAGCCACTATATAAGTTGGATGGCTTGAATCTTGGGATGGCAGTTGCTATATATGGGATGATGCAGGTGAAGTAGATGGAAGTAATTGAGATGCTAAATTGACATTGGCTTGGGTGTGTTACTTTTAATCAACTATTATATATATATGGCCTATGTTGGATTAGGGATTAGAACCCCTAAGTGGGAAATATTTTATAGGTATGTCAAATTTTGGATAGGCCTTGATAGGGTAGGTTGCATGGGTATAAACCAACTCTTGGGGAATGGGCGAGACTAATCTAGGCAGAATGGTTAATGACAAAAAATATGGTCACGGTGAATCTAGTGGGGGAAGTGGGCCACCTTGGAGGGCTACTGTGGTTTTAACATCAATGAAGGTGACACGGTTAGAGGAAACAAGTGTTCTTGGATTGGTATATTCAAGAATGGTTGTGGGGATGTGGTGGTAGGTGGCACCTAAGTTGTGTACCTTAGGTAGGTTGGTGGTGGTCTTATGTTTGTAGTTGGACAAGATACCTTATGGTGGTTGCAAGGTTACCTCTTACTAATCTATAGGAGCAATGGATGGATGGGAAGCTTGATCGGATTGGTCCATGGTGGCTTGGGTGGTAGCTTGTGCTCAAGCTTGGGCTTGGACTTGAATTTGATTCAATCCCATAAGCTGAGAAGGTAATAGAGGGGATGTGGGCTTAGTGATGTGATGATGATGTTGTGGTGTTGATTGATGAACTTTGTATCTACACAAACAAGGAAAGCAAACAATAATTTTGATTTTCTTTGTTTTAATGTGGCACAATTTAAGTTGGTGTGTTTATGAGATCGTTGGAACTATTTTTTATTTTTGATATATATTTTTTTCGTTTGGATTTCAAATCATTTTTGAGTTTTTTTTGGAGTTTTGTGTGTCTTGATGTGACTAAACCTAGAACTACATATGGTATGATGGAATGTAAACTAACCAGGTATGTTGATGTCCATTTTTTTGATGAAAAGTAGTACAACAATGACTGAAATGGCTTCATATGTGGATGTGGCTTATGGTATCCTAGAGGAGATAAATTAACCTCTTGAAATAGGTTGTGTTGTCTAGGTCCTACTACTTTTACAACCAAGATTTTGTTTCACACTCAGGCATGCTCAGATAGTAATGATATCTATGGGTCCACTAATTATTAAAACTTATGGAAAGGTGTATCTAACCTAAACCACCTAGAGATACTCTCAAGAGTTGAGGATCTCCTAGTGATGAAGGTTAAGAAACTGTTCATGGGGACTACTATGGTATCTATGGGGTGAGCCAACATAAAGATATGAATTCTAACATAATTGGTGTTGATCAATGATTGGTGATGAAATCCAACTTGACTATGTTTACAAAAATCATGCAGTGTGTAAAAATTCTTTTTATCCTTTTTATTTTTTTATTTTTTTCTCTTTTATCTAATAAAATAAAAATGCCTAATGCAATCTTTGTTAATTCATAGAAATAAAAACTAACATGATTTTTCTTTTCATGCAATGCAACTACACTATTGAATACAAAGAAATACAAATTTTAAGTAATCTACCTACAACTATTGCTAAATTTGACTTAGAACATAAAGAAATTGAGTGTCCCTACCTAGGATCCTGCACTTTGTCGAAGACTAGAGGTAGGTAACGATTGTGTATTATGATCATTTAGGATTAGATGGTTTCCATATGAGATCATCTTCAGCAAGACAACTGTGAGCTAAGATCGTTCAATGCTGGATGGTTTTGTCTCTGTGTGTTTGACCTGCAACTTGTAAAACCCAAAATATAGTAATTGTTAGAAACCTTCAAAATGCAATAGTAAATTCTGAAATATATCATAAAATCAACAAATTAAACTATTGCGCAAATGAAAGAAAAAAGGGATGGTCCCACCATGATTGCCATCTTGTAGATTAAAAAAAAATATGCACCATATGAGAGTAATGTAAATGAAAATTAATATTTTTTTATTAACTTGTGCCTTTGTCCTTTTGATTATATAACTTGTGCAAGGGGGTATAAATATGAAGGGATATAATCCCTTTTATAAGTGAAATAGTGCAATGTATTTTTGTCACTATAGAAACTATGTGGATGGGTTTGTAGTGACCAATGTTTCATTGGATGTGATGGTGCTGTGTATAGCATATCTGCATATGGATGTGTGTTTGTGCCTGCTAGATCTATGATAGACCATTGTATGGATGTTGACTATCAGGGGGCTGACGGCTATGATTCATGGCCATCAAATGTTGGATAGTTGCATGTTGTGGTCTATTACTACTACAAAAATCTAGATTTGTGGGATCGGGTTGCTTTGGGTCACTATCTAAATTTGAGTTTGCTTTATAGGACCTGGTCCATACCTGGATTCCTACACACAAAGCAAATGAAATTGATCAATAATACTTGTTGGGCCTCCCAAAGTGAGGCCTAGATTCGAGAAATATTAAAACCAATGTGATGAATAAAAATTTAAAGCATGTGAAGGAGATAAACTTTATTGTTTTTTACCTTCCATTGGTTGCTATTACTGTCATTGATGTGTCATGTTATGACTATTGTTATTGCATCATAATTGATCCATGCTACATTGAAAAGCTCCTGCATAGGATGGGAGCCAATTGTCTAGGGGTATGATGACCATGAGCCGAGATCATTTGGGGTTGAATGGTCATGAACTATGGCATCCAAAAACTATTAGAAAGTAGATCAAGGCCTATGGAATCACATTATTAGGATCCAAACATGGGATATGGATGGTGGTGCATGAAAACTCAATCGATTGATGTTGTGTATGCTTGGGATTTAATCAATGCTTCGGTGTATCTTCCATTCTCATACTACAGAAAGGAGGAGAGGTTGTATTTATAATTCTCTCAATGGAAAGGGACAAGGAGGTGGCTTATCTAGTTAAGTTTTGTAACTAGGAGTCTTCTCCTTGCATTGATTTTATTACAGGGAATGCATGCAGATAATCTTTCCTTGTAATTTTCATCAAATATACGATGTGCATGCAAATTTGTGATGTGTGCAATATTTTGATTTTTTTATCCAATACGCATGGGCAGTTAATTGGATATGCATGGTAAATTGGATATGCATTTGAATTAAATTGATCCATTCACTGAGTGTGCATGTGAAATCTTCCTTATATGGATGGAGGTGCAACTACCAGTGATTGGAGTTCTTCTTTGGAAAGGGTTTTCCTTGTGCATGACCAATGAGGTGGAAGCATGAATTAAGTGGATGATGTGGCCATGGGGGATGGATGGGTGAACGTTCCCATAGGGAGGGGTAAATGGTTGTGCAACCTATAAATTAATTAATTAATTATTTAATGATTAAATTAATTAATTAATTAATACTTAGGCAAATGGATATTAATTTAATATTAATTTAATATTAATTAATTCAATTAATATTTTTTTTGAAAATTTTGAAAAAAGCTTGCATTAAAACAAAATACAGTTACAAGAGGGAGAAAGGGCATCCCAACCAAGAGCAAAGAGACCAGAAGATCAAAGGGCACGAAAACACGACATGTCACGAAATCGCGACACCTAACCTAACAACCACCGCGCCACAACAACCAGTCGCGATAACGTGACATGTCACGAAATCGTGACATGTCGCGATATCGCGAAAAAAAGCGTCGAAGCCACACCACTCAAAAAATGTCACGAAAGCGCGACAGCACAGCACCAAATCACCCAGACACCAAAAACGTCGTGAAATCACGACGAGAAAGCCTGAAGGCACCTGCTCCCCAAAATTGTCATGAAATCACGATGAGTTCTCCTTTAATCAGCAACTTTGAGAAAGTGTCGCGATATCACGACGGCTTTTCCTTGAAGCCCCAGTTGGCCGGAAGTGTAGCGAAATCGCGACAAGAATTCCAATGGGCGCCCCATCCGCAAAAATGTTGCGAAATCGTGACATGTTCTCCCCCATGGTGCTCTTTTCTTAAACTAGTCGCGAAATCGCGACATTTTTCCTTCATGCAGGTTATTCTCCAGAACTGTCGCGAAATCGCTACAGGTTTGCCCCTTTGCTTCCTTTCCTTAAAAATTTTGCGAAATCGCGACAGGTTATCCTTTGGGAAGCTTTTCACAAAAAAGGTCGCGATATCGCGATGGTTTTTCCACTTAGCGTAATTTTGCTCAAAACGTCGCGAAATCGCTACAGGTATGCCCCTTTGCGTCCTTTCCTCAAAAAAGGCACGAAATCGCGACAAATTTTCCTTAGAGTAGCTTTTCACAAAAATTGTCGCGATATCGCGACGGTTTTTCCCCTTCACGCAATTTTTCTCAAAGCGTCGCGATATCGCGACACTTTTCCTCCAGCAGCAAAACCAACCAAAAAGGTCGCGACATCACGACACCTTCTCATCAAAGACCGTGACGACGCAAAAAGTCGCGAAATCGCTACAGTTTTCCTCCTTAGGCCGCGGCAACAAAAAGGGTAGCGAGATCGCTACAGTTATCCAGGATAGGTCGTGACAGAGCAACATGTCGTGAAATCGTGACAGATTTCCAAACAAGGTCGCGACGGCACAATATGTCGTGATATCACGACAGAAACTAACCTTAGTCATTTTTAAGCTCATGGATGCAGGGATCGTTCCAGACCACTCCGGATCTCTTCATCTATCATAGGCATATCACTGTGCAGCTGAACACCTACCTCTTTCTCAGCACCCATCTTCGCAAGGAAGTCAGCAACCGTGTTCAGATTTCTACTCACATACACAGGGATAACATCATCTAACTCCCTCCATAACTCCTTGATTTGGGATATCAACATCCGTAGTCTCCAGGCTTTTAATGAGAAATTCCACAAGCAATCTAGAGCGCCGATCAGGACTTGAGAATCTGATTCAAGAATTATCCTCCGATAACCCTGCTTAACAGCCCAGATAGATGCTGACTTAATGGCAAAGGCTTCGGCTTCATTGTTCGTGGCTCTACCCAATCCCTGCAATTCCCAGTAAAGAACCGCACTCGAGTGATCCCAAAAAACAACACCAATTCCTGCGTTACCTGGGTTGCCTTTTGCAGCCCCATCAGTATTGATCTTGATCCAGCCTACAGGGGGAGGTTTCCAGCATGCTCTGCCTTGCCTCTCATGTCCCTCAACCCCCTCTTCAGGATGCCCAAGAGTAGCCTGATTCTCTTCATTAACAAAAATAGCAACAGTTTCTGTGACTTTGCTCCAGATGACCCTGCAAAACGCCGTCAATCGAGGAGAAAGTGTTTCTAAAGATCCGGGTGTTTCTCTCCAACCAAACTTGCCACCAAATGAAGAGAAAGCCTAACTGCCAGCCAGTTCGGAGAGCTAAGGAATTGAACTTACCCCTTTTCCATTTTTCCCAAATATTGGTACGGTTGAAAACACCATTAGCCTGGAGTTTAAATTGAGAGAACCAGCGTTCCCAAATCTGATGAGTAAAAGGGCACTCAAAAAACAAATGATCTGCAGTTTCCTCATGTTGGAGGCATAAAGCACATTGAGAGGGGCCATTGAAACCCCTACGTCTGATATTGTCAAAGGTGAGAAGACCATTATGCATAAGTTGCCAAGCAAAGAAATTCACTTTCGGCCAACCCTTTGAATGCCAAATCCTTCTCCAATGTTGAACCGGAAAAGAGTGTGGGGGAGGCTCAGGGAGGATCTCTTCATATCCAGCCTTAACTGAGTAGACCCCAAGGCTTCCATAGCCCCAGGCTAATTCATCCTCCTCATCCTTCCCCGTGAGGAACCTTTCTGACAAGATTTTTTGCAGGATGGGCGCCAACTCCGGAGATACAGTAATTGGCCACTCCTCCCACCGCTTAAACTTTTTAAATTTATACCCCCCCAATTGACTAGTAAGAAGATAATTATCAATATGGATCTAGCCCTGGGCTTCTAATGCGGTCATGATTGTTTGTAGCTTAGGGAACATGACAATAATGGGCGGATGTTGGTCCCAAGAGTCAGTCTAGAAACGAGCCTTGTCTCCTCTCCCCACTTTCCAAAATAGTTGATCTTTGATAATCTGGGACCCAAGCTTGAGAGTCTGCCACACTAAGGATCCAGTACCTTCCAAGGGAAAGTGACCCACCTCATTGGGATGAACATGTCCCAAATATTTACTGGAAAGAATTCTGCTGAAGAGGGAGGATGGCTGAGAAATCCACCTCCAATACAGTTTTCCAGCCAAAGCTCTGTTATTAAACATAGAACTTCTCAAGCCCATCCCTCCTTTGTCCTTAGTCTGGGTAACTTTGTCCCACCCAACCAAGGCCCATTTTTTCTTCCCTTTTACACCTTCCCATAAAAATCTTCTAGCCATTTTGTCCAGCTCTTTCCAGATGGTATGAGGGGCAGCCAGTATTGAGAATTTATAGATCGACAAAGCCTGTATAACCGACTTTAGGAAGGTTAATCTACCCCCGTAGCTTAACCATTTATGGGCCCAATGATTCATTCTGTCTTTGATGCACTGCTAACGATTCTTCCAGGATGTCAATTTTTAACTTTTTGAAATGAAGGGGAACGCCCAGGTAAACAATTGGAAGAGAAGTCCTTGTGAAGCCCAGGATCTCAACAACACGCTCCTGTAGCCATTGGTCAAGATTGAAAAAGACCACTTTGGACTTCCTAAAATTTAGAACCTGATTTGAAGCCCTTAGGTAGAAATTCAAAGTATCTCTGATTCCTCTAGCTTCCCAAAGAGTGGCCGCACCAACCAGGCCAGTATCGTCCACAAATTGCAGGTGAGTCAGAGTTTCCTCCCCAACCTTGATACCAGAAAGCAGACCTTGCTGCCTTCTCCTCAGAAACAGTCTGCCCAAACCTTCAGCCAAGAGAAGGAAGAGATAGGGAGAACAAGGGTCTCCCTGGCGGAGACCACGTGTGGCACCGAAAGGATGCGAGGGAAGGCCCTTGATGAGAATAGAAAAAGAGGGAGAAGAAACACAACTCATAACCCAATCAATCCATTCCTGAGAAAAGCCAAAGGCAGCCATCATTTTCGACAAGAAGCACCACTCCACCCGGTCATAGGCCTTGGACATATCCATTTTAATGAACATTCCTTTGTTGCCCGAATTTTGCATTGAATGGATGGCCTCCTGGGCCAAAACCACCCCATCCAAGATTTGTCTTCCCTCAACAAAGCCCCCCTGTTCAGGAGAAATGATGCTGTGAAGAAGGGGTTTAAGCCTCTCAGCCATTATCTTAGTGATGATTTTGTAGATCACATTGCATAAAGCAATAGGCCTAAAATCTGAGATATGAGTCCCCGCTTCCCCTTTTGGAATTAAAGAAATGAAGGTGTGATTGATCACCCTGAGCATTCTTCGATTGGATCTGGATTCCTCAGTAACAGCCAGAACATCCTCCTCCAAGGTGTCCCAGAAAGCCTGAAAAAATTCAATAGGAAAGCCATCTGGACCAGGAGATTTTCCAGTACTCATACCAAAGACCACATTTCTCAGTTCATCCCTTTCAATGGGTCTAAGCAGGGCCTGATTGTCCTCTTCAGAGATAATAGGAGGAATAACATTAAGAACTTCGTTCTGAGCCTCAACATCTTGCTGCATACTTTCCTTAAAAAGTTTAGAAAAGTAATCGATAGCATGGGAATGCATGCCAGGAAGAGTATCGAAGACATTTCCATGTTCATCTTTGAGAACTTCCATATTGTTCATCTATCTCCTAGCACAAGCTGACCGATGAAAAAATTTGGTATTTCTATCCCCCTCTAATAACCAAGTATTTCTAGCCCTCTGTTTCCAGTATATCTCCTCTTGGTTGTCAATGTCCTCAACCGCTTTACGCAGTTCATCATCTTCAAATTTGAGTTGCTCAGTAATTGATCCTTCCCTAAAAAGTTTCGAACCTCCTCCCATCTAGCCACCAAGGGGCCCTTTGGGACTGGAAATCTGACTTGTTTCCTTTCCTCCACTGTTTCAATTGAATTTTGACAAATTGAAGCTTTTTATGAAATTTGAACATTGTTGTCCCAAAAGGTGGACGGCCTTCTGTCCACCATTGAGTAATTTTCTATCGAAGGTCCTCCTTTTGTAACCAAAAATTCTCAAATTTAAAAGGCCTATGGTGCTGCCCTCTCGAAGTCCCTCCCTCAAGAAAAATGGGAAAATGATCCGAAATAGGGCCCTCCAAAATCTGGAACTTAAAAGTCCATTTAACAAAAGCCTCCTCCGAGACCAAAAAGCGATCTAACTTGACCTTCCTGCTATGTGGCTCCTTTATCTTGTTTGTCCAAGTGAAAAAAACACTAGGGCCTTGAACGTCCACTAAATTAAAGGCCTGAACTTGGGCAATCAGAAGCCGGTCCCCTGGATCCAAAACAGGGGTGCCACCTTCCTGGTCCCGAACAGATAATTTTGCATTAAAATCCCCTACAATAATCCAGTCATAACACTCCCTATAAGCTCTCATGTTGTGAACAGCGTCCCATTGGAGCCTCTGGCCCTCAAGATCTTGGGCCCCATAAAAGTTGGTGATTAGGACCTGCTCAGAATTGAAGTTATTTCTGAAGAGAGAAGTAAGTACACCCCTGTAATCTATATGTTCTAAAGAAGTCCAGACCAGAGGGTTCCAAAGGGTAACAATTCCACCTGAAGCTCCTTGGGCAGCCACGTCCATATACCCAGCTCCCCGCCAGATTTTAGTAGCAATTTTACTCATAATATCTAAAGACATTTTGGTCTCCTGAAGAAGAAAAAAGTTTGTTTTACGGTTTTCTAAGAGTCTTTGAATAGCAGATTGATGGGTTCTACTGTTTAAACCCCTAACATTCCAAGATTGAATAATCATTGAAAACCTTGAGAGCAGTAAGAATCAATGGTCCTCACCAATCCTCCATTGATTAGCTTATCTCCTTGCGCTGTTAGTAGTTCCTTATTGGATTTTCTTCCCGCTCCTTGAGAGTTATTGTTTCTAGATCTCTTTTCCACCTGGGTAATCCCTAAAGTAGGCCTTTCTCTATTTTTATCTGCATTTCCCATGGTGACATCTTTGATAGTCGGCTGTGCTGGGGAGTGTATAACCAATGTCCCTGGATTCTCTGACTGCAGGTTCTCAGCTGGCACAATCACCTGTTCTACTACAGGAGTGAAGTAAGGAGAAACAAGAGGTGGAGTGTTGAAATTCTCACCATTCCCAACCACTCCCTCCATAGATTGATCCTCCTGATCCACTAATGACTTAAAAATTTCATACCGATTGTTTGGCTTGAGCTGTACCTGCTCCTTGCCATTTTTCTTTTTGTTTCTCTTTCGTTTCACCTGTTCAAAGCCATCCTGCTGAGCATCAGGTCCTGGAGAATTGCTAGAGGGTTCATTGACCGGACTGGACTTACCCTCTCTAGGGCGGTTTGACATTTCGCTCGGAGCCTCTATTTTTGTGCTCACTACGTTTGGGCAGAACCTTGCCAAATGTCCATGCTTATGGCATACTCGGTACCTGAAAGGTAGGGCCTCATAGTCTAGCTGTTGGATCCAGGGTACTCTTGCAAGCTCAAGTTCCACCTCAGCTGGTAGAGGCTGACTAATGTCCATCTCTACACATATTCTAGCAAAGACAGCAGTATTACCCTCTATGGTATCTTTGGAGACTCCCAAAAATCTGCCTAGGGAATTACCTATTAGTTCCAACACCTGCTCACCCCAAAACTCCATCGGGAGAGCGTACAGCCGGATCCAGACCGGGACAGCCGTGGGTTCGATGCGGGGGTCGAAACCCACTCTCCAGGGTTGGACAAATAACCCTGCTGGTCCGTGGTTTCTCTTTTTTGATTCAAATGCTCTGTTTCTATCTGCTAAAGAAGAGAAACTTATGATGAAATACCCATTGCTTATAGGCCATAAAGTGTACTCACCGTGTGGCTCCCAGTTCTGGAGGACCCAGGTATGCAGAAAATTTAGTGTGGGCCGGATGCCCATGAATTTGCAGATCAAGTTGTGATTAGCTCGATAGACGATTGTATCTTCGACCAGCATTGGTTCTATTACAATCTTATGCTTGGAAGTGGATTGCGGGAGGCATCCATTAACGCGGTGAGCATTTGGGCCATTTGCAACATTCTTGAGTATCGTTTGAAAAGCATTCCACTGAGCTCCATCAGTGGAAGGCGAGGGATTATCCTTCAACTTCTCAGCATATGAAGTCTTTCTCCCGGCGGGGAGAAAGCCGGAGGAGACCCCATCGGACCCTCCCGGGACCACTAAAGAACCTTCAGACGAAATCAAAATCAACCCCCCAATGCCCCAGGCAAGATCTTTGGGCCAGAATCCCTCGAGCAACACCAGACACTGTCACAAAAATTTTCCCGCCAAATCGCCAGAGCCCCCCAATTCAATTAATATTAAATATACTAATTAATTTCAATTAATTAATTAAAATTTATTATGCTTGATATTTGTGTCTACAAATATTAGTAGCCCTTGCTCCATCATGATGTCTAGAAGTATGTGTGACATTATGATCAATGCTAGCAAGTGGGGAAATCTACTTCTATAGATGAGATGTCGTTGTAGCCTCAAGTGGTTCTAGAGTCATTTAAGAAGAGAGTACTCAATTTTACTAGCCCAAGGTACGCAACATATTCTAGTTTGTATAGATTATGTGACTAAGTGGATAGAGGGTCATGCATTCAAGCATGCTCATGAGGACAAATTTATGTTTTTTTTGTATGGACATATTTTTAGTGGTTTGGTGCTTCTCATACCATTGTGTCAAACTAGTGACCATAGTTCATGTCCAAGGTGGTATAAGCATTTGTATAATTCTACTAGGTAAACCATAGGAAGGAATATCCATACCATCCATAGGTTAATAGACAAGTGGAAGTCACTAACGGGGAGCTAGAAACTATTTTGACAAAAAATAGTGACTTCTCATAAGGAAAATTGGACAAACAAGTTACCTAAGGCTATATGGATATACAACACTACATGGAAATAAAAAATAGCTTTCACCCCATATGAGTTAGTGTATGTTAATAACCCAATACTTCCTATTGAGATCAAACTTCAAACACTTTGTATGACATTTGAAGTAGGCATGGAATTGTCAAAGGCACAACATGGGAGAATCCTAAAAATGAACAAGTTAGATGAACTATTATTAGAAGATCTTAATTATATGGAAATTATTGAACAACAAAGGAAAGTGTAATATGATTGCCATGTTAAAAATAACAAGTACAAAATAGGTGATTAGGCACTTATTTTTTATTCATGTTACCAAGACTTCATTAGCAAATTACAAACTAGATGGGTAGGACCATATGAAAAAGAACAAGTAATTGATAATCATGTAGTGTGGCTCTTGCCTATCAATGGATCCAAAATGTGACTATTGGTTAATGGACATTACTTGTGATTGTATCATAAGCCAATCACCAATGAAGAGTTTTTATTTTATTTATTTTCATAGTTTGATTTACATGTTATGGAAGAGGCATCCTCTTCTAGACCAACCATTGAATAATTGTATATTTTAACAAATAATAATAATAATAATTTGATACTGGAAACCTCTTTTGAGGTGCTATTGTACCAAGGCTTATATGAAAATAAATTTTCAACATGTTTGTCTTGCAACTTTGTTGTGAAAATCCCTTATGGATACAATCGAGGTAGAAGATGGTTGAAAATAAAAAATGACAACCCTTTTTGTTACTAAAATAATAATAATATAAATATATAATATAATATAATATAATAATATAATATTTGAGTTACTAGAACTTCAATAATGTAGCTTGTAGCCTTATTCTTTCTGATTCTATGTAGATACTCTAGAAGAAAAATATGCATAGCTCATCTAGGGGAGCATCAAGCCATCTAAGTAATGAGGTATGCATTCTTCTTTTACCTTTGTTTTTTTTGGGATACTTTTTTACAACCAAATATTACAACTGGGGGCACAAATGGGGGCTACCATCCATGATTCAATATTGGGTCTCTATAATGTGAGGCCAAAGCCTTTACCATTGCACTATCATGACAGGGACATTTTATGTGGACAAATTTATGTTTTACTATTATATATAATTAAAATTTGTCCACATTTTTCAATAGTATTTCATCACTTCTATATTTTTTGACACTTGGACAACATTAATCTATTTTGGCTACTTAGCTAGTATTGAAACCTTTATTATGCATGTACAATGCCAAATATTTCTAGTGCTAGAACATTTTAGTTAGTACCAAAACAATGGTAGTATAATTTCGATACCCTTCTATCATTCATCTTATATATATATATATGGAGGGAAACATCAATTCGATAATACATAGATCCATATCAATCATGTCAATGAATAAGTGGGATCCACATCAATCGTAAAGTTAAAATACATCATATAGTATCACATGTGATACGATAACGATCGACCATGTGGATAATGATTAGTCCATGATACAAAGCATGATATTAATTTTTAAAACATACTCTAAACTTATTGGTTAATATCATAGGGAACATGTGAGTTGCTAACTTGGAAGAAGTACATTTAAAAACAATAATATCGACATGTGTGCCTTGGAAAAAGAAGCAATTTGTGGCACACATGCATTTACCATTAGAATGGGTTATCACATGGGTATATGCACATTAAAAGGAGTGATGTTATAGGGATGTTCATGGTTTTTAAAAAATAGGGTGATGATGGATTTATGTGACAACAACACACAATGGTGCCTTCATGGCATAACTAGATGAACATGTGTGATAGAGATTGTTGATCATAACTATGAATCATACTAAAATCTATGATGTTGAAATTCTAGCCTTCCAAAATTTTTATGTGGCACTTCTAAGCATTCCACACATGTGCAAGTAAATATAAATTAATTATACCAATGCATACTCTAGAATATTTGATAATGACTTTTTGGCTTGCCAACCTAGGACATCGACATGGTTATGAGAAACTACATCATCTCATGCCAAACTTCGATGCAAAGGCATATTGAAATATGATATATCAACTACACTCTATACTATCATATTGAGAAAGTAGAACACTCAAATATATATAATAATTTTGTCACTTAGACCCTTTGTGATTTATGGTTGTAACCTGACTCTATAGTTATAAATACCTACTTTAAACAAGTACTCGATATTCTTTGCTAACTAATTGATCAAATCTGAGAATTTTTCCTAATTCCTTATTGAATTATGTGGAATAAGAATAATTCTAAGCCTAATAGTCTAGTAGAGCTCCTCCAACACAAATAAGTAGTAGAAATTATTAATAAGGACGGATGGACATGTTTATTTAAATTATTTGATAGGTATAACAAGGAATTGGTAGAGGAATTTTTTCTAAATTTGCATGAAGAATCTACAATGGTTGAAGGTATATCCTTTTGAGTAATAGAAGCCCCCCTTATCCAAATCTTCATTCTTCCATACACTAGACATAATATTGTCAAGACCTACATCCCAATTACAAAGTTATTTTATTTTTTCAAAGAAAAGGAAGATCTAGTTCTAGCCTATGAAATGAGCAAGAGTATATGAAATGCATAAGTATAATTCTATATTATAATGCTATCACAACCTCAATAATGAGGTATGTTACCTGTGATACTCAATATAGTATCATTTCTAGGCCACATTTGAAAATCTTAACACACCTATGATATGGAGTTCAAAACCCAACTTCATTTTTCCATTCATGAAATGGCCCAAAAATTATTAGGAGGGGAAAGGCATATTGAAGCACCATATATTGATAAAGGTAATTTTTTAGAATAATTTTAATGATGCTAAAAATATTGAGGAAAGATGATGATAGTTTCTCAATGACTAGATATAGGCTAGACTACCCACGAAAGTAGAACAAAGTCCTCCTTCCATAAATCCAGTAGTAGTAGATGATATTATTGGTTTGAAACACATGAAAAATTCTTGGAAGAAATAAATTAAGAACCAAAGATACCCATATATCCTAAATGGACCCAAAATTAGACCAAGTCTACTACACCAGAAAGTCTATAAGTAACTAGTTAAAAGGAGTTTTCTCAAACCAAGCACAAAACTACATCCATAGCCCTAAGTGAACAACAAGAATTTTCTCAAGCCAATAGGAGGACTAGGCATAGAACCAATTCCATAATCCCAAATGAACAACTAACATCTAAACAAGAGGATTCATGACTGATAACTTATAAGACTCATAGAAAATCGAAGCACATGCCAATAACCATTAATAGAAGTAATGAAGACATTTTAGTACCTCATGCTAAAAGGTAAGTCTATGCCTAGTGAACAAGAAACTATGGAGAAACAAGCTTTGGATAGTGATAGAGATACTATAAAATAACAACCTTTGCCTAGTGAACAAGATATGGATGAGCAATAGGGATATTTACCAATAATTGTAGCTCTAGAGGAAGGAGCATATGAAGAAGAGGAGGAGAAAGAAGAAGAAAAGATAAAAGAAAAGGAATAAGAAGAGGAATAATAAATAGAGGAAGAATAAGAAGAGGTAGAACAAGAAGAAAAATAAGCATTAAACTAAAATAGAGACGAAATAGGGGATCTTGATGAATTAAATCTAGATTTTGTCAAGAAAATTATTAAATCCTATGAGGAGAATTAATGGTAACCCAAACCATAATATAGGAGATAGATATGCAACTTGCCCAACTTTTATAGGAGGTAGTTGAATAAAAACATAGGGTACTTATTGAAGAAGAGACACAAGTTGCATTAGATGTTGAAGATATTGTCATTATTTTATGAGTTGAGTTCCAATATAGATGTAATTAAGGAAATGGTGAAGTAGATAACATTAGATGGTGTAAATCCAGCCGTAAGAGGTCAAAACAAGGACCTCTTGAAGCACATGGAAAATCATATGCAAAAGTCTCCTTGCGTTCCTTGATGTAGATGGGCTTCTTGCTCATGTGCCATAGATTTTGGGGTGTAGATCCTATAAACCTACACAACTTGCAAAATCTTGTTAGAGCGTTTGGGGGCTTGCCTTGGTCAAGCCCCATATTTACAAAGACAAAAAGACTCAAATAACTAAATTAATGCATAATTGAAGTGCTAATTGAAATGGATGGTATTTACAATGATACTTACCTGTACAAAGGAGTTGATGTAGCTTGTTGCTTGCTTTGGAGCTCCTTTCCAAGTGGATGTTGGATGTTGCGTATCCTAGACCAATTCCAGTAGAGTCTAGGTATGTAAGTGGAGGATTCTTAGAAATGGAGAAGAAGGCACTCTATTTATAGAGTTTTCCAAGGTTAGGGGAGGGGCTGAGGTGTCCCATGAGGTGTCCCCTATGAGGTGTGCAATGTGAGGTGTCCATTGAGGTATCCCCTGAGGTGTCCCTATGAGGTGGTCCTTATGAGGTATGTTATAAGGTATCCCCTAAAGTGTTCTGCCTCATAAATGTGTTTGGGTGAGAGAATATCTCACCCATCCACATGTGTGATGAAGAAAAATATCAAGAAATATCAGGATGAGAGGTGGCAAGGCTAGTCTAGTCTAGGCTAGGCTAGTCAAAGTAGACTAGGTGAGGTGGTAGGCTTAGCTTAAATCAGGATTAGATCTAATTAAGCATGTGTTTAGCCATAAAGCAAACTTTGACCAAAAATGTTGACTTTTGACCATAAAGTGCTTTTTGACCATGGTGGAGAATTCAACCTTGGTTGAGTTATGATGGAGGTCGCATGAGGACCCATGGTTAAGCATAGGAAGGAGCTTAACTAGCCCAAGGGGGCTAATGAGGATGAATAGTATTTTGAAGCCAATTTATGTAATTTTTGAGGGTTTTGCAAATTGATTGGCCATGAAGATGAGAAGTGGAACAATGTGCAACTTTTGGGTGTCTACATTTTACCCCTTTTTGTATTGGATTGTGTGAAAACATGATTTAGTACAAAAACTAATGATATGAATTGATGGAATGATTTGGAAGGCAAAGAATTTGTGATTGATGACTTGTGGATGATTGCGAGAGAGATGCATTGATAAAATAGAAATATGATTTGTGATTGAATACAACACTTTGTAGCATTGTAATGATTGCTTTTGAGGGAAGGCGTAAGATTGCCTTGTTTTGTGATCAATGTGAGATGTTCCAATTGTGGAAGGAACAAATACCTTTGCCAATTTTTGCTTTCGATTGATTGATGAGTTATTTTGATAATATTTGATAAACCGTTGGAGTTGTAGGGTAGAGCTTAGTCAGGTGCTTCATTCACAAGTGGTCTTACAACTGCCACTATGAAGAAGGGAATCCATGAGCTATCTACAGTTAGAGGTATTTTGAGGTTTATCAAATATTGGTTTGTTTTGAATTGGAGTTTTGATTGAGAAGAGAAATTTTGCTATTGTTTGTCCTAGCAAATGAGGACTTGAGATAATATTTAGCAAAAAAATTCTTAGGCATTTGTTGTATCCATGATTGGATGTTTGGTTGTTTGATCATGTGCAAGGCATATTTTGATGTGTTGGATGACTACCCCCTCAAGCGATGAATTGGTGATGGAGGAGATGAAAAGTGATAATGAGTCGATTGATAATGATGAAAATTATTGTAAGAGTGATGAGAATTGCAAATGGTGGATATACAAGGCCATAGCCAAGCATATTGTGAGAATTTGAATGTGAAATGGTAGGTTCGCACATGGGTGTGCGAATGAAAATATTCACACATGGTTGTGTGAACAAAAAATTTCACACATGTCTATGTGAACCCACCAAAAATGGTGTATGGAAGCATGAAAGTGTTATTGTGGGATCAATTTGCATGATGTGGAGTGTGGAGAGAGTGGTGAAGAAGATTTGGAGGAGGGTTGAGAAGCCTCCTGGAAGATATGAGGGGAGTGGGAAGACTCCCAATGGACAACAGAGCTGAGATGGCCTGCATTTGTTTTTTATTTTTATTTTTTTTGGTGTGGCGAGTGTGCCACCATTTTTGTATATGATGATGGTTGTTGATGAGGTGATGTATAGCATGATGTATATACACTATAGCCGATGGATGATTTTGACGATGTACAGAGCATTGTATGAAATGATATGCATGATGAGCTCTTGTGATGATGTACAATGGTGTGATGTGTATGGATGCAAAAAGTGTGTTGTATGTACACTTGATATGTATGTATGTGGTTATAGGTTTGGAAACCCATATTTGATTTTGATTATCTCAAATGGTTGAAATACTCAAAGATAATGGAATAGTCATGCTGATTGTGCACCCTATTATGAAATAAGCAAACATGCAATATGTATGATGAATGCAAGTGGAAATGTACCTATGGAGGTAATGTAATGGACTCTTTGAATATGCAATGAATGACAATGTATGGACATGATGAAGAGAACACTCATTATTGGTAGAGTGAGCAGTGATGCTATTTGTTCCTTGTTCCCAAGATTATTGGATGTTTAGAAGAATTTCTAGAAAGTCAAACACCATAGTTTGAACAATCAAACTCATCTAGTAGACAATCAATATCTTGCAGAAGTCTTGACTATCATGACTGAGATTAAGCCTATCATGGACCTATGTGTGCAAAGTGATGTTCATTTATCCATTTTGAGTGAGGTTGGACTAACCTATTGTAAACCTAGCCTATTAAGCTAGCTCATCCACAAGCACGTAGTGGTTTATACAAAATAAGTTCGCTAATGTGACAGACATGTCACCACTTGTAAGGCATATTCCACTACCATTCAAGCGTTGATAGCCTATTTATAGCAATGGAGATCGCCTCGTGATGTTATGATGGACCTGAGGACCTTAGGGATTCAAAATTTATTTTTTATGGTGCTCTTTTTCTTTGCTTTTTTTTTTTTTCTTGTTTTTATTTTTGTATTGCTCTTGTGGGTGTTTGCTTTTGTTTTCTAGTATTTTTTCTTTTTCTTTTGAGCTTATCCTTTTGTCAATCCTCAGGTTTATTTTGATCACACAAATTATAGGATGAGTAGGGGAAACTGTTCACTTTATGGCAAGGCTTACGCAAGGTGTTGTCCTCCCTACACTCAAAATTTTCTTAATGTGTGAGACGTGTGATTGGTCCATGAAAGAACTCAAGTCAACCAGGGGAAGCTTTGAAATGCTTTAGGATTTTGATGGATTTCAATGTTGGTTGATTGGACTGACTATGAATGGTTGAGAAACAGAAGAACTTCCTATTTCCATGCAACTTGAGAAGAGGATTGGACACCACTACAATAATGCTAACAAATGTATGTTTAACCCTTCAATGGTGTGTTGTATGCAAAATTATGTATGCATATGTACAAGCAGAATTATATGACAATGTGATGATGAACAATGCAAGAGCATGAAAAGCATGGGTGAATGACATGATGGAATGCTTATGTACAAGTAGAATGTATGACATGATACAATGCCTATGAATGCAAACTAAAGCATGACCAACTTTTTCTCGAGTAAGAAAACCAAGTGAGATAGTTTTAATGCAAATTCATGACTCCAAATGAGTGACCCAATTGATACGGATGAAGCTTGATGGTATGTATGGATGCATTTGGTGAGTGAATTGAATGTTAATGTTTTGGAAACATCAACATGATTGATGAGTGTAAATGATGATGGTAATGCCATGAATGAATGTGTAAAGGGATGTGATAGAAGAAGGAGAATAAGGTAGGAAGAGAAAGGAAAAATGAAATCTAATCAAAGGTATGTAGCCGCTCGAAGCGTGACCATACAACATTGATCAAAGAGGAAGGAGATGAAGAATAGAAGAAGGAGAAAGAAGTAGAATAGATATGAATAATGCAATTTAGACATATACCATGAATGGACGATTTTGTTTTTTTATTGTTTTTATTATTATTGTTATTGTTTTTGCATTTTTGTATTTTTATAATAGTCGTGATGGTATGTACAAAGAATGGTGAGTTATACTTGAAAATTCTTAGGCATAAAATGCTCAGAGATGAATGATGTTGATGGGTTCAAGGTCAACAAGACCTTCAATATGGGCAAGATGATATACCCCAGAACCAAATTTATGTGTAACAATGTAAGGACCTAACCAATTAGGTATAAATTTAACATGAAGGTGGTATAGTTGGCTAGTGATCTGTTGGTTCTCTTTGAGGAATAGATATTTGACTTGAAATTCTCATGGATGTACCTTGTTGTGAAAGGCATATCAAAGACAATCTTGGTAAACGTGTGTGTGTTTAATGACGTAAATGCAACGTTCATCCAAGAGTGTTAACTAGTCTGATTTTGTTGGATGAGCAGTATCATCATTGATAAATTTTGATATTGATATGTGCAATTGATGAGAAGCTCAAGCTCTAGGGGTAGTAGATTTAAAAAATGTTATTACCCTAGTTGTAGTTTAAATGTGATGACTCTGCAATGGTTTTGTATGAAGAATGGTGCATATGGTTTGATGGGTAAGTTTGGTTGAATTTCTCACATAGTGCGCAAACATTCTTGGTCTAGAAAAGCATATTGTTATTAGAGATGACCATGGAAGAGATGTCAAAGCGATAGGTGATGTGTGAAGTAATGAATTTTATGATTGTAAGACCTATCATTTGAATGAGAAGAATGTCTTGAACCCAATTTGTAAAATACTTTGCAATATTGTTGGATGGGGTGGGGAGGATTTTATCAATAAAATGCAAACCCCATTGAGAAAAGGACCACATAGATTGAACTGAATAGAGTTCTTGAGATGATAAAAAGTGTAATATTAGCATGGTGTTGCCATGTGATGTATGGCTAAATGTATTCACAACAACCATGCTCTAGTGTAGGCCAATACTAACCCATGTGTAAGATGATTCTTAATGAAGTGTTAGGTTTGTGTGTGGTTTGAGATAATGCCGAAGGATTCCATCATGGTTGCATTGAGAAATAATATCTCCCAGTAATGAATAATGGATTTCCCTTTGTTTGGATGCTCGTTGAGAAGTGTGGGGAAAATCCAAAAGAAAATGCCTTATTTTATAGAATATTTGACATGGGAAAAAAGCAAATATTGTGAGGCTCAACCATATATGTGATCGGTATGAGAATGTGGTGAAATGTGTTGTGGAAGAAGGATGAACTATCTTAGTCAAGAATGCTATTATATAGAAGGAGAAATCCCTCGATACTTGAAGTGGATTAAATTGGAAATGTAATCCCCTAATGATGAAGGGGAGTATATGAGGTGAGTTTATTTGAAAAGATAAAAATACCTCCAATGATAGGATATTGATTGCAAGGAGAAGAAATCCCCTAGTGTTAGAAGGATGGCAAGGAGGAGAAGTCCCCCAATCATTAGCGAATGGATGGTAAGGAGGAGAGGTCCCCCAATTGAGGGAGATGAGTGGAAGGAGGAGAAACTCCCACAAATGTGATGCTAGGCTATGGCTATGCTAGCCTAGACTATGTGACTTGGTACACCTATGCTATGCTAGGCTATGTCTACACTAGACTAGACTAAGATGCATCCTCACGAAATCAAATCTATTCTAGTGCTTTGAAATAAAGACTAAATGGAAATGTGTTTTGAAATTAATCTAAGCTAGAATGCTTCCTCATGAAATCAAATATAACCTAGTGCTTGGAAACAAATACTAAATGGAAATGCATTTTGAAATAAATCTAATCTAGAATGCTTCCTCACAAAATTAAATCTAACCTAGTGTGTTAAAAGCAAGTCTAAATAGAGATACATTTTGAAATAAATCTAAGCTAGAATGCCTCTTCTTGAAATAAAATATATTCTAATGCATTTAAAGTAGGACTAAATAGAAATACATTTTAAAATAAATCTAAGCTAGAATGCTTTTGAAATGCATGTGATCAATGGCAAATTTGAATCGAGTGAGCTTGGAGGTGAAGAGATGATGGTGAATTTATGATGGTCTGTTACAGTGAACATGGAGTATAGAATGAGATGATGACAAATTTATGATGGTGTGTTGCAGTGAACATGGAGTGTATAATGAGATGATGGCAGATTTATGATGGTGTGTTACACTAAAATTGGAGTGTAGAATGAGATGATGGTATATTTGTGATGATGTGGTCCAGTGAGCATGATGTGTAGAATGATATGATGGTAGATTTTTGATGATGTGGTACAATGAGCATGGAATGTAGAATGAGATGATGGCAGATTTGTGATGATGTGGTTCAGTGAACATGGAGTGTAGAATAAAATTATGGTGGATTTTTGATGGTGTGGTGTAGTGAGAGTGGAGTGTAGAATGAGATGATGGAAAATTTGTGATGGCATGATGCGGTGAGCATGGAGTGTATAATGAAATTATGATGTACTTGTGAGGGTGTGGTGTGGTAAGAGTGGAGTGTAGAATGAGATGATGGTGGATTTGTGAGTGTGTGGTATAGTGAGCATGGAGTGTAGAATGAGATTATGGTGGATTTGTGATGGTGGGGTGTGGTAAGAGTGGAGTGTATAATGATATGATGGCAGATTTGTGATGGCATGTTGTAGTGAACATAAATCCTAATTAGATGGCACCAAAAATACAAGGAATTATATCATCTTGTATACACCATGGTGAGAGGCAATTTTGGGTCTAGGTATGGAGGCATGCAATCCCAGGGAACATGAGGCTTTTAACCTCGCCTAACTTACCTTACCAGTTTTTGGGGTGTTTGAAATCGATTCTTGTGCTTCATGAACCAATTTTTGAGGTAGACTATAAAGTTCACATGCCCAAGTGTGTACTCTCTAAACCTCAAAAATCTACTAGTGCATCATCAAACTTTGTGATAGGGTGAGGCAAAGGGCACAACCTTCTAAACCTAGCGTTTGATTTAAATAGCGAGGTAAATGGTGCAACCTTTTCAACATAGCATGTATTTTTGTTGCATGAGTGGTTTTTGGGGAACCGATATTGGTTGTTTATGGCCTTGGCACCCATTGATGTTGAATGAGGTGTAGGTTGTGAGGCTAGTGCTTCTTTTTGTTGCATTGGTGCTTGATGAATAGGAGTTGTAGGTTGTGATACTAGTACTTGTGGCAATTGGACTGGTACCTACAGATGTTGAATGAGTGGGGATTGGGGAACCAACATTGAATTTTTATGGTCTTGGTACCCGTTGATTGTGGAATTATTTAGTGGAGGACCAATACTTGTGGTGGTATTACTAGAACCTGATGTGGATGAATGGAATTATGGTGGGATTAGCATTGGTGGTTGATGCCCCAGTACCTGGCGAATAGAATGAGTGGAAGGTGGTGAGACTAGTGATTGTTATTTTTGCACTAGCACCTAATGATGATGAATGTGATGTAGGTGGTAGTACCAGTGCTTATGGATGTCGCACTAGAACCAGATGATGTGGAATGAGGAGTTGTGGTTGCGAAACCAACATTGGATATTTATGCCATGGTACCCAATGAATGGAATGAGTGGTATGTTGTGATGCGAGTGCTTAAGGTGATTTTACTAGTACATGCTAAGGTGGAATATGTTGTGTAGGACCAATATGTATGGTGGTAATACTAGAATATATGGTGGATGAATGAAATTGTAGTGGGATCGGCATTAGTGGTTTATGCCTCGATACCTGATGAATGGAATGAGTGGTAGGTTGTGAGACTAGTGCTTGTTGTTGTTGTACTAGAACATGTGGATGATGGGTGAATTGACATGTGGATGGAAGGCAAAGGATACAATGTTGTGAAGTGCCTAGCAATGGATGTGTTGAAGTGCATGGAAAAGCACATCAAAAATTCTCCTTGCATTCGTTGATGTAGATAGGCTTCTTGCTTGTGTACCATCAATTTTGGCATGTAGATCTAGTAAACCTACACAACTTACAAAAGCTTATTAGAATGTTTGGGGGTTTTCGTTGGTCAAGCCCCATATATACAAATACAAAAGGAATCAAATAACTAAATTAATGCATAATTTAAGCTTAATTGAAATTGATGGTAATTACAATGATACTTTACCTATACAAAGAAGTTGATATAGCTTGTTTCTTGCTTTGGAGCTCCTTTTCAAGTGGATGTTGGATGTTGGATATCCTAGACCAATTATATAAAAGTTTTGGTATGTAAGTAGAGGATTCTTAGAAATGAAAAAGAAGGCACTCTATTATAGAGTTTTCAAATATTAGGGGAGGGGCTGAAGTGTCCCATGAGGTGTCCCCTATGAGGTGTGTATTGTGAGGTGTCCATTGAGGTATCCCCTAGGGTGTCATTATGAGGTGGCCCTTATGAGGTGTCCTATGAGATGTCCTCAGAGGTGTCCCCTGAGGTGTCCCATGAGGTGTCATGCCTCATAAATGTGTTTGGGTGAGAGAATATCTCACCCATCCACATGTGTGATGAAGACAAATATCAAGAAATATCAGGATGAGAGAGGTGATAAGGCAAGTCTAGTCTAGGCTAGGCTAGTCAAAGTAGACTAGGTGAGATGGAAGGCTTAGCTTAAATTAGTATTAGATCTAATTAAGCATGTGTTTAGCCATAAAGTAAACTTTGACCAAAAATGTTGATTTTTGACCATAAAGTGCTTTTTGACCATGGTGGAGAATTCAACCTTGGTTGATTTATGATGGAAGTCACATGAGGACCTATGATTAAGCGTAGGAAAGAGCTTGGCTAGCCCAAGGAGGCTAATGAGGATGAATAGTCCTTTAAAGTAAATTTATGAAATTTTCATGGGTTTTGCAAATTGATCGGCTACAAAGATGAGTTGTAGGACAATGTGTGATTTTTGGGTGTCTACATTTTACCTCTTTTTGTGTTGGATTGTGTGAAAACATGATTTAGTTCAAAAACTAATGATATGAATTGATGGAATGATTGGAAGGCAAATAATTTGTGATTGATTACTTATGGATTATTGCAAAAGAGATGCATTGATAAAAGAGAAAGATGATTTGTGATTGAATACAACACTTTGTAGCATTGTAATGATTACTTTTGAAGGAAGGCATAATATTACTTTATTTTGTGATCAATGTGATATGTTACAATTGTAGAAGGAACAAATACCTTTGCCAATTTTTGCTTTCAATTGATTGATGAGCTCTTTTGATATCATTTGATAAAATGTTGGAACTGTAGGGTAGAGCGTAGTCAGGTGCATCATTCACAAGTGGTCTTACAACAACCACTATAAAGAAGGGTATCCATGAGTTATCTACATTTAGAGGTATTTTGAGGTTTATCAAATGTTGGTTTGTTTTGAATTAGAGTTTTGATTGAGAAGAGAAATTTTATTATTGTTTGTCCTAGCAAATGAGGACCTGAAATAATCTTCAGCAAATATTTTCTTAGGAATTTTGTATATCCATGATTGGATGTTTGGTTCTTTGATCACATGTAAGGCAAATTTTGATGTTTTTGAATGACTACCTCCTCAAGCAATGAATTAGTGATGGAGGAGATAAAAAGTGATAATGATTCAATTTATGATGATGAAAACAATTGTAAGAGTGACGAGGATTGCAAATAATGGATATACAAGGCCATAGCCAAGCATATTGTCAAAATTTGAAAGCAAAATTATAGGTTCACACATGTGTGTGTGAATGAAAATATTTGCACATGTCTGTGCGAATCCACCAAAAAAGGTACATGAAAGCATGAAAGTGTCATTGTGGGGTCAATTTGCATGATGTAGAGTGTGGAGAGAGTGGTGAAGAAGATTTGGATAAGGGCTAAGAATCCTCCTAGAAGATATGAAGGGAGTGGGGAGACTCCCAATGGACAACAAAGCTGAGATGGCCTGCATTTATTTATTTTTATTTTTTTTGGTGTGGTGAGTGTGCCATAATTTTTATATATGATGATGGTTATTGATGAGGTGATGTATAGCATGATGTATATATACTATAACCGATGGATGATTTTGACAATGTATAGAGTGTCTTATGAAATGATATTCATGATGAGCTCTTGTGAGGATGTAAAATGGTGTGATGTGTATGGATGTAAAAAGTGTGTTGTATGTACACTTGATATGTATGTATGTGGTTATAGGTTTGGAAACCCATATTTTATTTTGATTATCTCAAATGGTTGAAATACTCAATGAAAATGGAATAGTTGCATCAATTGCACAACCTATTATGAAATAAATCAAACATGCAATGTGTATGGTGACTGGAAGTGTAAATGTATCTATGGAGGTAAGGTAATGCACTCTTTGAATGTATAATGAATGATAATGTATGGACATGATGAAGAGAACACTCATTATTGGTAAAGTGAGCATTGATGCTATCCGTTCCTTATTCCCAAGATTATTGGATGTTTAGAAGAATTTCTAGAATGTCAAACACCATAGTTTGAACAATCAAACTCATCTAGTAGACAATTAATATCCTGTAGAAGTCTTGACTATCCTAACTGATATTAAGCCTATCATGGACCTATGTGTGTAAACTGATGTATGTTTATCCATTTTGAGTGAGGTTGGGTTAACCTATTGCAAACCTAGATGATTAAGCTAGCTCATCCACAAGCACATAGTGATTTGTTGAAAAGAAGATCATTAATTTGATATACATGTTGCCACTTGTAAGGCATACTCTACTGCCAGTCAGGAATCGATAGCATATTTCTGGTGATGGAGATCACCTTGTGATGTTATGATAAACCTGAGAACCTTAAGGTTTCAAGAATTTTTTTATGGTACTATTTTTATTTAATTTTCTTGTTTTTTTTTGTATTGCTTTTGTGGGCATTTGTTTTTTTTTTCTGCCCTTTTTATTTTTCTTTTGAGCTTGTCCTTTTTTCAATCCTCAGGTCTATTTTGATCACACAAATGATAGGATGAACAGGGGAAACCATTCACTTAATGGCAAGGCTTACACAAGGTGTTGCCCTCCCTACACTCAAAATTTGCTTAATGTGTGAGACGTGTGATTGGTCCATGAAAGAACTCAAGTCAACTAGGGGAAGCTTTGAAATGCTTTAGGATTTTGATGGCTTTCAATGTTGGTTGATTGGACTGACTATGAATGGTTGAGCAACAAAAGAACTTCCTATTGTCATGCAACTTGAGAAGAGGATTGGACACCACTACAAGCATGCTAACAAATGTATGTTTAACCCTTCAATGGTGTGTTGTATGCAAAATAATGTATGCATATGTACAAGCATAATTATATGGTAATGTAATGATGAAAAATGCAAGAGCATAAAAAGCATGGGTGAATGACATGATGGAATGCCTATGTATAGGCAAAAATCATGACATGATACAATATTTATGAATGTAAACTAAAGCACAACCAATTTTTTCCTGAGCAAGAAAACCAAGGGAGATAATTTTAATGCAAATTTGTGACTCTAATGAGTGACTCAATTGATACGGATGAAGATTTATGACTTGTATGGATGCAATTTATGAGTGAATTGAATTTTAATGTTTGGTGGTATCAACATGATTGATGAAATTATATGGTAATGTCATGAATGAATGTGAAAAGGGATGCAATAGAAGAAGTAAAATAAGGGAGGAAGAGAAAGAAAAAAATAAAAATAAAACTAATCAAAGGGATGTAGCCACTCGAAGCATGACCATCTAAAATTTATCAAAGAGGAAGGAGATGAAGAATAGAAAAATAATAGATATGAATAATGCAATTTAGACATATGCTATGAATGGACGGTTTTGTTTTTTTGTTGTTTTTATTATTGTTGTTATTGTTTTTGAATTTTTATATTTTCATAATAGCCATGATGGTATGTACAAATAATGGTTAGCCATACTTAAAAATTCTTAGGCATAAAATTCTTAGAGATGAATGATATTTATAGGTTCAAGGTTAGTAAGACCTTCAAGATGGGCAAGACAATATGCCCCAAAACCAAAATTATGTGTAACAATGTAATAACCTAACCAATTAGGTGCAAATTTAACATGAACGTGGCATGGTTGGCTAGTTATTTTTTGTTTCTCTTTGAGGACTATATCTTTGACTTAAAAATCTCATGGATGTACCTTGCTATGAAAGGCACATCAAATACAATCTTGGTAAACGTGTGTGTGTTCAATGATGTAAATGCAACATTCAACCAAGAGTATTAACTGGTTTGATTTTACTGGATGAGCATCATCATTAATAAATTCTGACATCAATATGTGCAATCGATGAGAAGCTCTAGCTCTAGGGGTAGTAGATTTTAAAAATTGTATTGCCTCATGTAGACAGGAAAAATTGACCCATTAAGATGAGTCATTTTTCTCAAAAACCCTTAGTTTTCTGTCTTATTAAAACTAAGGTTATATTAAATAGAATTTTTACCCTATAAAATCATCACAATTCTTCTAAAATTTTATACCATTAGATAGGGCTCAAAAAGATATTTCCAACGGTATATTATATGTCCAATTTTGACATCATTTGACCCCTCAAACTGCAAAAACACTAAGTACATGTCTAGCTATCACGGAATTCACGAGAAAATGTACATCTAACTTTATAAAATTTATTTGATTTTGGCTCCAAGACCATTTCAATGGAAGGCATATTTCTGGTTGATTTGTTAGCCCTAATTTGGGTCAACAAATAATTTAGATTAGTAATTTTCTAATCTAATTAAAACTGCTCAACAAATTCCCAGATTGGTTATCTCACGGGAATGATAAATATATGTGCTCCATATCCAAATAAAGGAGAGAAAAAATAAGTAGAGAGTTATCATGGGAATGAATAAGGGAGAGGAATTGAGAAATTAAGGGCAATGACAGTGTTGAATTGAGAGATGTTTATGGATTAATAATTTTCTATTGCAGGTAAATATCCAAAACAAGTTGTCTCTTCCCTTTTCTTTTGCAAGTTGAATGCTTGAAGCCGGTTGAAGAATATTTCCAATCATTATTATTGCTTTTAATTATCAATAATAAAAACCCGTGATACCCCCATTGTAATCAAGTTTTTCTTTTCTTCTAATTATCTTGAAAATCATCATTTTTACAATCATATTTTATATTTTATTTATTTCTCTTAAAATGTAATATGACCTTTGGGTTGAATTTTATCTAATAAAATCACCTTTATATATATATTATACCATTGGATAGGTGTTGAAAAGATATTTCCAACGATATATAATTTGCCCCATTTTGATGTTGTTTTGACCTCTAAAATGCTAACAAACCATACGTAGGTCTAATTATCACAAATTCGTACATATCTAATAAATTTATATAAATATAAATATGGGGCAAATATTTGAATTTAAGTTAGGCATTTCTTTGTTTTATATCAAGTAGGATATAGTTGAAACCATTTGGTTTTACTAGCTTTATTAATTGTTGTATCATTTATCACTTGAATATAGATTTTGATTTTTATTTAATCACCAATTATTATCATTCTTTTATATATAATTTTTGGGAAAGAACCAAGAAGATACATTCGCTCTAATGATTAAAAGGAAGCCTAAGGCTATTTTTATGGGATCTGTGGCTTCTAATTATTAGTATTACGTGCTTTTTCTATCAAGTTACAGGTTTACAGATCAAAATTGGTAAATTTGATAGATCAATTATAGATCCACTTAAATCAAACATCCGAACCAGGTAAGGATCTAAATCTAATTCATATTGGCTCTTTCATACTATAGATTTATATTTATCTAATTTTATAAATATTTGCATAAAACAAAAGAACATATATTTAATAACATCATATTTTACATTTAATCACATTAGTTGAAATCTCAAAAGAAAATGTCAAAATACAAACTTAGTTGCATCGTTTTACATCAATCATATTAGTTAAAAGACTCAAAATAAAAAGACTAAAAACTTAGACTTTGTTGCATCAATCATATTAGTTTAAAAGAAAAATACAAAAGGATAAAAATATACAAACTTAGTTATATCATTTCCATATCAATTGCATTTAATCAAAAGGTTCCAAAGAATGAAAAGACAAAACATAGAATTTAGTTAAATTATTTTATACTTAATACATTAAATTGAAAAAATAAAAATAAAAACATAAAAAGAAAAACAGCATGTTAGCATAAATTCCATATTTCACTTTCAATAATTGCATCAAAGTTAGATTTACAATGCTTTCTAGATAGACTTGTATGCCATTTGTTCTCAAGGAAAGAAAAATTGCATTTAGTATAGAATAGTTGCGTGTCGGCCAAACTAGGTGATTATGAGCAAATACAAAAAGAACACATCAAACAAACTTCAAAACCTAGGCATGGAAAATAAATGTTTCCTGGTGAACCCACCCAATTCATCAAAAAATCACCAAAGAAGGCACGATCTTAAGTGTCTCTCTCCGAGGTGTAGACCTACTATTATCCCATTGCCATTCAAGGCATGGATCCATTAGCCTGGAGGAAAGGAGTGCGAGAATTTTAGACCTATATCTCAGTTGTAGTTTAAATGTGATGACTACAACGGTTTTGTATGGAGAATGGGGCATATGGTTTGATGGGTAAATTTGGTTAAATTTATTACATAGTGCACAAACATTCTTGCTCTGGAAAAGCATACCATTATTAGAGATGACCATGGAAGAGATATCAAAGTGATAGGTGATGTGCGATGTAATGAATTTTATGATTGTAAGACCTATCATTTGAATGAGAAGAATATCTTGAACCCAATTTGTAAAATACTCCATAGTATTGTTGGATGGGGTGGGGAGGATTTTGTCAATAAAATGCAAACCCCATTGAGAAAAGGACCACATATATTGGATCGACTGGAGTGCTTGAGATGATAAAAATTGTAATATTAGCAAGGTGTGGCCATGTGATGTATGGCTAAATGTATTCACAATAACCATGCTCCAGTTTAGGCCAATACTAACCCATGTGTTAATGAAGTGTTGGGTTGGATTCCATCGTAGTTTAATTGAGAAAGAATATCTCCTAGCAATTAATAATGGATTTCCCTTTTTTGGGATGCTCGTTGAGAAGTGTGGGACAAATCCAAAATAAAATTACTTATTTTATAGAATCTTTGACATGGGAAAAAAGCAAATATTATGAGGCTCAACCATATATGCAACATGTAGGAGAATATGATGAAATGTGTTGTGGAAAAAGGATGAACTCTCTTAGTTGAGAATGCTATGAGATATAAGGAGAATTCCCTCAGTATTTGAAGTGGATTGAAGTGGAAACATAATCCCCTAATGATGAAGGGGAGTAGATGAGGGGAGGTGATTTGAAAAGAGGAAAAATACCCCCAATGATAGGATATGGATTGCAAGGAGGAGAAATCCCCCAGTGTTAGAAGGATGGCAAGGATAAGTCCCCTAATCATAGCAAATGGATGGTGAGAAGGAGAGGTCCTCCAATTGAGGGAGATGAGTGGAAGGAGGAGAAACTCCCCCAAATGTGGTGCTAGGCTATGACTATTCTAGCCTAGACTATGTGACTTGGTACACCTATGCTATGCTAGGCTATGTCTACACTAGACTAGACTAGGATGCGTCCTCACGAAATCAAATCTATTCTAGTGCTTTGAAATGAAGACTGAATGGAAATATGTTTTGAAATAAATATAAGCTACAATGCTTTCTCATAAAATAAAATCTAACCTAGTGCTTGGAAATAAAGACTAAATGGAAATACATTTTTAAATAAATCTAAGCTAGAATGCTTCCTCACGAAATCAAATCTATCCTAGTGCATTGAAAGCAGTATTGAATAGAGATACGTTTTGAAATAAGTCTAAGCTAGAATGCTTCCTCATGAAATAAAATCTATTCTAATGCGTTGAAAGCAGAACTAAATAGAAATACATTTTGAAATAAATCTAAGGTAGAATGCTTTTGAAATACATGTGATTGATGGTATATTGAATCGGGTGAGCTTGGATATGAAGAGATGATGATCGATTTGTGATGGTGCATTTTAGTGAACATGGAGTGTAGAATGAGATGATGGTAGATTTTTGATGGTGTGTTGCAGTGAACATGGAGTGTAGAATGAGTGATGGCAGATTTGTGATGACATGTTGTAGTGAACAGGGAGTGTAGAATGAGATGATGATGGATTTTTGATGATGTGGTATGGTGAGCATGGAGTGTAGAATGATATGATGGTGAATTTATGATTATGTGGTGTGGTGAGCATGGAGTTTATAATGATATGATGGATTTGTGATGATGTAGTGCAATGAACATGGAGTGTAGAATGAAATGATGGTGGATTTTTGATGGTGTGGTGTGGTCAGAGTGGAGTGTAGAATGAGATGATGGTAGATTTGTGATTGCATGATGCAGTGAGCATGGAGTGTAGAATTAAATTATGGTGGATTTGTGATGGTGTGGTACAATGAACATGGAGTGTAGAATGAGATGATGGTGGATTTATGATGGTGTGGTGTGATAAGAGTGGAGTGTAGAATGAGATGATGGTGGATTTGTGAGGGTGGGGTGCAGTGAACATGGAGTGTAGAATGAGATGATGGTAGATTTTTGATGGTGTGGTGTGGTAAGAGTGGAGTGTAGAATGATGTGATAGCAAATTTGTGATGGCATGTTGTAGTGAACATAAATCTTAATTAGGTGGTGCCAAAAATACAAGGAATGATATCACATTGCATACACAATGGTGAGAAGTGGTTTGGGGTCTAGGTATGGGGGCACGCAATACTTGAGAATATGAGGCTTTTAACCTCCCATGACTTACCTTACCAATTATTGGGGTGTCTGAAACCAATTCTTGTGCTTCAAAAACCAATTTTTGAGGTAGATTGTAAAGTTCACATGCCCAAGTGTGTACTCTCTAAACCTCAAAACTATGCTAGTGCACCAATGAAATTTGTGATAGGGTGAGACAAAGGGTGTAACATTCTAAACCTGGTGATTTATTGAAAGAGCAAGGTAAAGGATGCAACCTTTTCAACCTAGCACATATTTTTGTTGCATGAGTGATTGTTGGGGAACCGATATTGGCTATTTATAGCCTTGGTACTTACTGATGTTGAATGAGGTGTAGGTTGTGAGTCTAGTACTTTTTTTGTTGCATTGGTGCTTGATGAATGGAAGAAGTTGTAGGTTGTAAGACTAGTACTTGTGGCATTTGTACTGATATCTATAGATGTTGAATGAGTGGGGATTAGGAAACCAACATTGGATTTTTATGGCCCTGGTGCCCACTAATTGTGGAATGAAGTGGATTGAAGTGGAAACATAATCCCCTAAATATTAAGGAGAGTAGATAAGTGGGGGTGATTTAAAAAGAGGAAAAAATACCTCCAATGATAAGATATGGATTGCAAGGAGGAGTAATACCCTAGTGTTAGAAGGAGGCAAGGAGGATAAGTCCCCTAATTGTAGTGAATGGATGGTGAGGAGGAGAGGTCCCCCAATTAAGGGAGATGAGTGGAAGGAGGAGAAACTCCCCCAAATGTGATGCTAGGCTATGGCTATGCTAGACTAGACTATGTGACTTGGTACACCTATGCTATGCTAGGCTATGTCTACACTAGACTAGACTAAGATGCATCCTCACGAATTCAAATCTACTTTTTTTATTATTTATGGAAAACATCCCAAAAGGATGCAGGGAAATCCATTCCACCAAAAACACCTAGGAATCGGACCTAGCCTACCACCTTTGACATACTCAAGGAGCAAACAAACACACAAAACCAAATTAAAAATAAGTAAATAACAACAAAAATAATAAAATAAAATAAAAAACATGTGAGTTTGTCAAAAACAAAAGCACAACCAAACACACACACACAATAAGATAAAAGAAACCACAACATGAACCACATAGAAAAACACAAGAACCACATAACAAAACACAAACAAGACAAAAACAACAGAACACTACAAAGACAACAAAAAAAAATCATGAAAAATAACCACAACCAAAACCTAAAATATTAAAAAAATAAAATTAAAATTAAAAAAACAACCAATAATAGAAAAAAAAAAACAAAAACAAAAAAACAAAGAAAACACACACACAACAAAACACGAATTAACACAAACAAAGAGAAACACAAGAACAAGAACGACAAAAACACAAGAACAATAACAAAAAAATAAAAAAACACAAAATGAACAAAATAGAGGAACAACAAAAAACAACACAAAGAACACAAAAACAAAACAAAACAAAAGAACACACACCTTAAAAAACTAAATAAAAAATAAAAAGAAAAAAGAAAAAAAATTTGAACATAACAATGACCTATCTAGACCATAATACTATTAAGGCAAGAAACAACAAAGGAAACAAAATAAATAAAAGAGTGAGCTAGGGAACTAAAAAAACCTGAATGAACCAAAGAGAAGCGAGAAAAAACAAGCAAGAAGAAACTAGGTACCTTCAGAACTGGAGCCATCCAAAGAAATGATAGAAAGAAGAGCTTCCCTAATTTGTGAAGCCCACCATCTAGGAGGGTGGCCATAACAAGTAAGATCACCTTTGTCCAAAGCCCAATAAGATAAAGCATCAGTACTCTTGTTTTTATCTCTGACGACATGATTGTAATCAACTTTCAAAAATCCCATCTAAATTAATTGAATCTTCTCAATAATTCTTTTTATTCTCCAATCAACCTTATGATTCTTGGAAGGAGTCTTCAAAATATTAATCATAAGTTGAGAGTTAGACTCAACTAACACCTTTTCCCATCCAACCTTAGTAGCCTCCTGAAGGCCTCTAAGGATACCATACCCCTCAGTAAGGTTATTGGAAAGAATACCCAAATTCTCAGTAAAAGTAAAAACTATGGAGCCATCTGAAAGTCTACCAATTCCTCCCATACTGGTTTTTTCAAGGTTCCATATAGAGGCTCCATCAGTATTGACTTTTCAAAAATCCTTAGGAGGAGGTTGCCAGTTTCTTGTCCTATCCATCTTACTAATACTAACATTCCCTTTAAGTTGGTTTCCCTTAGAATATTTAATCTTCAATATTTGCATCACTTGATACCATCTTTGGTGGGATTTTTGGGGGTGATTAAGGAGTTGATGGACTTATTCAACTAAGTTGGCTATGATATTTTTCCAAATATAGTGAATATCCTTCCTATATTGATTAAAATTTTGGTTGTTCCTTTCAATCCAAATATTCCAAATAAGAATGGTATAACCCATCCAAACTAACTGCCTAATAAAATGATCAACACCCTCTTGATTAGACCAATCCCTCCAAAGCTGTTCAAAAGTAAAAAACTTGGACCACTGTAAGCCAAGTAAATAGGCCATTCTCCTCCATAGCTCAGATGCTAAAGTACACTCAATAAAAATATGGTTGATAGTTTCTACATTCTCTTCACACATCTCACATATAAAAGGGCCATGAAAACTATGCTTCATAAGTTGCTCACCAGTAAGCACCCTACGATGCAATAAAATCCAATTAAAGAAACTCAACTTAGGCCTGAGATTTTGAGCCCACAATTGAGAAAAAATATCAGAATAATGGTTGGGATTATTATGGCATAAGGTAAAATAACCTTGAGCAACTGAATACTCACCCTTAGTAGTGTTGTTCCATCCAAAACAATATTTTTCATGGGACCAAAAGAGAGATCTCATATGAAGGATGCCTTGGATATCTTGTCTTTGTCTTTCTGGGATTTAAATAGGCTAGTCCTCAATAGGGATCCAATATCTACCAAACTTTGAATTACCAGTATGGTACCAACAGTAATTAGCCACCTTTATCCAGTTAGCTCGATGAAGCTCCTCCATCCAAGGACTCCAATCGAGAAACTGAGTTATCAAAGGCTTGTGACCATCCCAAGAATCTGTCCAAAAAATTGTCTTTTGACCATTATGAATGATCCAAAATAAAATTTTCTTTATCAAATCCTCACCAGTCTTAAGAACTGCTAAAATGGGATAACCTTTGGTAGGAATTTGATAGTGAATAAGGTCTTCAAGACTTTTGTTCTCAGCATATTTAGCAGGGAGATTATTGGCCCAAAGAGCATTGGGGTTATGCAACATCCTCCAATATAATTTAGCAGCTAAAGCTTTGTTGTTATTAATAGAATATCGGAATCCTAACCCCCCTTTATTCTTAGGAAGACATAAAGTGTCCCATTTCACCAAGGCCCATTTTATTTTCTCCTTAGTACCACTCCAAAGGAAACGATGACTGATTTGATCTAGTTCTCAAAGAACAGCCTTTGGAATATTCAAAATGGAATATACATAAATAGGAATATCTTGAAGGACTGATTTTACCAAGGTGATTCTACCCCCAGATGAAAGCCACCTATTGGTCCACTTTCCAATTTTCTTCTTGACTTTGTCCAACAACCAATTCCAATATTTATTTTTTTGCCTTTAAATATTTATGGGAATACCTAAATAAGTGATTGGAAGGGAGGTCTTATTATATCTTACTTTATCCAACACCATGGATTCCTGTATAGCAAACAAGTGAAAGAAAATAAATTTAGATTTGTCTTCATTGATCAACTGCCCAGTAGCCTTAGAAAAATAGCTAATGATTTGCTTAATATTAGAAGCTTCCTTAACTGTAGATTTATCTAAAAGAGTAGAGTCATCCATAAATTTAAAATGAGAGATAGTTCTAACTCCATGAGTAAATGTAACTCCCTCAAGGATTTTGTTTTTCCTCTTTTTGGTTATAGTCCTACCCAAGCATTCAACAAGAATGATGAATAAATAAGGGGATAGTGGGTCACCTTGCCTAATACCTCTGGAAGTTGGGAACGACTGAGAAGGCCTACCATTGATAATAACTAAGTAGGAAACTGAAGAGATACATCCCATAATCCAATCCATCCAATCCTTAGAGAAATAAAATTGCCTCAAAACTTTGATAAGGAAGTGCCAATCCACTCTGTCATAAGCTTTGGATAAGTCTAACCGAATGAACATGGAAGGAGATTTTTGCATATCCATGGAATGGATGGATTCCTGAGCAAGAACTATCTCATATACTATTTGATGCCCTTCCACATAACTCCCTTTCTCTAGGGAAATAATCTTATGCAAAAGAGGCTTCAACCTTTCTACCATGATTTTAGTAATAATTTTGAGAAGAATATTACATAAAACAATAGGTCTAAAAGCTGATCAACCTCTTGAGCTTTCGGAACAAGAGTAATATAAGTTTTATTGATAACCTTCAAAATTTCTTTGGCTTTCCTGGCTTCTTCCACCACCTCTACTAAATCAACATGAAGGATATCCCTGAACTCTTGGTAGAACTCAATGGGAAAACCATCAAGACCTGGGCTTTTCCCTTTTTGCATTTTAAAAACTACTTATTGAAGCTCATTGATAGTAACAGGAGCAGTCAAAATAGATTTCTCCTTAGAAGTTATAATATAAGGGATCGTTTGAAGAACATTTTATTAAGAAGCTGAGTCAAGAGGAGTAGCAGCAAAAAATTTGGAAAAGTAATCAACAACAATAGAGTTCATGTCATCCCAAGTATAAACAACATCTCCAGAATCTGATTTCAGAGAAGAAATAAAGTTGTGAGATATTTGAGCTAGAATAGATTTGTGGAAGAAATTTGTGTTTCGATCTCCTTCTTTGAGCCAATGAATTCTAGATTTTTGCTTCCATAAGATTTCTTCTCTTTTTTCCCATTCCTCTAACTGAGTTGTGAGTTTAATTTCATCTGCACTTCTCTTCTCTGTGAGGCCATATAAATGAATTTTCTTATTCAAATTTTCAATATGAGCAATAATTTTTTTTTTTTTTATGAACATCCCCAAACTCTTTCTAGTTCCAAGTCTTGATTTTGGATTTAATGTATTGCAGTATTTTGGCAAAACAATAAAATATTAGTCCCATGCCTAGTTTTACCTTCCTTCCACCTTTGGACACGAGGTCTAAAGGAAATGTCTCTAAGCCACATTAATTGAAAATGAAAAGGAGAGAAACTCACATTGGTTTTCCACATTTCCACCATGACTGGCCAATGATCCGAACCAACATTATTAAGAGTCTTAACTTTAGGAATGTGACCATGGATTAAGAAATTTTTAGAGAGCAAAAACCTATCCAATCTCTCCATTATACAAGCTAAGCCTTGCCTTCTGTTAGACCAATTCATAAGGCCATTATCTGGTTGGATGTCCATAGGATGGAGGTTTGCAATATATTTGCTCATGAGGTTAGTGCTTTTGTCCAAATTTATATTTTCCCCACTTTTCTCATCCAGAGATATGATGGTATTGAAATCTCCTCCGATCAAGATCCAAGATTCAAGAAAATGAGAGATAATATGAGTTATATCCTTCCATTGTCTTATTTTTCCCTCCAAAGCAGTCGGAGTATAAATAGTAATGCAAAGCATAATTTAGTTGAAATGTCTACTTTGAATAGCTATAGCCAACAGACCCCAAATGCCAACCATATGGTGAATAACTACCTCTTTTGGGTCCCAAAGACAAGCAATGCCACCAAAATTCCCCTGGGAACTGAGGGAAACCACTTTTCCAGCTGGCCAAATTTTATTGGCAATTGAGTCCATATCCTCCATTGACATCTTTGTTTCTTGAAGGAAAACAAGATGTGGATGATTTATCTGAATCATTATTCTAATTTCATTTTGTTTTGAAAGACTCCCTTTGAGTCCTCTAATATTCCAAGTGATGATATTCATTAATACCAGGGCTAAAAAAGTTGGTAAGGGCATTAATCTTACCTTCCTATACAAGCTTTTCACCTTCTTTTACCATATGATATTGATTGGTCTTGTGACCTGCTTTTTGATTAGAATCCATATTCAGTTTTTTTTCTTGTTTCTTGACTTATTCCAATTGAATCTGAGATGGCTTCTAACCTTGAAGAATGCTCGTACACAACCAAAATTTTACTAGAGGGTTCAACGGAGTCTATATTGGGACCTGTATTATTTGAAGTTTTGACATTTAAAAGATTGTTTTTCTTGTGTAAATTTTCTCCCTTTTTATCTATTGAAAAACTTTGATTTGTTGGTTTGTCTTTGAGTTCTTCCCTTCATATTTAAATTGTGTTTCTAAGATAAAATCTACTATAGTTCTTGGAAATGAAGACTGAATGAAAATGTGTTTTGAAATAAATCTAAGCTAGAATGCTTCCTCATGAAATCAAATCTAACCTAGTGCTTGGAAATAAAAACTAAATGGAAATGTATTTTGAAATAAATCTAAGATAGAATGCTTCCTCATGAAATCAAATCTAACCTAGTGCATTGAAAGCAAGACTAAATAGAGATACATTTTGAAATAAATGTAAGCTAGAATGCTTCCTTATGAAATCAAATCTATTCTAATGTGTTGAAAGCAAGACAGAATGGAAATACGTTTTGAAATAAATCTAAGCTAGAATGCTTTTGAAATGCATGTGATTGATGGTGGATTTGAATTGAGTGAGATTAGAGGTGAAGAGACGATGGAATATTTGTGATGGCGTGTTGCAGTAAACATGGAGTGTAGAAAGAGATGATGGAATATTTGTTATGGTGTGTTGCAGTGAACATGGAGTCGAGAATGAGATGATGGTGGATTTATGATGGTGTGTTTTTGTGAACATGGAGTGTAGAATGAGATGATGGTGGATTTGTGATGACATAGTACGATGAGCATGGAGTGTAGAATGAGATTATGGTGGATTTGTGATGATGTGGTACGATGAGCATGAAGTTTAGAATGAGATGATGGCAGATGATGTGATGATGTGATGCTCATTTTTGGGTGGATGTTGGATGGGGTGAGATATGACAGTAAGGCAAAGGATGCAATTTTTAATAAAAGGGTACACCCTTTTGAGAGCCTAGCGATGGAGTTGTTGATTGAAATATGTTGGAAGAAGGGGATACTCTGTGAGATGTGGAAGATGAGTTGAAAGAAGAGAAAACTTTCCCAATTTTAGAATATGTGGTGGAAGAATATGAAACTTCTCCAAGTTTTAAAGCTATGGTGGAAGGACATGGACTACAATAGATGTAGGAGAAATTTTGGAGGGATATGAAATCTCCCCAAGTGTGAAAGAGGTGGTAGGATAAGGTGAATATTTGCAAAGTATAGAAGAGGTGTTGGAGGAAGAGAGAACTCCCTCCAAGTGTGAAAGAAGTAGTAGGAGAAGGTGAATCTCTACTAAGTATAGAAGAGGTGTTGGAGGAAGAGAGAACCCACCCTAAGTGTGAAAGAAGTGGTAGGGGAAGGTGAATCTTCGATAAGTATAGAAGAGGTGTTGGAGGAAGAGAGAACTCCCCCCAAGTGTAAAATATGTGGTAGGATAAGGTGAATATCTGATAAGTATAGAATATGAATAAGAAGGAGGTAGAACTCCGCTAGATGTAGAAGATTTTGGAAGAAGAGGAACTTCCCCCAAGTGTGAAATAAGTGGTAGGAGAAGGTGAATCTCCACTAAATATAGAAGAGGTGTTGGAGGAAGAGAAAACTCCCCCCAAGTGTGAAAGAAGTGGTAGGAGAAGGTGAATCTCCATTAAGTAAGGAAGAGGTGTTTGAGGAAGAAAGAACTCCCCTCAAAGTGTGAAAGAAGTGGTAGGAGAAGGTGGATTTTTGATAAGTATAGAAGAGGTGTTGGAGGAAGAGAGAACTTCCCCTAAGTGTGAAAGAAATGGTAGGAGAAGGTGAATATTTGCTAAGTATAGAAGAGGTTTTAGAGGAAGAGAGAACTCCCCCCAAGTGTGAAAGAAGTGGTAGAAGAAGGTGAATATCCACTAAGTATAGAATAGGTGTTGGAGGAATATAGAACTTCCCCCAAGTGTGAAAGAAGTGGTAAGAGAAGTTGAATCTCCGTTAAGTATAGAAGAGGTATTGGAGGAAGAGAGAACTCCCCCCAAGTGTGAAAGAAGTGGTAGGAGAAGGTGAATCTCTGCTAAGTATAGAAGAGGTGTTGGAGGAAGAGAGAACTCCCCTAAATGTGCAATAGGAGTTAGAAGAAGGTGGAACTCCTATATATGTAGAGGATGTGTTAGAAGGAGGTGGAACTCCTATATATGTAGAGGATGTGTTAGAAGGAGGTGGAACTCCTCTATATGTAGAGGAGGTATTTGGAGGAAGATGAAACTCCTCCAATTGTGGAAGAAGTGGTAGGAGAAGGTGAATCTCTGCTAAATGTAGAATAGGAGTTAGAATTAGGTGGAACTCTGCTAAATGTGGAAGATGAGTTAGAAGAAGGTGGAACTCCGCTAAATGTGGAAGAGGAGTTAGAAGGAGGTGGAACTCCACTAGATGTAGAGGAGGTGGTGGAAGGAGATGGAACTCCACTAGATGTAGAAGATGTGTTTGGAGAGAGATGAATATCCCTCCAAAATATGAGGTTGGGAAGAGATGAAACTCCTCCAAATGTAGAGGATGTGTTGGAGGGAGAGTTCCCTCCAAATGTAGAGGATGTGTTGGAGAGATAGAAACTCCCTCCAAATGTGAAATATGAGGTTGGGAAGAGATGAAACTCCCCCAAATGTGATAGAAGATGTGTTGGAAGGAGAAAAACTCCCTCCAAGTGTAAGAACATGTTGGAAGGAGAGAAACTCCTCCAAATGTGGGATGTTGTAGAAACCAACTGTTAAAAACCAACAAGTGTTTTTTGGAATTGTTTTTGATGGGTGTTGTGACCTAAAAGGTGCATGGACATGACACAAGTGAATGCAAAAAATAAGAAAATATATTTTTTGTTTTGTGTGTTTTGATGATAGTATATGTCCTAATAACAAACAATAGGAATGGGTGAATTCTACAACGAATAGGTATGTCGTAGCATAGAACCTCCTACAACACCCAAAGGTGTGTAGAATAGAACTATGTTTCCAATGGGCGAGTGACAACCTAAATGGAATCTAGTACAGTAAAATGGTATCCAAAGGGGGGAGACTCAAAATGCTCTAATGAGTCAAAATACTCTCATGAAGAGAGGTCGCATTATCAATGTGTTGCTACCATCATACCCATGCTTTCGCTTAACCCTCACATTTATGGCATACATAGTAACGATCAGTTGTGCCCACGAATTATTTTTAAAACCCCTATGGTAAAGGGGATTTCAAAAACTACCTACTTCAAAGGTACCTTCCAGTGACTTAATCTGGATAACCAACGCTAAAGAGTAGGGGATCTCCTAGTGATGAAGGTTTGGTCAACCACTCCTAGGGGCCTACTATGGTGACTACAAGGGGGCGAGCTGATGGAAGGAGATGAAATCCAACATCACTAGACTCGAGTGGGGATTGGTGATGAAATCCAATCTTACCACTGTGAATGCCACATGAGTGTGTGGATGTGAATTTGACTATGTACAATTTTGAAAGCAAATTATACTAAATAGCTTTTTGAAAGAAAACACACTTAATGTAAAATGCTTTTTGAAATAAAATCTACATTAATTATTTTTTTTTTTTGCATTTTTTGATATTTTTGACTTGTGCTAAGTTTTTTGTTTTTGGCATTTTTTATTTTTGCATTTTTTTTATTTATCTTTTTGACTTTTTGCTAATTTTTTTAATGTTTTTGTTTTTTTTCTTTTTTTAATTTTTTGACTTTTTTGCTAAGTTTTTTTATGTTTTTTATTTTTTTGTATTTTTTTATTTTTTGACTTTTTGCTAAGTTTTTTGATGTTTTTTTATTTTTGTGGTAAGTTTTTGAGGTTTTTAATTTTTGGTTTTTCTGATTTTTGGTAAGTTTTTTTTTATGTTTTTATGTTTTTGTTTTTTTTGCTAAGTTGATTTTTTTTTAATGTTTGTGCATTTTTTCTAAGTTTGACTTTTGGATTTTTCTTTGGTTTTTTTCCTAAGTTGATTTTTTTTACATTTTTGTGTGTTTTTTTTATGTTTATTGTTTTTAGTTTTTATTATTTTTCTGAAGTTTTTTTTTTGTGTTTTTTACATGTTTTTTGGTTTTTTATTTTTTGGCATGGCGTCGGGCCTACCATGTGGTAGGGATGATGTAGACAAATATATATATATATATATATATATATATATATATATATATATATATATAAATATATATATATATATATATATATATATATATATATATATATATATATATATATATATTTGTCTACATCATCCCTACCACATGGTAGGCCTGACGCCATGCCTATCAGGCCATGATAAGAGGAGACAGGTTGCACATTGAGTGTAGCCATAGTGGCATGCTATGCATAGTGCACAATGAGGGGAAAATTTAAGGGCCATGCATCGAGCATGGTCATGGTGGTGCACCATGCTCTGCATGTGACAAAGTAGTGGGAGGTTGAGTGTGGTATGAATAGTGTTGGGCTGCATGTGGGGTAGGAGGAGGAGGAGAGAGGTGACGCGGGTAGTGGGGCTAAGTAGGTGGCACATATAGTGTGGCTAGGGAGGTGGTACGACTCGCATGCGAGCTACATGGTTTCATTTTTTGTTTGATGGGGTGAAATAGGGAGGGCTAGAATGACCCATGCTCAGTGTATGATCACTCGATCGAAGGTGGGGGAGGCTTGAGAGGTAGGGCCAGAGTGGTCCACACTCTACGCATGGCTGCTTGATCAAAGGGAGGGTGTGAGAGGGAGGGTCATAGCAGCCTGTGCTCTGTGCATAGTCACTAGACTGAGATGGGGGAAGATGGGTTGAGGGGGTATAGACCATGCACTACTTATGAATGTAATGGCCAAGGGAACTTGTAGGGGGGCAAATACCCCCCAATTCTAATCAATAAATTGTGGGTTCAAGTCCCACAGGGTATGCTAGAATTAAGCACATGTAAAATCACATCCAAAAGTCTCCTTACATTCCTTGATGTAGATGGGATTTTTGCTCGTGTACCATTTATTTTGGGGTGTAGATCATGTAAACCTACACAACTTGCAAAAGCTTGTTAGAGTGTTTTGGGGCTTGCCTTGGTCAAGCCCCATATTTACAAAGATAAAAACACTCAAATAACTAAATTAATACATAATTGAATATTAATTGAAATGGATGGTAATTACAATGATACTTACCTATACAAATAAGTTGATGTAGCATGTTGATTGCTTTAGATCTCCTTTCTAAGTGGATGTTGGATGTTTCGTATCCTCGACCAATTCTAGCAGGGTCTGGGTATGTAAGTGGAGGATTATTAGAAATGAAGAAGGTACTCTATTTATAGAGTTTGCCAAGGTTAGGGAAGGGGCTAAGGTGTCCCATGAGCTATCTCTTGTAAGGTGTTCATTGTGAGGTATCCACTAAGGTGTCCCTTGATATGTCCTTGTGAGGTGGCCCTTATGAGGTATCCTATGAGGTGTCCTTAGAGGTTTTCCCTAAGGTATCATGTCTCATAATTTTTTTTGTGTGAGAGAATCTCTCACCCATCCACATGTGTGATGAAGACAAATATTAGGAAATATCATGATAAGAGAGGTGACAAGGCTAGTCTAGTCTAGGTTAGACTAGTCAAAGTAGACTAGGTGAGGTGGCAGGCTTAGCTTTAATCAGGATAAGATCTAATTAAGAATATGTTTAGCCATTAAGCAAACTTTGATAAAAAATATTGACTTTTGACCATAAAGTGTTTTTTGACCATGGTGGAGAATTCAACCTTGGTTGAGTTATGATGGAGGTCACATGAGCGTAGGAAGGAACTTGGCTATCCCAAGTGGGCTAATGAGGATGAATAGTGCTTTGAAGCCAATTTATGCATTTTTTGAGGGTTTTTCAAATTGATTGGCTACGAAGATGAGTTGTGGGACAATGTGTGACTTTTGGGTGTCTACACCTCCAATCACATAAAAATTGTGACAAATAGAAATAAACTGATAAATGCTTTATTTTCTCTTTCTTATATTTCACGTCCTTTACAACACAATACCAAGGGGATGTATATCCCAAGATAAACCCTAAATATTAAAACCCTAAGGATAAGAAATTACTATTTTTTGGGCAACTTATCCTTTTTAGCCAAAAATAGCCTATATTTAGAAAATCACCAAAAATATTAGATAGCTAAATTAATATACATCATCATATCACCCATATTAAGCCTCCTAAAAAGTCTCAGCACCTATCCATGTCTAGGAAGTCATTAAATTCTAAATATTTGTTCTTCCAGTTTTTCTAAAAAAAATACTAAATTCTATTTTTAGGGCACTAGATGAAGGAATTATGACTCGATAATATCCTAAAAATCATCTAGACCATCATGTGTCCTAGCCATGCCATTTACATCCACTTTATCTAGCTCCATGTAAAATTTCAATCTGGTCCAACGGTCAGATCAAAAGTTATGTCCTTTGAAAGATAGGCTCTTGCATCATTAGAACAAATAGTAGGAGTTCTAGTACAAATAGGGAGGTGTTAGAAGAACAAATAAGAGTGCTATGATAGATAAATATAACAATAAAATTATTTGAATGGGAAATCTATATGACATTGGAATGGTTTGAAAAAGGAATCTATATGGTTCAAGAATATTTTGAATAGGGAATCTAGATGATGCTAGAATATTCTAAATAAGGAGTTCAAACTAATCATTTGAATAACCCAAGGCCAATAGTAATTATCCCTCCAATAATGGTGATGGTAGGAAAACACAATGTATCCCTTGATAGGTGGATGAAAATATGTTATTACCTCAAAGAAGGGATTAAAAATCTCAAGACTGATTGAGGAGAAAAACAAAAAATAAATGAAAATGTCTTATCTATAAGCTAATATCAAGGACACCTACTAGAATGCAAATATTATAGTTTAGTGTAGGTATTTAGATTACATATGTGCTTTATTTTTATGAGAGAAATATTACAAAATACAACTAATGAGATTGAGCTTGAGCCTACCCTATGAGCTAACTATCGTTATAGATTTTATTACCACCTACCTTGAGAGTATAGTTGAAAAAAAATATTTTTTATATGAGTTCTACTTGCACAAACATTTATTTCCAAAATTAGTGGACTTCCACCCTAACATTTATGTTGAGTATGTTAAATTAATATCCTTCACATCTATTCTAAAAAACCAAGTCCACCATGAAAATATAATGATAGAGCATAGGCACAAGGAGGTAATAATTGGTTTGCTTTTATGATTTTAGTACCCATAGCTAGGTGACATTACTATCACACACTTAAATATAATGAACACTCTGGCTATAAGGCCATAATATGAGCTTAATTTACAACAATGCATCAAGGAAGTGAGAGATTTCTATGACAACCAGTTGGAGGAAGATAAGATAGCTTATTGGAGAAGGTGGATAGAACTAATAATGATATAAAGAAGAGGGAACCAATATTCCCTCTAGATTTGGTTTGGTCTCATCAAATGGACTTAGCTATAATAGAGGTTATCTTGACCCTTGGATATCAATGGTTTGGATTGTGTTTGAGACCACCAACCATTGTTTTCCTAATTCCTCATTTCGATGAGAATACATCATTTAAGACAACAAATTTCATGTGCAAGTTACAATAAATCAGAGATAACAAAGGTTATCATCCAAATATTAATATATTTTAGGATGAGCTCAAATATGAGTTTGAAATTAGTTCATAAATAGAGAAAATTTATGCACAAGGACATGCATTACCCTAAGTTGGACAAATAATGAGGACTTAAAATGCTTCATATTACACAACAAAGTAACTATTTCTTACCTTTTAATATACTAATTTATTGTGGACTAGGTTGTAGTTGTACTAATATTATAACTAAAACATGGTGAATGAGAGAATGTATTATTAAAATTATTTAGATAGGTTTTATGTAACTTTAGATTTAAGTTGTGAATGTTTAATAGCAAAATAATGGTATTGTGGTAATGTTTTAGCACTAATAATTTGTATGGCTAAAATAAGAAGTTATGGAGATATGTAGAGGGGTGTTGATAGTATCAAAAAGTAGGTAAAAGTGCCAAATATGTTTAAAATTTTAGGGTTTCAAAACATATTAAGCAAACTCCAAAACATAATAATTAGGTATGAGAACATGAAAGAGTAGCTCAAGAGTGATGGAACAATGCCAAAATGTGACATAATATCTCAAGAGCAACATAATAGTGCCAAAATATGATAGATTGACTTAGGAGTGATGAGATAGTTGGTAAAACAAATGGTGGCTAGATTAGCATGTCAAACCAATGGACCCCTAAACCCTCTACTAGGTGGACACACAAATGAGGTTGAAAAGTGATTATCAACTTATCTACATTGGAAGATGAGTGATTGACACTTTTAGATTTCTATGAACTAAGTGCCTCCATTATATTTAAAAAGGATTCATATTCCTATCCTTTTAATGGCAATATATATTCTAAATATAGTCTAAATTTTCCACCTATTGTGATATTTTTCACCCTAATCAATGCTAATAAATTGAGTTGTATCTTGAAAGTTTTTTTTAGTTATTAAAATCTATGGCTATGAATAGTAGTGGTTAAATGGTGCCATGTGTATAAATATGTAATGTTATGGCAATATTTATTAACAAATTAGAGAAAATTTCTATAATAATGTATTTTTGAATAATCAATAATCTTTGTTCCTTTCTCATAGGTTGATTGTTTCATTCCTGAGTGGGGGAGTATGTGACCACTTCCTAGCTTGGTGGAGGGATTAATTTAGGTGTATGGTATAGGCGTGCCTAGTTTATTTTTCCATGAACTTGTGATTTATCTGTTTGTAATCATTTATAAATTTTGTTTTGTTTACTCATTTATTTCTTGAAAACAATATTTATGCAATTGCTAGTGTAGGTATTAAGTATTGGTTTCCAAAGTATATTTTATATTTGTGTATGACTTTGATAATTTTATGTATGTGTGTCAATCTCTATTTCTATAACTTTGTGCCTTAATTTTTTCAAGTGTTTTAATTTCTACTAGGGTTTTTTAATTTTCGATTGCATTTATTAGGAAACCTTAAGAGACCCTATACCAAAACTAGTTTATTTCCTCTAATGCATATAGCCATAAAATTTTCCTCAATTTGATATGAATTAAAGTGAGAGCATAAACAGAACTCATCACAAGTCAATACTTAATTATCATTTGAGTGATATACTTCTTTATCATCTAACTTTGTATCATATTTAGTGTCCTTCTTAAGGATTTATTTCAAAGGTATACTTATCCAAAGTCATAGGGAATTGCAATATCAACTTGAAACTTATGATACTACAATAATTTTAACTAGTCATACATGTGCTAAGATAATATTGACATTAAATCCTCATATCTTATAACATTGATAAACCAATGAGTATAAAACTAGAGTTATATTCACCATTTCTTATTTATTTCAAATGTTGGAAATATAACATGGATTAATTTTTTATGTATTTTTTAAACTAATGATCAAGATGATTGTATATTTTATATTGTGTATAGATTTTAAAATATGGTGGTCATTGTACATGTAAGAAGATAATTGATGCAGCTCAAACCTCAATTATTTATTAGCATGTGTGGATACAGTTAGATGTTTTATATTCCATTATGTCAAATATAGAGTTTATATGCATTGAATTATTTTGGTGGCATTTATCAAATTTGTGTTGATGATTTATACAATATTTTATCATTACCTAAGGATGAAAATATATAATATAATTTATTTTGTAAGCATATGGACTAGGATTTCATAGTGGTGATATAGGGTTTATTATAAGCCTACAAGACCTTAGGTCCCTTTTTAAAGTGATACTTATACCTAACCCTAATAATATGTTGGTGAAGGGTTCATAAAATTATTGGAGGTATTTATACACTTATTTGAAACACCCTTTAGTTCAAGTACTATTTATAATCATGAATGTAGATGAACATAATTAAAGACACTGATAAACATTATATCCTAATGATGTTGTCTTTGTTTAAAGAATCCATCAACTTTTACAAGACAAGTCAATACTTAATTATTATATGGATGATATACTCCTCTATCATCTAAGTAAACTTTGTATCATATTTGACATACTTTTTAATTCCTAGTTTGGAAGGTATACTAATCCAATGTAGCAAGACACTTTAATATCAACAACATAGTTATGATATATATATAACAATTTTCACTAGTCATTTATGTGCCAAGACATTAAGTTTAACATTAAATCCTTATTTCCTATAACATTGGAAGAGCAATGAATAAGAAACTAGAGTTATATTCACCATTGTTTATTTCTTCCAAACTTTGGAAATATAACATGGATTACCTTTTAGGTATGTATTATACTAAATATCAAGATAACTTTATCTTTGATATTGTGGATAGATTTTGAAATATGGTGATCATTTTACATGTAAGAAGAACATTGATGCAACTAAAACCTAAATTATTTACTAGCATGTGTGGATACACTTAGACATTTTATATTCCATTATGTCAAATACAAATTTTAGATGCATTAAATTATTTTGGTAGCATTTATGGAATTTATGTTGATGATTTGTGCAATATTTTATCATTAACTAGGGATAAAATTATATAATATAATTTATTTTGTGAGCATATAGACTAACATTTCATAGGGGTTATATGAGGCTTATTATAAGCCTACAAGACATTAGGTCCCCTATAAAGTAAAATTTATACCTAACCCTAGTAATATGTGAAGAACACAAGCTTATACTGAGAGGGGGGTGAACAATATAAGACCACTTTTTACTTTTCTTTCCCAATCAATATTATATAATGTATAGATAGCAATATCAATAGTAGTAATCAAAGCAATGCACAAATCACCACACACAATAGAGACACCAAATTTACATGGTTCACCTAATGTGGGCTACTCCACGGAGAAAATATTTAACTAAAATTTTCTTAATCAATCTCTTGGGAATACTTTACCTATTACAATGTTTATGGATCTCTATCCAAAGGAGACACCAATTCCCTAATCAAGTTTGTGGATATCTATCCATAGGAGAACTCCTTTCTCCTTAGATCTAACTGGTGATATTTTATAATAACTATTACCCTCATTACTCTGGCTAATGGATCTCTATCCACTTAAGACTCATATCCTCATTGACTTGGCTAATGGATCTCTATCCACTGAAGACTATTATACTCTATACTCTATCACCTTCAAAGCTCTATCTCAAATCTTCACTAAACACAGTCCTTCGGTCTAGCACAAATTTGTACTCAATCTCTGTCCTCTGCACTAAACATAGTCCTTTGGTCTAGCACAAATCTATCCTCAAACTCTATTCTCTAATATACACTAAACATAGTTCTTTGTTCTAGCATAAATCTATCCTCAATATCTATCTCAAGCTTTAACATAAAGCTTGACTCAATCTCAACTCAACTCTATTGGATCTACCCCAAACCTTAACTCAAGGTTTGAACAAATCAATCAATAAACTCTGCACTCAAGTCTTCTCAAATACTTGTCTTAAATATGCCTTATAATCTTCCACAAAATCTCACACCAATATATCCACATGTCCTCTCTATAACTTGTCCAATATGCTCTCAAGTCTTCACTAAGACTTACCTCAAATCTACTCAACAAGTCCTCAATAGAACTTGTATCAATATGCTCAATAATTCCTCACTAGAACTTATCCAAATCTGCTCTCAATATGTATTGTAATATTTCACAAAAAATCACACAAATCTATCCACAAGTCTTCTCTAAGACTTACCTCAAATTTGCTCATAAAATCCTCACTAGAACTTATCCAATATTATAGAAACATAAAGAGAATTTTTAGAGACTCAATATGCTCTACATTCATCATAATGCTCAATCACTTTCAATCACTCTCTTAGAAACATACATAGAATTGTTAGAGACTCAATATGCTTCACATTCATCACAATGCTCAATCACTTTCAATCACTCCCTTAGAAACATATAGAGAATTGTTAAAAACTCAATATGCTTCACATTCACCTCAATACTCAATCACTTTCAATAACTCTCTTAGAAACATATAGAGAATTGTTAGAGACTCAATATGCTTCACATTCACCTCAATACTCAAACACTTTCTCAAATCAATTTAGAATATAGAATAATTTGTTTCACAGAACTTGAACAATCACTTCACACATTCACTTGACTAGGCTCAACCAAATCTACTCAACCAATCACTCAATGAAATAATCCTTGCTCACAAACCCTATTTCAAGTTCTTCACTCAACAACTCACTTCAACAACAATGCTTATTAAACAAGGTTTTATCAACAACTCTTAATTCCATAAAATCTTGAAGCAATAAATCAAAACACTCTCAACAATGCTAACCAAAAAATCCTTTTCACTCCAAATTTTTATACACAACATTAAACAATCACTCACTAGGAAGAATATACCCATACCTTTTTTTGTATGTCAAAGTGCCTTTGGAAAAACCTATCTTAATCACAATTTCCTTCTTTCCAATTTCAATGGTTAAACACAACAATATCACTTCAATACTTTCTCAAAAATATTGCCTTAAACACAAAATAATCACAACTCAATTTATGCCTTATTTCTTCCTTATAAAAATAACACTCATCATAACATACATAAAAATAATTTCTTTGATACACCTTATAAACTCCAACTTAAAATAATATCGAACACGTTAAAATATCAACCAAACACCTTACAATCCTTTCAACACCTTTGAGCAAATAACATTAAAAAAATTAATTTTGCAAAACCCTTATAACTCCCTTGCAACCTTAGAAACAAATAAAGATATGCAAAAATTAATTTTTAAATTCCCAAACTATATTCCCAAAAATTTTAGCAACCAATATCGAAGCATACCTCTTACTTCCCCAAAAAGGGGATTCGGCGAGATCCGTTGTCTCCTCTATCATAAGCGCCTTAGCGCTTGGGAGCCCATCACATGGGCTACTAAGGCCCACATGAAGGAAAGTAGAACCCCTTCCTCTTATGCCTTCACCATCATTTGTCTTTCCACAAATTTGCACATTCTTTCTTCCTTGGACGCAGCGCAAATTACAAAGCTTGCAATGTATTTCAAAGGCATGGTAATATTTTGTAGTGTGGGAGTTCCTCCTTATATACATGTTTTTTAAAATTCACTCACATCGGTGCTATGTCATTTGAAATATAATTTCTAATTTTATTTTTAATAACCCACCTTAGGTTTATTTAACCTTAGCTTAAATTAATTTATAATTAATAATTAAATTAATTAATAATTAATTTAAATAAATTTATAAGTTAAATAAATTAACTAATAAATTAATTTTAAACTTCCTTTGTATAATATTATAATATTATTTATTTGGGTTTTTTCTTGCACTTTGGACCTCATATGACTTCTTTGAATCGGGTCTTGAAATTGAAACCAAAATGGATTCTGCCAACTGAAACTATCACTGACTGGTGCTATTAGTTTGACATCAATGACCACTTACTCTTGACATAAATGATAACTTATCACTCAAAATTTCCAACAATCTCCCCCTTTTTCATTGATGGCAACCAAAATTATTTTTACCAAATCTTGACCTTTTTCCTGTTCTTCTCCCCCTGACTCGATGTTCTCTCCTTAAACCAAATCTCTTCCCCTTACTCAAATATCTCCCCCTTTGACATCAATTGCAAGGGTTCACCTTTGGGGTTTGAGGCTAAGAATGAATCTCTTAGCTTAGCCCCTCCCCCACCTCCTCTTGAGGTGGTTAATTCTAGGGTAGGAGTATTTCTACTCCCAGCAAGCATTGGTATTTACCTTTGTTCTCTTTCCTTCTCATCTGATCCTTTTGATTTCTTTGAATGTTCCTGTTCTTATTCCTGTCCATATCCACATTCTTGTTTCGATTTATATCCATATCTATATTCCTATTTTTGTTCCTGTTCTTATCCATATTCCTATTCTTGTTCCTATTCATGTCCATATTTCTATTCTTGTTCTTGTTCTTGTTCCTGTTCCCATTCATGCTTGATTCTGGAATGTCTGCTCTACACCATTTTGTTGTATGTCCATAATTATTGCACTTATAACACTTAATTTTATTATTCCTTGGAGGTTCAAATGTCTTAGGATTTCTCCTAGTGAAGCCATATCCTTTTTTGTCATGAACCCTACAATCCATTGCCTTGTGACCAAACTAATTACATGAGTAGCAATACCCATGGAAAAGTTACCTGTTTTTGAAATTCCCATTTTCTTGTCTTTCATGTGTCCTGCATTGTGAAGCCATGTGTCCAAACCTATGACATGAGAAACATCTTCCATTGAAATTTCCTTGTCTTGACCTCATTGGTCTCATAGTCTCTCTTAACCTATTCTGATTGTTGTTCCATTTGTTTCTTCTTTGTGCATTTTTCCTTTCATTGTTGAAATTTTTGCTATCCAACTCATCCTCAGATGTCTAAAGTTACCACATCTAAAACACTTGAGAATTATTGGTGACATTTTCTTGACTTTTTCTTTTTATTCAATCATAAATAGGATTTCATCTCTATCATTATCTAAAAAACTAGCATCACTATCACTTGAGTACTTACTTTCCTTGTCTGCATAGTAGCTCCTCTTTTGTCTTTGAAAGAACTTCTTCCCTTGTCTGCTTTGTCCGTCCTTGCATTTCTTTTGGTATTTGTATTTTTATGATTCCATGCTTCTGTGATCTTGTTTTTCTTCATCATTATTATTTTTAGCTTCTTGAAAATCAGTTGCATAGTAACCATACTTTCCACAATTGAAACATTTAACAGATTTTACATCTTTGAATTTTATTGAATCCTTGTACCTTCTGCCATAATTTGTTTCTTCATCACTGGATGACTCATTGCTTGATTCTGACTTCTTAGCCTTTGTCTTATTAATTTCTTTGAAGGTTGCTTCCTTCTATGGATTAGGTTCTTTTGTTCTTAACTCAAAATCTATAAGTATACCAAGCAACATATCTCTTGTCAAAGAATCACCATCCTTTGCTTCTTCTATAGCTGAAATATTTTCACTAAACCTTGTTGGAAGAGACCTTAAGATCTTATCACAAACATTTGATTCATCCACATTAAGTCCAAATTATTGCATAGTATCAACAATCTCATCTACCCGAAGTAAATAAGAACTAATATCTTCCTCATTCTTCATTCTTAATTCTTCAAATTGTCCCTTGAGATTTCATATATTTGCCTTTTTGACACTCTTATCTCCTTCATATATGTTTTTCAACTTATCCCAAATTCCTTTTGCATATTTACAATGCATAAATTTTATTTGATTTTGTTCTATGCAAACCTCTCAGAAGTGCATTCATTGCTTTTGAATTGTAATGTTGTAGAATATTACCTTCCTTGTCTATAGGTGGATCAACTGGTGGTATGTATCCATTTTTAACTACTTCCCAGATTTCATTGCCAAGTGCCATCAGGTGAACCTTCATTCTCATACTTCAATATATGCAGTCACTTCCATCAAATATTGGTGTTGAATTATCTGAGGACACATTATTAGAATCCATTTTGTTCTTGAAAGTTTTTCCTTCAAGCTATTAAACTCTTCCAAAGGAACCCACTCTTATACCAATTGAAGAACACAAACTTATACTGAGAGGGGAGGTGAACAGTATAATATAACTTTTTTACTTTTCTTTCCCAATAAATATTATGCAATGTATAGATAGTAATATCAATAGCAGTAATCAAAGAAATGCAAAAACCACCACACACAATAGATACACAAAATTTACGTGGTTCATCCAATGTGGGCTACTCCATGGAGAAAATATTTCACTAAAATTTTCTCAATCAATCTCTTGGGTCCTTTCCCTATTACAATGTTTATGGATATCTATCTAAATGAGATACCAATCCCATAATCAAGTTTATGGATCTCTATCCATAGGAGAACTCCTTTCTCCTTAGCTATGACTAGTGATCTTCAGGAAGAACTGTTGCCCCCACTACTCTGGCTAATGGATCTCTATCCAATGAAGACTCCTCTTCTCACTACCCTAGATAATGGATCTCTATCCATTGGAGACTATCCTCCTCTATACTATATCACCTTCAAATCTTTGTCTCAAATATGCACTAAACACAGTCCTTCGGTCTAGCACAAATCTATCCTTAATCTTTGTCCTTTGCACTAAACACAGTCCTTCGGTCTAGCACAAATTTATCCTCAAACTCTGTACTCTGATCTGCACTAAACATAGTCCTTCGGTCTAGCACAAATCTATCATCAATCTCTATATCAAGTTTTAACACAAATCTTGACTCAATCTCAACTCAACTCTGCTAGATCTACCCCAAACCTTAACTCAAAGTTTGAACAAATAAATCAATCAACTCTGCACTCAAGTCTTCTCCAATATCAATACAATTTTTATTAACTTTATTTTAATAAAAATATTTAACTCCCTTAGCACACCTTATTACTCTAAAAAATTCAAAGCACTCAAATATCAAATCATAAAAAATAGATTATGCAAACCCTTTTATCTCCCTTAACTCATAAAATACTTTTTAAAATAATGCAATAGCCAATCAATAAGACCTTAGAAAATTGAAAATTAATTTACACCTTAGCAATTCGGATGAGGTAATTTAAACATTGCAATAAAAGCGCATACCTTATACATTTCTCCAAAAGTGCCTCGACAGGTTTCGAACTCGCAACCTCTCCCTGTAGAGCACCTTTTCCAAGCGTGCACCCACCATGTGGGCTACGTGCTCCCACACAAAGGTAAAGGCTAACACCTTTTATTTATCCTTCATCAACGATGCAAACTCCAACAAAAACCTTTCTCTACTTACCAAAAATGAATACCACAGGATTCAATCCCTCACCCTTGTGCTTGTAAATATTCTAATGCAACCTCTAGCTAACAATCGCGCTACCCATCACCTTGCAACATGGAATGGGTTCCCCTTTCCTTTGTCCTATGTTCTGCCTCTCAAATGCTTTAAAAACACACACAATCTTCTTCTTTACCTTTTGTGCACGATATACACTTGTGTCTTATGGGTCACATGGATGGATATTTGCCATAGTGTTTACCCTCATTTATATGCAAAGTGCCATAAGTTCCAAGATGTCGGTGAATATTTTAATTCGATTAATTTCAAATTATTTAAACTTTGCACCCTCTTAACCCTAACCTTTAGGATTTTAAATTAAATCATAAATTAATTTATAATTAACTTATTATAAATAATTTATAATTAACTTAATAACTCTTAGAGTTAATCAAATTAAATTATAAATTAATTTATAATGAAATTATTATAATTAATTTATAATTAAATTAAATCTCTAGGTCTTGACCTTAGACCTTTAATATTATAATAAAATATTACAATATTATTTTGCTTGGGCCTTCCTTTTGTCCTTTAGACCTCATTTGACTACCTAGAGGCAATATTTCTTTTGCATTGATTAAGAAAACTAAAACTGATGTTGCTTACTGAAATTGATGCTCACTGATCCTGACTTATTGACATCAATTACAACAAAACCTACTCATATTTCCAATAATTTTAAACCAAAAATCACTTTTTTAGTTATAGCTCATTTTGATTAGCTCATCGCACTGATCATTTTGATATATAATACTTACAATTTTTTTTGAAAGCCAAATTTTTTTTCAAATGGTTGGGGGACCTCCCATGGTGAGAAAGACCTCTAATATAGAGAGGGAATCAGGTTCCATAACCACTAAACATATTCAAATCAGTCTAGAGGACATGGCCATTCCTGAATTGCATCTTAGATCTTATCATAACATCAATACTATCCATAGGTGATTAAAACTTCAAGATATCCCTATTAAGGAAGCACCCATAGGTCCTCAAAGAAACCTTCCTAACTGGAACACCTTGATAGAATTCTATATAAAGAAAAATCCACCCACTGAGGAGCCTAGTACATCAATATCGCAGGTCAATATCCCAGCTTGCTTTATACATCAATTAGAAAATGATCATGAACATACACCATGTCCTAGCTTTGGTGAGCAAACCACCACATCAGGTTGAGCAAGCCACCCCCCTACTCCTTATAGAGAGCATTTTGCACATGCATGTTGTGCTTCTAGGCAGTCTTAATATATAGAGCTTACAGCTGAGCATGAATATGCATCATTCCTCATAAATGAGGAAGAGGACCCAAGTCATCCTCCTACTCCTCATGAAGATTACATGGGGCAACCACGTTGTGGCTCTGCATCATCAAACTATACAAATCCCACTCATAACTCAAAAATCATGTCAATGCAAACTTTAAGGAGTATGGAAAACAAGTAATAGATCCTACTAGGGTAAAAGACATGATAAACCCATACGTATTTCAAATACGAGGGTACATAGCCCCCATACAACTAAACAATGAGATCATACACATTAGGCGTTGAGGCAACAACTTAAATAACAACATGCATATCAAATCCAGTTGGATCAACAACAATTAAATAAACATTGGGTGGAGTCACAACAAGCACACCCACAAAGGTTGTATCAACAAAAGATACAAGAACAAAAAAATATACAACAAGATCAAGTGTAAAATGCATTGCATAAAGTGGTACTTACACCTAGCACCCAGAGGATGCAACAATGCATAAGGCACCTAGTGTAATCTTGAAATATTTCACTGTGGCCATGCAAAAATCATGTTCAACATCATAGAACATTATTTGGTTATCAAGAACCTCATACTTCTCAATAATACTAATATCAATATGATGAGGAATCATATGTAGAGTCCCAATGGGAACATCAGTATGAAGTAGATGTCTACCCTGAATCCAGTTATGATGAGGTACCTAATGATTATACTTATCATCCACCTCAACATCAAAAGTGACTTCCTCTGCCAAATAAAAAGCGATAAGAGGAAGATCATATCATCTCATAAGGGTCATACAAAGTGCTAGCTAATCAGATAAATTCATTCAAAAAAAAAAATCAGATATTGGTTTATCAAAAACCTATGTTGAAGTATCTTAGCAATCAGCCCTTGCATCCATCAGTGTCATCACCGACATAGCCAACGAATTTCAAGATGCCTACATTTGAAAATTTCAAATATGACAAATACGCACAAGAGCACATGATAATCTTCATCAATATGTGCTTCTATTTTCAAGATAATGACCCCTTTATGTTAATAATATTTCTTACTACATTAGTTGGGGATGCTTTGAAATGGTATAATCATTTACCACATCATAGCATAAACACCTTTGACCAATTGGTTGAGCTATTCCTGCAACATTTTGCCTCTAGTGCTAATGAAATGATAAACTTGATTGAATTTGCTAACCTTCATCAAATCGATGATGAGCCAGTCATTGAGTATGGCAATAAGTGGAGGAAGGTGATGTCAAAACTACCTTTCACCCTACCTATAGTAGAGATCATTCAAATTTTTACAAGAAGTTGTTCGAAACAAATCTTGCTCCTCTTGCAATTGCAATAGTATCAAACATTTGAGGAAGCTTTAGCATAGGCCCAAGTCATTGAAGACATCAAGATACACGAGGGTGATATTCAACTCCACAAAAGGTAATGGTCACACAAGAATATTACAGGTTGTAACATGCAACAAAATGTGGCCCTAGTAAATCAAGTTGTTTTGAGTATCCTCTAATCCTCAAACCAGGTCACATCGCCTCTACCATGCAACATAATTACCAAGATTAGATTTCTCTGGACCAAATTATATGCAACAAAATCAAGAACAAGACCAACAAATTTACCCATAACAATAATATACTAATTTTCCAGAGACATTAGCATCGATATTTAATCGATTATGTGAAGCACAAAAAAACAGTCTTCCAAATATCCATCCTTTGAAACATAATAAGCGTAGATCAAAGGTGCATAGGGAAAATCTATATTGTGTTTACCATCAATAAAGGGGTCATGACCTCTAGACATGTTATCACTTTAGATATTTAGTGCAAGATATGATCAAGAGGCAAGAGCTTCAGATATGAGTCTTCCAAGACCCCTTGCTCGCACATGAAGCAAACACAATGCTTGTCAATCAACTTTAGAAACCTATTTAAGTGTATAGTAATCAACCTTCCCAAGAGTTTTTTGGAATTATTAGTGTTGTAACAAAGAAATAGGAGCAACAAAATTGATCTACAAAACCTGTAGCATCTTCCAATGTTTCACCTTTGCTCATATCATTTTAGTGAGACATTGGCACTGCACAAAATTACACATCACAACAAGGAGGATCAGTTTCTACTACTCCTCCTATCCAAGCCAATCATAGCACATCAAAAACAATGCACATTGAGGATTTTCAAGGCATCCACATCATGATCAATGAAGCAAAGTGAGACCTACAAATGTATCACACCTCTCACTTTCATTGAGTAGCACACACACTGGGGGTACTTAAGGTAGCGTACCTTCCCCTTTAAAAATATAAAAACAAACAAAAATCATAAAATATCAAAATTTCAAAAATAAATAAAATTCAAAAATATTGCAAAGCATAAAAATTTTAAAAACATTTGCATCATGCATTCCATTTTGCACTTGCATTCATTTAAATGCATTGCATTTAGGTATTTTCATCCATCGCACCTACATTAGGATAGGTTGTGTTTGCAATCTTACAAACGACACCATGTTTGTATTTCAAGCATGCATCTATGCATCATCATCCATCACCCTTGTGAGTAATTATGTTTCTCAACACACCCCCCCCATTGTTATGAAGAATATACTAGGGTTTTCTAGTCATTCATCCATACCTAGTGGTATTTTTCAGATTTGGTAGAAAGCTATCTTTGATTTTGTATATGAGATCTAGTTTTGATATCACTTAGCATATCATAATCCCATCACTAATCAAACACATTAACAATCCTAATTAGGGCAAGGAAAGATGAACACTACAAAGTGGTCCTAGTCACCTTACGCGAAAAGTTTTTTTACTTGCTCATTTGTGAGGCGCAATGGTCTAGAGTAGTTATCATTGGCAAAAGTAAAAGCTTGAACCTACCCAAGAAATATCTTGCTTACAAAAAAAGGAGCAAAAATCCCAAAATCAAATAAAATCCCTTGCTCAAAAAAAAAGAAAAACAAAATACAAAATAAACAGTGATTTTTATCACTATATATGGCAAGTATCCCAATAAAATTGAAGAAAAGAAGGGGGTGAAGAGATTGAATACCTGGAGAGGTCAATACTCAAAAGTCATAGAGTGATCCCCAATACAACAATGGACTGAATGAATCCCACCTGACATTGGGGTAGGTCTAAGAAATTTACAAATGAGCTAGTTTTAGGTGCCTTGTATTGCCTAGTGGTCTAGTTTAACTGCATCCAAACCTAGGATTAGGTGAGCATGTGGTGATCCTCATTATAGCAATGGGTTGAATGAATCCCACCTGGCAACGAGGTAGTCTTATGTCTCATCTAATATATTTATTTGCACACATACGGATAATGAGTAGCTTGGTATTTCATAGCAAAAATTTTATCTTTCAGAATTCTAGTATAGTCATTATACAACTTTTGATAAGGCAACTAGAGTGTTTGAATTTCATGGAAAACCTCAAAAATTCCCAAACAACAAAAAATATTGTCAATCAATCAATCATCAATTTATTTTTATGAGATTTTGTTTATTAAAGTGTATTCATAACATAGAACAGATACCAGATGGATATCAACAATGATATTTAGACGGTCACTGACTATTATGTGCATATATTTTAACTTACAAAAGCTTATGAAGAGAAACAATATATCATCTCATATCACATATGGATGCTTAAATGATTAATTCTTATGATAATATTTACCATTCGTTCATGATTTTTATACATTTTGTGGTGTCATCCATTAGTTTGTAAAACACACATTGTATTCATTCCTTATGTTTTAAGTGTTTAAAGCATATAGGTTCATTTACATTTGATTACATCATCTAAACAATGTATTATATACATTGCATTCATAACATCTTAAATTAAATGCATACAAGTAAATAAAATTCAACATGCATTTAACATCTAACATTGCATCTATATGCATATATCATAGTAGTCCATCTACACATCTAGATCATGGTATCTAACAAAACATCTATCATCTAACTAGTGCATGCCATCCATACATTGCATACATATAGCATAATCACATAATCATGTAGGTATTACATTTGTCATTGCATCCATAACATAAAATCAAAACAAAAACATTTACAAACATTAATTGGGGCATGGTATGTATCATACATCCCCATAATCAAAAATAAAAAAATCAAGCAACATGGGGTAAATAAAGGTAGCGCACCTTCCTAATAAACAACATAATTCAATCCCATCATTAATCAATTGCTAGGTTTCCAAAAGGTTGTGCCCTTTGCCTCGCTATATCAATTCCAAAAAGCTCCAAAGAAGTCTAAACCTTTGGTATTTTCATTCAAGCAATAAATGCTCCTATTTTATCACCATAAGGAGTTTCAGATTGGATATTAAAGCATATCTACAGGTCCAAAATTTCAAAAGTTTCAAAATTAATAAACAAAATTAAATAAATCAAAATTTACAATGATTCAAAAAATCATCTATCATAATGATTCAACACAAGCCTAATTGCAACTACCCTCATCTTGATTACCTAAGAAGGTCATTGTGGCCACTGATCCATGGGATAAATATGTACAATTACTATTCATAGTTGAAATCACAGTTGTAATAGGATATGCCTAATAACAAATGCAATCATCTTGAATTGTCCAAATCAAACATCTTGGTGAAGCGACTCATCACTTTCATCTCTTGTCCTTTCTTCATCAACTCATTGCTTGAGGGGGTAGTCATAATCAACACATTCATAATAAAAATCAATAATTAAATGCTTAATCATTGCTAAGTGCATTCAATCAAGATTAATTTTCGAAGATAATCATGCACCCTCCTTGCTTGGGACAAATCAGAAAAATATCAAAATAAAATAGGACAACTTGTCTCCTAATTGCCATCAAGTCTAGGATTATACTTAAGATTATCTCCTAATTTTCGTTAAGGCTAGGATTAGACTTAATATTATCTCCTAATTGCCTTCAAGGCTAGGATTAGACTTAAGATTATCTCTTAATTGTCATCAAGGCTAGGATTATACTTAAGCTTATCTCCTAATTGTCATCAAGGCTAGGATTAGACTTAAGCTTATCTCCTAATTGTCATCAAGGCTAGGATTAGACTTAAGCTTATCTCCTAATTACTGTTAAGGCTAGGATTAGACTTAAGCTTATCTCCTAATTGTCGTCAAGGTTAGGATTAGACTTAAGCTTATCTCCTAATTTCCTCCAAGGCTAGGATTTTGATTTAATCTTACCAAAATCAAGTTCTTCAACTCATCAAAGGCAATGATTCAAACATGTATGCTCTTTTCATGATTGGGGCATCTAATGTTGATCAGATCAATGATCATCATTCAATATACAACATGGATTTAGGTGGTCTATTTTTACTCAACTTCATGTTTTCCCATAATGCATCCCAAAAGGGGCATCTATAGACACCTAAAACACATCATGTTTAGGAGACTACTCATATGGGCACATTTGTAGACCATATGAATGACCTTGGACCTTTCCAAGACCAAAAAGTGGTTCTAACAACTTATTTTAAGCATTCTAGACCCTTTTAGCCTTAGTCGTGGGTGACAACCGCGACTATGGGAAGCCTGTCTCTTAGTCGTGGATGACAATCATGGCTACAGGAAACCTATATCTTAGTTGTGGGTGATAACTATGGCTAGGATCCTATCTAAACTGAGTAATCACATCTAGCCCTATAACAAAATCAGGTGACTAGATTCGAGTAAATTAGTTGCAACAATCAAATTACAATGGTTTTGGAGCAGTTTGGTCTTGGAAGCATCCAAAAGCTTCCTCCCAACTGCCAATTCTTGTTCTTGGCTTCTCCAAGAAGCTAGAGCAATAATTTTAGGAGTTTATTTAAGACCCTAATTTCAAAGAGCAAACCCTTAAGAATATATTAATTGCATTGTAGTGAAGCTCTGTCAAATTGGAGAGCCAATTGCACCTTGTGAAGAGTAACAAGATGCTGCCAAAATCCAATTTGATCATCAAATTTGCAACAATGGAGATCTCAAGAGCTTGAGGAGCAAGCTTGACAATTGACACACTTCCATTGCCAATTCCAGTGAATTCAACCACCAATATTTTCCAAAACATTGATGTGATCCTTGATCATCAATTCCTTGGAATATTTGAGAGTTTCTATTTTCTTCTATTTTGTCAATTTGCACGAGTTTCATTAGATTTGATCCATTTCAAGTTTTAATTGCAAATTACACATTAAAATAACTAGATTCACTATTTTTTAAGTATTCTTTAGATTAATTTAGTGATTTTGTGCACATCTTTACAAATTTCATGCTTTCTTTCTATATTTGTCATAATTTATGCAAATTCCTATCAAGAGCCTCATCATGAGATGCTTCCTTTGTTATTAACCCTTCTATGTTATTTCTTGAATGTATATTTACAAGATCTGAGCATATTCAAAGCATTATTGACAACATATTCCTCCAATAATGTGAGAAGAAGGCTATCTTTGGCCTTGAGCAGTTCATGTCCATTCTAGAGAGTCTACGGATTACACCAATCCCCATTTAGGGGCCTCAAAATATTGTATCAATTGTATCAAGGATTTGGGTATCCCTAAGAGGGACGTATTCATAATAAGGATTTGGCAAATATTTAATATTTTAAACCTTAATTTCTTGTTAAATTCATTGTTGTCCATATTTTGATGCTTTAATTCTTGATGTTAATTGATGCACTAGTTAGGTGTATGCTTTTTAGATAGGTACAATATTTAAAACCTTCCTTAGATATGTAATGTCCTAAAAAAATACCTCCTCTCATCATCATGAAGAACTTTTCATGACTTAAAGAGAGATTTTATTCTTGGCATCTAACAAGAACTTTTTGTAAGCTTAACAAGGTTTCTTCAAAGGTGTTACCATAGACTGTGAAGTCATCCATATAGACTTCTACACATTTGTTAATCAAATAAAAAAAATGGCTAAAATAACCCTTTGAAAAGTAGCAGGTGCATTGAATAATATGAAAGGTAAAAATTTATAAGCACAGGTACCTATAGGACATGTGAAAGTAGTCTTTTCTTGATCTTCTTATGCTATTGAGACTTGATTGTACCCACTAAAACTATCCAAAAAGCAAAAATATTTTTTTCCAGCCAAGGTATCAAGAACTTGATCGATGAATGGTAAAGGAAAATAATATTTCTTTTTTACCTTATTCAATTCTCTATAATATACACAAATCCTCCATTTACCATTCTTTTTAGGAACTATTACTAATGGTGACACCCATTGGCTATCAAAAAACAAATATATAAATCCTACTTTTAAAGACTTAATGATTTCTTCTTGAAATATGTATTTTATAGCTGGATTTAGTCTTCTTTGAGGTTGTATTAATGGGTGGCAACCTTATTGAATGAAGTTTTGGTGGGCACAAACATTTGAATGAATCCCTTTCATGTTCTCATAGTTCCATGCAAATATTGTTTGATGTTTTCTAAGTACTTCTATCAATTATGATTCTTGAATGTTTGTAAGCTCATCATTAATATTTAGAGTCTTTCCAAGTGTGATGTCTATCTGTTTGTAATTTTTAGTATTTGCATCTATTCCTATTATTTCATGTTCAATAATATTTAACTGATAGTTATGGGACACTAATTTATGATATTGAATTGTACCTGCTTCATCATTAGATATAGTAAATTCATCTGAACAATTAGTACTTTGTTCTTCATCAAAAAATGGTCCTAATGGTCCTTCAATTTCTTTCTTTAAATATTCATTTAACATATTAACTGATAAGGTTTAAATAAAATCCAAATAATTAGGAAAATCATACCAAAGTTGTTTTGAAAATCCTTTATCTAATATTGAATCAGGAAACAGACTCAAATATTTAGTGTGCTTCCCATTGGAAATAGTCATATTTCCATATCTACAACTAATGTAAGCATCAGTTGTTGCAAGCCATGGGTATCCTAGAATTAAGGGATGTCCCCTTAGCTTCTTCTTAAGATATAATACCATAAAGTCTATAGGATACTCCCATGAACTTACATAAACTATGATATCTTCTAATTTTCATTCTGGTTTGATGGTAGATCTATCTGCAAGTTGAAGCACTATAGAGGTTGGTTGTAGTTTGTGTACCCCTAAAGAACTTGTTTATTTGGTCATAACATTGATGGCAGCCCCAAAATCTACTAAGAAATTATGCAAGGTTGTATCACCAATATGAACAGTGAGTATAGGTATTCCAAGATCTGTATATTTTGGTAGTAACCTTCCTTCAGTTATTATCTCATATAATTGTCCAATAACTTGGATGGTTTGAGATTCATTATTCTTCTTTATTCCTAAATTGGATGTGCACATGCTCTTTATTAATTTAGAATAAATAGGAATATCCTTGATAGCTTGTAATAGAGGAATTTTAATGGTAACATTCTCTAGTTACTAAAGAAAATTGAAAGCTTGTTTGGAAGGTTCTTTAGGTATTGCCAGCATTTAAGGGAATGGAATTTCCATTTATTTCATTTAATGGGTTTGGATCTCTTTTTGTTTTGATGGAATATTTTCTGGTGAATTTTCTATTTCTTTTTCATTTTTGTCTACTTTTTCAAACAAATCTTGGATGGATTGTTCAACTTTTGTGAGAGTTACATTATTTTCCAACACTTTTCTAGACCTCAAATGGATCTGTTAGCAAGATACCACAAATATTGAACATGTCTCATTTGTTTTATAAACCTGTTGAACAGTATTGTTATTATTAGGATTAGGAACTGGTTCAACCAGTAAAGGTGATTTCTTAGGAAGATTGTTTATATTGTTTGGAGGTGGAAGAAGTCTAATTTGAGGGGCTTGTCCCCTGAACTAATTTTGGATTTTTTTTTGTTATGGTGGTGTTGGCATTTTTGCCACATTGTTTTTGTTGTTACTGTTAATGTAAAGAATGCATAAGTTGTAGAGATATTAACTCCTCTATTGTTCCTTCAAGCATTTTGAAAGGGCAAATGTAAAAATCTCTACAAGTTTTTGTGTTGAAGCTAAGCACAGAAAAATGTCACAATATCGCAACATGTCGCATTTTCGCGGTCAAGACAGTCAATGACAGCAAGGGGGTAAAATGTCACGATATCATGACATGTCGTGTTTTTGCGGTCAAGACAGTCAATGGCAGCAAGGGGGTGAAATGTTGCGATATCGTGACATGTCGCATTTTCATGGTCAACGCAGTCAATGGAAGCACTAAAATGAAAACGTCGCGATATCGCGACATGTCACGTTTTCGCGACTTGGAAAGGCAACAAAGCGACATGATAAGAAAATGTCGTGATATCACGACAAAAATCAGTAAAGAAGAGCAATGGAGAAACTGTCGCGATATCGCGACAGAAAAGTGAACAAGGAGCAAAATGTAGAAAATGTTGCGATATCACGACATGTCACGTTATCGCGACATGTCGCATTATCGCGGCAAGGTTGAAAGAAAAACATAAGGCATGAAAGACGTCGTGATTTCATGACATTTTTAGAAATGAAGCTAAGAGAAACTTGTCGTGATATCGCGACAGGAAGCGACAACAATAGAGAAAGCAAGAAAATGTCACGATTTCGTGACATATTGGACAGGAAGGGCAAGGTGCGAAGAATTGTCACGATTTCGCGACATGTCACATTTTCACGAGGCGGAAGCAAGGAGGCAGCTAGATTGTATGGAATGTCGCGATTTTGTGACATGTTGAAATTTTGTGGGGTAAAAAGTGCAAAGTGCAAGAAGACAAAAAATGTCACAATTTTGCGACATATTGTGGAGAAAAAGCCAAATGGAGAAACATGTCGCGATTTCGTGACATGTTCCATTTTCGCAAGGAGAAAGCACAGAGGTAGCCATATTGTATGGAATGTCACGATTTCATGACATGTCACATTTTTGCGGCCGAACAACATCAAGATAGAGGAAGACAAAAACATGTCGCGATTTCGTGACTTGTTGAAGATGAAAGAACCAAATGAAAAAAACATCGCGATATCGCGACATGTCGCATTTTCGTGACCTGTCACGTTTTTGTGAGATGAAAGTTGAGAAGTACAAGGCAACGAGAAAGTTTCACGATTTCATGACATGTCGTATTTTCGTGACCTGTCGCATTTTCATGGGTAAGAAGGAGATAAAGACAGTGCAAGAGAAAAATGTCACGATTTTGTGACATGTTTCATTTTCGCAATAAGAAGCTGCGAAGAAGCCAAAGCAAAGGAGAAAAAAATGTCATGATATCACGACATGTCACATTTTTGCGACTGGTGGCAGAGAGAGAAGGCAGTAAGGTAAAAGTGTCACGATATTGCGACATGTCGCATTTTCACGACCTATCTCATTTTTGTGACTGAAGCAACAACAAAGGCCCGATACAGTTCAGTTTGCATTTTTCTTCAGGATTGCATAGGAGAACGTACAAAGTAGATAAGGATAAATTAAAATCTCTCCAACTATTTTTGAGATCATGGTCAAAGAAGTGGTTCCAAGATTAAATGTTGCTGATTACCGATGTGCGCAAGATAGAAGAACACAAAGCAGTTTTCAATGCCACCAAAATCAAAGACGCCTCCAATATTAAAAGCTCTTGTTCGTGATCTCTTAACAACTTTCGGCTTGCCCTGATAATGTCATTTCTTTGAGGCAGATTGAGGGCAATAATTTCTCTTTTCAAGTACAAATTTTGTGGATCGCTCCTCTTAAAATCTGTTTCATGTATTAAATGTTGTAATACGAAAGGAAGAGGACGGACCTCTATAAATACCAATGTAAAACTCAAGAAAAAGGAGGAGGATCTTGTTGCAGAAATTGAAATAGAAATCCTAGATGCAATTGCTTCCATTCTTAGTGTCTTCCGGAGTTGGTGATCTAATTTGTTGTGTATGTTTGGCTTTCTGTGTGATTTACTTCTATGTAGTCCAGTGTAATATCAGTTGAATTCTGTTGTGTTGAATTTGGCTGTATTGGCATTTGAATGTTTAAAGTTTATTTAGAAGTGAACTCATGGCTAATGCGTGATCTAGTTTCTGTATACGTATTCTAAGAGTCAGTTGCTGCTTAGATTTAGGATCTAGTTGAAGTTATTTCTGTTCGAGGTTGTTCTCCCCATCAACGATCGACTTTGGCCATATTTACATTCCTTTTCGTTATTTCCAATTTCTTTTCGCATTATTTCCCATTTCTTTCTTGCATCTCTAGTCTTGAAACCAGTTTAGATAAGTGTGGGAACCAGCCCTCTCTGGATATTGGCTCGAGAGACATCTCTTTTTCTCGACCTTTTAATGTTGGCCAAGTCTAGGGCGCATATACATATAAAATCATTTCCTATGGCATATTTGTGACCAAAAGTTTTTGGCATGCCCGGTGGGACATATTATCTCTATCTCAAAATAATCCATAATTGGTGGGACAAGTATTATTCCAAATTGACACCCTGAGGAATCAAGATTTTGATGAACTGTCTTGACCTCAAAGAGGATATTGTAAGTTCATCTGGTGACTCTGCTGAAGGTGATTGTACCTAGAAATTTCTAATTGTGAAGCTGGTGAAAATATTTGCTTCATGATCATGAGATCAAGTTCCAAAGATCAAAAGATCTAGTCAAATTCTTTGAGATTGATGTTCAGAACTAGAGGGAGCGCTCAATATTGGTAAGTCCTATGAATCCATAATTTACTGTTTCATCATAGGCTGCAGGTTAGTTTGTGCCATCCCCGACTTCTCCCAGTACTGCTACGATCTTGCTACATCCAGATCCAGCAATCCAAATGGCCCAGCATACTCCACCAAGAAAGTTCTCGGCATGGAATGGTTAGGGAGCTTTGAACTTACTGGCACAAAATCTAGTTCCTCAAGCTGCTTTGAAAGCTTTACCGACCTATGATGGTACTGGTAAGATTGCTTATGAGCATATTAATGATGTAGCATCTTTGGCAGCTTTCCATGACATAACAAATGAAGATGTAATGATTAAATTGTTGGTGTTATCACTGAGAAGTAGATTGTTGTATTGGTACCGAACGTTGCCACCAGGCACTATTACATCATGGAATCAATTAGGAGAATTGTTAGTAAAAAAATTTCATGAACAAGCTGATCCATACTCCTTATTGTATCAATTTAATGTAATTCAAAGGCACCCGCAGGAAGAGATAGCTGACTTCAATGTCAGATTTACTAGAAGCTGGCAGAGAATTCCTGATGGTCTTCGACCTACTGATGAGCTAGCTACATTTTATTACCTCAGAGTGTTTAACACAGACATCGGTTGGGCTGTCCGGTAGTCCAATGTGACTACATTTCCCAAACTATTTGAACAAGTGCAAAAGGCAAAAGCTAACTTGATTTTCATAGGTAGGCTTCCACCAAAGGTAACAATGCCCATCTTACCTGATCTTCCCAAGCATTTGTACTCAAGTTCATTTTCATAGCCTATGCCTTCCATGTATCCTATTCCCTCATGGAGCTCAAGTACGCCTTAGATCACACCCATTCTATAGTTGCCTGCACTGTGCATTCCACAATTACCAACTCCCACTTCATTCCTAGCATTGCCTGCACCGCTAGCACCTCTACCTCTATCAGCACCTCCTGCACCCTCAAATCCTGATCCTTTTGCAATCCTATTACAAGAGGTACAATCTGCTAATTCAGCTATAAGAGTGATGGGAAATAAGATTACGATCATTAAAAAAAAGTAGGCCGAGAGATATTTCCAACCCAGGAGATTTCAACCTCTGTAGATCACGAGAGAACAAGCGGCATCAACAAGCAAGGTGCCAGAAAAGAACCTAACTGTGTTGACAAATGAGGAAGTTGGCCCTACAGAAAGAACATATTAGTGCTCTACATGTAATGATCCACACGGAGAAGACACTTGTATGGTTCATCTGAACTATGTGCAAACATTGGCTGCAAGCTCTTCTGGAGGACAAGTTGATATGATTACTGAGGTGGATCATAATTTTATGGTTCCATCTGAAGAATAAGTCTCAGTTCTCATGAGAACTGGGAAGAAGCCAATCACTGTAGATCCAACAGAAATGGAACCATTAAGGGTACCGAATGATTCGAAGATGCAGAATGAAAGGAAACAAGTACAAGTGAAAGCTCCTATTTCAGTATCAAAGCTAGATCCACCTATTCTGTTAAAAGATATTTTTCCACCATGAGCAAATGAAATATTGCAATAAAAGGCATCAGCTTCACAGGCGAGATCTAAAACAGAGGAACGAGCCAAAGAAAATCTCAAGTACCCATCTTTGACTAAGAGACTGAGGGTAGCCAGCAGTATCAGAGCAAATATGAGGACACTAGTGAAAAGAGGGAGTCTGGTGCATCTACTTACAACATTGTTGAATAATTGAAGAAGGTTCCGGCCAAGGTTAGTATCTATGATGCATTACAATTACCTGGGCAAGTTGATCTACTACAAGAATCCTTGAAGTCTATGAAAGATAACGAGAAGAATCCTACCCAAACGATTTTTGCTCAAACGTTAACTTCTTTAGCCACTGGGAAAAATAGACCACCCCCATTTTACTTGTCACTCAGAATGGAGGGTTGGATTGTGCACAACTGCATGATTGATTTTGGTGCTGCGACAACTGTCATGCCAAAGGTAGTTTATGAAATCATGGGTATGGAGTATACAAGAAGCAGCCCTAGTGTCTTGCATTTGGATGGGACTCTCGTAAAAATAGTGGGCATAATTAAGGATGTTCCTATTGCTCTGCATAGTATGCCTTAGATTATAGTAATTCAGGAGATATTTGTGGTTGATTTGGCACCGTATTTCAGTATGTTTTTGTTAAGAGAATTCATTGCCAAGATGGGAGGCTCTCTTTCTCTAGATTATTCTCACTTGGAGGTTCCTTTCAAAGGAATAAGAGTCCGTAACTATAATCAGAAGCCTTCTACTTTTCATATAGAGAAGATGGAAGAGGAAGAGAACCCCACACATTCTGTTCACATGATCACTGAAGAATTGAAGGATCCTGATTTGATGGATGAAGTCCTGGAAAAGCTTCACTTGGAGGATGAGTTTTCAATGCTTGATTTTAATGCCATGGTGGAAACTGAGATTGGTTGTTATTCTATTCTCAAGACTGAAAAGGCTCAAGAATAGAGTGATGGTAGTTAAAGTCAAGATCAGCTCTATTTCGATGGAGCACAATGCAAAAATGGCGCTGGCACTGGGACTGTTCTAGTATTACCTTCTTATACTTTGACCTGGAGCTGCACGAATAATATAGTAGAATATGAGGCTTTATGCTTAGGTTTCAAGACGACTGAGACACTTTGAGAATGACAGTTACAAATCTTTGGTGACTCCAAGCTGATTATCAATCAGGATACCACTGAGTGTCTATCCAAGGTCTGGGATCTAGGAGATCATAGAGTCATGTTTGGGTACGTGCCTCTCGAGAGAGTTCACAACTAAACTCAAGGGTTACCTTGTACATATATAAAAAAAGAAAAAAGACAAAAGAAATAAATAAATAAAAAAAATTCGTTAACTTCGGCTCGTTTTGCATGTGAGCCCGCAGGTACTCTTATTTTCCTTTTTCTTTTCCTTCCCAATAGATAGTGGCTTTCTTCTACTTCTTTCTTCCACTTCCTTAATTCATTCCCTTCTTCTCTCTCTCCTTATTCTGCAAATAATCAAGCCACTACTATTGTTTCTACTCCCCCCTCTGATGTTCCCTTTTCTTCACTTCCCTTTCTTCTAAGTTTTTGAGCACTTTTCCACAGTTCCTACCCCACATACTCCATTCCATCTACTTCCATTTCATTATATATTTCATAGCATCCCAATATCTGGTAGCACAATAGCACTCTATTGCTATCTCTACTATTTCTACTCCATCTTCCATCCTTCCATCATTCATCATTCCCATTCTACGGCCTGCACATCCACTGGCCATCATTCTTGTTCAGGTGCTTTTTCACTATTGCCTTGGAGATCTTTGCATAGCACCTGGTCATTCCCTAGCTCATCCGAGCTAGGTCAAGTGCAGTAGTTCTAAAGAAATAAAGGAAGTTATGTTCTTCCATAAATTTTTGTTGAAGGTCCTGTTTTGAGTGTCGAGTACCAACAAGAGATTGTTGCAGCAGTTCACCGACGTGTCCAGCATCAACCAACATTCACTTTATGCTCCTCCATCTTCTTGACTCTGTTGCCCAATGGATTAAGGCCTGAGATTCGTGCATACAGTAGAACTGTATACCCCGTGAGCTGCCAAGAATGTTGGCATTTTTGCCACATTGTTTTTGTTGTTACTGTTAATGTAAAGAATGCATAAGTTGTAGAGATATTAACTCCTCTATTGTTCCTTCAAGCATTTTGAAAGGGAAAATGTAAAAATCTCTGCAAGTTTTTGTGTTGGAGCTAAGCACAGAAAAATGTCACGATATCGTGACATGTCACGTTTTTGTGGTCAAGACAGTCAACGGCAGCAAGGGGGTAAAATGTCACGATATCGCGACATGTCGCGTTTTCACGATCAATACAGTCAACGACAGCAAGGGGGTAAAATGTCGCGATATCGTGACATGTCACATTTTTGCGGTCAACGCAGTCAATGGAAGCACTAAAATGAAAATATCACGATATTGCGACATGTCGCATTTTCATGACTTGTAAAGGCAACAAAGTGACATGATAAGAAAATGTCGTGATATCACGACAAAAATCAGTAAAGAAGAGCAATGAAGAAACTATCGTGATATCATGACAGAAAAGTGAATAAGGAGCAAAATGTAGAAAATGTCGTGATATAGCGACATGTCGCGTTATCATGGCAAGGTTGAAAGAAAAACATAAGGCATGAAAGACGTTGCGATTTTGTAACATTGTTAGAAATGAAGCTAAGTAAGAGAAACTTATCGCAATATCGTGACAGGAAGCGGCAACAATAGAGAAACCAAGAAAATGTCATGATTTCGTGACATATTGGACAGGAAGGGCAAGGTGTGGAGAATTGTCACAATTTCGTGACATGTCACATTTTCACGAGGCGGAAGCAAGGAGGCAGCCATATTGTACGGAATGTCACGATTTCATGACATGTCACGTTTTTGTGAGGCGGAAGCAAGGAGGTAGCTAGATTGTACAGAATGTCATGATTTCGTGACATGTCAAAATTTTGTGGGGTAAAAAGTGCAAAGTGCAAGAAGACAGAAAATGTCACGATTTCACGACATATTGTGGAGAAAAAGCCAAATGGAGAAACATGTTGCAATTTCATGACATGTTCCATTTTCACGAGGAGAAAGCACGGAGGTAGCCATATTGTACAGAATGTCATGATTTCACGACATGTCACATTTTCATGGCTGAACAACATCAATATAGAGGAAGACAGAAACATGTCACGATTTCATGACTTATTGAAGATGAAAGAACTAAATGAAAAAAACGTCACGATATTGCGACATGTCACATTTTCGTGACCTATCGCGTTTTCATGAGATGAAAGCTGAGAATTACAAGACAGCGAGAAAGTGTCACGATTTCGTGACATGTCGCATTTTCGTGACCTGTCGTGTTTTCGCGGGTAAGAAGGAGATAAAGACAACACAAGAGAAAAATGTCGTGATTTCGCAACATGTTTCATTTTCGCGATAAGGAGCTACGAAGAAGCCAAAGCAGAGGAGAATGTCGCAATTTTGTGACATATCATAGAGACAAAGCAAAAGAGAAAAAAATGTCACGATATCGCGACATGTCGCATTTTCGCGATTGGTGGCGGAGAGAGAAGGCAGTAAGGTAAAAGTGTCGTGATATCGCAACATGTCACATTTTCGTGACCTATCTCATTTTTGCGACCGAAGCAACAACAAAGGCCTGACATAGTTCAGTTTGCATTTTTCTTCAAGATTGCATAGGAGAACGTGCAGAGTAGATAAGGATCAAGTAAAAGCTCTCCAACTATTTTTGATATCGTGGTTAAAGAAGCGGTTCCAAGATTAAATGTTGTTGATTATCGATGTGCACAAGATGGAAGAACACGAGGCAGTTTTCAATGCCACCAAAATCAAATACGCCTCCAATATTAAAAGTTCCTGTTCTTGATCTCTTAACAAATTTTGGCTTGCCCTGATAATGTCATTTCTCTGAGGTAGATTGAGGGCAATAATTTCTCTTTTCAAGTATAGATTTTGTGGATCGCTCCTCTTAAAATCTATTTCATGTATTAAATGCTGTAATACGAAAGGAAGAAGATGGACCTCTATAAATACCAATGTAAAACTCAAGCAAAAGGAGGAGGATCTTGTTGCAGAAATTAAAATAGAAATCCTAGATGCAATTACTTCCATTCTTAGTGTCTTCTAGAGTTGGTGATCTAATTTTTTGTGTATGTTTGGATTTCTATGTGATTTACTTCTGTGTAGTCCAGTGTAATATCAGTTGAATTCTGTTGTGTTGAATTTGGTTGTATTGGCATTTGAATGTTTGAAGTTTATTTGGAAGTGAACTCATGGCTAATGCGTGATCCAATTTCTGTATACGTATTCTAAGAGTTAGTTACTGCTTAGCTTTAGGATCTAGTTGAAGTTATTTCTGTTCAAGGTTGTTCTCCCCATCAACAATCGACTTTGGCCATATTTACATTCCTTTTCATTATTTCCCATTTCTTTTCGCATTATTTCCCATTTCTTTCCTGCATCTCTAGTCTTAAAAATAGTTTAGATAAGTGTGGGAACTAGCCCTCTCTGGAGATTGGCCCGGGAGACATCTCTTTTTCTTGGCCTTTCAATGTTGGCCAAGTCTAGGGCGCATATACATATAAAATCCTTTCCTGTGGCATATTTGTGACCAACAGGTGGATTTTGAGACCAGCTAGGTCGTCCTTGATTATATTTGCTTTTCATGTTTCAACTGGGCATATTATAACTCGACATTCCTTGATTCCATGGAGGTGTATTTCCATATGATTTGGCCGTAAATTGGGTCCATGGAGGTATATTCCAATATTGGTTATTTGGATATGGGTTCCAATTTGTCCAATTTGATGCATTTGACCATTGGTTGGGTCTTTGCTGGTTGGAATAGTTGGAACTTGACCAATTAGATGGACCGTTGAATGGGCAATTTCTTCTTTGAAATACAAAATAAACATCTTCTACATCCTCAACTTCAGGTTCTTTTATAGCATATTTTACAACTGAAATATACTTGCAGGTTTTAGTACTATGATTTTTGTCATATATTTTACAAGAAAAAATGTTGGAAACATTTGTGATATTGAGAGGGCATTCCCTCAAGTTGTGTATTTTCCTACATCTATGATAGTATATATTCTCAATATCTTGTTATTTAGGTCAAGATATGTAGTTAATGTGCTTAACAAATTAGTTTTAAAGCTTTCCAACATATTACCAATTTTTGCTCTTGTTACTCCTTCTGTGGATGAGTATTTTTTGTTCCTAAGAGGCTGATTCCTTGAATAATTTCTACAAAGATTCATGATTTCTTAAAATTGGTGAAGATCAAGCAACACAAACAAATAGATCAAGCCACATGAACCAAAACATTTCATTCTTTTCATCCCCAAAAGAAGAGTCCTTTTACAATTTCGAAAATTCCCTTAAATACCCTGTTTTCCCCTTTTCCCACCTAAAACTAGAAATTTCAAATTTGAAATTTGGGGGCAACTTGCCAAGGTCATAACTTCGCACTCATTGACCCGATTGACTATTACAACATATTTTCGGAAATGGCATGAAACGAGCTAAGCGAGGCAAACCTTAGCTCTTTGTTCCAAGGCTCGTGTCTAGCCGAAAATCTTCAAATTTGACCTCTAAGACCTTCAAAAATCACCTGCAAGTTTTACTAGTTTTTCTAGCAGAATTTTTTTTTTCACTAGTTTTCAACAAAATGAATTAAATACAATTTGGGTGATGCAAGATCACTCTGACACCGCTGGATGCTCCTACATCAGACACCCAGGGTAAATTTAGAAGTGACCTTCACTTCTTTGTTGTTGGAGGAAAACCCAAGCGGTCAACCTTAGTCTTCGATAACCAAGTTGAATCTTCCATAGGCCTGCCTTTCCATTTGACCAAATATTCTTCATACTACCTATTTATGGTACTTTTTTCGATGTGGGTATCCAGGATCTCTTCTATCTCTTCCATATCTGGAGTAGATGTTGGAAGATCCCACAATTCTACTATCGGTCCCTCACCATTGTCTCCCTCATGGTATTCTGCCAAATCTGAAATGTTAAAAATAGGTGATATGTTAAGCCCACTTGGCAATTCCACTTCATATGCATTTCCTGAATCCCATTTTCCTATGATTCTGCATGGTCCAAACTTCTTCATTTTTAGCTTGTTATAGGTTTTAGTAGGAAACATTTCTTTTCTCATATGGACCATAACTTCATCTCCCACTTCAAATTCCTTAAACCATCGCTTTTGGTCTGCCCTTGTCTTGTACTGAGTATTCATCTTAGTAATATGCTTCTTCACTTCTTCATGCAAGCTCTTCAGGTGCTCTGTAAAGTCCTCAGCCTCAGCACTATTCTTTTCCCCTCTATCCATTTTTCTCAACTCATAAGCATTCCTTGGGCTGCTCCCATACACAATCTGAAATGGGGATTTATTAGTACTCCTATTGACAAAATTATTGTATGCAAATTCTGCCTATGGCAAAACCAAGTCCCAACCCTTGGGCTTATCTCCTACCAAGCATCTCAGTATATTACCCAAACTCCTGTTCACCACCTCTGTTTGCCCATCAGTCTGTGGGTGGTATGCAAAACTAAATTTTAGCTCTGTCTTCAATTTCTTCCATAGGGTCCTCCAAAAATACCCAACAAAATTTGTATCCCTATCGGAAACAATACTCTTTGGTAGACCATGAAGTCGTACCACCTCTTTGAAAAACAACCCTGCAACATGAACTACATCATTAGTTTTCTAGCAGGGAATAAAATGTGCCATATTTGAAAACCTGTCAACCACTACAAATATGGAGTCATTCCCCCTCTGTGTCCTTGGTAGGCCAAGAAAAAAATCCATGTTGATGTCCTCCCATGGTCTCTCTAGTATAGGTAATGGCTGATATAATCTAGTGTTCTATCTCACACCCTTGGCCATCTGGCATACTCTGCAACTTTGCACAAATATCTTCACATCTTGCTACAACTGTGGCCAATAGTAGTTCTCACTAACGAGGGCAATGGTCTTATCTCAACCAAAGTGTCCATCCAACCCTCCACTGTGCTTCTCCTTGACCATATTCTCCCTCATTGAACTCCTTGGAATGCATAACTGGTTTCCTCTGAACAACATTCCATCTTGGATTAGAAAATCCAACCACTTAGTCCTATCCAAAGTAACAGGTGCTAAGCAAGCCCTCCAAGCCTCTACAAAATCAGGATCTTCAGGGTACAAACCCTTAAGTTCATCAAACCCTACAACTTCCACCTTCATTTCTGTCAACAAACACTGCCTTCTACTTAAGGCATCTGCAACTCTGTTTGAATTTCCACTCATGTGCTTCAACACAAAGGTATAACTCTATAGAAACTCAACCCACTTCAAGTGCCTCTGATTTAGCTTCCCTTGGCTATTAATATACTGTAAGGCCTGATGATCAGTATATAGAACAAACTCTTTTGGCAACAAATAATGCCTCCATTTCTTCAGAGCCTGAACTATAGCATAAAACTCCTGATCATATACAAAATATTTCTTTCTAGCATCATTAAGCTTCTCACTAAAATAGGCAATGGGTTTACCTTCTTGACTCAACACAACTCCTATGGCACTACCACTAGCATCACAATCAACCTGAAATACCTTATTAAAATCTATAAGTGCTAAAATAGGTTGCTCTATGACCTTCTTCTTCAACATATCAAAGCTCTTATCTGCTCCTAAGGTCCACTTAAATTCTTTCTTATCCCCTCTCATTGTTTCTGTAAGGGGTGCACAAATACTGCTAAAATTTCTAATGAATTTTCTATAGAAACTTGCTAGACCATGAAATGATCTTACCTTAGTTATGCTCCTTGGAGTAGGCCATTCAATGATAGCCCTCACCTTTTCTGGGTCCATTTTTAGACCTTCGACTGAGATGAAAAATCCTAGGTACACTAACTCCTTTACAAAAGTGCACTTTTTCAAATTAATCAAAAACTTCTCCTTCCTCAGCTTCTCAAAAACCCTTTTGATATGCATCAAGTTCTCTTCCAGGGTCTTGCTAAATATTAAAATGTCATCCAAATAGACAATGACAAATTTTCCTAAAAACTCCTTCAATACCTCATTCATCAGCCGCATGAATGTGCTTGGTGCATTGGTTAGCCCAAATGGCATGACCAACCACTCATACAAACCCTCTCTGGTCTTGAAGGTTGTCTTCCACTCATCTCCTTCTCTGACACGAATCTGATGGTACCCACTCTTCAGGTCAATATTTGTGAAGTACTTGGCTCCACTCAAACAGTCCATAATGTCATCCATTCTTGGCAATGGGAATCTATATTTTATGGTGATCTTGTTAATAGCTCGAGAGTCTGTACACATTCTCCACTCTCCATATTTCTTTGGTGCTAGTACTGCAGGTACTACACATGGACTCAGGCTCTCCCGAATCAGTCCCTTTTTTAGCAACTCTTGGACTTGTTTGTTTAGCTCCTCACTTTCTACAGGAGTCATTCTATGTGCTACCTTATTGGGTAAACTAGATCCTGGTACCAAATCTATATGGTGACTGATCTTCCTCACTGGTGGAAAACCCTCAGGCACATTATCTGATATAATATCTAGAAATTCTTCTAACAGACCTGAGACTTCTATTGGGGTATCTTTGCATTCTTTTTCCCTAACTCTAGGAATTAATGCATAGCACATATGCTCATGCTTCAACCCATCCAAAAACTTTCTACCTTCAACTAAACATATTTTTGCACTGCTACATACCTTTTTGTCCACCTCCTTCAAGGGCTTCAACTTATGGCGCACTCCATTCTTTTTCAAGGAGTAAGTGTTGGCACGACCATCATGCACTACACACCGATCAAACTACCATGGCCTTCCCAACAACAAATGGCAAGCATCCATAGGCAAAATGTCACACAGGACCTCATCACGGTAATTCCCAATATTAAATTTTACCAAGCATTGCTCATTGACCAAAGCCCTATGGTCCTTCTACAACCATGCAATCCGATATGGATGCGGGTGTCTCTTCCTCTCTAACTACAATTTGGTAACCATTCCTTCTAAAACTAGGTTATCTGTGCTACCATTATCTATGATAATATTACAGATCTTACCTACACATTTACACCTTGTGCAAAATAATCTCTTCCTCTGATCTGGATCTCTCTCCTCATTCAACAAGGCTCTCATTGTGATCAACACTTCTCCTCTTTCTACTTCTTTAGAGTGCTCAGATTCAGCATCTTCATCAACAACAACAGCTTGGGCATTACCTTTGGGTCTCTTATTTGTTCTCTCTTGGTGTTGTGGACACTCGTATGCTCGATGTCCTTCTTCTCCACAGTGGAAATAGGTTCCACAAAATCCTCCTCTTCCAAACCCTCGTCCAGACCTTCCTCTTCCTCTCTGGTAACCATTGTTCTGATCACAAGGGCGGTAAGCATTATCTCCCTTTTGGTCGTGACTACTGTTGGCTTCTCCATTCTTCTTATGATCTTCATTTCGTCCTCCATTTGTTCTTCCACCAGTTCTTCCACCATGACCTCTTCCTCTTTGCTTGCTCTCAAACCTTCTGTTTAGCTTCTCTTCAACCCTCAAGGCAAACTGGTAAGCATCCTCTATGGTGGTCATCCTGACTAGACTTAACTCCTCTTGAATACTTGCTCTTAATCCATTAATATAATGGGCTACCTTCTCCTTTTTGGCCTCAGAATGGCCTTTTTTTATTAAAATTTTGTAGAACTCCTTTGTGTATTCTTTGATAGACTTGCTCGACTGCCTCAAACCTTGCATTTTCTTTAACAGATCCAACTCGTAGTCAGCTGGAATGAACTGCCTCTTCAACTTCTCCAACATCCGCTCCCACCTTGTTATCCTTTATTTTCCTCTTTTGTTTCTATCTAGCTGCACTCCCTTCCACCATATGCTAGCATGACCCTTTAGCTTGGTCTTAGCAAACTTGACCCTCTCAGGATCTTCAACCTCCTCATACTCAAAGTATTCTTCCAAATCATTGATCCAATCAATCAACTCCTCTGGATCAAGATTTCTAGAATACGTAGAAACCTCCATTTTTTGTCTCTTTTCAATCTGATATATGGATCTATATAACCTGGCTTGTGCAGGATCTAATACCTCTTCTTCTTCCTCGAATTGGTCCTCTTCTTCTTCAACTTCATCTTCACTACCATCTTCTCTCCTTGGCTCAAACCCTCTATGTAGCTCCTCTTGCAGAGCCTAAACTTGCCTCTGCAAAGTTCTAAAATCTTCTTCTAGCACCATATTTCTCCCACCACCATAGTTTCTTCGTGGAGGCATTTTGCTCACTTCTCTCACAAACCCTAACCATAGATCCTGGTGTAAACAGCCTCACGTCCAATGATCTATTTACACACTCAGGAACTCCTGCTCTGATACCACTTGGTGAAGATCAAGCAACACAAACAAATAGATCAAGCCACATGAACCAAAACATTTCATTATTTTCATCCCAAAAGAAGAGTCCTTTTACAATTTCGAAAATTCCCTTAAATACCCTGTTTTCCCCTTTTCCCACCTAAAACTAGAAATTTCAAATTTGAAATTTGGGGGCAACTTGCCAAGGTCATAACTTCGCACTCGTTGACCCGATTGACTATTACAACATATTTTCGGAAATGGCATGAAAGGAGCTAAGTGGGGAAATCCTTGCCTCTCCGTGCCAAGGCTTGTGTCTAGCCAAAAATCTTCAAATTCGACCTCTAAGACCTTCAAAAATCACCTGCAAGTTTTACTAGTTTTTCTAGCAGATTTTTTTTTTTTCACTAGTTTTCAACAAAATGAATTAAATACAATTTGGGTGATGCAAGATCACTCTGACACCGCTGGATGCTCCTACATCAAAAATACCATTATATGAGTATCCCCTTTAGCCATAAGGTTTATAACATCAAGGACATATTTATTTATTCCTTTTAGAAAAAGTTCTTTTAAGATTTCTTCATCTACATCAATATTCACTCTAGATCCTACAAACTAAAATCTTTCAAGATAATCCTCAAGGGATTCTTCTTATTGTTGGTTCATATGAAAGAGCTTAGCTTTCTTTTCCCTAAATCTATAGTAATCCCGATATATTTCAATGAATATATCTTTCAATCTGTGATCTCCATCCCATCGGTTATAAACACTTTTACCTAGACCTATAAACCATATTAAAGCTACATCCTTAAGGGTAGAAGGAAATAGTCTTAATTTTTTTCATCAATGGTATAAAAATAAGCTTGACACACCATTTCAAAATAAAAAATAAATATTTTAGGGTCTTCATGTGGTTTCCTATGGAAGGTAGGAAAAATAGCAACAAAGACCACTTTTGGTTCTCTTGTTAACCTGTCTATTGGAGAAGAGATTAGAAAGGCATAATTTTTTCTTTCCCTACTTATCCTCTAATTTTCTTCTACTTCTCCATGATCATTATTTCTTTGCCTCTTTACCCTTTGATTTTCAACTACTTCTCCATGTTCACTATTATGATCATCCATGACTGATTAAATGAATTCTAAGACTGGACTTGGTAAGGGCTCAAAGAAGATATTTGATGGATTGATATGATTATCGTACTCAAGTTCTATTAATAAAAATATTTTAGTATTTTGATCTAGTAGATTCAATGGTAGTTCAAGTTGCTCTTTTGGAGAATCTCTAGTTACTAGAATCTCAGTTTCTTTTGATCTAGGATTATGAAACTTTTCACTAGAGTTTTATTTACAGACTTTGATGAATATCCCTCTTGAATATCTAAGTCTACTCATAAATTTACAAAGATCTATAATTTTTTGTAACAAAAATCATTCATTCCTCCTTAAATAGTTTGTGAATATTATTAATTGGATCTACTTTTTTAGGAGCCATGTAATTTTACTCCTCAAAATCAAAATATCATTTCACAATATAAATTAGTTGAACAATAGAAGCTTATTTTTTATTTGAGATAGGATTTTAAAACTATAATTCATAATGCAAATCATGGTACAGTTCTTTAAAGCACATGATTTTGAAAGCCTTGTTATATCTTTTGCTATATTCTAGACTTACTTCTCTTTTTTTTATGTCAGCTAATAAATTATGAACAACAAGGGAGTCTTCAAAGTATTGCCCCCAAGGATATGTGGTTGAATTTACACTCGCTCTCCTATATCCTAGCCAATGTTCACAACTCTTCACAATATCAAGATAAGGTGAGTGGTATTCTGGTCCTAGAGCCTTAGTTATATCAATCCTCTTGATGTTTCTTAGCTCTTTTGTTCTTTCCTTAATGATATCAAGGTGTTCCCACATATAGTCCCACTATTTTCTAGATGACCTATGTCTTTGTTCAAAAAGTAGGTTAATTTCTTGTTCTAGGAATAGTTTTCTGAGGTCTATTATTGCATAATGAAAATGATTTTTTACCATTAGAAACTTTTAATTCTCTTCTCTCTTTTTTTTTCAATTTTTATTTTGTTTTTGTTTTTTTCTTTGTTTTAAAAAAGTAGTTTTCATAAAATAAATTTTAAGCGAAACATTTTTTCTATTATTAAGACTAGGTCTAAAATTCATAGCCAATATTAACACAGTAAGGGAAAGTAAAATTATTATTCTAAAATAGTTCTTACTACCACTAAAACTAGGTTTGAAATCCACAGCCAATTTTAGCATAGTAAGAGAAAGTAAAGTGTTGTTGTTACTACTTGATTTTAAGGAACACTTCGATATGAAATTGTCACACCTATTGCTTGTTTTCACAAGTTAAAGAACCCATACCTAAGTAGATAACAACCACACTATGCTAAAAAGTAAATTTACTAAAAATAAAAGTGTTGAAATAAAAGGTTAAATTGTTGTTACTACTTTATTTTAAGGAACACTTCGATATGAACTTGTCACACCTACTACTTTTTTTCACAAGTTAAAGAACCCATACCTAAGTAAGTAAAAATAACCACCCAATGCTTTGAAAATAAATTTACTAAAAATAAAGATGCTAACTATGAAAGTAGTAAAATTGATCCTAAGAAAATGGAACCTGGAAGTATTGATATGAAGACACTTGTTGGAACCCTATTGTCCCAATATTGAACTACATGAAGACTTCTTTTCAGTCACGTAGGTAAGTCTCCTTCTCACCCCAACAATATTTGATCAAAAATTACAACATTGTTCTCCCCGACAATGATGTCAAAATATCGAGTTGTATCTCATACATTTAATTTGTCAATCTAGGTTATATTTAAAGAACAAATAATCCCATATAGATTATTCCATAATTATTAATCATTTGAAATTGTTCCATATATTTAGACTCGTTTGCAAGAAATGAAAGTTAAAGAAAATAAAATAAAATGAAATAATACTTAATTAAAAGTGCAATTATGACTTAGTCTAATTTTGTGTTGTGGATCTACGTACAATATAACAATGCATTTATGATTTTAACTAGTTGATTTATTTTATAATTTAAAGTGATACAATTTAATTTATCTTATAGTTTAAGACAAATTCTACTTACTAACTAGTTCTATTCTATTTCAAGAGATAAAGTAAGGTACTAATTGTTTGGAGTGGGCCCTGCCTCCTAGAAGATAGTGTAATTCTCTTCTCCTCTATTCTAATTTATTTCAGTAAATAATATTCATTAACATTAACTATTTGCTATTTAACTCATGGATGCAGGAAAATAAAGTAAAGGCTATAAAATAGATAAATCATAAAGAAAATCAAGATATAGTTACCAAATCCATATGTTAGAGTTAGAGTATATTACATCATTTGGGTCTTGTAAATGTACCACCTTTGGTACATAGTTGGAATAGGAGATTACTCTAGGGGGAAGTCAGCTAGTTACTTCAAGCAATTTAATAAATACACAAGTTTCAATGTGCATGTTGTAATTGCAAGGTGTCCACTTGTACAACTAGGTAGAGTGTTAGCCAAGGAATATATCTTCCTATATAAAGGGCCTCATAGTAACAAGCTCATATCGAGCTTATATCAAGTTCCTGTCAAGTGCATAGTACATAGGAGTAGAACTCTTGTATGGAGTACAATGTAGTTCTTTAGCTGATATTAATGGAGTGACCATTACCTCCATACTACATTGTATTTTAATAATTTCTATTTATAGTATATTTTAGTCATATTGTGGAATTCCATTATTTCATATTTTTTGTATCTTATTAGGACCTATGTTAGATCTCTCTCTCTACATATATTCTCAAAAGCTAATATTGGTAAAAAATCCATGGTTAATCAAGATAGCAATAGGAGGGCCTACATACATTATGATTCCTCTTTACATTTTTGTAAACCAAATCCACCATTGTGCATTGCCACTTGCAAAAGTTGTCATAAGATAATTCTAGTAGGTCAAGATGAATAGGGAGAGCCACAGTAGTCAATAGAGAGAGTCACAAGTGAGGATAAAAATAAATCTTAGTTACAAAAATTCTGAGATTACATTTGGCTAGAGTCTTTCTACAGAGTTGCATAAAAACTTGTGAAGACTACGACTCAACATTCATTCCACTAGTTTGACAAATCAACTAGTGAATATTCTTATCTCCAAAATTATAAATTCTTTCATTCTAGTTTCTTACAATTTATTGCAAGAAAAGGATATTCAAAAAAATGTTGGGAAGCTTCCTACAAGAGAGTTAGGAAGAGTATCTTCTTAGAATCATTCTAGTGCTTGCAGCAATAAGGAGAAGAATCAAGATTTCAAAGACCTAGAAAAATGTCTTATTACAAGAGCTATAATATTTCTAACTATAGAAATGAAAAAAAGGCCACAGTAGCCTTATATAAGACTCAATGTAGAAGAAAATCTAGAAGATGAGTTAAGGAGGAGATAGGAGATTAGTGATCTCCATTCAAGATCAATACCTATAGAGTACAAAAGATGAAAAGGCCACAGAAGCCTTGATCCAGAAGAAAAAGCCATAAGAGCCTTGATCCAGAAGAAGAGGCCAGAGAAACCTTGATCTAGAAGAGAAGGCCATAAAATCCTTAATTCTAAAGAAATTTTTTTAGAATAATTCTTAATACAGAAGAAAATTTCCTAATAAAGAAGAAAAATCTAGAGAAGAGTTCTTGAAGTAGAATCCAAAGAAAAATCCATAAAATAGGATATTGGTGATATCCTTTTATATTAAAGATTTATTTTAGAATAAGATAAAGAGATTAGGAGAAGATCTCACTAAAGAACTTCCATTATTGGAATAAATAAAAGGACTAGGATAGTCATGTTAAAATCCAAAAGTAGCATATTTTAGAGATCCAAAAAGAAGATCTCATCATCAATACTTATAGAAGTATAAGGTTGAAGAAAAGGTCTCAGTTGGAAGACCAGAGAAGCTTCAATATAGAAGACCTTGGATATGTATCAAGGAGTAAAAATAAGAAGTCTTGCAGAGCCTTGTTCCAGAGATCGAAGAAGCATCATCAAAAGAGTTCCTAGAATAACTCATTGGATAAATCCACTACCAAGGAGAATCTTCTGATAGTGAAGGACTTGGGACAATTATCACCATCCAACAACAAGCCCAAGAGAAGAAGAATTTGGAAAGGAGTGCCAAATCTCAAAATAAGAATCTAGTGAAGACATCAAGATATTTAGAATATTGAGAAGGAGAAGTTCCTATTTGAAGTCAAAAAATGACAAGAATATTGAAGAAAATTTCAAATAGAAGAAGCCTACCAATTCCAGGAGATTTAGATATTGCCTCTTACAATAAGAAGGTATAGTTCAAAGAAAAGAGTTCTCTAAATCTATAGCAAAAATTAGAAGATCATTGGAAGGATCAAGCCATCAAACTACAGGCTCAAGATAGAAAGTTCAAGACCATAGTTTGGTGATCCAGAAAGATATTTTAGATAGTCAATAAAAGTTGTGAATTCATCCATTACAAGGTAGTAGCTTGGTGAATAAAAACACCAATATCTACATCATCTACAAAATCCATTAAAGGTAAGCAACTAGGATGCAATTAGTTGAACTTCAAATTAGGGTTCATTATCAAATTGCATTAAGCACCATATTTGGATTAAAGTTGCAAGGAGAAAGGCTCATATTGTAGTCTTCAATAAAGTGTAAAAAAAAGAATTTATTTTAAGATATATTTGCACATTAAATAGGATTTGGATATTTTTTGAAAGAAATAAAATTATCACCTACCTATTATCTATATAGAAAGCAAGACGACTATATCCTAAAATATTGATTGTAGTGAAAAATTGTAGAATATTCATTAAGGTTCATTACAAATTACTCTTAAAAATTACAAATATTATTAAGTGCACTTGAAATTACTTTGAGACCTTATTTATAAGAGCAATAAGGTGATATTATTTTTACCTTTAAATTGCATTAAGTTGGAGATATTAATCCATTAGCACTACACTAGTTAATATTTAACTAGTTACTAACATTACTCAACTTTTCAATAATCATCACCAAGGCGAATACAACATCGCATTGGCGGGAAAATGAGCTCTGGAAATTTTTTCCTTTGAACTAGGGTTTCTAGAACTTCAAAAAATCTAGGGCATCAGCTGGATTACAGAAGTGCCTTCGGGGTACGGTGGATCTGAAGGCTAGATCAGTGCCCTAGGATGGTCCAATGGGGACTTCTTCGGCTCCTTTTCCAGGGAGTAGCAGCTCATACGCATATTTGTTTAAAGAAAATTCTCCTCAAAATAATGACAAAGCTCAAAAAATGGCATATAAAATACTCTTCACGGCTGTTGGGAATAGGTTGACAACACCTCGTGTGAATGGATGTTTGGCGCAGGCCGAAACCAGGCCAAAAATTGTCATCAAGCCAAGTATGGTTGAAGAATCAGTCATTTACAGAGCTAATCATGATTTAATCTGCAATTTCATGGGTATACGTCCTTCCCTGAATTTTTTGCACTCTTGGATCCGCCAAAACTGGGAGCCTCATGGTGAGTATTCATTGTGGTTTATTAGCAATGGATATTTTATTGTTAGATTTTCATCTTTGGCTGATAGAAATAAGGCTTTCGAGTCAGAGAAGAAAATTCATGGCTCGATAGGGCTATTTGTTTAGCCATGGAGAGTGGGATTCAATCCTCGAGTTGAACCTACTGCTGTCCCAGTATGGATCTGACTATATGCTCTCCCAATGGAATTTTGGAGTGAGCAGGTGTTGGCAAGGATTGGCAATTCTATTGGAAGACATCTGGGTGTTGCCAGAGACACACTTGAATGGAGCATGGTGGTGTATGCAAGAATATGTGTGGAGATGGATCTCAACCAGCCTTTGTCTGTAGAGATGGAAATTGAATTGGCAGGTCTCTCCTGGATTCAACAACTGGACTATGAGTCCCTACCATTTAGATGTAGGGTTTGTCACAAACATGGACATTTGGCCCGTTTCTATCGTAATAATATGAATGCTAAAATGGATGCCCCTTTAGGAATGACAAACCTACCTAAAGAGGATAAGGCAACACTTAATAAAGATTCTAATAGCATCGTTCAGGTCTAGGAAGCTCAGAGAGAGGGTTTTGAACAGCCCAGAAGAAAAATACGGACAAAGAAAAAAGAGGGAAAGGAGCAATCCCATATCAGACCTGCCAATAGGTATGAGATATTTAAGTCATTGATTGACGAAGAGGAACAATTTATGGAGGGCATGGAGGGTATTAAGAAAACTTCTAATATTCTCGGGCAACTCCCTCTCTCTTCTCCTCCCGTCATATAGCAGGTAGTTGATGTTGGCAATTTTGGGTACCTTGGGTAAATTGCCTTTGCTCAAGTGTATAGGTTTTCATTGATGTCAAGAAGCTCTTGAAGGAATTTGATTTAATGTCAAATAATTTGCAGACATGGACAATGATTTTCCAAGAAGATTATTCAGAGCATGGACAGTGAGTTTCCAAGAAGATCATAGTAGCCCATTTGCAAAAGATCAAAGAAAAAGACAAGTAAGAAAAGTGTCACGATTTCGCGACATGTTAGAGGAGAGAGAAAGCGCTGGAAAAACTGTCACAATTTTGCGACATGTTAGAGGAGAGAGAAAGCGCTGGAAAAATTGTCACAATTTCACGACATGTTAGAGGAGAGAGAAAGCGTTGGAAAAACTGTCATGATTTTGCGACATGTTAGAGGAGAGAAAAAGCGTTGGAAAAAATGTCATGATTTCGTGACATGTTAGAGGAGAGATAAAGCGATGGAAAAACTATCGCGATTTCGTGACATTTTAGAGGAGAGATAAAGCGATGGAAAAACTGTCACGATTTCGCGACATGTTAGAGGAGAGAGAAGAAGCAGGGAAAACTGTCACGATTTCGTGACATGTTGGCAGAAAAGGAGAGCAAGGTGGAAAGTGTCGCGATTTCGTGACATGTCGCATTTTCACAATTTGAAAAGAGCAGGAAGGCCGAGAAGGAAAAGTGTCACGATTTCGTGACTTATTGCAAAGAAGATTGTACGGACGAAAAAGTGTCACAATTTCATGACATGTTGCAGGAGAGGGAGTCCGAAAGAAAAAGTGTCACGATTTCGTGACATGTTGCAGGAGAGAGAGTTCGAAAGGAAAAGTGTCACGATTTCATGACATAATGCAGAAGAGAAAGTCCAAAAGAAAAAGTGTCACGATTTCATGACATAATGTTGAAAAGAGAGTCCGTAGTGTGAATTGTCACGATTTCACGACAAGTTCGAAGAGAGAGAAAGTAGCAAGACAAAGTGTCACGATTTTGTGACATGCTACAGAAGTCAAAGTGAGAACTGTCACAATTTCACGACATGCTACAGAACTCAAAGTGACAACTATCACGATTTCATGACATGCAGCAAAGGGGAAGAGTCAGAAATGAGAACTATCACGATTTCACGACAGGTTGCAAAGAAGATGTAAGAAAGCTGAAAGCATCGCAATTTCATGACAGGCTGCAAAGAAATCGTATGGATGCAGAAAGTGTCACGATTTTGTGATAGGTTGAGATGGCAACATTCAGTTGGAGAAAGTGTCACGATTTCGTCACCGAAACAGGAAGTAAGTCTTCAATAGAAGAAGCATAGCGATTTCGTGACAATTTCAAGAAGGAAGAGCTCGAAGGTGAAAGTTTCATGATTTCACGACATGTTCCAGTTTCATGGGCGTAAGGCAGAGAAAAGCATAAGGCAGCAAAAGTGTCACGATTTCATGACATGTTCCGTTTTTGCTAGTGCAAGCCGAGAAAAGGTTGAGAAAGCAAGAAATGGCGCGAGTTCATGATAGAAGTGAAGATGACATCAGCAAAGGCAAAAGTGTCATGATTTTGTGACAAAAGCAATAAGATAGTGTAAGGTTGCAAAGGTGTCATGATAGTGCATTCTATCGAATCTTCTAAGTGATAGAGATCGCAAGGAATCAGAGTGTGTGAAGATAGTGCTGTTGTGTTTTGTGTAGAGAGAGCATAGGGCATAGTAAGCGCAACAGGCAAAGATGAAAGAGGGCATTTGTGCTAGACCGAAGGACTGTGTTTAGTGCAAATTCGAGGACCAGCTTTGGAGGTGATAGAGTTGAGGACAGAGGTCTCCAGCCAGATCATGGAAGATAGGTGTCTTCTATGGATAGAGTTCCATTTGCTAAGGGCAACGGAGGCAGAGGTCTTCTAGAGGATCACCAACCAGAACAAAGCTAAGGGATTGGTGTCTCCTTTGGGTTGGTTCCCATAAACATTGTAATCGAAAAAGTTATTCCTAGAATTTGATTTGATAAAATTTAGTGAAATATTTTATCCGTGGAGTAGCCCACATTGGGTGAACCACGTAAATTGTTGTGTCTCTTTGTGGATGGTGTTTTGTGCATTGCTTTGATTACGGCTTTTGATACTGCTATCTATACTCTACATAATATTGAATTGAAGGTTGAATTGAAAGAAAGAGTTGCAAGTGGTCTTATACTGTTCACCCCCCCTCTCAGTATAAGCTTGTGTTCTTCAATTGGTATCAAAGCGGGTGCCTTCAAAAAGTTTAACAGCTTGAAGGAAAAGCCAGTAAAGAACACAATGGATTATTCAAGTGGCAATGCAGCACCTATTCTTGATGGATCATATTTTGGTCTTTGGAGTGCAAGGATGAAGGTTCATCTAATGGCACTTGGGAATGAGGTTTGGAAAGTGATTGAATATGGGTACACCATTCTTGAACATGGTCCTTATACTAAAGAAGACAGGCTCCTACATCACAGCAACTCAAAAGCAATGAATGCAATCCTGAAAGGTTTACAGAAGGCAGATCTTACCAAGGTGATTCACTGCAAGACGGACTAGTGAAATGTGGAAACAGTTGCAGGTGGTTCACATAGGTGATGTAAATGTTTGAAAGGCTAAGTTGAGACACTTCAAAGATTTAGTGAAAATATTTTTGCTATTGAGGAAGCTAAAGATTTGGATAAGCTGAAAAAGGATGAGCTTCAAAGCATACTTGCAACATTCGAGTTGAGAACTCAGGTGAAGGTTGACGTCAAGAAAGAGGCAGCTTTCAAGGCTACCAAGAAATCCAAGGGTAAACAGCTTCAAGAGAGTGATGAGTCTTCTAGTGATGAAGAAGCATATTACAACAAGAAAGACAAGTTCTCTAGAAAGAGCAAAAGCGTGAAAAATATAAGATGTTTTAATTGCGAAAAGTTTGGTCATTATGCTACTGACTGTACTGTTTCCGAGAATGAAAGTGATGAAGAGAAACAGGATTCTAAGAGAAAGGATTCTAAAAAGCACAAGCATCATAGAAAGAACAGAGATGAGCACAACAATCAAGGAAAGAGGTATTCTCACAAGCACAAGAAGAGTTTCTACCTAGACAAAGCAAGTAAGTGTTCGAGTAGTGATAGTGAAAGTTCTTTGAGTGATGATGAAAATGAGATGTTTATTTTAGAAAAAGAGGAAGAACCGAAACATAGATTCATTATCATGAAATGTCTTAGATGTGGAAATTTTGGTCACCTTGAGGATTATTGTACAAATAATGATTTGGTTTCCAGTATGTATGAGGATGCTTCAAAAAACTATAAGGAAGATGCATGTATGGTTTTGAAAAGGGTAGCACCTCTAGTGATAAGAAATCTAAAAAAGGCTTTGATGATCCAGAAAGCAATCAAATAAAGGATCTTGAAAGTGAAATTTCTAATGCTCTTAGTGCTTTGAGAAAGGAAAGAAAGAAGAATGCTAGACTCAAGGATAAGTTAGATGAATGTTGTATGGAGAGAGATGATCTTACAGAAAGTTTTGACTTCTCTATGGCTAAGACACAAGAACTCAAGGAACAGGTTGGGGAATCTAGTAAGAGATTTCAAAAAGAAGAGATTTCAAAAAGACAACAGATAAAACAGGCCTTGGTTTTTTTAAGCCACACAAGGAACAGGTTGGGGAATCTAGTAAGAGATTTCAAAAAGAAGAGATTTTTGATGAGGAGAGTATTTCAGAGAAAGAGTCCACGGATGATAGATGCGCAAAAATAGAAAACAGAATTCAGAATAAGAAGAAGAATTTTTTAAGACCCATGACGTCAAATAAATGAAAATTTCATGGCAGATGTTTTGCGTGTCACAGGTTCAGTCACATGGCTTCGCATTGCATGACTCAAGTAAGGAAGGTAAATGACAGTTTTGGAGGTGGTAATTTCTTTCAAGGGTATTGCTACTCTTATCAACAGTTTGGGCACAAGGCAGTTTATTGCAAGAAAAATAATAGGAACAGGTTTGGTCAGAACTGGTGGATTCAAAGAACAGGTATGCCTAAAAGAAATAACATTGTTACTTGTTATAAATGCAACAATGACGGTCACACAACTAGATAGTGTAGAGCTGATCTTCCAAGGTACAGGGAATAGAAACAGTGGTATGAACAGGTCCAAGGATCAAGGCATGGACAAGAACAGGGATGAGAACAAGAACAAGAACAGTGACAAGAATAGGAAGATGGACAAAGATTTTAAGAGAAGACCCGACAAGGAAGTTATGGACGCTGATGATGATCAGTTCCTAATGGGAGTTTTACTCCCAACCCAAAATTAATCACCTCATTAGGAGGTGGGGGAGGGACTAAGCTAAGGAGCTCATTCTTAGTCCCGAGCCCCAAAGGTGACCCTTTGCCATTGATGACAAAGGGGGAGAGATATGAGTAAGGGGGAGAGCTTCAAGTGAAGAAGAAAGCTTCAAGTCAGGGGCAGAAATAAGCGGGAGAGCTTCAAGTGAAGAAGAAAGCTTCAAGTCAGGGGGAGCAAAAATTTAAAGGAATATTCTCAGGTTAGCACAGTTGGTTTCAATTTTTGGCTCTTGAGAAGTGTTTTTAGTAAAGGTTTGCCATCAATGACAAAGGGGGAGATTGTTGGCAATTTTGGGTACCTTGGGTACATTGCCTTTGCTCAAGTGTATAGGTTGTCATTGATGTCAAGAAGCTCTTGAAGGAATTTGATTTAATGTCAAATAATTTGCAGACATGGACAGTGAGTTTCCAAGAAGATTATTCAGAGCATGGACAGTGAGTTTCCAAGAAGATCATAGTAGCCCATTTGCAAAAGATCAAAGAAAAAGACAAGTAATAAAAGTGTCTCAATTTCGTGACATGTTAGAGGAGAGAGAAAGCGCTGGAAAAACTGTCACAATTTCGCGACATGTTAGAGGAGAGAGAAAGCGCTGGAAAAACTGTCATGATTTTGTGACATGTTAGAGGAGAGAGAAAGCGTTGGAAAAACTATCATGATTTCGTGACATGTTAGAGGAGAGAGAAAGCATTGGAAAAACTGTCGCGATTTCATGACATGTTAGAGGAGAGAGAAAGAGCTAGTAAAACTGTCACGATTTCACGACATGTTGGAAGAGAGAGAAGAAGTAGGGAAAACTGTCACGATTTCGTGACATGTTGGCAGAAAATGAGAGCAAGGTGGAAAGTGTCGTGATTTCGTGACATGTCGCATTTTCACAATTTGAAAAGAACAGGAAGGCCGAGAAGGAAAAGTGTCACGATTTCGTGACTTATTGCAAAGAAGATTGTATGGACGGAAAAGTGTCACAATTTCACAACATGTTGCAAGAGAGGGAGTCCGAAAGAAAAAGTGTCATGATTTCGCGACATGTTGCAGGAGAGAGAGTCCGAAAGGAAAAGTGTCACGATTTCATGACATAATGCAGAAGAGAAAGTCCAAAAGAAAAAGTGTCACGATTTCACAACATAATGCTGAAAAGAGAGTCCATAGTGTGAATTGTCACGATTTCGTGACAAGTTCGAAGAGAGATAAAGTAGCAAGACAAAGTGTCATGATTTCACGACATGCTACAGAAGTCGAAGTGAGAACTGTCACAATTTCATGACATGCTACAGAACTCAAAGTGAGAACTATCGCGATTTCATGACATGCAGCAAAGGGGAAGAGTCAGAAATGAGAACTGTCACGATTTCACGACAGGTTGCAAAGAAGATGTACGAAAGCTGAAAGGGTCGCAATTTCATGATAGGCTACAAAGAAATTGTACGGATGCAGAAAGTGTCATGATTTCATGATAGGTTGAGATGGCAACATTCAGTTGGAGAAAGTGTCACGATTTTGTGATAGAAACAGGAAGCAAGTCTTCAACAGAAGAAGCATCGCGATTTCGTGACGATTTCAAGAAGGAAGAGCTCGAAGGCGAAAGTTTCACGATTTCACGACATGTTCCAGTTTCATGGGCGTAAGGTAGAGAAAAGCATAAGGCAGCGAAAGTGTCACGATTTCATGACATGTTCCGTTTTCGCTAGTGCAAGCCGAGAAAAGGTTGAGAAAGCAAGAAATGGCGCGAGTTCGTGATAGAAGTGAAGATGACATCAGCAAAGGCAGAAGTGTCATGATTTTGTGACAAAAGCAATAAGATAGTGTACGGTTGCAAAGGTTTCATGATATCACGACATGTAGTTTCATGGAAGAAGCTACAGAGGAGTTGCAAAGACAGTGAATCCGAAAAAGTTAAATTTGGGCCGACGAAGATTAGGGTTTGTAGCCGACATAGTTTAGGGTGTGCAGTCGACTAAGATCAAGGTTTTATTCTTGAAAGTATTAGTATAAAATAAGGGCTGCTTGGAGAGTTAAGCATCAATCTAGTGTGTGTTTGAAGTGCGGCGTTCGTAGACAGTGTGAAGAGAAGAAGTTCGATCGTCGAGAGCAGAGTGCAAAATTTGATAGCAATATATAGAGTGCATTCTATCGAATCTTCTAAGTGAGAGAGATCGTAAGGAATCAGAGTGCGTGAAGACAGTGCTACTGTGTTTTGTGCAGAGAAAGCAGAGGGCGTAGTAAGCGCAACAGGAAAAGACGAAAGAGGACATTTGTGCTAGACCGAAGGACTTTGTTTAGTGCAAATTTGAGGACCAGCTTTGGAGGTGATAGAGTTGAGGACAGAGGTCTCCAGCCAGAGTAGGGAAGACAGGTGTCTTCTATGGATAGAGTTCCATTTGCTAAGGGCAACGGAGGCAGAGGTCTTCTAGAGGATCACCAACCAGAACAAAGCTAGGGGATTGGTGTCTCCTTTGGGTTGGTGCCCATAAACATTGTAATCGGAAAAGGTATTTCTATAATTTGATTTGATAAAATTAAGTGAAAGATTTTATCGGTGGAGTAGCCCACATTTGGTGAACCACGTAAATTTTTGTGTCTTTTTGTGGATGGTGTTTTGTGCATTGCTTTGATTACGGATTTTGATACTGCTATCTATACTTTGCATAATATTGAATTGAAAGTTGAATTGAAAGAAAGAGTTGCAAGTGGTCTTATACTGTTCACCCCCCCTCTCAGTATAAGCTTGTGTTCTTCAATTGGTATCAGAGCGGGTGCCTTCAAAAAGTTTAACAGCTTGAAGGAAAATCTAGTAAAGAACACAATGGATTATTCAAGTGGCAATGCAGCACCTATTCTTGATGGATCATATTTTGGTCTTTGGAGTGCAAGGATGAAGGTTCATATAATGGCACTTTGGAATGAGGTTTGGGAAGTGATTGAAGATGGGTACACAATTCTTGAACATGGTCCTTATACTAAAGAAGACAGGCTCCTACATCACAACAACTCAAAAGCAATGAATGCAATCCTGAAAGGTTTACAGAAGGCAGATCTTAACAAGGTGATTCACTGCAAGACAGCTAGTGAAATGTGGAAACAGTTACAGGTGCTTCACATAGGTGATGTAAATGTTTGAAAGGCTAAGTTGAGACACTTCAAAGATTTAGTGAAAATATTTTTGCTATTGAGGAAGCTAAAGATTTGGATAATCTGAAAAAGGATGAGCTTCATAGCATACTTGTAGCATTCGAGTTGAGAACTCAGGTGAAAGTTGACATCAAGAAAGAGGCAGCTTTCAAGGCTACCAAGAAATCCAAGGGTAAACAACTTCAAGAGAGTGATGAGTCTTCTAGTGATGAAGAAGCATATTACAGCAAGAAAGACAAGTTCTCTAGAAAGAGCAAAAGCGTGAAAAATATAAGATGTTTTAATTGCAAAAAGTTTGGTCATTATGCTACTGACTGTATTGTTTCCGAGAATGAAAGTGATGAAGAGAAACAGGATTCTAAGAGCAAGGATTCTGAAAAGCACAAGCATCACAGAAAGAACAGAGATGAGCACAAAAATCAAGGAAAGAGGTATTCTCACAAGCACAAGAAGAGTTTCTACCTAGACAAAGCAAGTAAGTGTTCGAGTAGTGATAGTGAAAGTTCTTCGAGTGATGATGAAAATGAGATGTTTATTTTAGAAAAAGAGGAAGAACCAAAACATAGATTCATTATCATGAAATGTCTTAGATGTGGAAATTTTGGTCACCTTGAGGATGATTGTACAAATAATGATTTGGTTTCTGTGATGTATGAGGATGCTTCAGAAAACTATAAGGAAGATGCATGTATGGTTTTTGAAAAGGGTAGCACCTCTAGTGATAATAAATATGAAAAAGGCTTTGATGATCCAGAAAGCAATTAAATAAAGGATCTTGAAAGTGAAATTTCTAATGCTCTTAGTGGTTTGAGAAAGGAAAGAAAGAAGAATGCTAGACTCAAGGATAAGTTAGATGAATGTTGTATGGAGAGAGATGATCTTACAGAAATTTTTGACTTCTCTATGGCTAAGACACAAGAACTCAAGGACGAGTTAGAGTCTAAGATTCTTGAGTATAGTGAGTTAGAACAGAAAATGGCTTCTTTGAAAGAGGAAACTAAAGAGTACAAAGATAAGCTTTACAGGTTTCAAGATAGCTCCAAAAAGGTTAAGTCACTCATCAAAGGTCAAATAAAGACAACAGATAAAATAGGCCTTGGTTTTGTTAAGCCACACAAGGAACAAGTTGGGGAATCTAGTAAGATATTTCAAAAAGAAGAGAGTTCTGACGAGGAGAGTATTTTAGAGAAAGAGTCCGTGGAAGATAGATGCGTAGAAACAGAAAACATAATTCAGAATAAGAAGAAGAATTTTTTGAGACGCATGAGGTCAAATAAAGGAAAATTTCATGGCAGATGTTTTACGTGTCACAGGTTCGGTCACATGGCTTCGCATTGCATGACTCAAGTAAGGAAGGTAAATGACAGTTTTAGAGGTGGTAATTTCTTTCAAGGGTATTGCTACTCTTGTCAACAGTTTGGGCACAAGGCAGTTTATTGCAAGACAAATAATAGGAACAGGTTTGGTCAAAACTGGTGGATTCAAAGAACAGGTATGCCTAAAAGAAATAACATTGTTACTTGTTATAAGTGCAACAATGACAGTCACACAACTAGATAGTGTAGAGCTGATATTCCAAGGTACAGGAATAGAAACAGTGGTATGAACAGGTCCAAGGATCAAGGCATGGACAAGAACAGGGATGAGAACAAGAACAAGAACAGTGACAAGAACAGGAAGATGGACAAAGAGTTTAAGAGAAGACCCGACAAGGAAGTTATGGACGCTGATGATGATCAGTGCCTAATGGGAGTTTTACTCCCAACCCAAAATTAATCACCTCATCAGGAGGTGGGGGAGGGACTAAGCTAAGGAGCTCATTCTTAGTCCCGAGCCCCAAAGGTGACCCTTTGCCATTGATGACAAAGGGGGAGAGATATGAGTAAGGGGGAGAGCTTCAAGTGAAGAAGAAAGCTTCAAGTCAGGGGGAGAAATAAGGGGGAGAGCTTCAAGTGAAGAAGAAAGCTTCAAGTCAGGGGGAGCAAAACTTTAAAGGAATATTCTTAGGTTAGCACAGTTGGTTTCAAGTTTTGGCTCTTGAGAAGTGTTTTTAGTAAAGGTTTGCCATCAATGACAAAGGGGGAGATTGTTGGCAATTTTGGGTACCTTGGGTACATTGCCTTTGCTCAAGTGTATAGGTTGTCATTGATGTCAAGAAGCTCTTGAAGGAATTTGATTTAATGTCAAATAATTTGCAGACATGGACAGTGAGTTTCCAAGAAGATTATTCAGAGCATGGACAGTGAGTTTCCAAGAAGATCATAGTAGCCCATTTGCAAAAGATCAAAGAAAAAGACAAGTAAGAAAAGTGTCGCGATTTCATGACATGTTAGAGGAGAGAGAAAGCGCTGGAAAAACTGTCACAATTTCACGACATGTTAGAGGAGAGAGAAAGCACTGGAAAACTGTCATGATTTTGCAACATGTTAGAGGAGAGAGAAAGCATTGGAAAAACTGTCATGATTTCGTGACATGTTAGAGGAGAGAGAAAGCACTGGAAAAACTGTCATGATTTCGTGACATGTTAGAGGAGAGAGAAAGAGCTAGCAAAATTGTCACGATTTTGCGACATGTTGGAAGAGAGAGAAGAAGCAGGGAAAACTGTCACGATTTCGTGACATGTTGGCAGAAAATGAGAGCAAGGTGGAAAGTGTCACGATTTCGTGACATGTCGCATTTTCACAATTTGAAAAGAGTAGGAAGGCCGAGAAGGAAAAGTGTCACGATTTCGTGACTTATTGCAAAGAAGATTGTACGGACGAAAAAGTGTCACAATTTCATGACATGTTGCAGGAGAGGGAGTCCGAAAGAAAAAGTGTCACGATTTCGCGACATGTTGCAGGAGAGAGAGTCCGAAAGGAAAAGTGTCACGATTTCATGACATAATGTAGAAGAGAAAGTCCAAAAGAAAAAGTGTCACGATTTCACGACATAATGCTGAAAAGAGAGTCCGTAGTGTGAATTGTCATGATTTCGCAACAAGTTCGAAGAGAGAGAAAGTAGCAAGACAAAGTGTCATGATTTCACGACATGCTACAGAAGTCGAAGTGAGAACTGTCACAATTTCATGACATGCTACAGAACTCAAAGTGAGAACTATCATGATTTCATGACATGCAGCAAAGGGGAAGAGTCGGAAATGAGAACTGTCACGATTTCATGACAGGTTGCAAAGAAGATGTACGAAAGCTGAAAGCGTCACAATTTCATGATAGGCTGCAAAGAAATTGTACGGATGCAGAAAGTGTCATGATTTCATGATAGGTTGAGATGGCAACATTCAGTTGGAGAAAGTGTCACGATTTCGTGATAGAAACAGGAAGCAAGTCTTCAACAGAAGAAGCATCGCGATTTCGTGACGATTTCAAGAAGGAAGAGCTCGAAGGTGAAAGTTTCACGATTTCACGACATGTTCCAGTTTCATGGGCGTAAGGCAGAGAAAAGCATAAGGCAGCAAAAGTGTCACGATTTCATGACATGTTCCATTTTTGCTAGTGCAAGCCGAGAAAAGGTTGAGAAAGCAAGAAATGGCGCGAGTTCATGATAGAAGTGAAGATGACATCAGCAAAGGCAGAAGTGTCATGATTTTGTGACAAAAGCAATAAGATAGTGTATGGTTGCAAAGGTGTCATGATATCACGACATGTAGTTTCACGGAAGAAGCTACAGAGGAGTTGCAAAGGCAGTGAAGCCGACAAAGTTAAATTCGGGCCGACGAAGATTAGGGTTTATAGCCGACATAGTTTAGGGTGTGCAGCCGACTAAGATCAAGGTTTTATTCTTGAAAGTATTAGTATAAAAGGAGGGCTGCTTGGAGAGTTAAGCATCGATCAAGTGTGCATTCGAAGTGCGGCATTCGTAGATAGTGTGAAGAGAAGAAGTTCGATCGTCGAGAGCAGAGTGCAAAATTTGATAGCAATATACAGAGTGCATTCTATCGAATCTTCTAAGTGAGAGAGATCGCAAGGAATCAGAGTGCATGAAGATAGTGCTGTTGTGTTTTGCACAGAGAGAGTAGAGGGCGTAGTAAGCGCAACAGGCAAAGACGAAAGAGGACATTTGTGCTAGACTAAAGGACTGTGTTTTGTGCAAATTTGAGGACCAGCTTTGGAGGTGATAGAGTTGGTCTCCAACTAGAGCAGGGAAGACAGGTGTCTTCTATGGATAGAGTTCCATTTTCTAAGGGCAATGGAGGCAGAGGTCTTCTAGAGGATCACCAACCAGAACAAAGCTAGGGGATTGGTGTCTCCTTTGGGTTGGTGCCCATAAACATTGTAATCGGAAAAGGTATTCCTAGTATTTTATTTGATAAAATTAAGTGAAAGATTTTATCCGTGGAGCAGCCCACATTGGGTTAACCACGTAAATTGTTGTGTCTATTTGTGGATGGTGTTTTGTGCATTGCTTTGATTACAGATTTTGATACTGCTATCTATACTCTGCATAATATTGAATTGAAAGTTGAATTGAAAGAAAGAGTTGCAAGTGGTCTTATACTGTTCACCCCCCCTCTCAGTATAAGCTTGTGTTCTTCAATTGGTATCAGAGCGGGTGCCTTCAAAAAGTTTAACAGCTTGAAGAAAAATCTAGTAAAGAACATAATGGATTATTCAAGTGGCAATGCAGCACCTATTCTTGATGGATCATATTTTGGTCTTTGGAGTGCAAGGATGAAGGTTCATATAATGGCACTTGGGAATGAGGTTTGGGAAGTGATTGAAGATGGGTACACCATTCTTGGACATGGTCCTTATACTAAAGAAGACAGGATCCTACATCATAACAACTCAAAAGCAATGAATGCAATCCTGAAAGGTTTATAGAAGGTAGATCTTACCAAGGTGATTCACTGCAAGACAGCTAGTGAAATGTGGAAACAGTTGCAGGTGGTTCACATAGGTGATGTAAATGTTTGAAAGGCTAAGTTGAGACACTTCAAAGATTTAGTGAAAATATTTTTGCTATTGAGGAAGCTAAAGATTTGGATAAGCTGAAAAAGGATGAGCTTCATAGCATACTTGCAGCATTCGAGTTGAGAACTCAGGTGAAGGTTGACGTCAAGAAAGAGGCAGCTTTCAAGGCTACCAAGAAATCCAAGGGTAAACAACTTCAAGAGAGTGATGAGTCTTCTAGTGATGAAGAAGCATATTACAGCAAGAAAGACAAGTTCTCTAGAAAGAGCAAAAGCGTGAAAAATATAAGATGTTTTAATTGCGAAAAGTTTGGTCATTATGCTACTGACTGTACTGTTTCCGAGAATGAAAGTGATGAAGAGAAACAGGATTCTAAGAGCAAGGATTCTAAAAAGCACAAGCATCACAGAAAGAATAGAGATGAGCACAACAATCAAGGAAAGAGGTATTCTCACAAGCACAAGAAGATTTTCTACCTAGACAAAGCAAGTAAGTGTTCGAGTAGTGATAGTGAAAGTTCTTTGAGTGATGATGAAAATGAGATGTTTATTTTAGAAAAAGAGGAAGAACCGAAACATAGATTCATTATCATGAAATGTCTTAGATGTGGAAATTTTGGTCACCTTGAGGATTATTGTACAAATAATGATTTGGTTTCCAGTATGTATGAGGATGCTTCAAAAAACTATAAGGAAGATGCATGTATGGTTTTTGAAAAGGGTAGCACCTCTAGTGATAAGAAATCTGAAAAAGGCTTTGATGATCCAGAAAGCAATCAAATAAAGGATCTTGAAAGTGAAATTTCTAATTCTCTTAGTGCTTTGAGAAAGGAAAGAAAGAAGAATGATAGACTCAAGGATAAGTTAGATGAATGTTGTATGGAGAGAGATGATCTTACAGAAAGTTTTGACTTCTCTATGGCTAAGACACAAGAACTCAAGGACGAGTTAGAGTCTAATATTCTTGAGTATAGTGAGTTAGAACAAAAAATGGCTTCTTTGAAAGAGGAAACTAAAGAGTACGAAGATAAGCTTTACAGGTTTCAATATAGCTCCAAAAAGTTTAAGTCACTCATCAAAGGTCAAATAAAGACAACAGATAAAATAGGCCTTGGTTTTGTTAAGCCACATAAGGAACAGGTTGGGGAATCTAGTAAGAGATTTCAAAAAGAAAAGAGTTCTGATGAGGAGAGTATTTCAGAGAAAGAGTCCGTGGATGATAGATGCGCAAAAATAGAAAATAGAATTCAGAATAAGAAGAATTTTTTGAGACCCATGAGGTAAAATAAAGGAAAATTTCATGGCAGATGTTTTGCGTGTCATAGGTTCGGTCACATGGCTTCGCATTGCATGACTCAAGTAATGAAGGTAAATGACAGTTTTAGAGGTGGTAATTTCTTTCAAGGGTATTGCTACTCTTATCAACAGTTTTGGAACAAGGCAGTTTATTGCAAGACAAATAATAGGAACAGGTTTGGTCAAAACTGGTGGATTCAAAGAATAGGTATGCCTAAAAGAAATAACATTGTTACTTGTTATGCAACAATGACAGTCACATAGCTAGATAGTGTAGAGCTGATCTTCCAAGGTACATGAATACAAACAGTGGTATGAACAGGTCCAAGGATCAAGGCATGGACAAGAACAGGGATGAGAACAAGAACAAGAACAGTGACAAGAATAGGAAGATGGACAAAGAGTTTAAGAGAAGACCCGACAAGGAAGTTATGGACGCTGATGATGATCAGTGCCTAATAGGAGTTTTACTCCCAACCTAGAATTAATCACCTCATCAGGAGGTGGGGGAGGGACTAAGCTAAGGAGCTCATTCTTAGTCCAGAGCCCCAAAGGTGACCCTTTGCCATTGATGACAAAGGGGGAGAGATATGAGTAAGGGGGAGAGCTTCAAGTGAAGAAGAAAGCTTCAAGTCAGGGGGAGAAATAATGGGGAGAGCTTCAAGTGAAGAAGAAAGCTTCAAGTCAGGGGGAGAAATAAGGGGGAGAGCTTTGAGTGAAGAAGAAAGCTTCAAATCAGGGGGAGCAAAACTTTAAAGGAATATTCTCAGGTTAGCACAGTTGGTTTCAAGTTTTGGCTCTTGAGAAGTGTTTTTAGTAAAGGTTTGCCATCAATGACAAAGGGAGAGATTGTTGGCAATTTTGGGTACCTTGGGTACATTGCCTTTGCTCAAGTGTATAGGTTGTCATTGATGTCAAGAAGCTCTTGAAGGAATTTGATTTAATGTCAAATAATTTGCGGACATGGACAGTGAGTTTCCAAGAAGATTATTCAGAGCATGGACAGTGAGTTTCCAAGAAGACCATAGTAGCCCATTTGCAAAAGATCAAAGAAAAAGACAAGTAAGAAAAGTGTCATGATTTCGCGACATGTTAGAGGAGAGAGAAAGCGTTGGAAAAACTATCACAATTTCGCGACATGTTAGAGGAGAGAGAAAGTGTTGGAAAAACTGTCATGATTTTGCGACATGTTAGAGGAGAGAGAAAGCGTTGGAAAAACTGTCATGATTTCGTGACATGTTAGAGGAGAGAGAAAGCACTGGAAATACTGTCACGATTTCGTGACATGTTAGAGGAGAGAGAAAGAGGTAGCAAAACTGTCACGATTTCGTGACATGTTGGAAGAGAGAGAAGAAGTAGGGAAAACTGTCATTATTTCTTGACATGTTGGCAGAAAAGGAGAGCAAGGTGGAAAGTGTCACGATTTCGTGACATGTCGCATTTTCACAATTTGAAAAGAGCAAGAAGGCCAAGAAGGAAAAGTGTCACGATTTCGTGACTTATTGCAAAGAAGATTGTACGGATAGAAAAGTGTCACAATTTCACGACATGTTGCAGGAGAGGGAGTCCAAAAGAAAAAGTGTCACGATTTCGCGACATGTTGCAGGAGATAGAGTCCGAAATGAAAAGTGTCACGATTTCATGACATAATGCAGAAGAGAAAGTCCAAAAGAAAAAGTGTCATGATTTCACGACATAATGCTAAAAAGAGAGTCCGTAGTGTGAATTATCATGATTTCGCGACAAGTTCGAAGAGAGAGAAAGTAGCAAGACAAAGTGTCACAATTTTGCGACATGCTATAGAAGTCGAAGTGAGAATTGTCACAATTTCACGACATGCTACAGAACTTAAAGTGAGAACTGTCATGATTTCATGACATGCAACAAAGGGGAAGAGTCAGAAATGAGAACTGTCACGATTTCACGACAGGTTGCAAAGAATATGTACGAAAACTGAAAGCGTCGCAATTTCATGATAGGCTACAAAGAAATCGTACGGATGCAGAAAGTGTCACGATTTCGTCATAGGTTGAGATGGCAACATTCAGTTGGGGAAAGTGTCACGATTTCACGACAGAAATAGGAAGCAAGTCTTCAACAGAAGAAGCATCACGATTTCGTGATGATTTCAAGAAGGAAGAGCTCGAAGGTGAAAGTTTCACGATTTCATGACATGTTCCAGTTTCATGGGCGTAAGGCAGAGAAAAGCATAAGGTAGCGAAAGTGTCACGATTTCATGACATGTTTCATTTTCGCTAGTGCAAGCCGAGAAAAGGTTGAGAAAGCAAGAAATGGCACGAGTTCATGATAGAAGTGAAGATGACATCAGCAAAGGCAGCAGTGTCATGATTTTGTGACAAAAGCGATAAGATAGTGTACGGTTGCAAAGGTGTCACAATATCACGAAATGTAGTTTCACGGAAGAAGCTACAGAGGAGTTGCAAAGGCAGTGAAGCCGACAAAGTTAAATTTGGGTCGACAAAGATTAGGGTTTGTAGCTGACATAGTTTAGGGTGTGCAACCGACTAAGATCAAGGTTTTATTCTTGAAAGTATTAGTATAAAAGGAGGGTTGCTTGGAGAGTTAAGCATCGATCTAGTGTGCGTTTGAAGTGCGACGTTCACAGACAGTGTGAAGAGAAGAAGTTCGATCGTCGAGAGTAGAGTGCAAAATTTGATAGCAATATATAGAGTGCATTCTATCGAATCTTCTAAGTGAGAGAGATCGCAAGGAATCAGAGTGCGTGAAGACAGTGCTGTTGTGTTTTGCGCAGAGAGAGCAGAGGGCGTAGTAAGCCCAACAGCCAAAGACAAAAGAGGACATTTGTGCTAGACCGAAGGACTGTGTTTAGTGCAGATTCGAGGACCAGCTTTGGAGGTGATAGAGTTGAGGACAGAGGTCTCCAGCCAGAGCAGGGAAGACAGGTGTCTTCTATGGATAGAGTTCCATTTTCTAAGGGCAACGGAGGCAGAGGTCTTCTAGAGGATCACCAACCAGAACAAAGCTATGGGATTGGTGACTCCTTTGGGTTGCTGCCCATAAACATTGTAATCGGAAAAGGTATTCCTAGAATTTGATTTGATAAAATTTAGTGAAAGATTTTATCCGTGGAGTAGCCCACATTGGGTGAACCATGTAAATTGTTGTGTCTCTTTTTGGATGGTGTTTTGTGCATTGCTTTGATTACGACTTTTGATACTGCTATCTATACTCTGCATAATATTGAATTGAAAGTTGAATTGAAAGAAAGAGTTGCAAGTGGTCTTATACTGTTCACCCCCCCTCTCAGTATAAGCTTGTGTTCTTCAATTGGTATTAGAGCGGGTGCCTTCAAAAAGTTTAATAGCTTGAAGGAAAATCCAGTAAAGAACACAATGGATTATTCAAGTGGCAATGCAGCACCTATTCTTGATGGATCATATTTTGGTCTTTGGAGTGCAAGTATGAAGGTTCATCTAATGGCACTTGGAAATGAGGTTTGGGAAGTGATTGAATATGGGTACACCATTCTTGAACATGGTCCTTATACTAAAGAAGACAGGCTCCTACATCACAGCAACTCAAAAGCAATGAATGCAATCCTGAAAGGTTTACAAAAGGTAGATCTTACCAAGGTGATTCACTGCAAGACAACTAGTGAAATGTGGAAACAGGTGTAGGTGGTTCACATAGGTGATGTAAATGTTTGAAAGGCTAAGTTGAGACACTTCAAAGATTTAGTGAAAATATTTTTTCTATTAAGGAAGCTAAAGATTTGGATAAGCTAAAAAATGATGAGCTTCATAGCATACTTGCAGCATTCGAGTTGAGAACTTAGGTGAAGGTTGACGTCAAGAAAGAGGCAGCTTTCAAGGCTACCAAGAAATCCAAGGGTAAACAGCTTCAAGAGAATGATGAGTCTTCTAGTGATGAATAAGCATATTACAACAAGAAAGACAAGTTCTATAGAAAGAGTAAAAGCGTAAAAAATATAAGATGTTTTAATTGCGAAAATTTTGGTCATTATGCTACTGACTGTACTATTTTCGAGAATGAAAGTGATGAAGAGAAACAGGATTCTAAGAGCAAGGATTCTGAAAAGCACAAGCATCACAGAAAGAACAGAGATGAGCACAACAATCAAGGAAAGAGGTATTCTCACAAGCATAAGAAGAGTTTCTACCTAGACAAAGCAAGTAAGTGTTTTAGTAGTGATAGTGAAAGTTTTTCGAGTGATGATGAAAATGAGATGTTTATTTTAGAAAAAGAGGAAGAACCGAAACATAGATTCATTATCATGAAATGTCTTAGATGTGGAAATTTTGGTCACCTTGAGGATTATTGTACAAATAATGATTTGGTTTCCAGTATGTATGAGGATGCTTCAGAAAACTATAAGGAAGATGCATGTATGGTTTTTGAAAAGGGTAGCACCTCTAGTGATAAGAAATCTGAAAAAGGCTTTGATGATCCAGATAGCAATCAAATAAAGGATCTTGAAAGTGAAATTTCTAATGCTCTTAGTGCTTTGAGAAAGGAAAGAAAGAAGAATGCTAGACTCAAGGATAAGTTAGATGAATGTTGTATGGAGAGAGATGATCTTACAGAAAGTTTTGACTTCTCTATGGCTAAGACACAAGAACTAAAGGATGAGTTAGAGTCTAAGATTCTTGAGTATAGTGAGTTAGAACAGAAAATGGCTTCTTTGAAAGAAGAAACTAAAGAGTACGAAGATAAGCTTTATAGGTTTCAAGATAGCTCCAAAAAGTTTAAGTCACTCATCAAAGGTCAAATAAAGACAACAGATAAAACAGGCCTTGGTTTTGTTAAGCCACACAAGGAACAGGTTGGGGAATCTAGTAAGAGATTTCAAAAAGAAAAGAGTTCTGATGAGGAGAGTATTTCAGAGAAAGAGTCCATGGATGATAGATGCACAAAAATAGAAAATAAAATTCAGAATAAGAAGAAGAATTTTTTGAGACCCATGAGGTCAAATAAAGGAAAATTTCATGGCAGATGTTTTGCGTGTGACAAGTTCGGTCACATGGCTTCGCATTGCATGACTCAAGTAAGGAAGGTAAATGAAAGTTTTAAAGGTTGTAATTTCTTTCAAGGGTATTGCTACTCTTATCAACAGTTTGGGCACAAGGCAGTTTATTACAAGACAAATAATAGGAACAGGTTTGGTCAGAACTAGTGGATTCAAAGAACAAGTATGCCTAAAAGAAATAAAATTGTTACTTTTTATAAATGCAACAATGACAGTCACACAGCTAGATAGTGTAGAGCTGATCTTCCAAGGTATAGGAATAGAAATAGTGGTATGAACATGTCCAAGGATCAAGGCATGGACAAGAATAGGGATGAGAACAAGAACAAGAACAGTGACAAGAACAGGAAGATGGACAAAGAGTTTAAGAGAAGACCCGACAAGGAAGTTATGGACGCTGATGATGATCAGTGCCTAATTGGAGTTTTACTCCCAATCCAAAATTAATCACCTCATCAGGAGGTGGGGGAGGGACTAAGCTAAGGAGCTCATTCTTAGTCCCGAGCCCCAAAGGTGACCCTTTGCCATTGATGACAAAGGGGGAGAGATATGAGTAAGGGGGAGAGCTTCAAGTGAAGAAGAAAGCTTCAAGTCAGGGGGAGAAATAAGGGGTGGAGCTTCAAGTGAAGAAGAAAGCTTCAAGTCAGGGGGAGCAAAACTTTAAAGGAATATTCTCAGGTTAGCACAGTTGGTTTCAATTTTTTGCTCTTGAGAAGTGTTTTTAGTAAAGGTTTGCCATCAATGACAAAGGGAGAGATTGTTGGCAATTTTGGGTACCTTGGGTACATTGCCTTTTCTCAAGTGTATAGGTTGTCATTGATGTCAAGAAGCTCTTGAAGGAATTTGATTTAATGTCAAATAATTTGCAAACATGGACAGTGAGTTTCCAAGAAGATTATTCAGAGCATGGACAATGAGTTTCCAAGAAGATCATAGTAGCCCATTTGCAAAAGATCAAAGAAAAAGACAAGTAAGAAAAGTGTCACGATTTCGCGACATGTTAGAGGAGAGAGAAAGTGTTGGAAAAACTGTCATGATTTTGTGACATGTTAGAGGAGAGAGAAAGTGCTAGAAAAACTATCATGATTTTGTGACATGTTATAGGAGAGAGAAAGCACTGGAAAAACTATCATGATTTCACGACATGTTAGAGGAGAGAGAAAGCACTAGAAAAACTGTTGTGATTTCATGACATGTTAGAGGAGAGAGAAAGAGCTGGAAAAACTGTCACAATTTCATGACATGTTGGAAGAGAGAGAAGAAGCAGGGAAAACTATCGTGATTTCATGACATGTTGGCAGAAAAGGAGAGCAAGGTGGAAAGTGTCACAATTTCGTGACATGTCGCATTTTCGCGATTTGAAAAGAGCAGGAAGGCCGAGAAGGAAAATTATTGCAAAGAAGATTGTACGGATGAAAAAGTGTCACGATTTCATGACATGTTGTAGAAGAGGGAGTCCAAAAGAAAAAGTGTCGTGATTTCACGACATGTTGCAGGAGAGAGAGTCCAAAAGGAAAAGTGTCACGATTTCGTGACATAATGCAGAAGAGAAAGTCCAAAAGAAAAAGTGTCATGATTTTGCGACATAATGCTGAAAAGAGAGTCCGTAGTGTGAATTGTCGCAATTTCGTGACAAGTTCGAAGAGAGAGAAAGTAGCAAGACAAAGTGTCACGATTTCGCGACATGCTATAGAAGTCGAAGTGAGAACTGTCATGATTTTACGACATGATGCAGAACTCGAAATGAGAACTGTCATGATTTTACAACATGCAGCAAAGGGGAAGAGTCAAAAATGAGAACTGACATGATTTCATGACAGGTTGCAAAGAAGACTTATGGAAGATGAAAGCGTTGCAATTTTGCGATAGGCTGTAAAGAAATCGTACGGATGCAAAAAGTGTCACGATTTCATGATAGGTTGAGATGGCAGCATTCAGTTGGAGAAAGTGTCATGATTTCATGACAAAAATAGGAAGCAAGTCTTCAACAGAAGAAGCGTCATGATTTTGCGATGATTTCAAGAAGGAAGAGCTCGAAGGCAAAAGCGTCGTGATTTCGTAACATGTTCCAGTTTCATGGGCATAAGGCAGAGAAAAGCATAAGGCAGTGAAAGTGTCGTGATTTCATGACATGTTCCATTTTTGCTAGTGCAAGCCGAGAAAAGGTTGAGAAAGCGAGAAATGTCACGATTTCACGACAAAAGTGAAGATGATGTCAGCAGAGGCAGAAGTGTCATGATTTTATGAAAAAAGCGATAAGATAGTGTACGGTTACAAAGGTGTCAAGATATTGTGACATGTTGAAGTTTCATGGCAGAAGCTACAGAGGAGTTACAGAGGCAGTGAAGCTAACAAAGTTAAATTTGGGCCGACAAAGATTAGGGTTTGCAGCCGACGTAGTTTAGGGTGTGCAGCCGACTAAGATCAAGGTTTTATTCTTGAAATTATTAGTATAAAAGGAGGGCTTCTTGGAGAGTTAAGCATCGATCTGGTGTGCGTTCGAAGTGTGGCATTCATAGACAGTGTGAAGAGAAGAAGTTTGATCGTCGAGAGCAGAGTGCAAAATTTGATAGCAATATACAGAGTGCATTCTATCGAATCTTCTAAGTGAGAGAGATCACAAGTAATCAGAGTGCACGAAGACAGTGCTGCTATGTTTTGCATAAAGAGAGCAGAAGGCATAGTAAGCACAATAGGCAAAGACGAAAGAGGACATTTTTGCTAGACCGAAGTACTGTGTTTAGTGCAAATATGAGGATCAGCTTTGGAGGTGATAGAGTTGAGGACAGAGGTCTCCAGCCAGAGCAGGGAAGATAGGTGTATTCTATGGATAGAGTTCCATTTGCTAAGGGCAGCAGAGGAAGAGGTCTTCTAGAGGATCACCAGCCAGAACAGAGCTAGGGGATTGGTGTCTCCTTTAGGTTGGTGCCCATAAACATTGTAATCGAGAAAGGTATTCCTAGAATTTGATTTGATAAAATTTAGTGAAATATTTTATCCGTGAAGTAGCCCACATTGGGTGAACCACGTAAATTGTTGTGTCTCTTTGTGGATTGTGTTTTGTGCATTGCTTTGATTACGGATTTTGATACTACTATCTATACTATGCATAATATTGAATTGAAATTTGAATTGAAAGAAAGAGTTGCAATTGGTCTTATACTGTTCACCCCCCCTCTCAGTATAAGCTTATGTTCTTTAGTTGAACTCTGTGAGGTATCACAACCAATGTGTTCAGGGGATTTAGTAGTGTATAACCAAGATCAGACAGTATCTCAGGATGTCAGCATGGGAATACTAGAGAATAACAGGGAAAGGCCAACTTTGGGGATAACCCAGGTAGACAAGATAAAAAAACAGCAATTCTCAGGGAGTAGGTAGAAGATCCAATAAGGAGTTGCTAGCAGCCCAAGGAGACAAATTGATCACGGGAGGATCGGTGAGGACAATAGACTCTTATTGCTCCTAGGGTAACCAATGATTATAAAATCATGGAATGTGAGGGGTTTAAACAACAAAACCCATCAATCTGCTGTTCGAAGACTTTTAGAGAATCGTAATACTAATTTTTTGCTTTTACAGGAGACTAAGATGTCATTAGATCTTATGTCCAAAATAGTCAACAAAATTTGGAGGGGTGCTATTCATATGGATGTGGCTGCCCAAGGTGCCTCAGGGGGGATTGTTACTTTGAGTAACTCTCTTGAATGGTCTGCAATAGAACATCTTTCCTGGAGGGGGGTTCTCACTTCTCTTTTTAGGAATAATGTCACTGCGGAACATGTTCTAATCACAAAATTTTATGGGTATCAAAACCTAGATGGTCAGAGGCGGCAGTGGAAGGCTGTGTATAACATGCGAACCTCAAGGGAAGATCTAGACTAGATTATAGCAGGGGACTTTAATGCTAAATTATCTTCTAGAGACCAGGAAGGGGGAACACCATTTTTGGACCCAGGGGACTGTTTCATGATTGCCCAAGTCCAGGCTTTGCACTTAGTGGACATTAAATGTCTTGGCATTAACTACACTTGGACTAATAAAATGCGGGAGCCACATAGCAGGAAGGTTAAGCTAGATCATTTTATGGTTTCAGAGGATGCGTTTGTAAAATGGAATATAAATTTTTAGATTTTAGAAGGCCCAGTTTTAGATCACTATCCCATTCTGTTGGAAGGTGGGACTAGGATGGGGCAGCATCACAAACCTTTCAAATTTGAGAATTTTTGGCTTCAGAAAGAACTTTGAGAGAAAATTCCACAGTGGTGGGAAGAAGTCCGCCCAGCTTATGGGAGAGCAATGTTCAAAATCCACAAACAACTACAATATGTCAAAGCCCAATTGAAGTTTTGGAGGCGTGCTAATAAAATAGACTTCCAAGCCCAAAGAGCTCCATTGGTGGCCAGATGGGATGAGGTCCAAAAATAGTTCAGAGAAGGAGTAATTACAGACCAGCTCAAAGCTGAGGATGATGCCTTGTGTACAGTGGTTGAGGACATTGACAACCAGGAGGAGACCTATTGGAAGCAAAGAGCAAGAACCACATGGTTATTAGAAGGGGACAAAAATACAAAATTATTTCATCGGACTGCTTATGCTTGAAGACATATGAATAAGTTGGAGGCCCTTCAAGATGATAACGGTCATTCCTTTGATACACTTCCAAGTATACATTCCCATGCTATGGATTATTTTTCTAAGCTTTTTAAGGAAAGTGTGGTACAAGATGTAGAGGCCCAAAATGAAGTTATTTCTGTCATACCTGCTGTTATTTTTGAGGATGAAAATCAGGCCCTCCTCAAACCCATTGATAGAGATGAATTAAAAACTATGGTCTTTGGAATGAGCACTGGTAAAACTCTAGGTCTAGACGGCTTCCCAATTGAGTTTTTTCAAGCTTTCTAGGACTACTTAGAGGAAGATGTAAGGGCTGTTGTAGAAGATTCCAGAGAAAATAAGAGAATGCTTAAAGCTATAAACCACACTTTCATTACCTTAATTCCAAAATGGGAGGAGGGGGTTCATATTTCAGATTATAGGCCTATTGCCTTATGTAATGTGTTGTACAAAATAATCACAAAGGTAATGGTTGAGCGCCTAAAACCTCTTCTTCACAACATTGTCTCCTTTGATCAAGGGGGTTTTGTTGAGGGACGACAAATTCTGGATGGGGTGGTTGTGGCCTAGAAAGAAATCCATTCAATGCACACTTCTGGTAATAAAGGGATGTTCATAAAACTAGACATGTCAAAGGCTTATGACAGAGTTGAATGGAGTTTCCTAGCTAAAATGATGGCAGCCTTTGGTTTCTCTCAGTACTGGATAGAGTGGGTCATGAGCTGTGTCTCTTCCTCGACCTACTCTGTGCTAATCAAGGGCCTTCCTTCGCAACCATTTGGAGCTACTCGGGGACTGCGCCAGGGGGATCCATGTTCTCCTTGAAGAACACAAGCTTATACTGAGAGGGGGGGTGAATAGTATAAGACCTCTTTTTACTTTTTCCTTTGTACTTCAAAATAGTAAAGCAATATACCCAAAGCAATATCAAAGCAATGCACAATATCATCCACAAAGTGACACCAATTTTAACGTGGTTCACCCGAATGGTCGAGCTACGTCCACAAAAATTTTCTCTAAAAGTTATCTCAAAGTTCTTTGGGAATCCTTCCCAATTACAATGTTTATGAGCCTCGACCCAAAGGAGATACCTTCCCCCAATTAGAATTTATGAGCCTCTGCTCAAAGGAGATACCTTCCCCCAATCAAAATTTATGAGCCTCTGCTCAAAGGAGATACCTTCCCCTCTGCTCTGGAAATGATCCCTCAGAAGATCAACTACCTCTACCTCTTTCCAGCATGTGGAACTCCTTTCCACTAAAGACCTCCTATCCTCAATGCTTAGCCTAAGAGACCTCTACCTTCTATGATCACGTCCACAACATCTCAACAACCTGTACCAAACATAGTCAGTCGGTCTAGTACAAGTCTTCCTCTATCTGTCAAATCTGTCCAACTCTTGAAAAAATAAATCCTCTACATGCAAGCCTTCTTAAAGACTTGCCAAATCTATCCTCAGGTTCTTCTCATAGAACCAATGCACCTCTGTCCTTAAGTTCTCTGATAGAACTATCAAACTCAGCTCACAAGTCCTCTGCTAGGACCTGTCCAAATCTTCTCACAAGTCCCCACCGGAACCTGTCCAAAAATTGCTCACAAGTCCCCATTGGAACTTGTCCAAAAACTGCTCACAAGTCCCCACTGGAACCTGTCCAAAAACTGCTCACAAGTCCCCACTGGAACCTGTCCAAAAACTTAGCAAGCTCACAAAGAAAAACTTTCTTAGTAGGAAATCACAAAGTGAATTGTTAGAGACCCAATGTGATTTGTCAAACTCATAGAAGCATAAAGAGAATTGTTAGAGACTCAATATGTTCTATACTCAAATCCCAATCTCAAAACTCAACTCAAATCAACTCAGCTTAATCTAAATCTCAAATCTGAAAACTCAACTCAATATCTGAAATGGATAGGATAGAATGTTTTATTTCAAGAACATGAAACCCCAACAATTACCAACTATGCAAAGAATCACATAACAATGATACTCATGTTATTTTCACCATCAATTAAGGTTTAAAAAAAAATGCTCATCAAACAAGGTTTAGTCAACCAACACCATTCAACTCAACATCAACCTTGAAGCATTCAACCAATCATCACAAGAAAAGGAAACAAGTAGAAATCCTTTTCCCTCCAAATATATTTGAACAAAACAGACCACCAACACAATATCACCAAATGCAAAGAATAACTTGCTCAAATCAACTCAATGGAGTAAGCCCAATATCATGAATCAAGTAAAGCAATAACTTGATCAAACAACCTCTATGGAAGCAACTCAACCATCAAAATCAAAATAGCCAACCAAGGGTTCCACCAACTCAATGCAAGTAGCTAGACTCACAAATATAAACCCTAGTGCACAAAGCTTCCACTATCTCAAACCAAAAATTATGCATTCACCAAAAACTCTCCTTAAGGATAACAATGCATAAGTAGTCTTCAACAAAATAGAAAATAGGATTTACACCTAGCCAAAGGATACCTAGTAGAATACCTTTTCACTCCAACCTTATTTCAGAAAACATACACCAATCATACTCATAAGAAGAATGTGCCCATACCTTATTGGAGTAGAAGATAATTGAACCTTCAAGCTGTCACCACACACAACTCTCAAACTTCCAACCAAGTTAGGGTTAGAATAAAAAGAAATAAGCAATAATATAAACTTTATTTATTACACCTTTTAGCTCCACTTCTTTAAACACAACCACCATAACATGCCAATAAATCAACAATCATAGACTCACACCTTATACCTCTTTAGCATAGAAAATAATAATCTTAAAAATACATCCAAAGAAATATGCCCTTATTTCTCCTAAGCTTTTATTCAATTCTAATCACAAAAGCCAAAACTCATAAAATTTAATCACACCTTATAAATCGCTGTCCAAGAAACTCCGAATTTCGTGGCATAAAGACATTTTAATAAAAACATGTCTTACTCTATAAAAGCACCCCCGTGAGACTCGAAACGGCGACCTCCGCCAATGTAGCGCCCTACAGTAGCCTTCGCTACCACTAGCCCACTAGCCCACGGGGGCTACGAAGTTCACAAGTGAACTTCCCTCCACTTCACCCTCGAAAAAAAAACTCCCGAAGACTTTTCAACCGCACGTGCTTCTAAGTCTACCTTTGATCGTAGCGAATATAGATTACAAACACTGCAAATTGCATTTGGGGAATTTCAAATTCATTAGCCTTCCAACCTTAGGAGTTGGAGAATAAATAGTCTCTTCGAAGACACCTTGATGTCGACGAAAATAAAGACCATTTCGAAATTAATCAAAAGTCTTTTCAAAAAGGGTTTAAAAAATAATTAAATAAATAATAAAGAGAACCTCCATTGGTTTTAATAAAAACCATTTAACTTGGTTTTAATAAAAACCCTATCCAACTTGGTTTTAATAAAAACCGGTTTGGTTTTAATGAAAAACCCTTGCCAATGGAATCTCTCCGGATTCTCTTAAAAATATTCTCTTGGAATATTCCACCTTTGAAGGCAATACATCCTCTTAACATTAATGCCATTTCCTTTTGACATCAATGGCAACTCATAAACAAGAAGCTAGGATCTCAAACCCAAAATTGCCAACAATCTCCCCCTTTGTCATTGATGGCAAACCATGCTTCTCAACAACACAAAAACTCAACATAAACAACTCCCCCTATCTTGAGGCTCTCCCCCTTACTAAAATCTCTCCCCCTTTGTCATCAATGGAAAAGGGTCACCTTTGGGGCTCGGGACTAAGAATGAGCCTCTTAGCTTAGTCCCTCCCCCACCTCCTAATGAGGTGATTAATTCTTGGGTGGGAGTAAAACTCCCATTAGGTACTGATCATCATCAGCATCTATAACTTCCTTGTCGGGCCTTCTCTTGAACTCTTTGTCCATATTGTTGTTCCTGTCACTGTTCTTGTTCTTGTTCTCATCCCTGTTCTTGTCCATGCCTTGATCCTTGGACCTGATCATGCCACTGTTATTTTTCCTGTATTCTGGAATTTTAGCTCTACACTGTCTGATTGTGTGACCTTCATTGTTGCACTTGAAACACTTGACGATGTTGTTTCTCTGAGGTAAACCTGATCTTTGAATCCACTAGTTCTGACCAAACCTGTTTTGACCAAACCTGTTCTAGCCAAACCTATTCTGACCAAACCTGTTCTGACCAAACCTGTTCTGGCCAAACCTGTTCTGACTAAACCTATTCTGACCAAACCTGTTCTGACCAAACCTGTTCTAGCCAAACTTGTTCTAACCAAACCTGTTTTGGCCAAACCTGTTCTGACCAAACATGTTCCTTTTATTTGCCTTGCAATAAACTATCTTGTGCCCAAACTATTGACAAGAGTAGCAATACCCTTGAAAGTAACTAGCACTTCTGAAACTGTCATTTACCTCCTTCACTTGAGCCATTCAATGTGAAGCCATGTGACCAAACCTATGACAAGCAAAACATCTGCCTTGAAACTTTCCTTTAATTGACCTCTTAGGTTCTAAAAACTTCTTCTCATTTTGAATTATGTTTTCTGTTTCTGTGCATCTATCATTCAAGGACTCCTTTTTTGAAATACTTTCCTCATCAGAACTCTCTTCCTTTTGGAGTCTCTTACTAGACTCTCCAACTTGTTCCTTGTGTGGCTTAACAAAACCAAGGCCTGTTTTATCTGTTGTCTTTATTTGACCTTTGATGAGTGACTTAACCTTTTTGGAGCTATCTTGAAACCTATAAAGCTTATCCTTGTACTCTTTAGTTTCCTCTTTCAAAGAAGCCATTTTCTGTTCTAACTCACTATACTCAAGAACCTTAGACTCTAACTCATCCTTGAGTTCTTGTGTCTTAGCTATAGAGAAGTCAAGACTTTCTATAAGATCATCTCTCTCCATACAACATTCATCTAACTTATCCTTGAGTCTAGCATTCTTCTTTCTTTCCTTTTTCAAAGCACTAAGAGCTCTAACAAGTTCACCTTCAAGATCTACTTCACCTTCATCTACATCTTCCTCTATTTGTTTGCTTTTTGAATCATCAAGGCCTTTTTCAGATTTATTATCACTAGAGGTGCTACCCTTTTCAAAAACCATACATGCATCTTCCTTATAGTTTTCTGAAGCATCCTCATACATACTATAAACCAAATCATTATTTGTGCAATCATCCTCAAGGTGACCAAAATTTCCACATCTAAGACATTTCATGATAATGAATCTATGTTTTCGTTCTTCCTATTTTTTTGATATGAACAACATCTCATTTTCATTATCACTTGAAGAAATTTCACTATAACTACTAGAACACTTACTTGCTTTGTCTAGGTAGAAACTCTTCTTGTGCTTATGAGAATACCTCTTTCCTTGATTGCTATGCTCATATTTGTTTTTCCGGTGATGCTTGTGCTTTTCAGAATCCTTGCTCTTAGAATCCCATTTATCTACATCACTTTCATTCTTGGGAATAGTATAGTTAGTAGCATAATGACCAAACTTTCCACAATTGAAACATATTATATTTTTCATACTTTTGTGCTTTCTAGAGAACTTGCCTTTCTTGTTGTAATATGCCTCTTCATCACTAGAAGACTCATCACTATATTGAAGTTGTTTACCCTTGGAATTCTTGGTAGCCTTGAAAGCTACCTCTTTCTTGACATCAACCTTCACTTGAGTTCTCAACTCAAATGCTGCAAGTATACTATGGAGCTCATCCTTTTTCAACTTATCCAAATCTTTAGCTTCCTCAATAGCAAAAATATTTTCACTAAATCTATTAGGAAGAGATCTTAAAATCTTATCACAAACATTATTTTCAGCAAGCTCAAGACCTAAGTCTTTCATGGAGTTAACAACCTCATCCATACGAAGCATGTAGTCACTAATATTTTCATCATAATTCATCTTGAGTTGTTCAAACATACCTTTGAAGTGTCTCAACTTGGCCTTTCTGAAATTTGTATCACCTGTATGAACCACCTTCAACTGTTTCCACATTTCACTAGCTGTCTTGCAGTGAATCACTTTGGTGAGATATGCTTTCTGTAAGCCTTTCAGGATTGCATTCATTGCTTTTGAATTGCTGTGATGTAGGAGCATTTCTTCTTTAGTATTAGGACCATGTTTAGGAATAGTGTACTCATCTTCAATCACTTCCCAAACCTCATTCCCAAGTGCCATTAGATGAAACTTCATCCTTGCACTCCAAAGACCAAAATCTAACCCATCAATAATAGGTGTTGTATTACCACTTGAATGATCCATTGTGTTCTTTACTAGCTTTTCCTTCAAGCTATTAAACTTTTCGAAGGCACCTGCTCTGATACCAATTGAAGAACACATTCTTATACTGATAGGGGGGGTGAATAGTATAAGATCTATTTTTCCTTTTTCCTTTGTACTTAAAAATAGTAAAGCAATATACCCAAAGCAATATCAAAGCAATGCACAATATCATCCACAAAGTGACACCAATTTTAACATGGTTCACCCAGAATGGCTGGGCTACGTCCACAAAACTTTTCTCTAAAAGTTAACTCAAAGTTCTTTGGGAATCCTTCCCAATTACAATTTTTATGAGCCTCCGCCCAAAGGATATACCTTCCCCCAATCAAAATTTATGAGCCTCTTCTCAAAGGAGATACCTTTCCCTCTACTTTAGAAATGATCCCTCAGAAGATCAACTACCTCTACCTCTTGCCAGCACATGGAACTCCTTTCCACTGAAGACCTCATGTCCTCAATGCTTAGCCTAAGAGACCTCTACCTTTTATGATTACATCCGCAATAGCTTAGCAACCTGTACCAAACACAGTCAGTCGGTCTAGTACAAGTCTTCCTATGTTTTTCAGATCTGTCCAACTCTTGAATAAATCAATCCTCTGCATACAAGCCTTCTCAAAGACTTGCCAAATCTATCCTCAGGTTCTTCTCATAGAACCAATGCACCTCTGTCCTCAAGTTCTCTGATAGAACTATCAAACTCAGCTCACAAGTCCTCTGCTAGGACCTGTCCAAATCTGCTCATAAGTCCCCACCAGAAGCTGTCCAAAAACTGCTCACAAGTCCCCACTGGAACCTGTCCAAAAACTGCTCACAAGTCCCCACTGGAACTTGTCCAAAAATTGCTCACAAGTCCCCACTGGAACCTGTCCAAAAACTCAGCAAGCTCATAAAGAAAAACTTTCTTAGTAGGAAATCACAAAGTGAATTTTTAGAGACCCAATGTGATTTGTCAAACTCATAGAAACATAAAGAGAATTGTTAGAGACTCAATATGTTCTATACTCAAATCCCAATCTCAAAACTCAACTCAAATCAACTCAGCTTAATCTAAATCTCAAATATGAAAACTCAACTCAATATTTGAAATGAATAGGATAGAATGTTTTCTTTCAAAAACATGAAACCCCAACAATTGCCAACTATGCAAAGAATCACATAACAATGATACTCATGTTATTTTCACCATCAATTAGGGTTTCAACAACAATGCTCATCAAACAAGGTTTAGTCAACCAACACCATTCAACTCAACATCAACCTTGAAGCATTCAACCAATCATCACAATAAAAGGAAACAAGTAGAAATCCTTTTCCCTCCAAAGATATTTGAACAAAATAGCCACCAACACAATATCACCAAATGCAAAGAATAACTTGCTCAAATCAACTCAATGGAGTAAGCCCAATATCATGAATCAAGTAAAGAAATAACTTGATCAAACAACCTCTATGGAAGCAACTCAACCATCAAACTCAAAACAGCCAACCAAGGGTTCCACCAACTCAATGCAAGTAGCTAGACTCACAAATATAAACCCTAGTGCACAAAGCTTCCACTATCTCAAACCAGAAATTATGCATTCACCAAAAACTCTCCTTAAGTATAACAATGCATAAGTAGTCTTCAACAAACCAGAAAATA